>VDFB02271358.1:15794134-16025754 GCA_007258455.2 Sequoia sempervirens | reverse complement strand
TACAAAAAAATATGCATCACATCTGGACATGAGTCCTCTACTTATATGTAAAATCTTATAAAAAAATATTATCATTTTATTGTGGTTAGGGTGGTCAGACAGACACCTACTTCTTATTTTTCCCTTGAAATTTAAGTACTATTGCATTGAAATTTCAATTTTTCACCAAATAGACTTTTGAAAAAAATAAAATAAACTTAGTAGTTTAGAAACTACATTCAATTTTCCACAGATTCTATTCTTACATATTTTTGAAATAATATAGATAACTTATTCAAATTTTTATTTCAAGTTGCCTAACTCTATTTTTTCTAAATTTTCATTGCCACTTAAGGGCCTATTTTTTCCATGATTATCCTACACATACCCATATGGAGGAATGGAAGTCGGGTTTGAGTAGTGGGGGCTGAAGATCATCATGTTTAGCTAAGGTTGCCTCATTAGAAAAAAATGGAAAATAGAAAGTGATTGTCCAAGATGATGAGGAACAAATGGTGGTTGAACATTTTGAGCCACAAGTTGATGATGAAAGTGAAGATATGAAATTTGAAGAGAGTGTGTATGATATGGAGAGGATGAATTGGAGGAGGCTAAAGATGATAAGGAGGAAGACCATGAGAGGGAAGAGGAACCAAGGGTTGCTATGATTAAGGCCACTGATACGGAGAACAAAGTCATTGCCTCTAATTCTCCTAAGGATTCTAACATAGATTTTCTTAAAAGCATGATAACTTTTATGTAGGTACAGATGGACGACATGGAGAAGGAAATCATCACCTTGATGAAGGTCACCAACGGTCTCATGTACCGTGCCATGGTGGGTGCGATCTTTGGACAAACTAGGATCAGGAATATGCTCAAGAAGATGGTGAAAAGTGAAGACAAGAAGGACTAGGAAGATGAAGATGGCCCTTATTGGAGGGAGCTTGTGTCCCAAATTGGTGAATATTGAGATCATATTGCTGATTCTATGTAATGGCATTGTTTCTCCTTTGCATATTCCTCTTGCTTGGTTTTAATGGTCGCTTTAAAAAAAATTGGTTCTTAGTTTTATTATCCCAGACTGCTATTTCAATATAGCTTTGTTATGGTTACATACCTACTAGACTCTGGTTAATCTTATTAATGGTTTGCATACTATTATATGGATTAGTATTGGTATTTTTTTAATTAAGCTCATTATGGTTCTGTGGTTACAATTTTGGATACTTGGACTGCGTGCCATTTTAGGTTCTGGTTTATTTGTCTGCTGTTGTGTTTTGGTGGTGGTTGGTGATATTTTTCCCATCCTATTTCTCTTTTTGTTGTTCTTGCTATGTAACCATGAGATCAGGGCCCTTCCCCTACTTAATTAATAAAAAAAAACTCCAAGTTGGAAAAGGTCTTGAAAATGCCTTGTGTCTTATGATGATTAATAGCAAACATTTGAATATCCTCAACCTCCATGTAGATTTCTTTAACCCATTCAATCTATATTCCAATATTTTGTAATATCAAATTGAGTGAGTGGAAAACACATGGTGTCAAAAAATTATGCCCATACATACCCTCCACTATAGAGTCAGTTGTCCTACAATTTTAAGTATTGTTCATTATGGCTTGGACAACATTTTTAGAGCCCACCATTATAATAGATTCTATAAGGATATTGGCAATGAAAGTTGCATCCTTCCCTTTCCCCTCACAATTTATTGCTTTCAAAAACATCACCTCACTAAGGGACACTACAATGATATTAATTAGTAGTTTATTTTTTGCAAATTTTCCATCTTTGCTTGCAAAAGTAAATGATGGACATGTATGTTTTAGGCCATATATTATTGGTTTCTCTTAATGATTCCTCTACTAAATATTTATCCTTCACAAACAAGATGGATTGCACTTTTCATAGCCAGGACTAATGTAAAACAAATGCATTAGCAATGACCATCATAATATCCTACCAATAAGGTGATTTGACAAAGTTGAAAAGAAGTCCATTACCATAAATGTTATGAGAAATCTTCTCATTTTATACCTCCCTTGCTTCATTCTTGAAGGCCTTTTCCAATGGGTCTCTTTTATGTGAAAGAAAGGGAGCATTCCCTTCTTGAGAGGATGGTGGCAATGGCATGAAAGGATGTGGACCAACTCATTGTGATAAGCCACTAGGAGGTTTTTGCAAGCCTTTCTTGGAAAGAGGATATTCTTTTTCCTTTGATCTATTGCTTACCATGTCAGAATCCTCATGTTCTTTATTATACCACATTATTTTTTTGTTGGCAACACTTTTATTCGATCTTTGATAAACTTTTAGTCCCAAGGAAATAATAATGTGCAAATGAGCTTTCACTTGACAATACCAACTTTTCTACATAGTTCCACATTGTATACAATGCCAATGATAGCCCCAACTATCGAGAAGTTGTTCAATCATTATCATATGCTGTCAAAGAGGTGGCATTGCATCAAATTTAAATGAACTCTTTACACTGGGGGCAACTGAACTAGAACTACCAACAAAATTTACAAATCTATAACTTAAGAGACAAGTTAAAAAAATATTTTAATGCCTTATTATGCTTTTAAAAATTAAAAAATAGTCAAAACATTTTTTTATCAAAATTAAAAAACTTGAATTTTTTGAAAAATCTTCAAAAAATTATTCAATATTTTTTAAAAAATTGAATGTGGTTAAATATTCTTTGTGTAGCCATTTCTCCCCTATTGGTGTAGGTTTAATTCTCCTATAACCCTCACCTTCAAAGAATAATGAAAAACCCTTCAAAACCCAACAATAGCAAGTTGGAGGAAGAAAATGTTGTTTCGGTCTTTTGTTTTTGTGAAATTAAAAAAGAAACATCATATGCCCTCACTTTAGAATGAAATTTTGCTTTTGAGAGAATTTTTTATATAAAAAACTCAGAAAAAGTGTTTTTTGGGGGGCCAGGGACCATGGGTCCCCCTAGGCTCACCTTGGGAAAAATTAGTGGAGACCCAAACCCATATGGGTTCTGAGGGGTTCAAAGAGAACCCAACATTATAGCTTTCACAATTGCCTCTCATTATAGAATTATTTCCATTTTCCATTACAAAACAAATCCATTCAATGTACCTATAGTCACATAAGGAGTTTTGAAGTTGAGACAAGGCACTTAAAAATCTAGGTACACATCCACAAATTATTAGAATAGGAGAGTTGAACTAGTAGATGAGTCTCACATGATCAAAAATTTCCCAAAGTTCTATAGAAGCATTAGACAAGAATAAGGTGCAATTAATTAGGTTTAATTGGAACCCAGCATCTACATTGTGTTAAATCAAACCAACGCATCTTTGATTTGTTCAAACCCACATTCTTTTTAAATGTGGAAAAATGCAAGCTATTGAATAACCAAAATTTCACATTTTTCAAAAAGCTTGTTGGCACCCACTCTAATGTGTCTCATTTCTTTGTGCTCTATTCACATTTGTGCATTTAACCATATCCCACCTACCATTGATAATCGATTTAAGAAATCTCCATTTGAGCCCCCTATGTTGAAATGTTGCCTAAGGTTCTTCATTGGAAATAGTTTTATTCAAAAATTCCTCAATGAAATGTCTTAATGGGGTTCTTTTTGGTCAATGCCCAATTATTTGGCCTTTTCTTAGGAGAAACTAAGCTTTTTTTGGTTTTCAAAGGTTTTAGACACATTGGAACATGTCCTTGGTTCCTTAGTACATCCAAGTTCTTCAATCACCACAAAAGTCAAATTATGCAAGGTCTTGAGTTTGTGGTTGTTGGGAGATCATAATATAACTTATTGTTTCAAATTATCCATCTTTGAAATACAATGGAATGTCAATGTTGTCTTTCTTTGTTAGGGATTCCAAAACCTAGGAGGACCAAGTTCCAAGTCCCTTGGAAACCTCAAAACCCAACAAGGTTTTGAGGTTCAAAGTTCCTTTGATATCTCAAACCATCAAGGTTCTAAGGCACCAAGTTCAAATTTTCCTAGTCCCTCTAAAATCCTAAAACCCAACCAAGTCTCAAAATGCTCAAAAAAACCTAAGAAAAATCAACACACTCCTCCCACCTACTCTCCCACTTTTCTTGAACTCCATTGATGGCCAGCTCTATTGCAAATCAAGGGAAGATGGACCTCCATACTTTCCAAGTACAAATGGATGTAATTTCTTGTACCAAAATGGAGAAAAATATGACATGAATGCATGGGCACCCCCTACAAATGCTTGAGGTTGCAAGTTTTGGGGATTTCGTGGAAAATTTGCATATCCCATCTTTGGTCATGACCTTAAAAGGGTGTTAAAAGACCCCCAAAAAAAAGAGATGGAAGAGAAGGATTAAAGAAAAGGGGAAAACATTGCAATAGAAAACCCTAGGGTTTCTATTTCAAACAAAGTGAAAGATGTTTTGGTATTTTTATGATTTGGGTTCCTACCAAATGTGTAATGAATGTAATTCTTGAAGAATTAATGTAATGAGTAGATCAATTAATGTAATGAGGAGATCCAACATTGTATGAGTGTCTCCAAGGATTTTGTGTATAAATTTGGATGTGTTACTAACTACTTAGCCAACTAGAAGACCATAAAATCATTCCAAAGGTTTTGACATGTATCTTCTCAAGACAAATCAAGACATGTACACATTTATTTCCATATTTCTAAGTAGACTCATATTTTTTTTCAATTTCTATCATCTTTTTATTTGCATGTGTAGAACCTTGTTTTTATATGCATTTGGATATATAGTCTCTGGGTGCATCTTCATTAAGATATCCCTTTATGGTTTTAGTTATTACATTTTTTATATGAATCTTGGACTCTATTTTCCAACTCGAATAGGCACCCATCTGTGTTTTCTTAAACTGCATGTCATCCCAACACACCCAAAATAATCAAGCATAAAGATCATTTAATTTTGTGTTGAAATCAGCTCACCTCACTACCATGTTTGAATTTATAAAATAGTATTAGGGGCTATTGTGAAATGAGTTTCAAACAACTCATACGGCAGTCCATCTACTTAATTAAGTGCTTGACCTTGAAATCTTCAAACCAACATATATATATGAAGTTACAACTTGGATAGTCTATTGTGTGTGGTTTGTATGAGGGAAAAAGTTTATTTTTTGTAGTTATTCTTAATTCAATCCTTTAGGGAAGCCCAACTTGGTCTAATGGAGCCAAATATTGGAGGTCTTACCCACCTCAAAAATTCATCATTTTCATCTCAAATCTGAAACCCTTGGCACTTGGGAGAAAAATTCAACCTTAGGGATTCAAGACCCACAACTTCAATCGCCAAAAAAACACTCAGATGTTTTTTAAGGTGTAGGGTTCAATTTACCATTTTTTCCTATTCTAAATGTAAATTTGCCACTTTGTTGCATACATGTCATGTAAATGTAATACTACTATGGTCCAAACCAATGTATGTCTAGAGGAGCTCTTAAGTTAGGTTTCAATTTTTCTTGTAATTGAAAAATGGTGAAAGAAAGAAAATATATTAATGTCCAAGAATGACTAAATAGGGATATAAGAGGATTTGGATTACATTATGAATTTTAGCTAATATACATGCAATGCAGCTATAAACTAGTGGGTTGGCTTTTTCCAATAATCTCAAAAGAACCAAAAAGTCGTCGTGATAATTTGGAGCCTTTAAACATTTAATTGATTTTTTTTGCAATTTAGACATTAGCAAGACCTTTTTACCCTCTACAAAGTTTCTATCAATCCTTCTTTTAAATTAGCATAGATGTTTTATTATTTTGTCAACCATCGGACTCTCTAAGCAGCTGTCTATTTAATATTACCTTTTTCCATGTTCAACAATACTTTGGGATTCACAGCCACCTTATCTTCTAGCATGCCCAAATTGAGTGGGTTTTCGCAGTTGCAAGAAAATGGCATTTCAAAGATTTCATTCCCAATGCAGCAATATAGCATGCCCAATATAAGTATGGTGGGTGCCAACATTCAGATTTCAAAGACACCAAAGCATAAAGGATGACGCTAACTGGCACAATATTTACTACTACTGGCTGATCCTGATTCAAGCAAGACATATTTTGAAGGTCTTTGGCATCTTTTTGTCACTTAGCTGTTGTAGTCAACCAATCAATGTCATTAGCGGCTATACACCAGATCCATGCAACGGTTTTTTGACAACCCATGCATTCATAGAGCTTCTATTTGGCCAAAGTTAGCAAAGGTTCCCATATTTTTGGCAATTTGATAGGAAATAAAATTTCAGTCTACAAGGATATCTCTTATACACTACAGGACAAAGGTTCACTTGACATTGTTGGTGTCTAAATGTAGAAGCAAGCAATTTGCACTAATATATAAGGCTACTAGACATAAAAGAATCATGAAAAAAGTTTCTTATTATTAGCACCCTTGGTCTTCATCTAAGTTTGACTTGAAAAGTTGTTCACTAATTGCATGTGTCTTCATAATCAGCTTCATGCATCTTCCCTACTGCTTGAAGGCCAAGTAGTTCTGCTCCCAGTTGTGAATTGCTTTGGCTTCTTTTAGCAACCCATGGCATAATAATACATGATATGCTGCAAGGAAAACTTTAAGGAATGTAATTTTCTTTGTAAGAACAGAATGTGAGGCAAATGTGAACAGCACAAAGGATGCACACTATATGTATCATAAGAGAATTTTGAGGAAAACCATGAAATTTTGTACTAATGCATGTAGATATAATATTTTGGCAAATCTGGCAGTTTTTTTATATTTTACAGGAAAAAAACGGACAATATAATTTTAAAAATTTGCTGATTGACCAATATAATAAATTTAAATGAATGTAAAAATAGTCAATTTACAAAAAAATAGCACATAAAAAAAGTCCTGTGAAAATTCTTTGTCGAATCTCTACTGTTCAGGCTATAAAGACTCCAAGTGAATCTTCTGCAAACGAGCCAGACAAGCCCAACCTAAACTCTATCGGTCATATCGTTGGCTTGTTCAATGGTAGTAATGTATCCTGGAGCCACCCATCAGTGATTACATCAGCTGATACAATTTTCGGGATTCCAAAGCAAACAAGAGTTGGCTCATTTACCTTCACTTGTGGAGCCTCCATGTTAAAAATTTAATCCTTATGCAATCCCCTCCAAGTTATCATGCAGCTTTCATGTAGACTTCAGCAAGTTATTAATCACCTAATTTGTCAGGAGAAGCAGAAGAAAAAATTTACTCAATTGAGTGGCCTCTTACATAGTTGAGAGACCGTTATTTACTTAGCCTTTATTTTGTCTCAAAGAATAGTTGCAAACTTGGAATTTTAACTTGACCTGTATGTGCATTGCTTTCAATTTTAAATCTGCAAAAATGTAATGTAATAGTGTGCAGGAGATGCTAACTTTGTTTCTGAGATGTTCGGCATGTGTTTGTTCTATATCTTTGGTTGGAAAAATGTTTGCTCAACATTCCCTATTTTTTCTTGGTGTCCACACACATGCATAAGTTAATCTTCAAAGACAAATGACAAAAATCCTGCTTGGATGGATTGTTGAGGATTTTACTAGATAATGAACATGAAATTTTGGCCTCCAGTCATCCCTCCTAGTTCTGTTCTCCCCATTCAGTAGTATATAGCTACATCCCTAACCCTTTCTTCCATATGTTGAGTTAATTCTCTATAATTTTCCCTTCAGCATCCGTAGTACAGGTTACAGGTCCATCTCCTACTTTCAGGCCATCTGGAACAAGTCCTTAAAGCTATGGTTCCGTTATATCATGCCATTTAACATTCTAGGACCTGCACACAGAGCACATTATGTCCAGTAAGCAATCAAATTGGAAATACAAATGGCAGCAATGAGTTAGTGGAAACAATTTTATGAAAAGGTAACATATGTTACAGGTCAAACATAAGATAGTTTACATTAATTGTGCTAAGCAGAAGGCAGTAGTCAATAGCCAACCCAATTAAGGAAAGGCAATTGTTCCCACTATCCTTGCAGTGAACCTAGATGCGATTGATAGTGCTGGTAAAAAAAGATGGGTAGAAGAACATCTAAATGAAGGTTTAAACAATGTGAGAATCCTTGCAGAAGAATCATGAACCGCTACAATCCTCTAAAAGAAGGCACAATCAACATAATGAACCAGACGATCATGTAATGCAGCAACACCTTATGTGCCTACAAAGCATTTAGATGCACAGTCATCAATTTCCAATTGCAGGGAAAGTTTCCAACTTGGAAAAGAAACTAGTTAAGGAAAAGGCAGAAAAGAGAACACAAACGTTATGAAAGAAAGGAACATTTTTTAGCCCAATTAGATATCTGAATCGTTATTAAACTGATGGCATGGCTCAAGTATAGTTGCCTTCAGAGGTCGTATTACTTTATGGCAGCTTATGTTGTAGACATTTTTCTTTATCACCGCCTTAATAGTTTTTCTCATATTGTTGTCTCTTTATTAGTCATATTCATATTCATATGCAGATCAAGCATTGAACATAATTTGCATTTAGATCATGAAGTTTATCATGCAATCAACCAACCACTGGAAAGAGAATAGTAAATTTCATTAGACCATCAACTGTGGATAAGCCATAGAAAGAATGACTGCTTATGGATGGTATTGTTATCAATATATTTGAGTGTGCCTCATGTTCATATACAAAATATTGATCTAATCCTCCTAGTAAATTATTTCTTCTGTTATAGTCTAATATGGTCATTCACCATATTTACTTGTTTAACTCCAAATGTATAAATCAGGAAGATTTACCCAAAGAACACTATATTAGCAAAAAAAGTTTCTGACCTTGCAAAAGGAGGTGTATCCAAATGAATGATGCTTGAGCAGCTACTTCCATGGATAAGAATTGATGCAGTCAAGATAAGGGAGTTTTATAAAACTACCTCACCTTGCAGCCAAAATAGAACCAAAAACATTACTAAACTCGTGTTTGTAGTTTGGAAAGGTTTTTGTCTAAGTTTTACTAACAATCTTTACTAACAGCATATTACTACTCAAATTTCATATGAATGAGAGAGTAGAAGCACTAGAAGACTCAATTTATCAAACTTGACTATAGCACATTCAAAAAATTAGCAATCCACAGTTTTTATATAACTATGCATTTTGTCAAACATTTGGGCTGATATTCAAAGCCACAAAAATAGAATTGACCATTGAAGACAGTTCTGTGAAGGATGATTCCTTATCAACTAAAATATCTCAGTTCAAATCTACAATCGATTTTCCCATATTCCTAACGGTCTGTGAGCAGCCTTGATAGCCTAAAATTCCAAAAAGAGATCAAAATGGCTTAGAAAACGTGCAAATCTGATATGGATCTGAATTCTATTGATGCATTCACATTCTAGATGCACAACCCATTAAGAATCTATCTTTGGTTCGGTTAGAGGCATTCCCAGTTGCCCCAACAAGCCCACCCCTTCACCAACCAGTCCCCAAAATGCCTCTGCTTTGTGAAATGGCCTCAAATTTCAAATCTTGGTTTTTGCAACAAATTCCTTTGGATCCTACACTCATTCTTGCATGATTCCAATAAAGAGTTTCATTTTTTTGTTTGTAAGACTGTTTCCATCCTATTTCTCCAACAACATTATGCTCATGGAGTTGTTGCAGTCTATCAAGGAAAAATTCATGCAAATGGAATGTTGGCTACCCAAATCCAAGGATACATTCACCATATTGACTGAAAACCCATCATCGACATGTCTTCAGAGGTAGCAGGTTCCTCTTGAATTGCTCAATCCACGTGACAGAGATGCGAACTGTTTGACAGATTTGGAATACTATGATATCTTTTTCTTGGTTGATTTTGATTGCCCCAATTCTCAAGGTAAACTAAATAAAGGATGAACTCTTGCCCATGTAACTCAAGTGAATTCTTCAAACTATTGGGATAATGACCAATGGCAATCTTGGATGTACTTGTCCAAATAGCTTCTTCAACAGCCTTATCCTTCCATTTTACCAAATATTCATTGTACTCTTTTCCTTTGTTCGCTCAATGCTTTGGGAGTTGATGATTGCTTCAATCTCTTTCCCTTCCTTTTCAGGAAGCTATTGTCTCCAATCCAAAATTTGCAACTTTAAACCAGAATCATCTTCACTAACTAGTCCTTCATGGTAACTTCACTAACTAGTCCTTCATGGTAAGGGTACAGGTCTGCAACAATGAAGATAAGAGAAATATTTATTCTGCAACTTTATTCTGTTTATTTAAATGATTGGGATAATGACCAATCTTGGACTTGTCCAAGTAGCTTCTTTGCAGCCTTATCCTTCCATTTTACCGAATATTCATTGTACTGTTTGCCTTCTGTTCACTTAATGATTTTGGAGTTGATGATTGCTTCAATCTCTCTCCCTTCCTTTTCGGGAAGCTATTGTCTCCAATCCAAAATTTGAAACTTTAAACCAGCATCATCTTCACTAAGTTGTCCTTCATGGTAAGGGTACAAATCTGCAACAATGAAGATAAGAAAAATGTATATTCTGTCTAACAACTTTATCTCATATGCATCCACCAAAAACCACCTTAACACCATGCATGGTCATATTTTCTTCCATTTGAGTTTATAGTAAGTCCCTTTCCAAAATTTGTCCTTTTATGAATGGGCATGAACAAAGTCAGCTACATGAAACTACACTTCCTTTCTTCAAATCGGCATATTGGTTGTATTTGGTGGTACTTTGTTTGAGTTGTCCATGCACTCCATGTATTAGGAAAAATCTTCTACTTCAGCATTAGACATTCATATCCAGCAGGTCAAACAACTCAGCAACACCACTTGGAGTATGCACATACACAATGTGGAAGGGTGGCTTACCAGTGCTCCTATTAAATTATTAATCAATTGTTATATGTGATTCGGCTTGTACTAGGACTAGATCACAGCTTCCTAGTTTGACTCCTACAAGACATCTCAACAATTTCCAAGGCTTCTGTTTAACCATCAGATTGTGGATGGTGAGCTGAACTAAACTGCAAGTCATATTCAACTTCTTCCATAAAGTCTTCTAGAATGACCAACAAGTTTTGTGTCTCTATCCTACACTATGCTCCTTTGTAATCCATGCAAGCAAACCACTTTCCTAAAAAAAAAGTTTGTTACATTAATAGAATTATTAGTCCTTGTACAAGCAACAAAATGAGCCATTTTGGAAAATCTATCAAATATGACAAAAATGGAATCATTCCCCTTTTGTATCCTAGACTAGCCTAAAACAAACTCCATACTCATATACTCCCAAGACTGCTCTAGATTAGGACAAACCACTGTTTCTGACTCTTTCCTTTCGCAGCCTGATACAGTCTACAACACTTCCAATTTGCCACTATCCATCTCTTTGATAAGTTGTCTCATATAAAAAATTGGAGTCCACACAAGTCTTGTCCTCTAAACAACAAACCTTCCTATATAAAGTTGTCCTATCATGGAATCTTATATATGCTAACTGGATTCATACACACTTCCCATGCTTCATTAAACTCTACATCATCTTGATATATCTCTTTCATGTAATCAAATCCAACTACCTCTACTTGCATCTCATTCAACAAAAGAACCATTCTAGTTGGTATATCAACTACTCTATTAGAGTTCCCACTACTATGCTTAAGAACAAATTTATAGCTTTGAAGAAATTCAACCCACTTCATATGATGCTGATTCAGCTTACCTAGATTGTTGATATACTACAAGGTTTGATGATCCATATACAAGACATATTCCTTAGGAAAAAAATAGTGCTGCCTCTTCTTGAGAGCTTGTGCAGAATGGCATAGAATTCTTGGTCATAAACTGAATATTTTCTCTTAGCATCATTGAGTTTCTTTCTGAAATATGCTATAGATTTCCCCTCTGGACTTAAAACTGCACTTATCACCGTCCCACTTGCATCCTAGTCAACCTGGAATATTTTGTTGAAGTAAGGGAATGTTAGTATTGGCTGCTTCATAACCTTCTTTTTCAATAATTCAAAACCTTTTTGCGCTGCTGTTGTCAACACAAACTCTTTCCTATCACCTCTCACAGTTTTTGTGATTGGTACAAATTCCCACTGAAATTTCACTTAAACTTCCTATAGACACTTGCCAACCAATAAAATTTTCTTGCAATTAAATTACACCTTAGAGTAGGCCACTCCCTTTTCCCCTTGCCTTCTTTGGATCCATTTTCAGCTCATTGTGAGACACTAGAAAACCTAGGTATATCAATTCTTCTTGCATAGAACTACTTTTTTCAGATTCACAAGCAACTTATCCTCCCCCAACTTTTCTAGCACTTGCCTCAAATGCAACATATGTTCTTTTGTCCTATTGAATATAAGAATATCATTGAGGCAAACAATTACAAACTTACCCAAGAATTGTCTCAGCACTTATATCATAAGGCACATGAAGGTAATTGGCACATTGGTTAGCCCAAAAGACTTTACCAACCACTCCTTTGCTTTGAAGGTTATCCTTAATTCATCACCTTCCCAAATTCAGGTTTAATAGTAACCACTTTTTAGATTCATCTTGGAGAGTACTTGCTCCAATTTGACAATCCATGAGGTCATCCATACGAGGCAATGGGAACTAGTGCCCAACACTTAGACATCTTCTTGGATTTTTACAATTACCAACACACGAGGCGACCCACTTGGAATTTCTCAGATTGATAATTAGTGATGGGTAACATGGGGCAAGGGCAATAGAGAAGAAGGAACTCAAGAAAAATTTGGCACCATGGGATTGAGTCCCAACAATGGCTCTTGTTGGGGATGTGTGCCTCTTGCAAGCTTAGTGAGGATCCAATTATCTCTAGGAGCATACCAAAACAGGAGACCAAAAGAGAACTATACAAACACACTTCATCATGAACAAATAGGAATCGTGACTGCACAAAGTGAAATATCCCCCTTAGTTTTTTCTCCAATTTTTTGCACATAAACTTCACCCGTTAGCATTAGCTCAATGAAAGATAACAAACTGGAAGCAACCCTTCACTTTTTGATCACCCAGATCCCGGAGGGGGCAAGGTGAGAGCATACGGTGTAAGGGGATTTGATAATAATCTGAAAATGCTAGAAGTACAAAAGCTATTGGCGGCAAGCCAACCAGTAGAGAAAATGTTAGAGCTAGGAGGCAAAGCCAACCTCTTCCACTTTTCAGTGGGCTATTGGAAAGTAAATGAAAGAAAAGAACTTGGCAGCATAGCCGGCCACTTCCACTTTTTAGTGGGCAACAAAAAGTAAACAAAAACTCAACCACTTATCCAGTGGGAGTGAAATACAAAATACTGAAGCAATAAGGCTGATTAGTACTACTAGATCAGCGATTACAATATGATTTCTAACATAGTATATCAGGTGAGAATCAAACAACAATGAATCCCAAGTGTTAGGTATTCATCTCCAAAACACTACAATGATGAGGCATCATAAAATATGAAATAATGACAAAGATATTGTTGTGACCTTTTGACACATTACCCTATTGCAAATGGGAACCCCCTAATTTTTGCTTTGTTCAGGTCTTTTGGCTCGATTTTGGTTGGTTTTTCTTGCTGTCTCTCTTTGTTGCTTGTCTTTCTGGGGATATGCCCGTCTTTGAGCTTAAATTTGAAGTTTTGGCTAAGTTTGTGGAATTAGGGTTTGCACTTTTCATGTCAATTTGAGGTCAATTTGACTTCGTTAATTGCATTCTGACTACTCCGTCATGATTAAGACACTTCAAACTAATTGCCTGCAAATTTTGAGCTGAAACGGACAATCTGCTATTTTTAGTAGTCCAGGCTTCAGGAGCCAATTTTAGGGTTTGCATGTTGGAGTTTTCAATGCATGTCTGGAGAATATTTTTGGGTTTTCCGAGACCTACACAATGGTATAACATGCAAGATGATATGATAACTTTCAGCAGTCTTCACTTCGGAGGCTATTTTTGGGGTTTGCATGCGAAGTTTTTCGGTGCATGTCTTCAGAGTTGTCTACAGAGTTGTGACCTTTCTGCAGAGTTGTCTTCAGAGGCTATTTTTAGAGTTTGCATGCAGGATTTCTCAGCGCATGTTAGTATATTCTTCATGGGTTTTTCGAGAGCTTCACAATGAGGTAACATGCAAGCAAAGTTGATCACTTTTCAAGGACGTGCTATTTTTAGCCAGTGCTTGCATGTTGATCATTTTTCTGGGTTTTTTGAGATCTCTCAGGCAGTGTGACATCCAAACTCATTCGGTAGCCAATTGGTCATTTTTTCAAACACTTACTATTTTTAGCAGGATCACTCCAGTCGTTGCCCAGCACTTCAACATCACGAACACAATGACATGCAACAGAAACAAGGTCAAACAGAGATCTTTTGAGTAACATGCAAGTCAGATTAGGGATTCCAGCTTCGGGACCCAAAATGGGGGGTCAAACGCCAGAATTTCCGAAAACTGGTGTATTCCATCACAATCAGTATCTTTCAAGGAGTCCACTAGTAAAATTTGAAGGCGATCTAAGCACTTAATATTTATAGTAAGTCACTTCTGAAACGCGGGTATAAATAGCAGGTCAGCGCGAGACACTAGTGTGAGCAAGTCAAGCAAGCGACGAGGACCCCATGGAGTGAATTTCAGATCAAACGGAGTTGCGGAGGTTCGAAAATCAAGCACTTACTATTTTTGGCAGGTCCATACAGAGGAATTAGGGTTTCCTAAAAAGTAGGGCAAGACGAGAGGGTCATGCAGAAACTTCATCCAATCACAATCACCATCCTTCAGGAAATCGGCACGCAAAGTTTGAGCTCATTCTAAAAAGTTACTATTTTTAGTAAACTGCTAAAAATAGCAGGTGCATGCAAGCACCAGGTGCCAACAGCTCAGTCACGTCACAAGGATCAAGGAAAAACAAAAATCAAGCCTTCCGGAGCTAGAAATCAGCTTGAAACACAAAGAATGCAAAACTTTCTAAAAATAGAAAACTAGGGCAAGCTGAAGACATCATGAGCAGTCAGAAGAACGCCTCCCTAAATCCTCCTTAACAAGCTAAAATGAGTTGAAAATCCATCTAAGTCTGGCAAAATGGAAGCTTGACCTGCCAAATGCACCTTGAGAAGCTGAAGATGAATGAAAATTCTACGAAGGCATTGAAATTGGAAGCTTCAGGGTCAAAATGCGCCCAAGGAAGAGAGAGGCCATTCAAATCTTCCTAAGGCATGGAAAGTTGGAGTATCAACCCCTAAATGCGCCTTCGAGATTGTTGGGTTGAGTAAATTTAACCAAGTGTTGCAAATTTGAAGTCCACCATGCCAAATGCGCCCTTGGAGAGAAAGACACTTGGAAATTTTTCTAAGTGTTGTAAATTGAAAGCTTGACCCCCTATATGCGCCCAAGGGAGAGGGCAGCCATTCAAATTTCTCCAAGGCATAGAAACTAGAAGTAGCACATGTCAATTGCGCCTTGAGAGAAGAGGAGGTTTAAAAAAATTTCTATCACAAATTGAAACCTCAAGGGTAGAAATGCGCCTTAGCTTGAGAGGAAGAGGCTTGAAAAGTAACTAAGTATTGAAACTAGAAGCTAGGACCCCTATATGTGCCTCACCTTGAGAGGAGTTGGTAGTGAAATATTCTAAGTATCACAAATTGAAAGTAGCTACCCTTATATGCACCCTTGGGAGGAGATGGCATGGGATATTTTTCTAAGTACTTGAAACTAAAAAGCTGACCCCCTAAATGCGCCCAAGGAGAGGAGAGAATGATTGAAATTTGACTAAGGCAATAAATTGGAAGTAACACCTCTTGGATGTGCCCTTGCAAGTTGAGGAGGCAAGAAAATATCTAAGGCAATGAAGACTTGAAGCAAGACCCATCATATGTGCCTAAAGGAAAGAGGATGACTCAAAATTTGTCTAAGGCAAGGAAATTAGAAGTACACCCTCTCATATGCGCCTTAGCTACTTGGGGTTGATTGAAAAATGGTTAATTGGAAGTGTCTCCCCCAAATGCACCCTTGAGGGAAGATAGTATGAGAGATCTCCTGAGTCTTGAAAATTGGAAACTCAGGGTGCTAAATGCGCCCAACTTTGAAGAAATGAGTGAGAATTTAGCTAAGGCAAGCAAATTGAAAGCTCACATATGGAAATGCACCCTTGGAAGATTGGAGGCCTTAAAAATTTCTCTGTGTTGTAAAATGAAAGCTTGCCTCCTCATTTGCGCCTTTACTTGGGGATGCCTTGGAATTTGTCTAAAGGGATGAAAATGGAAGTACCACCCTCTAGGTGCGCCTAACATGATGAATCAGTTGGAAATTTTTCTAAGTGTTTGAAAATGAAAGTGCACAGTGTCAAATGCACCCTAGGAAAGTTGAGGGGTAGAGAAATATCTTTAAGGAATAGACATCAAGGTGAGAAGTTTTCTAAGGAAGAAATGAAACACCACCATCTGTAATGTCCCCATTTTGGCCATACGCTCTTCGTTTGGTTTTAGCCTATTTCCGGAAATCCATAGGCTACTCAGATGTGCGAATTTAGGGTTTCCACTTTCATTAAGTCTTGCTCCCAGCTCAGTTCTGCTTTCTGTTGGTTTTGAGGTAAACTTACTATTTTTGGCAGTGGCTATTTTTAGTAGGTCTATTTTTGGCAGTGGCATCATCAACAATTCAACTCAAGTCATCTGGTTATCCATCAGTTTCAGTTTGGCTTTGGGTTTGGTTTTCTTCATGAGTTAAATTTATACTTAGTCAAATTTCATGTTTCTCAGTTGTACCCCATGCCTAGAAGTAATAACTTCATGTTGTTTTAAAAGAGGGGCCATTAAGGGGGGTCAATTGTGCATTTAATGATTTATTAAATGCTTTATTATTGCAAAATGAAGTTGGACGCCTAAAGGAGGTTGAGTAATATTTTATTATTTCAAAAAGTAAAATGCAAAAAGGTGGCGTCCCTTTTGGAAGTTGAAGTGATTCAACTTCTTGGAATTTGATGAGTTCTTGTTGCTTCATTTGCCAACTGAAACTTATATATTGTTGTTGTTTGAAGTGTTGATTATGTTATGTTTTGGAAAGCAAAGTTATGATCCTGGTTTGAAATCCAAAATCCAACGAAGGGAAAGCTTAGCAAATTTACTCCATTCTTCGGGCCTGAAACTATGGTTCCCTAGATGGTCTATTGGGGATGTGCTTCATGTAGAAGTGCATATTGAGCATCAAAGTGAAGAAATTTGGTGATGTTTTCAGTATTTTGTGTTGCTGATTTTCATACAGCTGAAGATGATTTTTGTATATAGCTCCTTGAGTAAATTTTATTTCATTATGGGTATTTGAGCTAACCATTTCTATGCTAAGGGCGATGCTATTAGTAGAAAATCAGAATTTATGATGAAGTGTGGATTTTTCTAGGAAGGACGTACCTTTTCTAGGGTTGTACCATTAATGATCAGCTTGTATTGGATTTCGAACTTGTTGTTTGGTGATTGTTTGGCACCTACAAACTCATGGTTGTTGGTCATCTATCCTTCTTGAATGCTGCTCTGAGTTTTGGTGAGCTTTGAAGTTGATTTGAGGTAGATTTGAGCATTTTGATGTTTCATGGGTTGCTGGTTCAATACTTCAGTTTGTTGTTTGTCATATCAGATTTATATCAGTTCAGATTTTGGCTTGTAATTTGGTGATTGAAAAGATTCAGAGTTGTAGAAATCATCCTTCAAACATTTGCATTGATTTTATCATTGTAACACTTGTAAGTTGTAGATTTATTTCATTGTAAGGCTGTGAATTAGTAGTACTAATCCAGTCATTTTAATTGTTGCATTTACTTGTGAATTTTAATGCAAACACTTTAACCCATACATAGTTTACAGCCAGTGTGGATAAAGAATATTCTAGAAGCTTATCTCTCTTATTTACAGCTATTTCTATTCATTGTAAAGCTAGTTAGTAGTACTAACGGCTATTTCATTTTATTGCTGCAATTTATACTTGATTACACTCCCACAATTGAGTGGTTGAGTTTTAGAATAAACATATTTCTTGATTGTAAATTCCCCCCACAAAATAAGTGGTTGTGTGGACTGTTTTCCCCCCACGAAATAAGTGGAAGAGAGGATTTAATGGCTGGCTTGCTACCTTAATAATGCAATAATCTCACCCACTAAATAAGTGGAGTATTCCCACTGCTTGTGGATGCCTGCATCAACAGATGAATTGTACTTTCAGTTCAGTTTATACCTAATGATCCTCTGACCATATGCTATCACCTCGCCCACATTGGGATCTTGGTGAACATTCTTGGTTAGAGTTACTTTCCGTGCTGATTTGCATTTGGAGCTAATGCTAATCAGTGGTTTGATGCTAGTTTGTGTGTCTAATTTTGGGGAAAAAAGTAGGGAATATTTCACCATCCCAATTGCACCGTCAAGATGATGAAATTTGCAAAGCCCATCAAATACGCCCATGATGAAAGGCTGTAAAGAAGGCAAAGTCTGCAGGAGAAAATGATGAAAGAGGCCAATCAGACCTTGGAAATCAAAATGTCGGGATTAGGTAAGTGAAATGAATTTATACTATAAAGAGTTTTGATGCTCTTCTCTTTATCTGTTTTGCAGGATGAATGCTGAGGCCAGAGCACGATGACTTGAAGTGATGAAGCAAATAGTCCAAGATGATAAAATCATGAAGGGAGATGTTGGAAGGAACGGCTAAGTGTTGGAATTTCTTCTCGAAGACCCAATATGCACTCAACTCAGGAAGGCGGGTGGCAGGGAAGAAATGATCGAGTCCATGACTGAAGAATCCTTCAAGATCTAGGATGGAAAAATAATGAAGGCTCAGGCGTTGAAGAGTTGAAGAGTGACAGCTAAGAAGAAGATCGTCCTCAAGCACTGAAATGCCCTCAAGAATAAGGAAGAAACAGAAGCCATGATGATCAGACTCATCCAGTTTGCAATCAAGAAGAGGAACAAGAACAATGCGAACACGTCTATGGACAAGAATCTTCTAAAAGGGGGTGGTGGACATTAATTGCTCATTTATTACCCCACTCCTCTTGGTGGCGATTTTTAGGGTTAGGCCTTATATGGCTCAATCTGAGCCATCCATCTGATTGTAATCTGAGTCGTCCATTGGACTTGGCCAGCTATATAAAGGGGCATCCCCCCTCAGTTGTAATTCATTAGACAGTAGAGATTAGAGTAGAGATTAGAATAGAGAGACAGCTAGGTGATAGCATAACATAGAGTTAGCATAGCTGATAGGTTGATAGTATAGTTTGAAGAAGAAAGAAAGTTTTTCCTTTAAAGCTTTGTAAGAAATCGTTGTGAACATTCTCTCAATAAAGAGTTTTCATTGATGATGATCTCGTCTTTTGTTGTGAGTAGCTAGCGAGGTTTCTTCGTCCTTCTACTTCAAGTAGGATTTTAATATAGAGTAATTAGATTTTGTTTCATACAAGTAGTAGATAGTAACTATGGAATGTGGTCTTCAATTTGAGCAAACTTCGTCTATCCATACTACTAGTGGGCTCACTGATAGTGGGTTCACCTTGCGTGGTCAACTGGAACATTGTGAACTTAACTTCGATTATGGTTTATATGTTGGCATGCGTCATTGTGATGGTGTCTTCATGCTGAATCATGATTTGAATACCTTTGATTACTCCTTTGAAGATTACACCAGTTTTGTGGAGGCTGTCCAAAGCAAGACAAAGCAAAGCTCGGTTGAAGTCTGCGAGAATTGATTGCCATGTCCCACGCCTTAGAATAGATTAGAACCTTCTTATCCCTGCCACCATTTAAATTCAGTACTTTCTGGTTAGTTTAGGAAACAAAAGCTTTAAAGACAAAAAATTTCGAGCATTCAAATTCCTTTCTCCACTGTTGAACAATTTTATAAGTCCCCTTGAAACACCAGCAAATCACATTGAGCCAACTGAGACTATCCACTGCATGAAGGAACCTTGGAGTTGAATGCAAGAACTCTCTCACAATCTTAGCATACTGGATACTTTGATCAAGAGAGAATAGGGTAGTCCTTGGCAACTTTATTCTGTGTTGGTGCGGTCACGAAAAACACATCAACAGATACCAGGTCTGATATGAAGGAGCAGCAGTCTGATTTTTTCTGATCAGCAAGCCTGCTACACCTTCAAATGCTCATAAATCCCTCCATACTCCTCTGAATGGCCTCAAACCTATTGCAAATGATGCCAAGAAGCTAGGCGCCCAAGTTCTAGCAATCAAACTCTTCCAACTAGCTCTGAATACTCAGGCACACTTCCCAAAGACCCTGCTGCAAGTGGTACAACCCTCTAGGGAGGTCAACCTCATGCCATAAATCACACACACATTCAAAAATCATCAAATCTCGGGCAAGGGGGCACCCAAAAGCGAGGAATCCAATAAACCATCACCCACAAAATTCGTCCAACTCCTTAGGAATATGTGAGCATAAACATGGGTCAGCTAGGTCTAAAGAAGCACTCCAAAAAACCACCAAACAGTGAAAGAACACACCAAAATGTTCTTAGAAAACATCAAAACCACACCAAACTGAAAACACAAATGAAGCCATCACCATTGAAGCTCGGATTGCAACCTCTGGATGAAGATGCACCAATTGATTAGCTAGGAGTTATCTTGCAAACTCGAAACAGATGAACAACTAGGAGGTATTCCAACCTCGAAGCAAGAGTCTGAACTAATTTCAGCAGCACTTCGTTATGATAGAAAATGGATACCAAATGAAGAGGTAGAGAAGCGTATTTAAAGGCTCCAAACCCATAAATTCAAAACTCCTTTTCCCTCTAATATGGGATGCCCAAAAATGAGGAATAAAATAATATTTATTAAAACCCATTTGTTTGTGTATTTTGGCGTCCACATTACCTTGGCATAAAATATAACTTAAAAAGTATTTTCTCTAACTTGAGCGTCCAAAAATGAAGCCCACCTTTTAAAATCAACTTAAGTCATAACGCCTGGTCAAGGGGGGTCCAAAAGCAACAATTATATATAATATGACTTAAGCTATCAACTTTTCTTTTATGACTCCAAGAAAGTTGGAGAAGTCTCTGCCAAGCCTACACTACCAGAAATAGTAACTGAGTGTTGAATTGCTACCAAATCACACTCCCAAAAATAGCACTTACTATAAATAACATACTACTAAAAATAGTGACTCCAATCATTGTTTAAGCACATTCCGAGTAGTCGTTGTAACTTCCTAAAAATAGCAAGTCCGAAAATGGTCGTTGATCAACATGCATGTGACACCCCCTTGAAGTTCTCTAAAAACCTAAAAAGACCCAAAAAAAAAGGGCAAACTCTTGCATGCATCCCCTGGAAACTCAGAAAGATACCTCCTAGAAAATAGGAAACCCTAATTCTGCCTCCAACTTGCCTATAGGCCTCCGAAATAAGCTAACGGTCTCAAAAAAGAACTAGTGTTGAGAAGGGGACATTACAGTCCGCCCTCCCCAAGATTGTTTGTCCTCAAGCAATCGCAGATCTGGATGCTATAAAATCCGGTCATCCTCCCAAGTAGCATCCTCAATCGGTAAATTCTTCCACTTCACCAAATACTGTTTGATAGACCTCCTCAAAGAGCCCTCCCTAAAATCAATGACTACCTCTAGAACCAAAACCAATTGTCCCTCCTCATCCAATGGAGGAAAATTTGATGAAGCTACAACATTGTGCCCAAGTGACTTCTTGAGGCGTGACACATGGAATACATTAAACACCTTGCTACTTGTCAATAGTCTAACTCGTAAGCCACTTCCCCAACTCTCCTGATGATCCTGAAAGACCCATAGAAATGTGGCTTGAGTTTCTCTGCTGCACTCTTCTTGAGAGTGGATCGTCTGTAAGGATGGAGTCTCAAGTAGACTGTCACCCACCTGAAATGTGCACTCAACTTGCTACTAATCAGTATACAACTTCTGTTGATTCTGGGCATGCTAAAGATTATCCTTCAATGATCTCAAAATGTCCTGACTCTAGTACAACATATCTCTCGCTTGAGGGGCTCTACTATCACCAAATATCAAATCAATGAACCTAGGAGCCTCATATCCATACAAAGCCATGAAAGGAGACATTTTGATCGACATGTGGTAGGAAGAGTTATAGCAATACTCTCCCAAATGAAGCCATCTCACCCAAGCCTTCTGTTGTCCTGAAACATAATTCCTGAGATAGCCCTCCAACCACTTGTTCACAATTTTTGTTTGCCCATCCATCTGTGGGTGATAACTAGTACTTGGAGTGAGCATTGTACCACTCAATCTGAAAAACTCCTGCCAAAAAAGTACTTAGGAACTTGTCCCTATCACTTACAATGTTCTTGGACAACCCATGCAATCTAAACACCTTTCTGAAGAACAAATCAGCAACCCGAGGTGTTATAAATGAGTTGGTAATGGAAAAGAAATGATCAAACTTCGTCAATCTATCCACAACAACATATATGCAATCTCTCCCTTGCACCTTAGGCAACCTAGTGATGAAGTCAATTGAGATACTTTCCCATTTCTGATCGGGAATAGGTAAGAGATGCAACAAACTAGGTGAAAAAGTGTGCTTATTTTTGTTTTGTTGGCAAATTGGCCACTCCTTAACATAGCGAAGGACCTCATCCTTGAGCCATTTCCATGAAAACCTCTCACGAATGTGCCTATATATCTTGAAATACCCTTGATGACCAGCCAAGGGAATGTCATGAAATGATTGTAGAATCTTCATTTTGAGCTTAGATTCAAGTACCAAGAAGATTCTATCCTTATATTGTAACAAATCATCAACCAACTTGTACCTCTCATCATGCAAAGTGCCATCAACTAAACTAGTAGGAAACTGATTTTTGGTGTATTCTACAATAATCTACTCCTTCCAATCAGCAGTGATTTCAACCAAAGAGCTCAAGTGTGACCTTCTAGACAAGGCATCGGCCACAATGTTATTCTTCCCCTTGACATTCTCGATGTCAAAATCATAAGCTTGGAGCTTACTCAGCCACTTTTGTTGCCCTTCATTTAGATCCTTCTGATGCATGAAGTGTTTGAGACTGTTGTGATCAATCTTCACAATAAATTTGTTTCCCACCAAATACTACTTGAATTTGACCAAAGCGTGCATGATAACAAGTATCTCTTTGTCATAGATTGAGTATGTTTTCTCTACACCTCTCAATTTTCTTCTCTCAAAGACAATAGGATGCTTGTCCTGCATTAGGACAACGCCGACACCTTCCCCTGAAGCATCACACTGCAACTCAAATCGCTTGGAGAAGTCAAGAATAGCCTTAATCTTCTCTTGATCAACACTATCTCCCTTAGAGCTGATCACGTGCCCAAGATAAAGAAGCTTGGTCATTCCAAATTCACATTTGGACTCCTTAGCAAACAAAGACTCTGACTCCAAGATGCTAAGCACTTCCTCCAAGTGCTTGAGATGTTCTTCCCACGACTTACTGTAGATGAGGATGTCATCAAAGAAGATAAGCATAAACTTCCTTAACTACTTCTGAAATATCCTGTTCATACAGGACTGGAAGGTCGCAAGAGCATTAGTCAACCCAAAAGGCATGACTAGAAACTCAAAATGCCCAAAGTGGCATTTGAAGGCAATCTTCATACAGGACTAGAAGGTCGCAAGAGCATTAGTCAACTCAAAAGGAATGACTAGAAACTCAAAATGCCCAAAGTGGCATCTAAAGGCAATCTTCTCAATATCTGCTTCTCTCATCCTAATCTAATGGTAGCCTCATCTAAGATCTATCTTGGAGAAGTAGACTGCTCCATGTAGCTCATCTATGAGCTCATCAATCTTGGGAACGAGATATCGGTTTTTGATTGTCTTCTAATTCAAGGCCCGATAATCTATGCACATGTGCATAGTGCCATTCTTCTTAACCAAAACCACTACAGAAGCAAAGGGACTCTTACTTGGCCAAATGTGACCCATGTCCAAGAGTTCTTTGATGGCCTTTTCTATCTCATCATTCTGCCTCTTTGGATACCGATATGGAGTTGTTATGACTGGTTTGGCCCCTTCTTCAAGCTCAATGATATGCTCAATCCCCCTTTCAGGAGGTCTCCCAGGAGGTATACTACCAAACACCTTACTCCGTTTTTCGATCAAGGATTGAATATCAAGATGGTAGTGTCTCTTATCCTCTGTAGGATTGGATGGCATGATCAAACACTCTACTACCCACTCTACTTGGTCATGACGAATTAGCCTTTCCATCCTTTATAAAGACACAATAAGGGGGCCTCCATTTGACATCCCTCTCAATAGCACCTTCTTCCCATCTGATGTGAAATTAAATTACATGGTTTGCAGATTCAAAGTGATCTCTCCAAGAGATTGCAGCCACTGAATGCCAAGCACTGCATCAGTATCTCCAATGCTTACAACAAAGAAGTCACCTTTGACTTCATAGTTACCCAATTGCATAGACATATTGGAGATCTTACGATTGCAAGAGATAGTAAAGCCATCGGCCACCATTACCTTGAAACCTTCAAACTCTTCTATCTTGAGGGCTCTCTTTGCAACTATCCCTTGGTCAATGAAATTGTTGCTCCAATATCAATTAGAGCAATGATTCGCTGCCCTCCAAGCACTCCACGAACTCTGAAGGACTCATTTTTCTGAAAAGTAGAAATTTGGGCAAATGCACCCCCACTTCCTTGGTCCTTATCCACCTCTTCCGAAGCCCTTTCTTCATCACTTTCCACAAAATCAGACTACTGTTTTGATATATCCTATGTTCCACCAAGTTTTCAGTACAATAGGATGGTGGGACGATGGAACGCGTTTTAGGGACGGGATTTTTATAGGGGATTTTTGGGGACGGTAGGGATATATATATATTTAAAATATAGGGAAATTCCAAATTCCAGATATTCACAAGTAATGATAATCATAACAATGAACATTGACAAAGTTGCAAATGTAATCACTAATCATATTGATATATACATTATAGAGTCAAATAGTCAATCATCTAGAGCCCTATACCAGCCAGCTGCTTTGTCTTACTAGGTGATCTACCTGGTGGAAAGATTATTGCCTTGTTATTGATCTACTATGAGTGAAATTTCTAATTGTTGCAAGTCTGAAATTGTGTTTCCAACTTGTATATCAGTCAATGTAATTGTTCTAGTTATTGCAAAAATCAAATAAAATCAGCCTTGATAGGGTTACAAGTTCAGATTTTAGTGTATTTGACACCTTAGGATTTCATAATTGTTGATTACTTACATATGAGAGTCCAATATACTCATTTCCAGCCATATCAAAAATTATAATTGATGTATGTGAGCATAAATTATTCAAATCTGAATGCAATCACTGTCATAGGGTTTCATTTTGGTTGTTCATTGCATATCAATTATAAATCAGCAAGTATATTTGTAGTAATTTGAAATCTATAAGGAGTACCTGTTGTGTTTGATACATTTGAAGTTTCATAACAAACCTGCAAATGAATGAAATACAGTTTCGAAACTGATGTATACTCCTAGGATGTTTGAGTGAAGTTTGAATGTACTTGGAGTTGATATTCACAACCTATGTTCAGTATTCGCAAGCTAGGAGTGAGTTGGTTGTGATTTCTTAGTGATTATCTTTCTTTTCAGACCTATACCAGCATACTATTCATCAATTTAATCTTGGAGTTCTTTTTTTATGCAAAAAATGGTTGGAAAAAAGGGGAACAGCCAACTGTCCCTGGGATGGTCAAGGGATGCCTAGGTGTCCCTTGACCGTCTTGGGGATAGCCGACCGTCCCCTTGCCGTCCTCGAGACGTCCCCTGCCATCTGAAACATCCCCAGAAAAAAAAAAACACAATTTGGGGACACTTGGGAAACGTCCCTAAGGCATCCCCCATCCTTGAAACTTCTCTGATATAGATATAGGGGCCAAAACCCCAAGGGATGCGTCCCCATGTACACTGGATATATCAAATTTTGATCCATCATCAAAATACACCTCCATGTGATGGGAATTGCCTCTTTCGAAGCACTTGTGACCCAGGCCCCACAGTTCCTTACAAGTGTAACATAATTTCTTCCTTCAAAGCTTGTTACAAAGGTCATCATCCATCCAAGAAGGAAAATTCTTGGTTTGATTTGAAATATGCTTCTTATCCTTCTTGTGAGAAAAAGGCTTGGACTGAAATTTTGGCCTTGGGGCAACCAACTCCATGCTTCTAGATTTTCTAATTGCTTCACCTAGTGTTGGTGGATCAAAAGCCTTCACCCACCCCATCATTGGTTCCATTAGTCCTTCTGAAAATAGGACTACAAGCCTCCTTTCGGTGATGTTGGGCACCATCACGAAAAGTCTCTAAAATTTTGAAATATAAGTGTCAAGTGAGCCATGTTGCTTCAACTGTGCTAGCTCACGAAATCTCAACTCTAGATCCTTGGTGTCAAACCTCTCAATAAGTTTGTTGGTAAACTCTTCATAAGTAACAATAAGGTTATGACCAAGAGTGACCAAACCGTGATACCACCACTCATGGGCAGCCCCATCCAAATGCAAAGTATCAAACTTGATGGAATCTTGTTTTGGTATTGATCTTAGTGAGAGGTAGCTGTCGAGCTTTTGGACCCATGACCTTGTCGAACACTTGTCACTTCCATCAAAATGGGCCAAGGTAACCTTCCCAAGAGCTTGCTAGAAATCCCTTGGTGGCATAGGGGCACGATTCTCAACTCTTCCACCTCCTCTCCTCTTCTTTTGGTTCATGTATTGATCCAAGGATAGAATCTCACAGATCTCTACAAGAAGGGAAGCATACTCCATGTAACTGTTTCTCACTTCATCCGGCATTGGTACTTCAAGTTCAACAGGTGGTTCCTCCCTTTTAGTAAAGCTAGGTAGGAGAGGTCTAGGGGCTGATCCTCTCGTCACCAAAATATGTTGGACAATAGGCCTCCCATTTGCATTCACATTAGAGGCACTAGTTTCAGCATCTTGGTTCTTGTGCACAGGATTTACATTTTGGTTCATCTTGGTGAGCAACTAAGGATCATGTCCAACATGATGTGAAACTTCCTCTCAATTCTACCATCTACATTTTCCTTACAGGCTGGTCCCTTCTCTTTATCTACCATATTCTCAATTGCTATATCTTGATTTTTGAGAACCTCTGAAAAAGTTTCCTCAACAGGAACTGACGAAGTCTGAAACTGTTGTCTCTTCAACTCTTTGTTGTAGTATATGACTTCTCTATCACTCATAGAGATTTTCAATCAACTAAAGGCACTAAAAAACACAAGCTGGCAAGATGACCAACTCTGATATCACTGAAATATCCCCCTTAGTTTTTTCCCAATTTTTTTGCACATTGTAATATAGGGGGATTCACTACTCACGAGTTCTCTTCATTCAGAGAGCCTCACGGGGCGAACTGCCCTATACTACCTCAATGGAACAGTGACGAAAGTTTCAAAATCCGAAAGAGTAGGTCACAAAATTTTTTTGGACAAACTGACAAGCTCTCGACCAAAGGACGCCAGCATAGAAAATGGACGACAATGCGGCGCGTTGGCATCTCGTACGGACAAGAGAACGAGAATGTCTCAGAAACAGCAAAGTGAATGCTTCTATTTGAATGCTAAAAACCATAGAATACAGGAAAATAACAGAAAGTGATAGAAATAAGATAAAGTAAAGAGTAAATGATAAAGACAAGGAGAAGAAAGGAAAGAAATACTTACAACCACGCGAGTGACAAAGCCTCCACCAAACAAATGTCTTAAAAAACCTGCAAGCGTGATATCTAGAGAGAATGTTGAGGTTGTATAGGGGTTTGCCTTAGTCAAACCCCCATTTTGGTGTTCCCACCTCCACAGACAGCCAAAAGATAGAAAGAAGTGAACAAAGCGTGTGGTGAAAGCAAAACCCGCTCAGGGGTAGAACCCCCAACACGAAAAGCGTGTGGTGAAAGCAAAACCCGCTCAAGAGTAGAACCCGCACCACAAAGTAAACAAGCGTGTGATAAAGGCAAACCCCGCTCAAGGAGGAAAACACGTATCATGAAGTAAATATGCAATAGGAAAGGGATATGGAATCCCAAGATGCTAACAAGCACGAAATGAGGGAGATGAAGCTACAAGAGTGTTGTAAAGAGAGCTTGAGAGAGCTTGAAGCTGCTACAACAAGCGGTATGAAACTATGTAAGAAAAAGTTGAAGTGTAGTGTTACACCCCAATTGTATAGTTACTACTGCATAAGAAGTACATTGTAATGTTCGAATCTTTTTGATGAATAAAACAAATTGTTCTTGTGATCAATTGAATGTGTCCTAATGATTGTCTCATTTGTCTAATATTTCTATTGATGTAATTTCTTGAATGAATGTAGCATATAAGTTATGGAATAATGTTATTCTAACTTTCTACAATGTTTTATATATACTGCCTTGTTTTGAGCATATGACTCCCGTTGTCATGTCATGATGTACAGGAAACAAGTTTGTACCTCCAGGCAGAGGAGAGATATCACTCAGAGAGGAACTTGGTCGGGTAAACAGTAACGAGTACCAATTGGGCATACACACACACACTATAGACTGAGTAAACTAAGTCATTTGTTGAAGTTAAGGGTAAGTCATCCGTAGACTTGTTTAGTATCATTAGGAGTCGTATCTACTTCTGAATGTGTGAATAAGTGATGCTTGCCAGTATAATCTTATGTGGAATAATGTTTCTAGTTAGAGGTGGGCATGTGTATATGTATATATACAAATACGGTATGTACAAGTGTCCATAAGTATATTCATGTCGATACAACGTATGAGAGCAGATGGATATACCATACGTGTGCATCGATATAAATGTATTTATGAATACATATACATAAAGGAGATATATAAGTAAATATACATGTATACATACCCACAACTAACCGGTTGTATATATATGTGAATATGAATTTATTATGACGATATTACCTCGGAACTTACATATACACATATATATACATATACATGAGTACGT
This sequence comes from Sequoia sempervirens, assembly GCA_007258455.2. Taxonomy (NCBI): domain Eukaryota; kingdom Viridiplantae; phylum Streptophyta; class Pinopsida; order Cupressales; family Cupressaceae; genus Sequoia; species Sequoia sempervirens. Next base: position 15,996,785 of record VDFB02271358.1, on the reverse strand, counting down.
ATAATGAAAGTATGCTGACTGGCTCACAGTATACGCACGTATAATTTAAAATGTATATGTATATACATGTATAAATGTAAAGGTAAATATATTTATATATTTAATATTATATTAAGTATGTATATAATATAGTCTTTACAAAATATAAATATGTATACGAGATTATTTAAATTATTAAATTTAAATAATTATACATAAATATATAATGTAAATTAAAACTATATTATATAAATATTTTAATATAATAAAATATATATAGATATATTTTATAAAATAGAATTGAAAATCAAATGAAGTTTAAATAAACATTTTTATTTAAATATTCATTAGGAGATGAAATTAAATCACGAATTTGAAACATGACGTTTTTCTCAAAGATGAATATTTCATTTAAAAGTCGAAATTAAATTATTGTGACTTCTAAATTAAATTGAATGTCATTATCACAATTTCACCAAGATTCAAAAATTTCTTTTGAAACTATATTAAAACTATGAAGTAGAAAATAGTGAAGAAATAAGAACTTCCCGTGAAAATGGCGCATGAAGAATCGCGCAACCATGACAGGGTAGCAGAACGCGGCTAGAAGGAAGCCATTTGCAACCAGGAAATGGAGATGTGGACGCCATCTGACTTGGGATTTAGTCTTGCATTAAACCGTCACTTATCCCTACCTGTTGAATCACGCCAATACTAGGAGGTGTCGCAATTTTATGAACTGGTCATGTACGAAATAAAATTACCTCATTGCTGTCAGCAAATGGAAGTCGAAATCTTCTCTATACAGCGACACATTTCTCCTTTGAAACATTCCAAACCCCGTTGGCAGCATAGACGCCTTAAAAAAGGGAATTGGTTAAATTTACTAACACTATATAAAGCCTGGAAATGCTTATTCTTAACATACAAAATTAGAAATCAGAAGTTCGTTTCTGTTCATTCATGAGTGAGAACTGTTTCTATTGAGAAAGCAATTATCAAATTGAGAGCAATATTAGAGTAATCATCATTTGTTGAGGGAGTCATTAAGTTTGCTATGGGTGTATTCTGTTTGTGTTGAAAGAGCATTCTTTGTATTTGAGAATAGCAGTTTGAAACTACCAACAGCTGAGTTAAGAGTTCGCTAATAGAGCTAGCTGGAAGTCCTTTGGTGGTAGGCTAGAGGAGAAGCATTCTCTTATTTCAAACATCTGAGGAAAGCTCTTGTCAAGCATGTTAACTCTTTTCTTTTTCATGCTTTCCGCCATTCTTGTATTCAGAAATAAGTCTGTTTCATATCCTTTGAATGAAAAGAATAGAGAGTGAAGGTTGATGTAATTAGGAATGTATATCTATAAGATAAATGATTATTTGCAAAGAGATAATTTGTGAAATATGAAGGTTTTTTCATTAGTTTTGCGTTCATTAGTGTACGGAATACACGAGGCATTGAAGAGAAAATTGCATTAATTGTATTGACTCCGTATATGGAGTGTATGCTTGTGCATAGCTAATTAATACTAGGTATGGTTAGAGGTTATTTAATAAGTTACAGGTTACAACTAGTTATAAGTTAACTTCGTCAAGTTAATGAAGCCCCTAGGATGAGAATGTCCAATATAAGGGAGATAGTTGTAGGTACTTGTTATAATGACCTCCATTCTAGTAGTTAGTTTGTTGTAGGAAGTCTAGGGTACGAACTACCCCGATAGACCAACCTATGTGTAGAATAAGATAGGCTCAAGTCAAGTTGAACCTGGCTAGTGTACATGACAAATGACCTACGTTCTTCATTAAATGTAAACACTTTGGCCAAAGTAGTGTAAGGAACCATTTAGTTGTAGTACTACACTGTTAGTTCACCGTGATCCCGAAATACATCCTAGTTTGAGAGTTGTCGATTGCACAGAATCTAGCTATGTAGGATCACAACATTATGCTCAGTTGGTAGTCGTTAAAGGATACCCCCACCAATTTCTTCTTCGAAGGGAGGGTCGTTCATTATAAAATGATCCTGTGGGGGACCGCATTATAAGTCCGTGGTTGGCGGAAAAATGCCCGAGTGATGTTTCTCCTCCTCAACAATCAGCCGATGATCCAAGACTTGAAAGGACGGACTCCTAGACCACCTTATTTCTATTGGTGCCAAAAGCTTTCGGGCTATGTATGTAATCCTTTCTTCTTTACTTTGTAGTACTTTTGGATGAAACAATTACAGTTGTAAATTGATGTATCATGTTTATGTATTTGAAAGGAAAATTTTTATCATTATGGCATTGTTCTTATTTACTGTGGTTGAAATTAAAAAGTTTTAAATTTGACGTACAAGTGTGGTCGTCACATGTAGATGGCTAAAGCCAAAGCTAGAGTGAAGCTAGAAGTTGGCAGAATGGAGCTAGTTATAGAAGTTCTTAGAGAGCCAAATGAGTTGAAGGGGTGACTTAAAAAGAGAGAAAAGAAGCTTCTTCAGCCGTTTTCGGGTGATACCAGCCGTTACCACCGACAAAACTCGTCAACAAGTGGCATTCATGCACGGAAACGGTCGTTTGAACGTTGAAATGTTGCAAGACGCTAGCGCGGGTGCGGACGTCCACGCAACATGCTAGTGTCCGGACACGTCACTTAACAAAACAATGAAAACAAGAAAAGCACCAAGTCTGATCGAAAGCTGACACACAAAGGTAGCTGCTGAAAAGGGGTGTTGGAGCATCTTGAGAGGGAAAAAGGCTAATGCAGGGGCTAAAATGAGTCTACTCAAGATGCTAAGGGAGTGGACACTAAAGCAGGTGCAAATATATAGGTGAAATTGCAAGGGTGCAATTTTACTCTTATACATTTTTCCCCCACTTTAGCAGGCATATGAATCTACATTAATATGCACGCTCAAGGAAAACTATAAATAATATCATGTGCCAGAAAGGATACTGTAGAGGAAGCAGATAACTCTTAGAACCACGGAAGCATGCTCCCAGTTTGAAAATCTGCAAAACCAATACATTAGACAAGAAAAACCTACACCAGATAGAAAAGTCAGAACATAAAAAGCTAAAGGATTTGAGTCAGCAAAGTAAAGAGACCTCGATGTAAAAGGTCGTCTCAGTACTATGCGTTGTCCCTGAATTAAAAACACTAACACATAGAAGAATTCTAAGATGAAAAGAGGAGGATATAATCAAGATGAAGAAGATGCAGATCTTCGATCCGATATATTCAAGAGAGAAGAGAGAGATAGAAATGAACAAAGTGCATGGTGAAAGAAAAACCCGCTCAGGAGTAGAGCCCGCACCATAAAAGAGGTGATAAAAGCAATCCCCGCTCAAGGAGGAAAACCTGTATCACCAAGATAGGTGATAAAAGCAATCCCTGCTTAAGGAGGAAACCCGAATCACCAAAACGCGCATGGTGAAAGCAAAACCCGTTCAAGAGTAGAACCCGCACCACGAAAGAGGTGATAAAACCAGACCCCGCTCAAGGAGGAAACCCATATCACCCAATGTAAAGGAGCTCTACAAATTCTCGATCCTGCAAAGAGGCATCCCCCAAGATCTCTCACATGGAGGAAACCCAAAAAAGCAGACTCCGCAGAGTCAGGAAGCGGCGACACATCTACTCGCAGATAGAGCGTGTCAAAAGCAACGACATGTGTACCCGCAGATAGAACATGTCGAAAAGCGGCGACATGTCTACCCACAAATAGAACATGCCAAAAAGTGGTCGGTCACACAGACCGTAAAACTTTCAAAGGGTTCCCTCAGGAACCCTTCAAAATGAGAGGGGTACACTCAAGGGGCGCGTTGTTTGAAAAGCGAAGTCTAGTCAGGTTGCTCCCAAGTTAGACGTGAAAGAATTTGTTTGAAATGAAAGCTTTCAAAGAGGTCCCTTGAGAACCCTTCAAAAGAGAAAAGTGGTCTACTCAAGGGACACTTCATCTTAAAGATATATATATAGAGAGAGAGAGGGGGTCCTTAAGAAGGACACACATCTCCAAAGTGAGATATCACCGCCCCCAACATATAGGGGAGGAGAACCATGCAAGATTCTTAGGATAGGATAGAGGTAAACCCCGATATCACTTGTCATGCAAAGAAAAGGAGGGTGCATTAATCAAACGGGAGTTTGATGGCACCTGAATCACAAAGATGTTGTATTTTATCTTTCAAGGCCTTACATTCACTAGTGGAATGACCAAGCACTCAATGGTATGCACAGAAAGAATGTTTATCATGTTCATGAGATTTCTTACGTGTAGGAGAAGGAAGAGCAATCGAGCGGGCTTTTAGAAGCCGCAACAAGATACGCTCTTGCTCAGATAGAGGATGAGGAGTAGGAAGCAACCCTTTCTCTTGTGGAGAAAGGTTTGACTTCTCACAAGAAGAAGAAGGCATGAAGATAGAAGACAATGGAGGAAGAATCTTTTCACCAGAACAAGGTTGAGAAGAATTCTTGTCATTCAGCCATGGCTTCTATTTAGATCGTTCATTCGAGCAACCAAGTCCCAAATTATGCTTACGGGATTTAAATTCTATAGGGACCTGAATGCCTTGCTCATTGCGCCCACAACCTTTATGCTCATAGCCATACTTAGAGACAAGCTTAAAGTCGGGGCCATAACATGTTTGCAAATCTTGAAAAGGAGGATCCTCATAAAGAGCATTCTCCCAACAACGGGGATCACACTCTTCTATGGGACCTCTATTATCTTCTTTAACAAGACTGTCAACATTATCCTCTTTAGGAGAAGCGTAATCCTCTTCCTCAGAAGGAGGGTCAATACTAAGTACATTGCAACTTGCATCTACATTTCCCCGCGATGCAGAAGAATGACCATCTTCGATAGCAGATGTAGATGATGTTATCGAAGGGTCTAAGCAGATCGAATCAACTTTATACTCCCCATTGAAGGATTTTGTACAATCTAAGGGGCCCTGATCATCACCAAGACATGCATTCCTTTGGGAAGAGGTAGGTTTAGGATTTCTTGCTTCAGAAAGATCTTCTTTAGGGACGTTTATCTCAAGAGTATCCTTTGTAGTAGATACTATTGGAGTAAACATCAACACAGTGGAAGAGACTGAAGGGATAAGAGTAGGCACAACCGAAGCTCAACCAACAGCTGCTATCTCGCATAAGTGCATAGCCTCAGGGTTAGCTTTGACCGTGACTACTTGATTACTGTAAATGAACTTAATAGATTTATGTAAGGTAGATGGGACTGTGCCCATAGCATGAATCCACGGTCTATCAAGAAGGTGGTTATAAGGAAACTTCTTTGACATAACATATACAAGGGTAGGTACAGTAATGGGTCCAAGTTGCAAAGGTAATACTATCGTACCTAGAGCTTGAAGCACAACATTATCAAACACATGAATAACAACAAAATAAGTATTAATAGAAGATGAGTCAATATTAATCTTAAACAATAGATCAATGCTACATACATTGAGCGTCGAACTAGTGTCAATGAGAGTACGTCTAATGCCAATTTTATTAATGTTGACTATAATCATTAGAGGATCCGCTTGCTTCTGTACTTCCGGAGGCGAGAGTTCCTGTGGATAGAATGTAATATTTGGCGAATCCGCACGAATATACGCCATCAACTCATTAGCATCCGTCGGCCTAGAAAAAAAAGGCAAGATCTTTTGCAAGGCTTCCTGAAGCATAACTTGATAAACCAGAGCAGACTAAAGCAAGTCCCATAGTGAGATCTTATCTGGAGTAACTCGAGGTTGCTCGACAAGATCGCAATCACTAGGTGCTTTAGTCGTAGGTTTAGGAGCTAGAGGAAGGCTTGGTTGTTTACTCATTTTATTCTCATAAGTATGGGCTACCGCTCTATAAGAGGGAGCCTTAGAAAGATCAAGGGAACTACCATCAAATGGAACACCATCAATAGAACAAATCCTTTTAGAAGAAGGACTAGCTGGAGTCACGTAAATGACAGGTCTCTTAGGCCTTTGAGGGGCAGCAGAGACATAAATTACATTTACTAAATCATCACAACTAGTAGAATAATTATTCAAAGACATATTCTCAACATCAATCCAAACAGGATCAAATGTGGAATAATTATTCGAAGAAACATTCTCAACATCGATCCAGGGAGAATTAGATGTGGAAGGAGGTTCATCATTCATGAATGCATCATCTCTGCAAGAGAGTGCATTGGAAGGAATAGGAGATTCATCATTCACCAATGCATCATCTCTAAAAGAGAGTGTATTGGAATGAGAGGTAGGCATAGTAACATTAAGAAAGGTATCAATGATTTCATCTTGCGACAAAATATCCTCTAAAGCCAGAGGACTTTCATGAGAAGGATCAAAGATACCAAGTGAAATGGGCAAAGCCAAGTCACCATCACATGCATGAGATGGAACATCATTAATATTTTGAACAAAATTAGATACAAAACTAATAAAAGAAGATATTAAATTCATTACGATTTTTTCGTTATTTTCTATGTTTTAGTAAATCACGTTTTTGGAGGTCTTCAGAGCAGAATTTGAGGTCTGAACTTGCAACGGTCCTTAAAATTTGACTACCAAAGGCATTGGTATTTTAGGGACGAAACAAGTTCTCTAGGAGACCTTTCCAACGGTGCAAACGGTTCTGAATTCCAAGCACAGAGTCAAAACTTATGACCCCACCAAGTAGGGGTAAATAAATTCCTGGTTTTTTGAAGAACAATGTTTTTCATGTCGGGTTCACCAAAATGTAATATAGGGGGATTTGCTACTCACGAGTTCTCTTCATTCAGAGAGCCTCACGGGACAAACTTCCCTATACTACCTCAATGGACAGCGGCGAAATTTTCAGAATCCGAAAGAGCAAGTCACAAAGGTTTTCTGGACAAACTGACAAGCTCTTGGCCAAAGGACGTCAGCGCAGAAAATGGACGACAGTGCGGCATGCTGGTGTCTCAGAGGTGCGTTGGCATCTCGTACGGACCAAAGAACGAGAATGTCTCAAAAATAGCATAGTGAATGCTTCTATCCGAATGCTAAAAACCATAGAATACAGGAAAATAATTGAAAGTGATAGAACTAAGATAAAGTAAAGAGTAAATGATAAAGACAAGGAGAAGAAAGGAAAGAAATACTTCCAACCACGTGAGTGAAGAAGCCTCCACCAAACAAATGTCTTTAGAAATTGCAAGCATGATATCTGGAGAGAATGTTGGGGCTATATAGGGGTTTGCCTCAGTCAAACCCCATTTTGGTGTTCCCACCTCCATGGATAGCGAAAAGATAGAGAGAGAGAAGTGAACAAAGCGTGTGGTGAAAGCAAAACTCGCACCACGAAAAGCGTGTGGTGAAAGCAAAACTCGCACCACGAAAAGCGTGTGGTGAAAGCAAAACCCGCTCAAGAGTAGAACCCGCACCACAAAGTAAACAAGCGTGTGATAAAGGCAAACCCCGCTCAAGGAGGAGAACCTGTATCATGAAGTAAATATGCATTAGGAAAGGGATATGGAATCCCAAGATGCCAACAAGCATGAAATGAGGGAGATGAAGTTGCAAGAGTGTTGTAAAGAGAGCTTGAGAAAGCTTGAAGCTGCTACAACAAGCGACATGAAACTATGTAAGCAAAAGTTTAAGTGTAGAAGGCTAAAGCCAAAGCTGGAGTGAAGCTAGAAGTTGGCAGAATGGAGCTAGCTGTAGAAGTTCTTAGAGAGCCAAATGAGTTGAAGGGGTGACTTAAAAAGAGAGAAAAGAAGCTTCTTTAGCCGTTTTCGGGCCTTACCAGCTATTACCACCAACAAAACTCACCGACAAGTGGCAATCATGCACGGAAATGGTCGTTTCAACATTGAAACATCGCAAGACACTAGCGTGGCGCGCGGACGTTCACGCAACACACTAGTGTCCGAACACGTCATGCTACAAAATGACAAAAACAGGAAAAACACCAAGTCTGATGGAAAGCTTACACACAAGGGTAGCTATTGAAAAGGGGTGCTAGAGCATCTTGAGAGGGAAAAAGGCTGATGCAGGGGCTAAAATGAGTCTACTCAAGATGCTAAGGGAGTGGACACTAAAGCGGGTGCAAATATATAGGTGAAATTGCAAGGGTGCAATTTTACTCTTATACACACATAAACTTCACCCATTAGCATTAGCTCAATGAAAGATAACAAATTGGAAGCAACCCTTCACTTTCTAATCACCCAAATCCCAGAGTGGGCAAGGTGAGAGAATACAGTGTGAAGGGATCTGATAATGATCTGAAAATGCTGGAAGTACAAAAGCTATTGGTGACAAACCAGCCAATAGAGAAAATGTAAAAATTAGGCAACAAAGCCAACCTCTTCCACTTTTTAGTAGGCTACTGGAAAGTAAATGAAAGCAAAGAACTTGGCGGCATAGTCAACCACTTCCAGTTTTCAGCGAGCAACAAAACGTAAACAAAAACCCAACCAATTATCTAATGGGAGTGAAATACAAAATACTGAAGTAATAAGGCTGATTAGTACTACTAGATCAGTGATCACAATATGATTTCTAACACAATTTATTAGGTGAGAATCAAACAACAGTGAATCCCAAGTGTTAGGTATTCATATCTAAAACACTACAATGACGAGGCATCATAAAATATGAAATAATGACAAAGATACCAGGTCTGATATGAAGGAGTAGCAGCCTAATTTTTTCTGATCAGCAAGCCTGATACACTTTCAAATGCTCATAACTCCCTCCATACTCCTCTAAATGACCTCAAATCTATTGCAGATGATGCCAAGAAGCTAGGTGCCCAAGTTCTAGCAGTCAAACTCTTCCAACCAACTCTGAATACTCAAGCACACTTACCAAAGACCCTTTTGCAAGTCGTACGACTTGTTGATGTGATTTTTGTGACCACACCAATTAGCAAAACAAAGTTGTCCGAAGGCTACTCCATTCTCTCTTGATCAAAGTATTCCGTGCACTAAGATTGCAAGAAAGTTCGCACGTTCAACTCCAAGGTTCCGAAATACTTAGAATACCCTCAGTTGGTTTGATGTGAATTGTTGTTTTCGCGAGGGGACTTACACAATTGTTTAGAATACTTGCAGTTAACAGTAGATGGATGATTGGAAGGGATTTATATAATGCGGATGATTTAACAATAAGTACGCTTTCCTAAACTTAACCCAAGATGAACAGAATTGAAATGAGTGTAAGGGTAAGAAGGTTCTAGATTCTACTCTAAGGCGGGACGTGGGATCAATCTCAACAGCTCCAACCGAACTCTGCTCCACCTCACGCTGGACAACTTACACAAAGTTGGTGCAATCTTCGAGGGGATAGCAAGAAATTTTCAAGCTACAATTCAACACCAAGACACCGTCAAGACAACGCATACCAAGATATGAATTGCAACTGAAGTTAAGCTTATGAAATGTTCCAATTGACCATGCAAGGCAAACTTTCCATCAGCAGGCTGCTAGTAGTATGGAATGAAACAAAGTTGCTTTGATTAACACCACAAACCCACAATTAATATCTACTTGCATCAAATGGAAATGCTATTCTTAAACTATTTTATGCTACTTTACGCTACTTGGAATTGAAGGGATGAAGAAACCTTGCTAGCTATCCATAACAAAGACGAATTTCACCATCAATGAAAAGATCTATTATTAAAGTTTTACACAACAATCTCTTACAAAAGCTTTCAAAGGAAAACTTTCCTTCTCCTCCAAACTATGCTATGCTAAGCTACAATTATACTATCAATCTCTCTTCTACTCTCTGATGTCTCCTATAACCTCTAGTTTCTAATTTTCTAATGAGATACAAATGAGGGGGACTCCCCCTTTTATAGATAGCCCAGTCCAATGGACGGCTCAGATTACAATCAAAAGAATGGCTCAAATGGAGCCACCTCAGCCCTAACCCTAAAAATTGCCAGAATACGGAGTGGTACATTAAACGAATCAAAGATTCCCACTCACTCCCAAAATAGTAAAGGAAATTAATGCCCACAATCAGTCTTCTAGAAGATCATCATCCAGAAGTGCATTCCCATTCTCCTTCTCTCTGGCTGCAAACTCAATGAACCTAGCAAGTACAGCCTCAACCTCCTGAATTGAAACGGGTGGAATGCAATCAAGCTGAAACTCTAACACCGTAACTGACTGTTCATGCCATGCACAAGATTTTCTCCAAGCGACTAAGGAATCCTGCATGCTCTGAATCAAGCTGGAGAAAGTAGAAGTGTTCTCAAAGTCGTCCTGTACAAAGGTCCCCACCTCCGAAAAGAAAGGCACCAGCCTACCCCTCAAATTATGAATAGTCACCTCATCGGGATTAAACCAAAGATTGCCTCTGTAATGTCCCCATTCTTGTGCGAGCATTAGAGTTGGTGGATTAGCCTATTATGTCGATCCTCGTAGGCTAATGGTTTTGGATAGAGGGTCTCTCAAACGGGCACTTGGTCGGTAAAATGCAGTATTAGTATCCGGGGCTTGGTGACGAGGTGAATTTGTGCGTTTGGCGTGTTACTGGAGATTAAAATGATGATTTTCACCACTTATTTCACCTTCTCAGGCTTAGGGACCATGTGTCTATTATTTAAAGGGGTCACTTTCTATTTCTCACTTACTATTCATGGCTAAAGTGAAAAAAAAGAAATAACTTAAGTGAATAGTGTTTTTTAATGAATAGTGTTTTCAATGAGAAATTATAAGAATGCAAGAGAAAGTTTGACCCATTCAGGCTATGAGTTATTTTGTTGAATGAAGTTTGAAGTGTGGACTTTGTGGAAGAGAGAAACTAAGGTTTCTCAATTTCAGCAGTGGGTAAGCCTAGTTTGGGGCTTGTAGTTAGAATTTTGGCATCTTGAAGGTGTGAAAGACCACCCTTAGGGAAAGGAAGCAGCTACAAAGATGAGGCGTTTTCCTTGCTTGAAGAAGATGGAACCCTCTCACAAGGATGGCTGGCTGTAAGTGAACAATCAGCTTCAACAACTAGCATAAAATTCGAACAAATCCTTCCCAAAGGCGAACGAAACCTCCCACAGCAATTATCCTTCCAATAGATGGCTTCCAACAACTTGTTATCAGCAATTTCAAGCGGGGCGCCCTTAGTATTAGAAGTTGTTTCTTCAAACATTTGGTGGGAGAAAGTTGTAAGTTTTTATGTGCTTTTTGTTGGGCGCGGGTACTGAAGCAAACACTGTTCACAGTGTTATTTTGGCTGCAAGTTAATCTAGGGTTGTAAATCGTCTCTTATTCCGAAATGTATGGAAGTTATGCAATGTAAGTACTCTATCATGTAATGAAGAAAGCCTTTAGCAATCTTATTGAGTCTCTTCTTATTTTATATTTGAAGTTTAGTTTATATGAGTTCTTTATATGCATATGGTTGTAAGTAAATCATTGAATCATTGGCATCAAACATCAAACATGAGAAAAAAAACACAAAAAGAAAGACCACACCAAACACCCATCAGACCAACAAGCACCGCAAATCATCGAACCAGAGTGCCAGATCATCAGAGTGGTATCAGAGCAGATCACTACAGTGGTAGCAAAGTGGATCACCGGAGTGTGGATCATCACAGTGGTATCAAAGCGGTTTCCTGCGAATTTCCTTGACGTCTGACATATTCTTCCTCCTTCTGGCCAAGGACAATCCTTCATCTCTCCTTGCCTTGTGCATTTTTCTTCGGCCAAAGTTGACAATTTCTTCGCATTTTCTCCATACTTAGGCAAATTTTACCTCTTTTCTACCTTTGAGTTAGGCACATTCGGTTTAGTTCTTAGCCAAATCCCAACTTCCTCTAGCATGTGTCCCATCAAACTTGGCACTTGACCTCTCGAAAGTGTTAGGATACTTAGCCAAAGTCATCATTTTTCATCCCTTAGCCTCTATACTTAGGCAAATATTCGCGCTTTTCTTTGGACTTAGCATTAGCAGTTAGCCAAAAATCATTCTTTTATCCTCCTAGGCGGACTTCCTTAACATTTTGGACAAGCATTTTTGGATGTCCCACCTTTCTAGGGCGGACTTCAAGACTTCTTAGCATTTTCTCTCATCATTTTATCCCTTTGGAAATGATTCTCCACCTTTTTAGGCCTTCACGCTTAGCTAAATTTCGAAATTTCACTTGGCTGGGCATCAACACTTAGTAAAAATTTTGATTTTCCCTCATTCTACATGCTAGGCGGACTTTCCAAGTCTTTTGGACATGCAGGGCGGACTTTAGAAGATGCTTGGACGTGCTTCCTTGTGGATGGCGGACTTTGGAAGGGTCAAGGATGTCAAGGGCGGACTTCCTTAACATTTTAGCACTTCCTCTTGAAGACATGGCGGACTTTAGAGGTCTTTAGCATATGCATGGCGGACTTTGAAGAGTCCTAGGATGTTCCTCTTGAATGCTGGGCGGACTTCACCAGCTCTTTGGATATCCTTCTTTGCTGCTGGGCGAACTCCATAAACTTCTTGACATTTCTTCATCCTTCCTTCATCCTTCTCCCATGGCGAATTTTCCAGACTTGAACAGATTTCAAATGAATTTCATTATTTAAGAGCTGATTTTCCATGATTTTAACCTCAGATCTGATTGATCTTGAACTGGTTTTGACTGATTTTTCCAGATTTCGAATGTTTTTGGTCTGATTTTTTCATGCTTTTTGAACCTTTTTTTTTTCAGATTTTTCAATAATTTTTTAATTTTTTGTCTTTGATTTTCTGAGAGTTCTATTGAGTTTTTCAAACTTCTGAGTGCGTTTTCAGAACTCGAGACCTTTCTAAAAATAGAAACTTTCCAAAAATAGAAAAAGAAAACCCTAAAAAATAGGGAACCTTGTTTGGTCCAAAAATGCCAAAAATGAAAAATCGAAAAAGCAACTTTCCCTGAAAAGTAGGAAGTCTCAGAATTGGCCGAATTCACAGTCGATCTTCGTCTCCTGGGCCTTCTGAGCGCTTCCATGACGTCTACGCACTGATTCAAGCATGAATTCTTGACTTGGCTCGGGTAACTCTCGGCAAACTGACTTGAAACTCTTGGCAAAGTGATCTCTCGAAACCGTCGCAAGGAGACAGAACCCTAAAACTAGCAGGCAACTGGGGGTCCCCATCAGCGATGGGGCGATGTGTGAAAAAGGTCACAACAAGCACTCAGAAAGTTTAGCAAGTAAGCTTCAACAACTCCACTTTATAGAAAATCGTCCAACTTCATTCTAGCACTCAGCAACTTCAAAACTTGACAAAATCATCCACTTTACTTTAGCAGTTGAACCTTTTAAATTCGTACTCCAGCAACTTCAAGCAGCTTGGCAAGTTCGCACTTCACATTCAGCATCTTCAAAAGATTTGGATTTTACAAGTTGGCTGCAACTTCACACTTCAGCAATACTTTCTTTCAAATCGAAATTTCCTCAACAACTTTCAGCTCGCACTGCAACTCCAAATTTCTCATAGCAAAATCGAACTTTAGCAGGGTGTGTGCAAGAAGTTGAGTCCACTTTTTGGCCAAAAAGTGGAAGTGTTTTCCCTGATTTTCAGAATTTGACACATTTGACCTTAAAATTTGAAGCACTTAGAGATGGAATCTTCAAAAAAGTCACTGATCATAAAATGTAGTACTTGGAGTCTAGTTTCCAAATATGTAATTTATTTCAATACCCAGATTGTAAAATTGAGTTTCAATAGGCGTTTCTAAAACCACTGTTTAAAAGTCACTTTTTATACCATACCATGCACGTGTACGACATCCATATTTTGACCTAAATTATCATATTTTTCTAAATCCTTTTGGGAAAAGATTTGTGACTCACTAAAGCTTGCTTTTAATATTTTTTTATAATTTTTTATTGAATATTTTTTTTTTATTAAATATTTATTAGGCATATTTGTCATTTTGAAAAATCGTCGTGTACAACACGCATAAGATGACCTAAACTTATCATTTTTTGATTTTTTTTTAAAACTGAAAAGAATTGTCTGAAGTTTGCTCTTGCGAATCCATTCGTCAAAATGTTATGTTGATCAAAAGTTATTGAAATACTAAAAAAACTCGATAATTCAAGTTTATGGACTAGTTTCATTAGAAATTAATTGAAAAATAGAAAAAAATCAAATTATTTAAAAATTACATATTTGGAATCACCTGTCTCATCTATAATGGGTTTTAATTTCGTAAAAAAAATTAAAATAGGTCTTCAAACATATGTCCAAAGTCATTATTTTCCTGTGACATTACAGGACCTTCAAGTTGCAGGTCAAACTAGGCCCAAAGCTTAGGTTCGGGTGCCCAAGCCATTTCCCGAACCAAAAAACAAGCCAAAAACCCGCTCAAAATTCATAATTTAAAAAATGGGATCCCATTTTAAAACGGGATCCCGTTTCATTAAAAAACGGGATCCCATTTCAAAACGGGATCCCGTTTCATAAAAAAAGCCATTTTTTATGGTTCTATGAAATGGGATCCCGTTTTGTAAAACGGGATCCTGTTTGAAATTCTTCCAAAAACAATTTAAAATGGAAAGTTTTAAAACGGGATCCCCTTTTGAAAACTTTAAAAAAATGGAAATTTTTCAAAAATTGGAAGTTTCCATTTTCAGAAATTTTTCAAAGCGGGATCTCGTTTTAAAACTTTCCATTTTAGAAATTACCGTTTTGAAAATTTTAAAAGCGGATCCGTTGAAAATTTTCCAAAAATGGAAATTTCCAAACGGGATCCCGTTTTTTAAACTTAGGCTCAGGATCCCGAAGCTAAACAGGATCCCGTTTTCTAAAAACGGGATCCCGTTTTTTGCAAGCCGAATTCATTTTTTTGCCTAAGGAAAAAACTTCCACGTTTCGTGGACTCAACTTTGTCCACTTACCCAGCAACTAATTCTTCAAGTCGCACCTCTCCAGCTTCAGCAATATGCTCCTTCAAAAATTCGAACTCCTTCAATAGTTGCAGCCTCAGCAACTTTCAATCTTCACACTCAACTCAACTTCAGACTCAGAGCAAATTCGAATTCCTTCAACTGGTGAGGAGAAATGAAAAACTTCTCAATTCTTATAGCAAAAATCGAATTCTAGAAGGAGCTAAGTTTAGTCAGTGCATTAAATCTCCACTACTCTTCAAGAATTCGAATTTTCCCTCCTTTGCCAATTTCAACACTTGTCTCCCGATGCCGGGAATCTTAACCTTCTAGAAGTTCAACTTTGACTGGCATATTTGGTATTTAATTCATTTTCGAAAAATATTCACTTTAAATTCACTTTTTAAACACATTTTATTCACCAGCCGGAGCTTTGTCATTTAAATTTTAAATTTTATTTCTCCTCAGCTTTGGAAAATTCATCCTATGAAGAATTCGATTAAAATAATCTAGGCAATTCACTTCAAATTCATCGTCGAAGCATTTTTCTTTTGAAAACACATTTATTCAAATTTTCCTTAGAAACTTTTAAAATTTCCCTTAAGAAAATTCATAACTCGAGCACTGATTAAATTCTTCATCCCAAAGGTCTTGGCGAAGTGTAGAAGACTTGGAAATCAACCTCTCGTCGAAAATCTTCAATACCCAGAAGAAAATTTTCTCTAGAACTTGTCGAACCCATGGGTATACAACGAACGGATTCATTTAATTTTTCTTGAATTTTGAACCTTAGAAAAATAATTCCTCATGAAATTTAATCCCGTTCATCTCTGTGAGTGCCTCGTTGCTCTGACTTGAGAAATTTCATTGTTCCTATGCAGTTGGCATTCTCTGACTTCATTACTGGCAAATCATTCACGCTTCAGGAAAATTTATCACTTCACCAGACTTAGGCGTGATTTTCCTAAGGAAGAAAATATTTCGTGCCTTAGATAAATTTTTAAATCACTTAGCACTTTTGGATTTTGCCTTAGAAATTTTATTCAACTTCATTCATCTTGCCTGTGTGAAAATTTTTGTTTCAACTCACTTAGAAATTTTTATTTAAAATGCCTTGAGTGTATCTCGTATGTGATGAAGAAAATATTTAAATTCCAACACCCTCTATATTTTATTCATCACTTGGCAATTTCCAACGCCTTAGTAATTATCATCTCCCCTCTTTGCATCTTGGGCGCATTTTCCTTATCACGAAGGCTATTAAACTTTCAACACCTAGCAACATTTACCATCTTTACTCTCAACGCCTAGGCAACTCTTTATTTTCACCATCACCAAACTTTTACTTACTTCACCTTGGGTGCATATTATACTTCATGAGGAATATGTTTTAAATCCACGCCTAGCATTATTCATCTTACCACCTTAGGCCCATTTCACACTTGAAGGGGAATCTTCAACGCCACCTTTGACCTTTTCTTTTTCCTGGCACATTTGAGAGGGTGAGCGAGATGTTGACTTTCAACGCCTAACATGTGACCCTTGAGCTCCCTCGTTTTTGTCCTTTCATGCCCTCATTTGGGCACATTTTGCTTGTGTAGAGGATGAAAATCCCAATGCCTTTGCTTTGACTTGTTGACCTCCTTGTAGCATGGGCGCATTTAGCATGAAGTGAAGGATGGGCGCATATTTGGTGTCATGAAGGATGAAACACCTTCAACGCCACCTTGTGACCTTTGGGCTTCTTTTTGTCCTCACATACCCTCATTTGGGCACATTATGCTTGTGTAGTGGGATTTAACCTTGGGCGCATTCTCTACATGATGAAGGACAAACATGTTGACTTTTGACTTTCTCTAGTGACATGGGCGCATTTTCTATGGTGAGGTGGATGAAACTTTATCTTGGGCGCATTCAGGGGTGGCAGGTGGATTTTACCAACACTTAAGATATTTGTCACCACCTTATTTCTCCTTGGCAAGCTGGGTGCATATTGAGGGGTCTGCAGGATGAAACTCAAACTTAGACATTTTTTTTTTACCTTCCTCTGCCAGCTTCTCCATGCCTTACTATAAATAGTAAGTCCTTTGAATTTCATATCTTAGAGGCTCAGATTGCTTTGAAATTTTGAACACTGGATCTTCATGACTCCGTTAACTTGTTGACACTGCTATTTTGAGCTGGCCTGCTATTTTTAGCCCATTTCTAAAGGTAGTTTACTATTTATAGTAAATGCTTGCTTCTGAGACCTCCACAACTCTGATTGACTTGAAATTCGAAAAGTGTGCTCCTCACCACGTGACCTGCCCGTTGTCACCGGCGCCTGACATTGATTTACTATTTTTAGCTAGTTTCTAAAGTGACTTACAATAAATAGTAAGTGCTCTATTTGCCTTCAAATTTTACCAGCGAATAGCTTGAAAGATACTAATCGCAGTGGTTTACACCGGTTTTTGAAAATTCTGACTTTTTACGCCTCTTTTTGGGTCCCGAAGCTGGAAACCCTAATTCATCTTGCATGCATATCAAATGACCTCTATTTGTCTTCGTTTTTGTTGCATTGTGATCAGTTTGTGATTCTGAAGTGCTGGGAAGCGGCTGTCGGGATGCACCTGCTAAAAATAGTAAGTTCCTGAATGAGTGATTATCTCCGTTTGCATGTCACCTCATTGCGAAGCTCTCGAAAAACCCATAAGGAACATGCAGACATGCAAAGAAAACCCTGACATGCAAACCCTAAAAATAGCCTCTGAAGGCTGAACTCTGAAAGTTATCATCTCGCTTTGCATGTTATACCATCGCGAAGGTCTCAGAAAACCCAGAAGGAATCCTCAGACATGCACTAAAAAACTCAGCATATAAACCCTGAAATTCGCTCTGGAAGCCGAACTGCTAAAAATAGCAAGTTGTCTATTTTAGCTCAAATTTTGCCAGTGAGTAGCTTGATGTGTTCTGAATGCAATGTGACTGTTAAAACTTCAAGAATGTTGAAAGAATGCCTTGAATTACACACTTACTAAAAATAGTAAGCTGTCAGAATCTAATGAAATTTAGCTGAGAGTCAGCTGGAAGCATACTGACATCAATGTTAAGCTCTATTTTCAATTTATTCACTTGGTTTGACCTTGGACTGACCAGGAAAGTACAAAACCTAATTTTCAGACTTGGCCAAATTTTATGTTTAAGCTAGCAGACGGGAACATCCCCAAAAGGCAGACGTCAAAAAAGAGAGATAGAGAGAGAGAGACAAAAACCAAAGCCAAAAGACCAGAATGGAGCAAAAATTAGGGGTCCCCATCTTGAATGGGGCGATGTGTGAAAAGGTCACAACACGACCCTCTAGGGAGGTTGACCTCATGCCATAAATCACACACTCATCCAAAAATTATCAAATCTCGTAAGGGGGACACCCAAAAGCAAGGAATCCAATGAACCATCACCCACAAAATTCGTCCAACTCCTCAAAATGATGTGAGCATAAACGTGGGTCAGCTAGGTCTGAAGAAGCACTTCAAAAAACCACCAAACAGCAAAAGAACACACCAAAATGTCTCTTAGAAAACATCAAAACCACACCAAACTAAAAGCTTAGATTGCAACCTCTAGATGAAGATGCACCAACTGATCTGCTAGGAGTTATCTTGCAAACTCGAAATTCATGAACAACTAGGAGGTATTCCAACCTCGAAGCAAGAGTCTGAACCGATTTCGGCAACACTTTGTTATGATGGAAAATGGATACCAAATGAGGAGGTAGAGAGGCATATTTAAAGGCTCCAAACCCAAAAATTCAAAACTCCTTTTCCCTCTAAAATGGGATGCCCAAAAAAGAGGAATAAAATAATATTTATTAAAACTCATTTGCTTGTGTATTTTGGCATCCACTTTACCTTGGCGTAAAATATAACTTAAAAGTATTTTCTCCAACTTGGGCATCCAAAAATGAAGCCCACCTTTTAAAATCAACTTAAGTTATAACGCCTAGTCAAGGGGTGTCCAAAAGCAACAATAAAATATAATGACTTAAGTTATCAACTTTCCTTTTTTGACTCCAATAAAGTTGGAGAAGCCTCTGCCAAGCCTACACTGCGAGAAATAGTAATTGAGTGTTGAACTGCTGCCAAACCACACTGCCAAAAATAACACTTACTATAAATAGCATACTGCTAAAAATAGTGACTCTGTCAGAACCCTGGTGGTTTTCAAATCGAAACCCTAACTGAAATTTTTGTGTTTTTGCAATTTTCGGTTTTTTTGTGTTTTATGAGGTTTTTGACAATATATTGAAAGCTGCGATTTTCTAATAAAATCCTAATAAATTCAAATAAAATCTAAAACTCATGCAATAAACTCAGAAATGCTCAGAGAACAAGGGCACACCATTATATATTTTTTCCAGAGCTTTTACAATACAAAAATCTGAGTAAGAAATGAACTACAATAAATTTTATTGAAAACCTGGATGGCGGCTGCAATAAATGAAGGTGGTACGGCCAGAACCAAAAGAATCTCCTCAGCTCGGAAATCAATGCATAACCCTCTGTAGACCAAGGCGTCCCAAATCCAAGCCACAAAGTCTGAAGAATGGAAGCGACTCTCCAAAGAAATGAAAGTATGGCTTCTGCAGATATGTACGGCCTATTAACAGCAGCATTCAATGTAGTACGGCTCCTTGGGAAATGTGCCCAAACTCAGATGAATGATCTCTGTTAAATCGCCCAACTGCCAAATGTTTATTCTCCGTCAGATACTGAATAAAATGATCTCTGATTAATCCAATCTGTGATCTCTGTATGAAATCACCAAGTGCAAGCTTAAACTAGTATTTCACAGTCTCAGTCTACCTGATTCCTGAAGAGTTTTCGTTCTCCAGAAACGTCTGTCTGCCAGAAACCCTAGGGTTTGCAAACTCCAATGCTCAGAGCACGAAAGACAAAATTGAATAATAATATCAGAATAGTTCGATTTTGCCTTGAATGAAAATATATACTCCTTTGATAAAATTCGACCCAACTCCTTTTAATTTATCATTTAAATAAGAATGATTTATTTCACCTTTAATACTTAGGAGAAATATTAAATAATTAAATGGCGCCTCAATTTAATGAATAATAAATATTCACTAAGTCAAAAATTAATACTTTATTATAAAGTATAATAAATACTTTATAACTGGCCAATTTAATTAAATATTTAAATATTTCAATAAAGTGACTTTAATATAAAGTCAAATTATTAAATATTTAATAAATCATTAATTACTCCTTATTTCTCCGTCTGATCATCAAACTGCTGAACCGGGTTGACTCTAAGCTGAAAGGTTGAACCAGGCTGCCCAAAATAGCAGCTTCCGCCTGACCTAACTTTCTAAAAATAGAAAGTTCCTGAAAATGCACTGTGGAAGATTCTGCGAAGGCCCATCCTGACACAACTGCAAAACTGGAGCTACCAAACACTGAGCAACTGCCTCCGATGATCCTCTGCACCTAACTGTCAGCCTACGAGGATCGAAATAATAGGCTCACTCCTCGACAAGCAGTGTCAGCTAAAATGGGGACATGACAGACTCCAATCACTATTTAAGCACATTCTGAATAGCCGTCCGAACTTACTAAAAATAGCGAGTCTGAAAATGGTCATTGAGCAACATGCATGTGACACCCCCTTGAAGCTCTCTGAAAATCCAAAAGGACCCAGAAAACAAACTGACAAACTCTTGCATGCATCCCCTGAAAACTAAGAAAGATACCTCATAGAAAATAGGAAACCATAATTCTACCTCCGACTAGCCTATGGGCCTCTGAAATAGGCTAATGGTCTCAAAAAGGATTAGTGCTGAGAAGGGGACATTACACAAAGACACACACAACATGAAAAAAGACACAATATATACAAGGCAAGATAGTAACTTGCAGCCAATGATATGAAGGCACAAGAAAATTGAAGGTATGGCTGCAAGTAAAACTTACACATCATATGCAGGTCAGACCTTGCACAAGGCCATGGATAAGCTGCTACACTTACTTACATCTGTCAAAGACAAGCTTGTTGAAGGATTTGATCCCCCTCAAGCCATAGTTATATTAACCACCCAACTACAACAAATAAACTTTTTTGTCTACATGCATCATCTTGAGAACATGGCCCAAGGAGTGAAAACTAACTCCAGCATTAACTAGGCAGCCACAAATTATAGGTGATAAACCTATTCCATGATGCATCATTTGTTTCTACTACAGTAAGGGTTGAAACTTGAGAAACCAAGTCAGCAACATCAAATCTAGATGAAAGCAAGCATCCACCATCTAATTATTTGGCTTTGCTATAGCTTCTGATCTAATCATATGAATCAAGGCAAAAAGAGATAACCTCCAATTCACATGGCACAGGAAAGTATACCTAACTACAACCCTGCTCAACACAAGGAAGGAAATCATCTTGTATTCCAAATCAGAATGTCTCAAGCTTAGGTACACTGTCAAGTTGGGCAATAACATGTTGATCTTCAACTTAGCAAGTGTGTTGTTTCTCAACACCATCATCACTTGTGTGCTAGACTCATATAAAGGACTCAAGTTCAAGCACATGACTATCATCCACAATAGTAGAAGCTACACCATCATCACAAAGAAAAGCTTCAAAGTCAACAACTTCAAGCTCTAGGATAATAAGCAGCCAACATACATCACTATCATACATGTTGATGCAATCCTCATCAGCACAAAAATAACTATCATGAGACACCTCAAGTGAAGAACCATGTTCTCCAAGTTGTATCTCTATTTCAAGCTTGCTTTGGCAATCTGTTGTGTTATATATGTTGCTAAATTCAAACCTATGACACACATCTTCATCTTCCAACACTACTGCAACAACAATTTCTTGTGAGCCAATTGAAGCACACTCTACATGAGGAAGACAACAATTCTTGCACCAAACAAACAAGCTCTCATATGCATCCACATGATCACCATTTTCACAATCTTCATGGGCAAAGTCTTCACATTGAAAATCATTGGCACTAATGTTTGTTTCAACTATTTTATCAAAAATTGCAACCACATCTAAGTCATTCTCATGCAAAGAAAGATTAGTAACTTCAACATCATAATCAAAGACAAAGAGGATAATAAATCAAACAAGAAACTAGCTTCTTGTTCATCCTTCGCATCACCAGCATGTACACACTCTATACAATTAGCCTAAGAGCTGATCCATTTGACTGCTCACTAGTGCACACCTCTTCCTCTTTGTCCAACGGGCTGCAATAAACAATAGGATCATTTACCTCATTATCAGACTGAATGTCATCAAATATTTTGTCAATACAATAACCAACGGATGACCTATCCAACTGATAGTAGATGCAAATCTATCTTCTTCATATGTACTACCATCAAAAGATACAACACCTTCATCTACCCATATACACACACAATCATCATCTGACATTTTATTTATCTTGTATGTCACATCCATTTTGTTGCTAATCACAGCTACATGTTCACCACCATCAACACATGCATTTAAGGATTATGTTTTTGCAATGTAATCATTCCTCATCTTTCCAATGGAATCAATGCATATATAAACCTGCCACATATTTGTCAACATAAATTCTTTCTAAACTGAACTCAAACCAGCCTCATATGCTTCAAAAAACATGTCAATGCAGGAAAGTGTGTAAGGTCTGAAAGCAACTGGAATCACAAAAAGAGCAACAACAAACCTATGATTGAAGTTCATACTTGACTCTCTGCCTTGCCTTTTGATGTTTGCTCATTCTTGCACAAAAACAGTAGGATCAACATTTAATGCAAATTCATCTTCAAATGCAATCACAAGGTCATTCCAAACAGCAAAATAATTCTCTAAAAAATCATCATACCATTTCTATGTCTTTCCACATTAAAACGTAACTAAGAATCTCATCCACATGTCTTCATCTTCAAACTGAAAATTTTCCATAAACCTGAAAATACTTCAACATTTTCATCCCCATATGAATATCATACCCATCATATTTAGGCATTTGGATGTAGATCTTGGCTACAATGGTTTTACTTTCATAATCAACCCAAGAGAGGTCTAGCTGTTTGTAAATGGGATCCAGGGGAATGACAAGGGATTGAATCACCTAGTTTTTTGTAACAACAGGGTATGCTTTGGATTGCAATAGCCTAATCCTTTCTTCACACTCTCTTTCAATCCTAGTGAGCTCATTAATTTCTTGCATATTCCTTTGTATGGATGCCTATAAATCTGGGCATGGATCTTTACAAGATGCAGGGCTACTTGAATAACCCAAGTATGCACCACAAGAATAGTCACAGGCTGCTGATCCACTATAATTCCTAGGGGCAAAAATTTATGAGACATCTAAAAGGATACCCAAAGGAGAATTATATCCATACCAATCAGCCTTGACTAACATACACCACCATGCAGGGTAGAAACTGAAGCTTTACTATGAAAGAAACCATGCTTCAAAAAGTAGAGAAAAAAACATGTGTACCTTCCATAAACAGCTGTTGTAAGTATCAGCAGGGTACAACAACAATAAACTTATTTTTTCTAAACAGCAAAGTTGCCACTTCTTTTAGAAGAAGAAATCCCTAAAGCAAATTGACCTCCAAGGAAAATAAACAAATCTAGTCTCACCAACAGAGTCATCAATTTTATTCCAACCCAATCATACTTCTTACTTGGCTGTAATGCCCCTTTTTCGATCCATTCCAACATTTTTGGAAACTCCAACTTTCTTGGAGAGTGCCAACTTTATCAAATGGGTATTCTAACAGTGGCAAAGAGTTCTTGGAGTAGTTTGTCATCGTGGGAGAGCACCAATCTTCATTAAGATCAATATCCTATGCATTTTAGGTATGGTGGTATGGTTGGAATTCATATTTGGGCTTGTTAATACTTTTTGTAACTTTGGTGGTTGTATGGAAAATAATTAAATTTTTAAATGGCTAAATATTTAAGTTGTTGAAAAGTGAAAAATTGAAGACAACTTCTATTTAATTATTTAAAAAAGTAATTAATTGAGTTTGGAGGAAAAAGGTGAATATTTAATTAGAAGTAATTTTAATTACTTTTAGGGTTGGATGAAAAAGGATTAAAAAAGAATTATTGGGAAAAAGGATTGGTTTTATCATTACTAATTTCCAGGAACCCTCATTTTGGAGAGTTTTTAACTTTGGTTCAGCTTACCCAAAGGATGAAAACCCTCACGATTTATTCAACAATCAAAATCGAAAGACGAAAACCTTTTGGTTCTCATCATTGGCTTCAAATAGAGGTCAAATTTGAGCTTACAAGGAATTACAAACAATTACAAGTTTTAGCAAATACGAAAATAGAAAAAATATATATTTTATTTATATTTTACAAGTGCTAATTATTTCCAGAATAAAATATTTTATTTGCTAGTCACCATATTCAAGCTAGCTGTACCAGTGTTTTGGTTGCAAAGAGATCATAATAAATTCCAAGCACGAGGCTGTACTAAATTCCAAAGTGACATCAGATTTGCAAAAGGAAGCGCTGCAATAAAAAGTGCATAAGATTTTGCATATTTTTTGGGGACATGGTAGATCAGAGGATGGAAGGAGATATAGGGAGAGAGGAGGATCGCAGCATGTAAAAGTTTTAGTTTGTTTTTTTTCCTCGCCACCACTTCCTTGTGGGCCCATTTCCCACTACAAAGGTCAACACAAAAGTTTAGAAAAGGGCAACTAAAGTATAAAGTATTTCAATTGTTTGATTATTTCCAAAGGCTCAAAGGGTCCAGCTCAACAACCTAATTCGAATCAGGTTCTTTTAAAGAATGTTCCTCATAATATCTTGTGAATATTTTATTCCCTACTGTTAGCATTTATTATTTAAATTTTACAACTGAAAAAAACAAACAAACAAAAGGAATTGTTGGAAAAACAAAAATATATATATTCCAATAGGCTAATAGCAATTGCCAAAAAAATCTGAAAAAGGATATTTCATTGGCAGACATTTTGTTAGCACAAGTTGATGGGATGCCAACTTCAACTCACAACAAAATGCAAACTATTGCAAACATAGAGCAACATAACAACTAGCAAATGTTGGAAAAGCCTTTCAAGATACACACCAAGCTCCTGCTTCACTAACAACAACTACACAATCTTATTCCCCAGTAACAACACCATTATGTTGGGCATGAATTGACGAGCAATCAAACTCACCCAAACACAATACACTAATGCAAATTTTTGTTACTAAGGTTTTCAAAACATCTCCAATTGCCTACAACCCTACAACAACTAAATCATCCCCCTCAATGGCACCATTCTTTTGGATCCCAAAACCACTACTCCATAATCCTAGAACTATCATTCCATCTTTACAGGAGTGGGCAGTCTCTCCTACACTTTGAGTTGAACTTAAACTCGGGATGGTATTCCCAGAGCTATCCTTTATTGGGTTTTAAGTCAATCAAAATGTAACATGATTGTAACAATCAGTACTTATATCCTAATATACACTTAACCCCTTTATTTGTCACTAGGTCAAGATCAACTAGCTGCATAAAACCTTTAATATAGCTGATTACAACACTTTGCACATGCACCTATAGATATCAACATCATTATAATCCCCATGAATAATTTCATTTTATATTATATACAGAGTGGCAAGGTGCAAACATGCATAACATGATTCTATAAATAGCATGTAAAAATCCCAATCTACTCCTATAGTTGACAAGGATGGAAAGATGTTTGATCCTTAACTAATATGAACTGGTACCTTCTCCATTGGGCAATAGAGTCATAAACAACAAAAAGGAAGAGAACACATCTAATACAATATCAACAAAAATAGGTTTACATTCATAAGGAAATCAAAGATTGCATTTCATGTAATGTACATACTTAATAATCCAAAACTAAAACTACAATTACCCACATGGAATGAACGAATGACCATTACAAAAGCTCTCCAATGTGCTACATGTTGTCACACATACATCAAACCCTAATTATATGTGATGTCCCCATCTTTAGCCCTATGCTCTTTAGTGACCGTTAGCCTATTTCCAGAGTCCCGTAGGCTAGTCGGAGGCAGAATTAGGGTTTCCTATTTCCTAGGAGGTTTCCTTTTGAGTTTTCAGGGGGTGTTTGCGGGAATTTGGCAAAGTGTCTTCTGGGTCTTTATGGGTTTTTAGAGAGCTTTGGGATGGTGTGACATGCATTTTAGTTTGAGGACATTTTTAGACTTACTATTTTTAGTAAGCTACAACGGCTGCTCAATTTGTGCTCAAACGGAGATTGGAGTCACTATTTTTAGCAGTATGCTATTTTTAGTAAGTGCTATTTTTGGCAGTGGGTTCTGGCAGCAATTTCGCACTCGGTTTTTATTTCTAGCAGTGTGGCAGTTATGTTCTGGCAATGGCTCTTTCAACATTCTTCGAGTCCGAAAATGGAAGGTTTGCAACTTAATGTTTTATTTTTGAATTGCTTTTTGGCCCCCACACCTAGGTTGTGCAACTTAAGTTGTTTTTAAAAGGGGCTCATGTGTTGGACGCCTTATTTTGAGATTAAAATGTTTTAAGTGTTAATATTTTCCAAGGCAAAAGTGGACACCATATTTCTCAAGGCATAAGTTTTAATTTATATTATTATATTCCTCAACTTGGGCGTCCCATTCTAGAGGGAAAAGGGATTTGAATTTTTGGGTTGAAAAACTATAAGTATGCCTCTTTGCCTCTTCATTTGGGGATACATTATTCATCTTATAACAAAGTGTTGCCAAATTTTATCCAGATTCTTGCTTCGGGATTGGAATACCTCCTAGCCTTTCTCAGTTTCGAGCTTGAGAGATAGCTACTAGTTGATCAGTGACTACTTCTTCACTCAAAGGTTGCAGATTGAGCATCAATAGTGATGGCTACAATGGTGTTATCAGTTTAGAGTGGCTTTGATGTCTTCTAGAGACATTTTTGGTGTGTTCTCTTGTTGTTTGGAGATTTGGAGAGAGATTTTCAGTCTTCTACAAACCCACATTCATGCTCGTACCATGTTGAAGAATCGACGGAATTTTGTGGGTATTGGCTCATTTAGTTCATTGCATCTAGGTGCCCCTTTGCCTAGAATATCAGATTTTAGATCTTGATTTTTTCTGCTGGTTTCCCTTCCTAGGGTATCATACTTCCTTGGGATTGGTACCTCAATTTATGTGCCAACCATTTGTAGACCATTTGATGGTCGCTTGCTATTGGGAGTTGGATGCCTAGCTTCTCTGCTTCTTCTGCTTTCAGTTTGGAGTCATTCGAAGGATTTTGAGGGAGATACGAGCATTTTGGTGTTTCTAGGGCTTGTTGGTCTAAAAATCAAAACGCTGCAGTTTTGTATCAGACATGGTATTTCCTTCATTTTGTCATATTTTCTTGATGGTTATCTTTGTATTTTCCTTGGTGAATATTTTCTATCATTTGGGCTTTCAGGTTGCTAAGATTATCTCAATTTCATTGTAAAATAACTTAATATTGTAACGCTGATTCAGTAGTACTAATCTTTACTTTCATTGAGGCTAACTTACTGCCTTGTTTTCTTTAGTTATCCGCTGAAAAGTGGAAGAGCCTGGCTTGCTGCCTAAGCATTTCATTTTCATTTACTTTCCTTGTAGCCCATTGAAAAGTGGAAGAGGATGGCTTTCCACCTAAGTATTTTCATTTTCTATATTGGTCGGTTTTCCGCCAATATCATTGTATTTCCAGCTTTTTAAGTTATAGTTAACAGATCCCTTTACACTATATGCTCTCACCTTGCCCACTCTAGGATCTGGGTGATTAGAAAGTGAAGGGTTGCATTCCGAATTGCTTATCTTTCATTAAGCTAATGTTAATGGGTGAAGTTTTAAGTGTTAAAAATAAAAATAAAAACTAAGGGGATATTATAGTGGTATCAAAGCCAAAGTTCTTGCCAGACTGTTGGGAGAATAGTAAAATTTAGAGTTATCACAATGGATTTTAGTAGAGTTGTAGAACAAACCAAGAGGTGGTATTGTTGATGTGATTTTTATGACCGCACCAATCAGCAGAACAAAGTTTCCAAACGGACACCCTATTCTCTCTTGAACAAAGTATTCAACGTGCTAAGATTGTGAGTGAGATCACGCTTTCAACTCCAAGGTTCCTTTAATGCGAATAGACCCAGTTTGGTTGATGTGTATTTGCTGTGTTCTTACGAGGGGACTTACGCAATTGTTCAGGATACGTGCTGTAAACAACAGATATTTGCTTTGAAGGGTATTCTGTGTGAATGATTTGGCTTTGGAGTGCAAGTTTCCTAAAACTAACCAAAAGTGTGCGGAATTTGAATGGCTGCAGAGATTTCTAAATTCTAAATTCTAATCTAAATGCAAATGGGTGTTATGCTCAACTTCAATGAACTTCGAACAAACATTGCCTAGCCTCCTATGGGACAGCTTCAACAAAGTAAGTGCAATCTTCAAAGGATAGAAATGATGTTCAAATCACGATTCAATAGTGCAACTACCATCACAACGATGCATAACTACACATGAACCTTGATTGAAGTTAAGTACAAAAAGTCCAGTTGACCACGCAAGACAAGCTTACCATCAGTAAGATCGTTAGTGGTATGGATAAAAGAAGCTCACTTGCATCAAACATAAACATCCATATTTAACTATTAGCATGAAATTAAGTCCTAGTTGAAGTCAAAGGAAGAAAAAACCTCACAAACTAGTCACAACAAAGTTTGAATTCACCATCAATGAAATGCTTTATTATGAATAGCCTTTGTGACAATCTCTTACAAAATTCTCAAAGGGAGAATTCCCCTTCTTCTTCAACAATGCAATGAAAACTATTCTAACTCAAAAGTATCTACTCTCTATTCTGCTTCACTAGTTGCTGACTACTCTCTGATTCTGACTATTAGATTACAAATGAGGGGGACTCCCCCTTTTATAGTTGGCCAATCTCAATGGACGGTCCAGATTGAATTACAATGGAGGGCTCAGATCGAGCCACCTCAGCCCTAGAGAGTTGTGCCCTAAAAACCGCCAGAAGATGGAGTGGTGTCATAAATGCTCCCAAAAATAGCAGATTCCACCTTTGACCATCATGAGCAATTAATGCCCATTACCCTTCTAGAAGATTCTCGTCCATGACTCGGATTCCTTTGCTCTTCTCTCTGACCGCATACGCTATGAATCGCGCCAGCACCTCGTCGACCTCCTCAAAAATTGATGGAGTAAGATTCAACTGATATTCCAGGATGGCTACCATCTGTTCATGCTTTTCACAAGACTTCCCCCAAGCTTCAATAGAGTCTTGCGTACTCTGAATAATCGCTGAAAATGTCGTCATGTTCTCAAAGTCTAGCTGAGAGAACCTCTTCATCTCAGAAAAGAAAGGCTGTAATCTTGCTTTTAACCCTTCAATTTCAACCTCCTCAGCAGTCATCCTTTTGGCGAACACCGCCTCTAACGTGTTGAGGATACCCTCGTGGATATTCCTCATTGCCTTCTTGATCCTAGCGGACTCCATAGCTGTTGTGTCCAAGAAACTCTTTCCTATGAACGCTGCTGAATGCCATCCACGAAAATCATACCTGTCACCTACCTGGATTACTCCTTCATTCACCAGAGTTTGCGTGGGCACACGCATCAAAACAGCAAGGTGAGGGATAGTTTTGTCTTGAAAAATATGGGTGTCTCCCCAAGCTTGCTCGACGTCATCTAGGCGTGAAAGGATGCCAGATGCACTCTGAAATGCTGAGACAAGATCGGCCATGAATTTTTCTGCCTCGGTACAGACACTGCTTATCCACTTGTCTCCCTCTCGCACTGCTCTCCTTATCTCCTCAAGCCCACTGATTGGCTCTCGTGGCAATTCGGACGGAAGTTCTACCACTAGATTCCCTTGAGCAACTGGATGTGCCAAGTGTTGCGCATACTCAACTAACGCCCTGTGCTCCTTCTTCAATCTTTTGTACTTTCCTTCCTTCTTCACCAACCTATCTTTCAACGCCTGGAAGGAACTTTCAACTTCTTCGACTACTTGCGCTCCGGAGGGGCGTCCTAAGTCAACTGTGGTGATCGTGTAATTCTCTGGCATTGCATCACTTAAACTATGATCTTCCCTCGGGACAGCAATGTGAAGGCTGCGTGAACCTGCCTCATTAGTTTCCATCCTTGTATTCTTCCTGGCTCTTCCTCTTAGGCGACTTGCTTGTCCTGTTCAGAAGTTCTTCCATTTCAACTACAAGATCAGCATCATCATCCTGGTCTCTCCTAATTGCCTATGAAAGCCAATTGCGCTGAATATCATAAATAATGAGGGGCTGCTCCTCAGTTGCCTCCACTTCACGGACCTCCTCCCGAGCAACATTCTACTGAGGCTCAATTATTTCAATGTCTTGATCGCTCTCTCCACGAGCTCCAACGTCTTCCTCTCCGAAGGAATAATCAAAGTGGGTGTCCGTGTCCGTTTCCTCCCCTTCATCTGGTTTCTTAGCACCTTCAGGATCATTGACGCTCTGAGTATCCAACTCCCTTGGCATTGGTTGGTTAACCTCCCCAACCTCTGGCTCTTCATTCCCTCGAGCCCTCTGATCTGCAATTAGTGAAACTTCTCGCATGCTGGAGGAATGGGTCACCAACTGAGTTGATGACGTGTCTTCCGATCCTTGAGGCTATGGCTGAACAGGTTCCTCTTGCTGTGGCTGTGGTTCTTCTTACAGTGGCTGTGGCTCCGGAGGCTAGGCAATTTGTTTCTTTCTCTTCACCAACACTAGTGGCCTTTTATCTCCCATGAGGTCGTATGTGAAAGCAACTGACCTCCTTAATCTGTGAACACGTTCTTCCACCCAAGCTTTTGTGAAAGTCAAGACGGGAATTGACAAGGTGTCCAAATCAGTGATCTCCGGCTCGGACCAATCTACTGGTGGAATCGGAGTGTTTTTTATTGCTTCATAATCCGGGTGGATTATCCTGGTATCTTCCTCAACTTGAACTGGTACTTGGATCACTTCGCATTCTCTAATCATCTTGAGTGGTAACCTTGAAAACGTTCTTTTCCTAATCTCGGCCTCACTTCCCGCATTCGCCCAAAAATCTTCCAAGTGGGCCTTGTGCCTGTACTCTACTCCTTGCACCGTTCCAATCTTTCCCTTAGGATCAAAATCTTGTCGGCTAGTATGAAGAGTCAACTTATAGAATTTCAATTCATCTTCAGCCTCCTTGGCTGCTTGCAAAGTGGGGCATTCCTCAAGTGAGTTTCCCAACACAATGGGAAAATGCAAGCCTCCCTTCTTCTTTCGCCTTATGATTTTGTCGAAGGCCACCAACTGCCTAGACAACTCAAGTAGTATCATCCTGTTGGTGGGGTACCTAGGTAATTTGTAGACATATGAATCATACCCTGGCAGCCTCAAATAAGTAAATTTCGGGAATTGGACGAACCAACACCCATATTCTTCTATCAGCATCTGAGCCTCCTCGGATATCCTCTGCTGTAACCTCTGCTGAAGGGTTCTCGTGATATACATAGTGAAAGCGTCATTAACTCTCTTGAAGTCACCTGTGTGAGTGAGATTCAACTACCTGCAGGACTCATGAATCTTGAACTGATTGTATCCACAGCCAATTGGTTCTTGATACGCCAACCCTCTATACTTTGTCATTCGAGCAAGCATGTAAATAACATATGAGCTCATGTAAAATGTTCTCGTTCTCTTGAGATTCCAGAACTGTTCATCAATATTGTCACTTATCATCTGTGCCCAATTTACTTGCACCTTCCCTTCGAGCACCACACTGATGTAGAAGAACATCCATGGCTCGAACACAAACGACTGCGGGCTACCGTTAACCCTACTGAGCAACATAATTATATCGCAGTACTCCTGTTTCAGCTCTTCTGAGATTATCTGCTCTGGCAGCCTTGCAACAGGAGGTTTTGGCTTTCGCATCCAAGTGGTGTTTATCCTCTTCATGCACTTCTCGAAGGATGTGGCATACATTTTGTCAGCCTTTGCCTTGGATTTGTACAGCATTCCATCTGTAGCCAGGATCCCAAACGCCTCGCCAATTGCATCAGGGGCGAAGTTAGCCAATATCATACCATCTGGAGAACTGATAGTCCAATCATCTGAGTTGTAAAAGTTAGCGCATTCCAGGATCAACTCTGGACAACGAACCGCCGGTTGGAAGCCTGCTACTGCGTACAATCCGCTCTTCACAATATTGCGTGATGCCTCTGTTGGAAGATTTCCACCTTGCCCATACATTATGCGCATGAAGGCCTCAAGATTGAAAGGCCCGAGATTGGTGTCCGTCAGGTTTCCGAACTTCGACACGATCTTGGATTCCGGGATGGACTTCTTCAGACCCTTGATGATCGCCTGCCTGGAGGCATTTTCTTTAACAGCTTCGTTGTTCCCAGCCTTAGCTCCAGCTTTGCTAGTTCCTGCAACATCAGCCATCTGCAAAACAAGAAACAAACATTACACTTCCAACTTTTTAAAATAAAAAATCACAAGAGGTGGTTGGCGAGCGAAGTTGGCTGCAACAATAAATGCAAGTTAATATCTTCATCATCAATCTTCGACTTCAATCCTCGGTATATTTAAACTTCGAATTTCAACAACTTGCAGCCAAAAGAATTTATCTCCAGCAATCTCAATCTCGGAAAATGTTTCAATATATCAGCGACTTCTAAAAATTTTAAAATCACCAACTTCGAAAGTTATACATCAGCAACTTCGAAGAATTGAAATCAGCAAGTACGAAAGTCATAAATCACCAAGTTTCAAATCAGCTCTTTGACAGTTATAAACCAGCAACTTCGAAGAATTTAAATAGGTTTGAAAGTTTTAAATGAGCAAGTTCGAATCAGCAAGTTTCAATAATTTCATATCAACTTTTTGAGAGTTATAAATCAGCAACTTCGAAAAGTTTTAGCAATCTCAAATCAGCGCTTCGAAAGTTATACGTCAGCAACTTCGAAGGCTTCAACAATTTTAAATTTGATTTGATTCTAACATTCAGCAACTTCAGAGAATTTAAAGCTCAAGTAATTTCGAATTCAAACAATTTTGACCTCCAGCACGATTAAATGATTTCAGCATTTTTAACTTTCAACTTCGAAAACATTTCAACTTTCAGCAAAATATTAAGTCTCAGCAACTTCGAGTACTTACCTCAGCAACTTGGAGAAATAAAAAAAGCTTAACACTTCAAACTTTATTTCAAATCGCAGCAACCTCGCAACTTTGAATCTCAGCAACTCAAGAAATCAACTCTCAGCAACTTCGCAAAATTCAAGCCTCAACAATTTCAATCTCTTACAAAATTGACTTTAACATTTCACACTTTCAGCAACTCTCAAATTAAATCTCACAACTCAACTCACCAACATAAATCTCAGCTTCGAATCTTGTGAAATGAGAATGAAAATCCTCAGAGTTTTATAGCCAAAAGCTAGTGCTAATTTTAGCAGATGCCATTTATTCTTTTCATCATGACTGATGCATTTGCTAAATTTAAAAGGGGAATATTCCAGTCGTCACGTAGTTGTTATGGCAATTTGCTATTTAGGGAGATTCTTTCCTCAATTTAAATTCAAAATTTCCCTCCCGACTGCCAGTGATTTCGAAAAAATCATTTCACTCCGATTTGAAATAATCTCAACTGCTTTGTAAAATGTCAAATTTAATTTAAATGCCATTTTAATTTATTTCACTAGCACACTTTTAAAAATTCGATATCAACACTTTAAATTGGCTAGGCGTATTTATTTTCCATCCATAATTAACTCCGAAATAAATTCCCCATGTTTAAAGTCGTCCGATCTTTTAAAATTTCATGTGTTAAAATTAAAGGGGGAATTTAAAATTTGACTTAGGAAAATAATTAAATTAATTAATTTCTCCGTCTTAGGCAAATTTTGAAATTAATCCCCTGGAGAAATTTTTATATCTTCCAAACGCCTTTACTTGATTTTTATTATTAACGTATTTTGATTTGACCTCTTGGGCGCAATTTGAAGGGGGAACTTTTAACCTTTCAACGTTTAATATTTATCTATCCCCCCTTTTAAACCAAGGTGTATATATTAAAATCCAACGCCTTCTAATTTTTACTCTCATATCGAAATTGTCTTGGGCTTAGGCGTATTTGAGAGTTGCCTTTTCATTAAAACACTTAGAAGAATTTTAGAGTTTCAAAGACTTCTCCAAAGTTGGGCGCATCTGGGGTGGGTAGCTTTCATTTCTAGCACTCAACGTTTTAATGAACTCTCCTCTTTAGGCGCATATCACAGGTCAAGCTTCCAATTTATCATAGTGTTGTACCCCAAAATTTAAAATTTTTGTTACACTTAGGCATTTTGAAGAAATAAGTAAAAGTCTTGTCAAATCAATCAAAAAGGTCAAAATTTGGGTGTGCATGTCTTGCATGGAGGGTTAAAACGCAAAATTTTCAATTTCTGACGATCTGGGTCTACTAAGAGCAGCTTAACCTACAAAACCCAGATCTCAGTTTTTCATCCCTAAATTTTAGGAAAATTGCTATTTTTAGAAATTTTCTCAAAATAGTAACGTTTTCTGGGTTTTTCTGGGTTTCTTTCGAAACAGATACTGGTAAAATTTTCTAAAAATAGAAAGTTGGTCCGACAGGGTCCGAACTGATTTTGATTGGCTCAAAATACGTCTACATCAGGCTGGTGCAATCAGAATCTTAAAATAATCAGTTTTGCCCTACTGGGTCTATTCAGCTTTTTCAGAAGCATATATAGAGCTTTGAGGTCATCAATGGAGGTCATCTGACTGCTAGGCGTCAATTTTAGCATTCAAACTTCCAGCAGAAGGTGAAACGATAAACATGCACGAGGAACGAGGAAAAAGTTGAAAAAGTCGTGAAAATTTTCTAACACTGCTGAGTTTGGGCACCCCAAGTAAAGAAAGGCGCCCACCTTTTTAGGGCATCAGATGAGTGAATTAGGGTTACAACCTCCAATGGAAGTTGCTCAGTTTTCAGTCAGCTTCGCGATGGATATCCCCGTCAGAGCATCCGACAATCCAGTCTCCAACAAATTTGAGTCAAAGTGGAAGGTACAAGATGATCTGAAACTTGAAGAAGAGTAAAATTTAAAAATTTTCTAAGTCTGGAGAAACTGGGCATCCCTCTTGAAGAAAGGCGCCCAACTTTTCAAGGGTTCAAACGGATGAATTTGTAGTCAATATTATAATGAGATGTCTTCAGAATGTAACAGGCTTTCTAGTAAGCTATTCAGCACGACAAACGAAGCTCGCAGTCATCAGATTCAAAGGGTTGAATAGAGGGTCCAATGACAGTTGAAAAGAAAAATCCAAAAGCAAAGGTGAAAAATGCAAAAAATAAACTAACTGTGGTGAAGTTGGGCGCCCCAGCTTGCTAGGGGCGCCCAAGCTTTTGAGGACCTAAAATCTACTTTTGGGCAGAAGTGTTTCCAGAAGACCCCTCCCGAAATCCTCTTAGCTTCGCAGCGAGTCCAAACATTCGTCAATCTGACGCCCGGAGCTCAAGATTCAACAAGGTCATCCACAGAAGATAGAGACATGAATAAATTGAAAAAATTTCTAAGTCTGGTGGAAGTGGGCGCCCCAGGTGAAGAAGGGCGCCCAAACTTTAAAGCCTTCAAATGATGGAATTTGCAGAAGTAGCATCCAAGAGTGCCTCGTCAAAATCAGTCTGGCTATCCAACGAAACATTCAGGCAATCAGTCAGATCAGTGTTGCTCCCGGAATCGAGGATTCCTCAGAAAATCAAAAGGAGAAGGAAGAACTTGGAAATCAAAAAATGGCTTACACTGAAGAAGTTGGGCGCCCCTAGAAGGAAAAGCCTCCCATGGATTCGGAGGTCAAAATCAAGTTTTTAGCCGGAGGTGCCTCCAAAACATTTTTCTCAGAATCAGTCAAGCTCCGCCGTGAACCACTCAACTCGCCTGTCGGGTTGATCTGTTAACGGGAAATCAATGGCGAAGTAGCATGTCAAAGTGGAGAAAAAGTTGAAAATAGCAAAAATGACTAACACTGCTGAAGTTGAGCACCCCTCTTGAAGAAAGGCGCCCAAATCTTCATGCCTTAGAGAATTTTCAAGTGTTTTCAAAATTTTCAAAAAATGAAAGAGGAGAAGGATGGCGTCCAAGTTCAAGGGACTGAGATTTAGGGTTTTGAAATAAAAGAAAAAAGAAAGCAAAACCTAAATCAGAACCTAAGTCTATTTAACACTTCTTTTCAATGTATTTTTCATTATTTTTGCAGGTAGCATCCAGAGGAGAAAGTTGGAGCAGCAAGTTTGAAATTTTTGTGATTCAAGAATCCATAGTTGCTGGTTTTACATCAGATTTTTCAGACCAGCAAGCATAAACCCTTGCTTTTAAGCTCTTTGTTCCGTTTTTCAAGCGAGAAGGCCAAGGCTTTCAATTTTCAGTCATCACGGGTCTTTTGCCTCAATCTTAAAGGAGAATTTTGGGGAACTTCATCAAGTTGCAGCAAGTGCTTTTATTTTGCATGTCAGTGAAAACCTCAGTGCATTCAAATTTCAACCATCTGGGTCCTTTCCAATCAGTCTTCTGAAGAAAACCCATATCGCAGCTTTTTTTCAAAAACCTAGGGTTGGCTGCTTTTTCGATCAAACGTCAGGGTTTTGCAATTTCAATCAACTGGATCCATTTCTAACAATATTTTGAACAAAACCTAGATGCCAGCTTTCTTGGGGAAAAATTGAAGAAATTAGGGTTTGCTGCTTTTTTAGGCTAAATTCAAGATTTTCAAAAACGGACGATCTGGGTTGTCTTGCATCGACATTCTGAACAAACCCATATCTCAGAAAAATTTCTCAAAAAAATTCGTCCGTTGAAGCACAAAAATCAGCATTCTAAAATTAGAAATTGTTCAAGACTTGTCTGAACCAAGGCGAGTTTACAGTCATTCTTCGAGTTTTCTGAAATGGAGTACACTCCTAATGTTTTCAAGTCCGAATCAGCTCTCTTTCACAATTACATCAAAACAGCTGAGACAGACTTGCATCATGTTAAGCCGGTGTTCGACCTACATGCCTTGGAAGCGAGGCAACACTTCAATCAGAACACGGGTCGTGGACTCCCTGCACTTGTAGCGTCTATTCTATATATCAGTTGAGCCTTGAGTTAAATGTCGCTTACGTAAGCATTACAACCCGGCTACTAGGGAGATCCAGTCAGCAGATGGTAGATTGATTTGCAGTCTAAAGCCTGATATGGTCGAAAGGTGTTTTTCCATTCCCCCATGGCCTGAAAGCGTAACTCTTTCAAGGGATGAATGTGAAAAGATGTGGAATATGCATAAAGAAAAATATAGCAAGAAGATTGCACAGAGATGGATGAAAGAAAAACATAAGACATTGCCCAAGAATGTCGGACGAGGAGAGTTCAAGAACGAGGTTGCCATCATCATCACTTTGCTCAACAGGGTCATTGGTTCAGAAGATGCCACCAAGTTCCAACCTTGGATGTTTTATGCCATACCTCACATTATTAAAAAGACCGAGTTTTATAATTGGCCTACTTTGATTAGTGACTGCCTACATCAGCAAATAACAGAATATTTTCAGTTTCATGTATTCCACATGGTGTCATATCTTGTCTACTTGGTGGCCTATCAAGGTCCATTCAGAGGATTGAACACCGAGGAATCATTGAGCGTACAACATGTATATAACTATTATCCCCAGTTGGAATTCACAAAGTCGTTGCACCACTACAAAAGGGTGAACGAGGCATTCTTGATGTACACAGTGCGTGACTTAGACAACGAATTGCACGTCCGCATCTCTTCAGTTGCCAAGGCAGCAATGGCAGAATGGGCGGATTGGTTTATACAGTTTCCTACCTTTACCTATGTCAGGGTCTATGGTTATTCAGGTGCCCCGCTCATGTTGCCAAGGTATCCGTCAGACGAGGTCATCTTCATGGAATTCTTGAGGCAAGCTCATGGTGTCCACACAGTCTTGAGAAATAGAAAGAAACCCTCTCTTCACTTTCCATTAGGGTTGGGTATTTATACATGCAGGACTACTACAGATACCAGGACAATTGGAGAAGAGTTAGATAAATTCGGCCTCAAATCCTACAGCGAGAGGCGATCATTTGATCCTCATGGTGTCTATGCTGGCCGATTGGAGAAGAACTATAATCACATACCCGCACTTGAAGATTTTTGGGCTAACTGTGCAGATGAGTTTGAAGTGCGAAGGCGTAGCTACAACAGGCTAACTCTCCATCAGATGAAAGACTGTTTAAATGAAGATATAGAAGGGCTCTCTGATGATGATGAAGATGTGCTTCTACCGATGTACACCCAGAAACGAATCGAGGATCAGCCTCTTCCACAAGTTAATTGGGCAAACAAGGAATCTCTTTCAGTTGAAGACAGAACAAGACAAGTCGTGGAGTATAGTAAGGTTTTCTTAATGCTTAAAAGGAAGAACTCTATTCCAGTAGCAGAGCTGCCAAGGATAATTCCCTCTTCTTCCACGGCACAGTCGAAAGGAAAGAGTAAAAGTCAGTCTCAAGATGGCGTCAAAGGCAGTAGATTGAATAAAAATGTAAAAAGGAGGTTGGATTTCTCAGGCATAGTCATACAGGAACAGCCTACAGTAGATTCAGAAGTTCCTCTTGACGAGCTCATACCTCATAATGAAGCAGAGGAACCACCTTCAACACATGTTTCTGTACCTTTGACAGGTTCGTCACCAATTCACATTGATCTTGATATCGAAGATAATGAAGAGATTACAGCAGTACCTCCTGAGGAAGTTAGTAAAGATACTACTGTGTCTTGGTGTTGTGACGTTTTTCACACATCGCCCCATTGCAAATGG
Organism: Sequoia sempervirens; assembly: GCA_007258455.2. Classification (NCBI taxonomy): domain Eukaryota; kingdom Viridiplantae; phylum Streptophyta; class Pinopsida; order Cupressales; family Cupressaceae; genus Sequoia; species Sequoia sempervirens. The sequence continues at coordinate 15,958,084 of VDFB02271358.1, read as the reverse complement.
GGACCCCCTAATTTTGGCTTTGCTTTTCGTTTGTTTTGTCATTGTCTCTCTTTTCTGCCGTCTATCTTTCCGGGATGTGCCCACCTTTGATCGTAAATTGGGTTTTTGGCTGAGTCTTTAAAATTAGGGTTTGATTCCTTCGCACCAATTTGAATTCAACGAGGTGAATAAATTGAAAATTGAACTTAACGTTGTTGTCAGTGTGCTTCCAGCAGGCTCTCAGCAAATTTTCATCTGATTCTGAGGTACTTACTATTTTTAGTAAGTGTGAAATTCAGGGCAATCTATCAGCATTTTTGAGATTCCAACAATTACACGGCATTCAGAGCACATCAGACTACTCGCATGCAAAATTTGAGCGAAAACGGACAACTTACTATTTTTAGCAGTCCAGCTTCCGGGACAAATTTCAGGGTTTAGATGCAAAGTTTTTCTTTGCATGTTGGCATATTCCTTCTGGGTTTTTCGAGACCTTCGCGATGATATAACATGCAAAACGAAATGACCACTTTCAGAGTTCAGCCTTCCGAGGTTATTTTTAGGGTTTGCATGTCAGGGTTTCTTTTGCATGTCCGATGATTCCTGATGGGTTTTTCGAGAGCTTCGCGATGGTGTGACATGCAAACGAAGATAATCACTCAGTAAGGAAACTTGCTATTTTTAGCAGGTGTGTCCCTGCAGCCGCTTCCCAGCAGTTCAGAATCACGAGCTGATCGCAGTGCCACAGAAACGAAGAGGAACAGAGATCATTTGATATGCATGCAGAGCAAATTAGGGTTTCCACCTTCATAGCCTGAAAAGAGGGGTTAAAAGTCAGAATTTTCGAAAACCGGTGTAAACCACCGGGATCGGCATCCTTCAAGCTATCTGCTGGTAAAATTTCGAGTCAAACGGAGCACTTACTATTTATAGTAAGTCAGATTGGAAACAGGCTAAAAATAGTAAATCAGCTGCATGCGTTGATGTTGACAATAAGGTCACGTGGTGAGGAGCGCCTCATTCAAATTTCAAGTCGATCGGAGCAGGGGAGCCATCAGAAACAAGAGGTTACTATTTATAGTAAACCACCTTCAGAAACATGCTAAAAATAGCAGGGTGATTAAAAGTGGCGGGGTCGACAGAACAACAAGGCCATGAGGATGCAGTATGCAAAATTTCAAGTCATTCCGAGCTTCAGAGATGCAGATTCAAAGGACTTACTATAAATAGCAGGGCATGAAGGCTGGTGAGGACGAGAAAAAAATGTCTAAGTCTGAAGTTTATCCTCCACCACAGGTGAAATGCGCCCAACTTGCCCTCCAGGTGTTTGAAAAAATTTCTAACATGTTTTCATCCACCTCCCCATGTAAAATGCGCCCAAGTTGGTGGAATTGAAGCATAAAATATTCTAAGGCAGGCATCTCGTCCTTCACACATGGTGAAATGCGCCCTCAAGGTGAAAGCATAAGAAAAAATTCTAAGTCTAAGACTTCGTTCACCTCCTAGGCCAAAATGCGCCCAAAACAAGTGAGTCAAAGAAAGTCAAAGATTTTTATCCTACTCTCATGTCAAAATGCGCCCACATGCAAAGTAGTGGCATACAAAAATTTCTAAGTATGAGTTTCATCCTCTTCCACTGGCAAAATGCGCCCAAAGTGAGAAAGGTCAAAGAAGTCAAATGTTTTCATCCTGCAGGAGGTGCAAAATGCGCCCAAATAGAGGCATGTGAGGACAAAATAAGGAAGTTGAAAAGTCACTTGTTGGAGGCGTTACAAGTTTCATCCTTCATGGCATCAAAAATGCGCTCAAGCTCAAAGAAGTCAACAAGTCAACAAAGTTTATCCTCCTCACATAGTAAAATGCGCCCATCTTCTTGCCTATGTGATATGCGCCATGCAAAAAGGGTGAATAAAGTGTGTTGGGCGTTGAAAATGCCAAGGTGTTAGAAAATACTTTCCTAGGCGTGGTGATGAATATCCTTCAGCATGTGTCATTTGCGCCCAAGGTGTTGAGTGAAGACAAATAAAATATGGCTAAGGCGTTGGAGCTTCAAGTTAAAATATTTTCCAAGTATGAAATAAAATGTGAAGTGAAACAAATTGCTAGGCGTTGAAACTTTCAAAATGATAAACTTTTTCCTAAGGCCTTGAAGATGTTGGAGGATAAAATGTGCTAGGCGCCCTCTTGGAGATTTTCTGAGTAAAGTTGGTGATTTTCTCACGGGCAAGGATGAGCAAGATTGAACAAAAATTTTAAGACGAAAATTTCTCCAAGGCAAAATTTCCAAGATGATTTAAAATTTTTCTAGGGCAAAATATTTTCTTCCTTGGGAAAAACGCCTAGGTCTGGAGAGGTGATGGAATTTTCCTGAAGTGTGAGCAGAGTTGCTAGAGATGAAGTTGGTGAATGCCAACTCCACAGGATTGATAAAAAATTTCCAAGTCAGAGCAAAATTCTCAGAGGGGATCGAAGAATGAGAATAAATTTGATGAAAGAATATTTTCTAAGGTTCAAAATTCAAGAAAATTAAATGAACCCGTTCGTTGGGTACCCATGAATTCGACGCGTTCTGGAGGAAATTTTCTTCTGGGTATCGAAGATTGTCGATGAGGAGTTGATTTTAAAATCTTCCATGCTTCGGTTCGGCTTTCAGGGTGAAGATTTTTGATGGACACAGGATTGATGAGTTTTCCTAAGGGAAGCTTGAAAATTTTCTAAGGCAAAATGAAGAAAATGTGTTTTCAAGGTGAAATTCTCCAGATGATGAGTTTGAAATGAACTGCCTAGGTGAATTTGCTCAAATTCTTCGTGGGACTAATCTTCCAGAGTCAGAGATGAACGAAATTGAATATCAGAGCTCCAGCAGGTGAAATGAATTTCTTGAAGATGCAGTTGAAGTTAATATTTCTCAAAGATGATACGCCCTTGAGGAAAATGGGTTGAAAATTTGGCTAAGGCATGAAGAATCATGAAAAAGCAGAAGTTGGCTAGTAGAGGCGATGAACGCTTGGAAGTTAGAACGTGAAAATCAGGTAAGTAGGATGGATTTATATTATGAAGTGTTCTAATGCTTCTCTCCTTGCTTGTTTTGCAGGATGAGCGTGGAGGCCAGAGCACAATGACTTGAAGTGATGAAGCACGATGATATTACAACCTTCGGAGGAAGATAAAGTTTTGAGTTTCACATGAAGGAAGGAAAGTTGCAAGAAAATTGGTTAAGTGTTAACTCAAGTGATAAAGAATGGAAGCTCGAGCAAAGTCAAAGAGCAACGTCAAGAAAGAAGATCAAGAATAGTGTGAACGCGTCTACAAATGGAATCTTCTAGAAGACTAATTGTGGGCATTTATTGCCTTTGCTATTTTTGGGAGTGAGTGGGAATCTTTGATTCATTTAATGTACCACTCCCAATTCTGGCGGTTTTTAGGGTTAGGGATGAGGTGGCATGATTTTAGCCACTCTATTGATTGTAACCCTAGCCATCTTTTGGGACTTGGCTAGCTATAAAAGGGGGAGTTCCCCTCATTTGTATCCATTAGATAGTAGAATTAGAGTAGAAGTCGGAGTAGAGAGACAACTAGGTGATAGCTTAGGAGTAACTTAGTATAGATTGATAGTGTAGTTTGAAGAAGAGGGAAAGTTTCCCATTGGAAACTTTGTAAGAAATTGTTGTGAACACTCTCTCAATAAAAGAGTTTTTCATTGATGGTGAATTTCGTCTTTGTTGTGAGTAGCTAGCAAGGTTTCTTCGTCCTTCTGATTCAAGTAGTGATTTAAAGTAGAATAAGTTTCATTTCATGCAAGTAGAAGATAGTAATTGTGGAATGTGGTGTTTGATCTAAGCAACTTCGTCTATCCATACCACTAGTGTATTTGTTGATGGTGAATGCGCCTTGTGTGGTCAACTGGAATATCATGTACTTAACTTCAATCACAGTTTGAATAATGGTATGCGTCGTTGTGATGGTATCTTTATGTCAAGTGGTGGTTTGAACATCTTTAGTCATCCCCCTCGAAGATTGCACCGACTCCGTGGAAGTTGTCCGATGCGAGGCAAAGCGAAGTTTGGTTGAAGTTTGCTGAAGTTGAGCTCCATATCCCATGCCTTAGAATAGATTTAGACTTTCTAAACCTTACCCCACTTTCAATTCAGTACTTTCTGATTAGAATAGGAAACCCGCGCTTCATAGACAAATCTTTCGAGCATTTGAATTCCTTTCTCCGCTGTTGGACAATTCCGTAAGTCCCCTTGAAATACCAGCAAATCACATCGAGCCAAACTGAGCCTATTCGCACTGAAAGAACCTTGGAGTTGAACGCACGAACTTTCTTGCAATCTTAGCGTGCGGAATACTTTGATCAAGAGAGAATAGGGAAGCTAGTGGCAACTTTATTCTGCGTTGGTGCGGTCACGAAAAACACATCAACACTTGGCTTGAGAACTCCTTAGGAAGGGTTAGGAGAAGGCCTTCATATCAAGTGAGTGTTGATGATCTCGATAATATCTATCAGGAACCTCCTAAGAAGAAGGCAAAGAAGCAAGTTCATTTTGCTAGGAATCCTGATAACGAGATTGTCATAGAGACTACAGTGCCCCCAGAAGATAAGAATAGGGATGAGGTAAACATGGATGATTTTGTCATGGTCAAGGCTAATCTTGGTAGAAATACCAGACATGCAGATTTGAGTCTCTTCAAAGTGGTATCTGAAAACCTTCATGAAAGAGTGCTAAAAGATGGAGAAGATAAGGCAGCCCTCAAGGCTGAAAATCAGCAGCTTAAGCTTTTCATTTCTAACCTTGTCCATGGTTCTTCACAAGCAATCCAGTTGCTGCCCTAGGTCTTGGAGACACCAGCTGATCACCATCAGTTAAGACAGTTGGTTATATGTGGGAAAGAGACTCAGGAATGGATCGAGAGCTTCATTGTCAGAGGAAAGTAGATCTTGGCTCGGATGTTCCAGTTGAGAGAAAACGCCCATGAACTTCGACAAGGCATCCAAGGATTTGAACAAACACTGGCTGAAGTAAAACCTAGGCATGAGATTATCATTGCTGATTTAGACACAGCCTACGGTTCAGTAGTTTCAAAGGAGCACAAAAGGAAAATCCTTGCTTGGAGAGAGCGTCATGTTTTCAAAGTTAAAACTTATGAGAGGATATCCGAAGAATTCATTACCTACAGACAAAGGGTGGTTGAAGCTCTTCTTTTCATCAGCGAATTCGTCATAGAGATCCCCTCTCAGTACAGCCTTGAAGATGGTTCTTACGTCGTGTTGATGTGATTTTTGTGACCTCACCAACCAGGTAGAACAAAGTTTCCAAATGGATCCCCTATTCTCTCTTGAACAAAGTATTCGGCGTGCTAAGATTGCGAGTGAGATCACGCCTTCAACTCCAAGGTTCTTTAAATGCGAATAGGCTCAGTTTGGTTGATGTGTGTATGCTGTGTACTCACGAGGGGACTTACGTAGTTGTTCAAAATGAGTGTAGTAACGACCAATTTGTGCTTTTGAAGGGGATTTTATGCGCGAATGATTTGGCTTTATGATGCAAATTTCCTAAAACTAACCAAGATTGTGCGGAATTGAATGGTTGCAGAGATTTCTAAGATCTAACTTCTAATTTAAATGCAAATGGATATTATGCTCAACCTAAATGAATTTCGACAAACATTGTTTAGCCTCCTGTTGGACAGCGTCAACAAGGTAAGTGCAATCTTCAAAGGGTGAAAATGATGTTCAAATCACGATTCAGTAGAGCAACTATCATCACAACGATGCATAACTACCTATGAACCTTTATTGAAGTTAAGTACTGAAAGTCCAGTTGACCACACAAGACGGACTTACCATCAGCAAGAACGTTAGTGGTATGGATAAGAGAAATTCACTTATATCAAGCATAAACATCCATATCTAACTACAAGCATGAAATTAAGTTCCTAATTGAAGTCAAAGGAATAAGAAACCTCACGAACTATTCCAAACAAAGTTGAAATTCACCATCAATGAAAAGCTTTATTAAGAATAATCCTTTTGTGACAATCTCTTACAAAATTCTCTAAGGGAGAATTCCCCTTCTTCTTCAACAATGCAAATGAAAAACTACTCTAACTTAAAAGCTTCTACTCTCTATTCTGCTTCAACAATTGCTCTCTATTCTCTGATTCTATGACTACTAGAGTACAAATGAGGGGGACTCCCCCTTATATAGCTGGCCTGTTTGAATCGACGGTCCAGATCAAATTACAACGGAGGGCTCAGATTGAGCCACCTCAGCCCTAGACGAGTTTGCCCTAAAAACCGACAGAAGGTGGAGGAGTGGCGTCATAAATGCTCCTAAAAATAGCAGATTCCTCCTTTGACCAGTATGAGCAATTAATGCCCACTAACCTTCTAGAAGATTCTCGTCCATGACCCGGATTCCTTTGCTCTTCTCTCTGACCGCGTACGCTATGAATCTTGCCAACACTGCGTCGACCTCTTCCTCGGAAATTGATGGAGTGAGATTCAGCTGATACTCCAAGATGGACACCATCTGCTCATGCTTCTCGCAAGATTTTCCCCAAGTCTCGATGGAATCCTGCGTGCTCTGAATGATTGTTGAAAACGTGGAGATGTTTTCAAAATCCAACTGGGAAAATGTTCTCATCTCAGAGAAGAATGGCTGCAATCTTGCCCTTAATCCTTCTGCATCTACCTCCTCATGTGCGAGCCTTTTTGCAAATACCGACTCCAAAGTGTTGAGAATACTCTCACGAATATTCCTCATGGCCTTTCTGATCCTGGAAGACTCTATTGCTGCAGTGTCAAAGAAACCTTTCCCTGTGAATGCTGCTGAATGCCATCCACGGAAGTCATATCTGTCACCGCTTGAATTACCCCTTCATTCACCAGAGTTTGCGTGGGAACACGCATCAAAACAGCCAGACGTGGGATAGTATTGTCTTGGAAGATGTGGGTATCACCCCAAGTCTGCTCAATATCATCTAAACGTGAAAGAATACCGGAAGCATTTTGGAATGCTGAGGCGAGATCTGCCATGAACTTTTCTGCCTCAACGCGGACACCATTCACCCACTTATCTCCTTCTCGCACAGCCCTCTTCACTTCTTCCAAGCCGCTGATCGGCTCACGTGGCACCTCTGGTGGAAGCTCTGCTGCTGGATTACCTTGAGCAACAGGATGTGCGAGATTTTGCACATATTCAACCAACGCTCTGTGCTCTTTCTTCAACCTTTTATATTTTCCTTCTTTCTTTACCAGCCTATCTTTTAATGCTTGAAATGAGCTTTCAGCCTCTTCCACCACTTGTGCTCCTGAAGGGCGTCCCAACTCAACAGTGGTGATTGTGTATTTCTCTGGCATCGCATCACTCAAGTCGTGATCTTCTCTTGGGGCAGCGATGTGAAGGCTCCGGGAACCTGCCTCGTTAGTTTCTATCCTTGTATATTTTCTCGCCCTCTTCCGCTTTGGCGACTTGCTTGTCCTATTCAAGAGTGCTTCCATTTCAATTGCTAGGCTGGCGTCATCATCTTGGTCCCTTCGGATTGCCTGTGTAAGCCAATTTCGTTGAATATCATAAACAATCAGAGGCTGCTCCTCAGTGGCTTCCACTTCTCGAACTTCTTCCCGAGCAGTATCTGTTGGAGGCTCAATTATCTCGACCTCTTGATCACTTCCTTCATGTGCCCCAGCATCTTCCTCTCCGAAGGAATAATCGAAGTGGGTGTCCATGTCCGTGTCTTCCCCTTCATCCCGCTTACTAGCAGCTTCGGGATCATTCACACTCTGAGTATCCACCTCTCTTGGCATCGGCTGGTTAATTTCTCCATCCTCTAGCTCTTCATTCCCTTTTGCTCTCTGACTAGCAAATAATGACACTTCACGTACACTGGAAGCATGAGACACCAATTGAGTTGAGGACGTGTCTTCCGATCCCTGAGGTTCTGGCTGAACGGGCTCTGGCTGAACGGGCTCTCTTCTTTTTGGTTCCGGACCTCGTGTGAGCTGCTTCTTCCTTTTTGCTACCACCGGTGGCCTTCCATCACCCATGAGGTCATACGTGAGAGCGACTGACCTCCTTCTTAATCTGTTGACATGCTCATCCACCCAAGCCCTAGTGAATGTCATGACTGGGATAGACAAGGTGTCTAGATCCACAATCTCCGGCTCGGCCCAATCTATAGGTGGTATTGGCGTGTTCTTCACTGCTTCAAAATCTAGATGGGTGACCCTAGTATCCTCCTCCAGCTGATCCGGCACCTTAATCACCTCGCACTCCCTGATTAGCTTTAGAGGTAGCCTTGAGAACGTCCTTTTTCTGATTTCGTCCTCGCCTGCAGCATTTGCCCAAAAGTCCTCCAAGTGAGCCTTGTGTTTAAATTCTTCTCCTTGCACCGTCCCAATCATTCCCTTAGGATCAAAACTCTGCCTGCTGGTATAAAGGGTCAACTTATAGAACTTTAGCTCGTCCTCGGCCTCTTTGGCTGCCTGTAAGGTTGGGCATTCCTCGAGTGAATTTCCCAACACAATGGGAAAATGCAGACCTCCCTTCTTCTTTCGCCTTATAATCTTGTCGTAGGCCACCAGTTGCCTAGACAACTCGAGTAGGATCATTCTGTTAGTGGGGTACCTAGGTAGTTTGTACACATAGGAATCGTACCCCGGCAGCCTCAAATAAGTAAACTTTGGGAACTGGACGAACCAACACCCATACTCCTCGATCAGCATTTGAGCCTCCTCGGATATTCTCTGCTGCAGCCTCTGCTGAAGGGTTCTCGTGATGTACATGGTAAAGGCATCATTTACTCTTTGAAAGTCATCAGTGTGAGTAAGATGCAACTGTCTGCACGACTGGTGGATCTTAAACTGATTGTAGCCGCAGCCAATTGGCTCTTGGTACGCCAATCCCCTGTACTTGGTCCTTCGAGCCAACATATAGATGACGTATGAGCTCATATAAAATGTTTTTGTTCTTCTGAGGTTCCGGAACTGCTCATCGATGTTGTCACTTATCATCTTCGCCCAGTTCACTTGCTCGTCCCCTTCGAGCACCACACTGATGTAAAAGAACATCCATGGCTCGAAAATGAAAGACTATGGGCTACCATTGACCCTGCTAAGCAACATAATGATGTCGCAATATTCCTGCTTCAGCTCCTCTGATATTATTTGTTTCGGTAGCCTGGCAGCAGGTGGCTTTGGCTTGCGCACCCATGTGGTGTTTATTCTCTTCATGCACTTCTCGAAGGTGGTGGCGTACATCTTATCCGCCTTGGCCTTGGACTTATACAACATGTTGTCCGTGGCGAGGATTCCAAACGCCTCACCAATTGCATCTGGAGCGAAATTAGCTATGATCAAACCATCGGGAGAGGTGATAGTTCGATCCTCAGTATTGTAAAAGTTGGCGCACTCGAGGATTAGCTCAGAACAACGGACTGCTGGTTGGAAGCCTGCTGCATTATACAACCCACTCTTCACAATATTCTGTGATGCCTCTGTTGGAAGGTTGCCACCTTGCCCGTACATTCGGCGTGTGAAGGCCTCGAGGTTGAAGGACCCGAGGTTGGTGTCCGTCAAATTGCCATACTTTGAGGTGATCTTTGACTCCGGGATAAAGGATTTCTTTAAACCCTTGATAATCGCCTGCCTGGAGGCGATCTCTTTGACAGCTTCGTTGTTTGCAGCCTTAGTTCCAGCCTTGCTAGTTCCAGCAGCGTCAGCCATCTGCAAAACAAAAGCGAATATTACTCCATTAACTTTTAAAAACGACAATCACGTGAGGCGGCTGGCAGCTGCAAAATAAATACACGTTAGTAGCGTTAGCATCCAACTTTGACTTCTCAAGATTAAAACTTCAACCTCCAGCAACTCGCAGCCAGAATAAATAACTTAACTCCTCACGAGAAATTTACTCTATCAATTTCAACTTCGAAAAAGCGTGCTAAGTATCAATATTTAAAATCAGCAATTTCGAATTAAAATCAGCAAGCCATCGAATTATAAACTACCAAGTCAGAAATCAACTCTTCGACAGTTATACATCAGCAACTTCGAAGAAAATAAATCCGAGAGCTTTTAAGCGAACAAGTTAAAATCAGCAAGCTTCAACAAATTAAAATCAGCTTTTCGAAAGTTATAAAACAGCAACTTCGAAAAGTAATCGAAAATCAGCACTTCGAAAATTATAAAACAGCAACTTCGAAGGCATTACAATTTAAATCCAATTCGATTCTAACACTTAGCAATTTCAAGCAACTTCGAAAAAAAAAAATCAAAGCTCAAGCAACTTCGCATTCAAACAATCTCAGCATTTCTAACTCTCAGCATAAATAAATGATCTCAGCATTTCAACTTTTAAACTCAAAAGCATTTCGATTTTCAGCAAAATAAAAAGCTTCAGCAACTTCGAAGACATACCTCAACAACGTGAAGAAATAAAAATGCTAAACCCCTTTTACTTCGAAGCACTTCGCAACTTGCGATCTCGAATCTCAGCAACTCCAACAATCGAACTTTCAGCAACTTCAATCTCAAACTTCAAAAAATCGAACTTTCAGCAACTTCTCGGATTAAATCTCACAACCCAGTTTGCCAGCATAAATTTCAACTTCGCATCTTGTGAGATGATAATGAAAATCTTCGAAGTTTTATAGCAAAAGGCTGGCGCTAATTTTAGCAGATGCCTTTTATTCCCTTCATCATGACTGACGCGTTTGCTAATTTTAAAAGGGAATATTCCAGTCGTCAGGCAGTTATTACGGCAATTTGCTATTCGGGGAGATTCTTTGCTCGATTTAAATTTAAAATTCGCTCCCGACTGCCAGTTACCTCCAGTGATTTCGAGAAAATCATTTTTACATCGATTTGAAGTTATCTCGACTACATTTTAAAATGGCACTTTAATTAATTAAAATTTTAATTTAATCGCCATTTTAATTTATTTCTTCAACGCATTTAAAAAAAAAAAATTCGATGTCGATTGTCAAAACTATCTAGGCATAATTTTATTTTCCGTCCGTAATTGACTTCCAAAACAAATTCCCCTTGTTAAATCGTCCGAAATTTTTAAAATTGCATGGGTCAAAATCGAAGGGGGAATTTAATATTAGACTTAGGAAAATAATTAAATTAATTAATTAAATTAACTTCTCCGTCTTGTTAAGAGAAATTTTAATTTCCTCCGAATGCCTTTCGATTCAATCGTGCTGAGAAAATTTCAAGTGCCTTTGAAGTCAAAAAAAAAATTTTAAATTTTAATTTCCACTTGATTTTCTTTTACTTCAAACGCCTTTTAATTTATTTCTTTGATTTTTTTTTCCACGCTTTGATTTTTTGAAATTAAACGCCTTTAGATCTTTTTTTTCTTGATGCCTTTTAATAATTTCAAAAATTATTGCTTGCCTTTTGAACGCCCTTTATTATTATTTTTCCCTTTTAAACACTTTTCTCCATAGGCATACTTTGATTTTAAATCATCTTGATCTTGGGCGCGTATGGTGTAAGCTTCCAGGCGTATATCATAGTTGGCACTTTCAACCTTTATGACTTAGGCGTTTTTAGCTTTCATTTTTAATAACTTGGGCGCAAATCACCCTCCAAGGTTTCATTTTTGCTTTGGGCGCAAAACACATATCAAGCTCTCACTTTTGACTAGGCGCATATGAGATGATGGAGGTTTTAATTTTGGCCTAGGCGCATATTGATCATGGTGCTTTCATTTTACACACTTAGAAATTTCAAGGCTCGTTTTATCCTCCAAGGCGCACTTGACCACATCAACTTTCAATTTTAACACTTAAACTTTTTAGCCACGCCTTTGCTCTTCAGGCGCATACAAGAGGGTGTGCATTTGATGGGTCAAACATTCACTTTAAACGCCTTAGATTATTTTTTTACTTTTAACTCCCTTATAGACCCTAGCGCATCCTTATGCTTGAGCTTTCAATTTATAGCTAGCGCGTTGATCTTCAAATCTGAGGAGGGGCGCATATGACATGCACAACATCCAGGCGCATATTACCTTTCATGCTTTCAATTTTGAGCATGTTAAACTTTTAATTGTCAACATTACATTCTTCAAAGCTGGGCGCAAATTCAAAGTTGATCTTTCATTCCTCCACGCCTTAGAATATTTTTATGTTCACTTTCTCTTTGAAGTAGGGCGCATACATGGTAGTCTCCATCATTCTTTTGAAGGCGCATTTGAGTGGGTTCAGTTTCAGCTAGAGGCGCATTTAGCATAGTCTACTCCCAATTTTAATTCCCACGCCAATGTGTTATTTATCATTCAGGGCGCATTTGATATGTGATGCTTTCAATTTCATTCATGGGCGCATTTGATCTATCAAGGTTTCATTTTAGGTTTGGTGCATATGGGGTATGGTACTTCCAGTTTGTTTGCCTAGGGCGCATTTTAGACTATCAACTTCCAGTTTTGACTTAGCCGTTTAGCTTTCATTTTTGGGCGCATATGACCTAGCAAGCCTCAATTTTCAACATTGGGCGCAAAGGAGACCTCCAACTTTTACTTTTTGACACTTAGAATATTTTGAGATCCATCTCCCAGGCAAAGGCGCATATGATGGATGCAACGTTCGTTTTTTGCTAAAGGCGCATAACACCTAGCCTGCTTTCAATTTGGCACTTAGGCGCATTTTGCCTATCAAACATCAATTTTCAACATTGGGCGCATTTTGCCTATCAAACATCAAGGCGCATTTGGCACATGGTATTTCCAATTGGAAGCACTTAGGCAAAATTCATGTTTTTAAAGAGGGGCGCATATGACATAGTCAACTTTCATTTTTACCACTGGGCGCCAATGAGAGGTCAAACATCCAACTTTGTCACTTGGGCGCATTTGCTAGGGTCTCCGCTCAATTTAAAACGCTTAGAAAATTTTCACTCCAACCTTCATTGACCCAGGCGCATTTGGGGGGTCAAGCTTCCAATTTCAATGCCTTAGAAAAATTTTCAACTACTCCACATGTTAAGGCGCATTTGACCATGGCTACGTCAAGTTTTCCAGACTTAGTGAAATTTTCATCATTTTTCAGCCTTCAAAGTGAGCATTAATGTCGGACTTGAAATTTTATCCATTTTAGCACCATTTTACGCCCTCTGCTAGATTTGAGTTGATTTTCCGTGGCCAACCATAACTCGCCCTGACTTTCTATTTTTAGAAAGTTCCTGAAACTTCGCACTGTTGACTGGATTCTGACCCCTGAAAGCCCGATTTTCACCTTGCTCTGAATTTTGACTGACCTGGTGCTGCCAGTGCCCGATGCCTGATTGTACCTGCTATTTTTAGCAACCTGCTAAAAATAGAAACTTCTCAGAAAGTCTTCAAATTTTGCGTGTTGAATGCTCGAAACGTGGTGATCGCCACTGGATGTTGTTTCTACCTGACTGTCGGGTTCCGCCCTTGATTTTAGGAAACCCTAATTGACCTACTAAAAATAGCAACTATCTGATTCTTCATTCCTTGTAACTCTGTTTGCCTTGAAACTCGCGCCACGGATTACTTATCACGTGTTTGTCTTGTGCTCGCTGAGATTTGGTGCCAACCTGCCAATTATAGCCGCTGCCGAAGCGACTTACTATTTATAGTAAGTGTTGGTTTCTGAGGCTTCCCTTGCTCCGTTTGCTTTGAAATTTGGACAGTGGGCCCATCGCTGGTGAACTTGCCCGTGTATGCTGACGCTGAGACCAACTTTCTCTTTATAGTCTGCGTCTGGAACACTTACTGAAAATAGCAGGTTCTCCGATTGCCTTCAAATTTTGCCAGCAGACTCTCGAAAGGATGCTGATCGTGATGGGTACTTCAGTTTTGAACATTTTGACCTCTGACTCCTCACTTTTAGCTCTGAAGCTCGAAACCCTAATTTTGTGCATGTCGCTCAGATGAGCTTCGTTTGACCTCGTTTCAGTTGCATGATAGTCAGTTTGTAGTTCTGAAGCGTCGAGCTGCTGCCCAAGTGATACCTGCTAAAAATAGAAAGCAGCCTGAAAAGTGATCAACCGGCTGCCGGATGATCTTGCATGTCATACTGCCCGAAAAATCTTGAAAAACCCAGAAAAATCTTCGACATGCACGCACTGGCTAAAAATAGTAAGTTTCCGAAAAGTGGTCAGCTCCATTTGCATGTTACACCGTCGCGAAGCTCTCGGAAAACCCAGAAAGAAAATGCCGACATGCGCCGAAAATATCTTCATGCAAACCCTAATATTGGCCTCCGAAGGCCGAATGCTGAAAGTCATCATCATACTTTGCATGTCACATCACTGCGAAGGTCTCGAAAAACCCACAAGGAATCTCCGGACATGCGTTGAAAAACTCTGCGTTTAAGCCCTGAAAATTTCCTCCGAAGGCGGAACTGCTAAAAATAGCAAGTTGTCCGTTTTTGCTCAAAATTTGTCAAAAGTGAACTTGGGGTGCTCGGAGTGCAATGAAGTTGCCAAACCGTGAAAATCTTAAGAAAATCAACCCTAAACTGACACTTACTAAAAATAGAAAGATGGCAGAATTCAGTGAAAATTTAGGGGATGCTTGCTGAAAACATGGTAATAACAGTGCTAGGCTCAAAAGCTGACAACCCAACTCAATTTGATCTCAATATGACCTAAAAAACGTGAAACCCTAATTTCAGACTTGGTCGAATCTTACGTACACGCTTGCTGACGGGAACGTCCCCCGGAAAAGCAGACAGCGGAAAAGAAGCAGAACGAGAGAAAGACAAAAACCAAAACCAAAAGACCAGAACGGAGCAAAAATTTATGGGTCCCCATTTTGAATGGGGCGATGTGTGAAAAGGTCACAACACGTCGGGCTTGAGGAGGTGCAAAATCAATTCCAAAATGTTGTTCATAGTTGCAGTCCAGTTGGCGGAAGGATAGGCCATATTTCAGTGATGTCAGCAAAGTTTGATAAAGCGGCCAATGAGGTTGAAGATTTCCTGAGATCCATTGCAGATGCTGAAGATATTCTTGAAAAGCGGTGTTTTGCTATTGATGGCATAGATGCACCAAACCGGGACACAATTTCTAACTTCCTAGCGGATGTGATCGAGTTTTAAAGCAGCTTTCTTCTAGAAGCTTTCTTTCCCGCTTTCTTTCTATTCTTGGAATAATCCTTATCCATTCTTTGAGGATAGAAAGAAGATAAGATGTAATAGTTGGCGTTTCCCGCTTTTTCTGCTTTCTAGGGTTTTATCTTTCTAGATTTAGTAATAAAGCTTGCTTGCTGAGCAAGCCCTAGATTGTGAAAGCAAGGAGATTTTAGGGTTCCCTACTCCTCTGCTTCTCTATAAATAAGAGTCTTTGCTCATTTATTTTCTTTAACCGTGCTATGAGAACAAAACGCTGAGCCTATTGTGCCTTCTATTTGTTGCTCAAGTATTGTTCATTTGTCTTGTGATAAGCAAATTGTTGAGCCTCTTTAGCCAACAAGGAGTTAGTAAGATTGCTGTTTTCTATTGTGTTAAGAATAAGTTTGCAAGCCTCCTTAGCTGCAATTTCTTGTTCAAGGCATGTTAGAAGTGAGCTTTGTTTCAGAGATTTGAGTAATAAAATCATGAGCCTCTTTTGCCTTGGTCTAGAATCTCAGATTTCCGTTATTTGTGTTCTGCTTTTATGATCTTTATTTCAGCTTGCAGTGAAGTGTGTAGGTGTTCATTGAAAGAGAGATTATTAAAGTATTTTTGTCAGAAAATCTACCTTGTTAATTTCTAACTTCTCTTGCTCTGCTATTACTTGAGAGGTTAGGAATGTCTTTAGTCTAGGTTAGTCGTAGTTGAACTTCTTATATCAGAAAATCTCAGCTGCGGCGTTTGTGTTTAAAAAACCTTGTGCTCTAAGCTGATCAAAAAGATAGGCAACTTAGATTTAGTTTACTTTCTTTCAAACACCATCAGCAAGAGGGAGCTTCCCCTCCTAATTTGAAGAGCAGTTTATTTGTGCATAGCTGTCCGTTTTCAAATCCGCATTCCAGAGGTGCGAATTTAAACGCCAACACATAGGTGCATTTAATGTATGAAGCTTTTAACTCATTTGCCTCAGAATAATCACTATTTCCTTCCAATTTATCATAGGCGCAAATCACCTCTAGTGCTTTGAGTTTTGCCACTTAGAAAAATTTCAAATTCTAACCATATTGGGCGCATTTGGACCCATGGCCTTCCATTTCATCACAGGCGCATGTGTTGAGTTTCAGATTTCAAATGCTTTATAGAATTCTCCTTCTTAAGGCGCAAATAATGGGTCTTACTTTTAGTTTGATCACCTTGGGTGCACCTCATACGTGCAACTTTCAATTGGGGGCGCATTCTAGCTATAGAGCTTTTAATTTCATCAAGGGCGCATATGACACTAGCAACTTCCATTCTGAAGAGGGGCGCATTTTGACCCATGGACGTCCAGTTTCCTGCCTTAGAAAAATTTAGAGACTCTTTGCAAAGTGGGGCACATTTGGATTCTTGTACCTTCAATCTTGCCATGGGCGCAAATCATAACTTGAGTTTTTAGTTTCACCCTGGGCGCATATGATATACCCTCAGCCTAAGGCGCAAAACATAGGTTAAACTTTCAATTTCGAATACTTAGTGAAACTCCTGAGCCTCCTCCAAGTCTAGGCGCATTTCATATAAGCAACCTCCAGTTTACATCTTGGGCGCATATGATGTGTGGTACTTTTAATTTCAGGACTTAGAAAAACTTCTAACATGTTTTCTCTCAAGGGCGCATTTGGATGGGTCCACTTTCAATTGATGGCGCATTCTACACATGGAGCTTTCAATTTAACACTTAGCAACTTTTTCTATCCAACACCAAGGGCGCATTTAGACCCCTCTAAGTCAAGGCGCATTTGAGGGTGCATGCTTCAAGTTTGTCACTTAGTGAATTTTTTCATCGTCCATTCTCCTCTTGAAGGCGCATATGGCATGTTGAGCATCCAATTTTAATGCCTTAGAAGCTTTTATTATCCCTCTTCAAAGTGAGGCGCATTTTACATGTGTAACTTCCAATTCCAACACTTAGTGAAATTTCAAGCCCAAGGGCGCGCATATGATGTGTGGTACTTTTAATTTCAGGACTTAGAAAAACTTCTAACATGTTTTCTCTCAAGGGCGCATTTGGATGGGTCCACTTTCAATTGATGGCGCATTCTACACATGGAGCTTTCAATTTAACACTTAGCAACTTTTTCTATCCAACACCAAGGGCGCATTTAGACCCCTCTAAGTCAAGGCGCATTTGAGGGTGCATGCTTCAAGTTTGTCACTTAGTGAATTTTTTCATCGTCCATTCTCCTCTTGAAGGCGCATATGGCATGTTGAGCATCCAATTTTAATGCCTTAGAAGCTTTTATTATCCCTCTTCAAAGTGAGGCGCATTTTACATGTGTAACTTCCAATTCCAACACTTAGTGAAATTTCAAGCCCAAGGGCGCCCTTGACCCATGCTACTTCCATTTTCGACACTTAGTCAATTTCCTGCCTTTCTTCAGCTTCTCAAGGTGGACTTCAATGCTGGATTCCAAATTTTATCCGTTTTAGTGAATTTTATGCCTTCTGTCAGATTTAAGTTGATATTCCTCTGTCAACCCTAATTCGCCCTGAGTTTCTATTTTTAGAAAGTTCTCTGAATTTCGTGCCGTCAACTGAATTTTGACCTTGGAAAGCCTGATTTTTGTCCTGTTCCGAATCTCAACTGAATTGTGCTATCGACACCCGATGCCTATCTGTACCTGCTATTTTTAGCAACCTGCTAAAAATAGAAATTTCTCAGAAAGTTTCCAAATTTCATGTGTTGAATGCTTGAAGCTTGGCGATCGTAACTGGATGTTGTTTTTGCTTGACTGCCCTGTTCTGCCCTTGATTTTAGGAAACCCTAATTTCTCTGTCTTGGCCTGCTAAAAATAGCAAATGCTTGATTTCTTATCTTCTGTGACTCTGTTTGTCTTGAAATTCGCGCCAAAGATCCCTCATCACCTATTTGACTCGTACCTACTAAGAATTGGTGTTGACCTGCTTCTAAGGTGACTTACTATTTATAGTAAGTGCTCGTTTCTGAGACTTCCCTATCTCCGTTTGAGTTGAAATTTGGACAGTGTGATCCTTGTTGATGAACTTGCCCGTATGCACTGTGCCTGAGATCAACTTTCTATTTATAGCCTGTGTCGAGAACACCTTACTAAAAATAGCAAGTTCTCCGATTACCTTCAAATTTTGCCAGCAGACTTCCTGAAAGATGCTGATTGTAGTGGATACTTCAGTTTTAGGGCATCTTGTCGTCTGATTCCTCATTTTTAGCCCTGAAGCTCGAAACCCTAATTTTATGCATGTTGCTCAGATGAGCTCCGTTTGACCCCGTTTCAGTTGCATGATGATCAGTTTGCAGTTCTGGAGTGCTAAACAGCTGCCTAAGTGGTACCTGCTAAAAATAGAAAGTGGCCGAAAAAGTGACCGACCAGCTGCCGGATGATTTCGCATGTCAGACTGCCCGGAAAACCTTGAAAAACCCAGAAAAACCTAAAAAAATCTTCAACATGCAAGCACTGGCTGAAAATAGTAAGTTTCCGAAAAGTGATCAGTTCCATTTGCATGTTACACCATTGCGAAGCTCTCAGAAAACCCAGAAGGAATACGTCGACATGCGCCGATAAAGTCTGCATGCAAACCCTAATATTGGCCTCCGAAGGCTGAATGCTGAAAGTTGTCGTCCTGCTTTGCATGTCATATCACTGCGAAGGTCTTGAAAAACCCAGAAAGAATCTCCGGACATGCATCAGAAAATATAACCTGTAGACCTTGAAATCTGCTCTGGAAGCTGGATTGCTAAAAATAGCAAGTTGTCCGTTTTTGCTCAAACTTTGTCAGGAATGAACTCAAAGTGTTTGGAATACAATGAAGCTATCAGAATGTGAAAATCTCAAGAAAATCAATCCTAAACTGACACTTACTAAAAATAGAAAGTTGGCAGAACTTGGTGAAAATTCAGGGGTTACTTGCTGGAAGCGTTGTGATAGCACTGCTAGGCTCGAAAGTTGATTAACCAACTCAACTTGACCGCGAAGTGACCTAAAGATGTGAAACCCTAATTTTAGTACTTGGCCAAATTTGGTGTTCAAGCTCGCAGACGGGAGTGTGCCCGGAAAGCAAATAGCAGAAAAGAAGCTGAAAGAGAGACGAAACCAAAGCCAAAAGACCAGAATGGAGCAAAAATTTATGGGTCCCCATTTTGAATGGGGCGATGTGTGAAAAGGTCACAACAGGTATGAGCATGAGGCTTCCCAAATATTTGAGGAGTATCAAGGCATGACATATGAGTTTAAGAACACGATTTCTTTGGACTCATTTTTTAATTGTGTTGTGCTACTGAAACCTAGCAAATTGGGTGTGGTCAAGTACATCCGACGAATGATGAAAAATTAATCGAAATTTGTTGTTGAAGAAGGGCCAGAGATGGAAGAAGTGCTTGTTTGTGGTTTGTAGCCCACAAGTAAGCACATGGGAGAGAAAAATCAGTCAATAAGCTTTGAAGATGGCACAAGCAAGGTGCACATGTCACATCAAAATGACCATGAGTTTGAAGAAGATACCTTGACATATGAGGAGTGTGTGGTAGAGCCCAAAAACAATCCCTTAGACTTGCATGTGATTGGTAATGATGAGGATCAGTTTGGCGAAAGAAACAAAACAGCAGTCTTGAATCCTAATTTGGATTCATCCAATGATGGTTTTAAGTCTAATGACTTCACAAAAGATTTTAGTAGAGCTATGGTGTGTGATGAGTACACTAATGAAGAGCATGTTTAGGGTAATTTGGGTGGTTGACCTTTATCATAGTGTTGATGATTGTGAACATTTAGTTGTTTTCGTACCTAATCATGTTGATGATTTGGTGATGGGTAATTCTCCTCTTGTTGTTGACCCAACATCTTAGGAGTTTCCACATGAAGAATTTATGACAAGTAACCAAGAAGACCTCTTAGGTATGCATGTATCTACTAATGATGAGATCAGTAATATATCTACAGAAAAAGGGCTCATTGAAGGCAAAAAGGATAGAGTTTTCAAAACAGCCAACATTGTTGATTCTTTACCTCATTACAATGATGATCACATGGCTGGATTTGTGTTTGATTATCAGACTAAGCCTTTGGAGAGAGATACTTATGATGATATCAGTAATAGTTTGTTGGGAAGTGTCTTATTCAAAGGGACAACACCCCAAGAGATGAACCGTGAGCACATTTCTTTTGATCAGAACAATCAGCCCTTTAGCACTTGGGATACGGGTGTGATGGCACCTAAGTATGACAAGGAACTTGTGTGGGATGAATTCCCCTTTGACCAGATGATGTTCAAAATTCAGAAAACAATGTAAGCTATGAGGTTCCCATTAGAGAAGATGATGTCTTTGACGAAGAAGCTTGTAAGGCAAAGCTCCATAATGACCTCTTTGAGACAGTTGTAGCAACTAAGGATGGGTTTGCTACTACTGAAATTTTCAAAACAGAGATCAGTAATGACTCTTTGATCAAATTGGGGGCTGCCTTAACCTTTGATCCAAGTGACAGTGAGGAGGAAGTAGAGTTAGAAGAGCATAGGGCTCCTGATAGTGAAGAGTTTAAAGGTGTTCTTAAACACAAATCTGATTTATCAATGCATGAAGCTGATTGTAAGCAAAGGCTCGAAGAACTTCTAGAGTCTAATCCTCTTCATGATATTGAGCATTTTCAACTAGTTGGTGGTGAAAGACAAGAGTTTGGATCAGCTATGAGGGCATCGATGACAAGAAACAAAGTTCTGATTTTGACATGCAGCCTATCAGCAGTTCACCATCCTTGCATACTTATGAGTGGAAAGGTCAATTCATGGTGTCCATTGAAAATAAAGTGAAAACTCTATCCAAATTTTACCGCACACATAGTTTTATTGAAAAACTCTATTGGAAGGCTCAAGTTGAAGAGAGATGGGAATGAGTTAGGGATGGAGTCACTCTCCCTAATTTGCAATTCATCAAAGACTCTTTGGAGACTATGAAATCAGAGTATTTACATTTGATTAGAGATCAGGATTGTGCCTTCAAATTTGCAAAGAAGACCATTAGTGCATTTCAAGGAAAGAGAGAAAGGTTGATGAGCTTACTCTTGAGCTTGAGTCAACAAAAGATATGTTAGAAAATACTCAGGTAGAATTAATGGAGGTAGAAGAGCAGCTAGCTAATTCCAAACATCTCAGGGAACAAGAGAATGAACAAAGAGCTAAAGAAATCAAGCAAGTAATTGATGAGTTTGATTGTCTTCAAGAGGAGTTTGATTTGGAGGGCTTCCCTAAGAAATCAAAAGTTGCAAGTGCAAATTTGGATCATCAAGTTGGATTAGAGTAAGAGAAAAGAAATGATTTTCAAATTTTTGATAACCCTCTCTTTGAAGTGGGTGCAAAGGCAGCGTATGATAACCCTCTCTTTGTGATGGAAGATGAAACAGGTGGTGAAGTGCCCAAGCATGAGACTAAGTACGGTTTCCAGCTTATTAATGATTTGATATCAGACCATGAGGATGTGTCACTCTTGGTGATTGGTAATCTTCGGAGGCTGCTTGATAGTGAATGCATAAGTAGGTTTGAGGATGAAGTCTCCACATGGGAAGTGTTGAATCAAGGTGACTTCAATATCTTTAACATCGAGGTGTTGTCCAAACATAGTTTGGTTGCTTCTAAAGGTTTCATTACAACAAGGAAAGGAGATTTCAGACTTGTCACCTATGAAGCTTGGGAGGAAGAAGGACCAAAACAGGATGTTTACATGTTTGACAATCCATCCCTTGGGTTGAGTGATGCTTTAGCTCATATTAGTCCTTTTTGGGGATTGGGATTGAAGACAAGGATTGTTCCATGCTCCATAGTTGTTGATGCTTTCATGGATGGGTTGCAAGAGTTTACCAAAGAAGTCACTAATTTCTTGAGTATGCATTCGGTTTTAATGGGTACTTGGAGGCGTGCTATGTATTTTTCCAGGTGTGTTGGAGACCATTCTTGGTTGGGTGTCCATGTTTGGGGTCTTCAACAAGGTTTGGCGGAGCTTATTGGGTATGGTAAGAAGGATCTTTGGAGGGATAAGGATCAAAATTTCAGAATTTATGGTGTTGTCCCCTTCCTTACCAGCCATTTGATGGTTCCATTTGTTCATCAGCAAATGGATTGGAAAAAAAATTTAAGTATGGGTTGGAGAAATGAACAAATGGTTTCTCTTGGGAGTGTTCCTTGGCATAGACAGGGGTAGATTTTGAGACTTGAGCTTGCTGATTGGTTGTAGACCAGCCACCTTACATTGGGAGTTACTCTCATTCAAGAGAGTTGGCTCATTAATTCTTGTCAAGGAGGTGAAAAATTTCAATTGGAGATTTTTTTTGGAGTGTTTTCCAGCCACTATGAGTTGTTCAGGTGCAACAATATGCTCATCTCACATGCTCATACTTGGGAATTCCTATGGTACTGATATTATCCCTTGTTTAGAGCGTATAAATCTGATTGTACCTTGCTGATCCCAGCTTTGAACAACAGTGATTATTTGTTTCTTCAAACCTTTCAACTCTTAGAGTCCATCTCATGAAGGTTTGTGATGCAAATTCTGATAGCTTTCTCACAGTGTTGGTTCCGGACAGTGAACCCCATAATGCCTTGGTTCATCATTCTGAGATTCTTGGAGTTGGATCAGTTAGAGTTTTTAGAAGTTTCCATGGTTGTGTGTGGTATTTCTTCCTTAGCCTTTTCTTTTGATTTAGATCTTTCCTCTTTATAAATCTGATTGTACCTTGTTGATCCCAGCTTTGAACAACAGTGATTATTTGTTTCTTCAAACCTTTCAAACTCTTAGAGTCCATCGAATGAAGGTTTGCGATGCAAATTCTGATAGCTTTCTCACAGTGTTGGTTCAGGACAGTGAAACCCCACATGCCTTTGTTCATCATTCTAAGACTCTTGGAGTTGGATTAGTTAGAGTTTTCAGAAGTTTTCATGGTTGTGTGTGGTATTGTGCTAATGAGTTGGTTGAACTCTTGCTAAGGATGGATTTCCTCTTAGCAAGAAGATTGGAGGGAGTCACTTTTGCAGTTGTGGCTCTACTAGACACCATGTGGAGATATGCTGAGGAGTACGATTTTGAGTTGAGCAAACTTTCCTTCCTATTGCCTAGGATTGTGGTAGGCAATGGCGAACATATTCCAATCGCGGGCATGACAGAGTGCCTCAACAAACATGAATAGCAACAAACACAAAATTGTAACCGGTTCTACAGCTAGACCTTCCCAACCCACATTCCTACAAAAGGGAGAAGAAGCGCCAAGGCCACAACCACTAGAAAAGGTAAAGTAAGAATTGATTAAAAAAGAGGAAAGATCTAAATCAAAAGAAAAGGCTAAGGAAGAAATTGGGAAATAGAAAGAACAAAAAGGACTCATCATGCAAGTTGAAGGTAAAGATTCTTTAATAGTGGTGTAATGTCCCAATTATATGGTCATTCCAACATCTTTGGAAGCTCCAAATTTCTTGGAGAGCACTAGATTTTTTGAAATGTTGTTCAAATAGTAGCATTGTGTTCAGAGATTCAAGATGAGCAGTTGGTTCTTTCCGAGTGCAATTTCGACATTTCAAGTGCATTCCACACTTCTTGGAGGAATATACTATATTTGGAAAGTATCAATTTTCATTAAATTGGATCTCTAGTGAGCTTTAGAGTATGATGGCATAATCAGAATTCACTTTTGGACTATTTTAATATTTTTGTAGATTTTGGTGAATGAATAGAAAATAATTATATTAAATAGTTAAATATTTAAGCTATCAAAAAAAATTAAAATACAACTTATATTAATTTTTTTGATAACTTAATTATTTAACTGTTTAATATTTTATAATGGACATAAAGTGACTTGAGGGGATTAAGAAGCAAATTATAAAATAAAGTCATTTATTTGGAGCTAAAGGTTTATTATTAAAAAGTAAATTAAAATTATTATTTCCCGAAAGTTTCAAAGCGCTTATAAAAAGGAAATTGGAGGAGAACTTGATTTTGAACATTTTATGAAACCCTTGTTAATTTGGGAGATTGAACCAAGTTCATTCTTCAGCCAAGGGGCAGAAACCCCTTTTGGCCATCAGTTTTGTGGACAAAAACCCACCTAACTTATGGAGTGAAGTTATACAAAATTTACCATTGTGTTGAATATAAAGATATCATTCACAGGTTTGAGTTTATGAAAATTCAATTACAATTTATAGTTAGTTTGAAAGATTATTCAATATTTTTAGAGTTTGGAGTATGATGATTCATTCTAGGGTTTCCAGAATCCCAGCCGGTCCAAATAAGGGTTTCAAACCCTAAGTTCCTGTTTCCTTTTTGTAATAGTCAATTATTGGGAGGTGGGGCACTGATTTGTGCAAGTGTTTGAGAAAGGTTTTAAGATTTTAACATATTTATACCTTCAGCAGGATGTTTAGGACGAACAAACAGTCTGTTGTTTTATGATTTATGATCAATACTATTTGTGAGGTGTTTTTACATATTCTATGAGCATAGTATGCAGGTTTAAAGGTAGCAATAGCTATTTCAGGATATTGGATAGAGCTCAACCCAGTAGCACCTTCAGACCTTAATCTACCAGCTGCCCATTTTAAGCGCAATTTCTTGTGAAAAGGTCATTCGCTGCCCTAATCAGAAGATTATGGAACCCTGACAACAAGATTCAACTATAGAAAGAAGAATTCATTGTGTTGGAGGTGCTCCTGGTTGTTTGGAAGAGTTTCAGGAAGATAATTAATTGTAACAATGATACCAGAGATCAATAACATTTAGATTTGTGTTCAAATGTTGTTGTTATTAAACAGTTTATGCCAACAATGAGAATATTCAGAATTAAATTTTGTGGCAATTCAATGATTATAGTATCAACCTAACTTTCCTATTGATTGCTTAGCATATATCAGTTCTGATCCCATAATCTGACGTAGTTAATTACATATGACAATAGAGATATAAAATATTTATGCCCAGGTTTGCCTACAGCCATTGTATGAGGAAAGTGAAGCAAAGTTGGAAGAGAACTCTATGCAGCTACAGCAAGATATGTTACTAGCTCTAGGCAGAATTGGCACATTTATTGAGTGCAGCAACTGTTATAGGAAGCTACAACGGCAGTATTATAAAGTAATTTCTGAAACTTATATGAGGAGACTCAAGAAATGTTAATCAACAACCATCGTCTTTTTCTTGTGCATATGCATAATAAACACTTATCAGCAATAGAAAGTGTGAGTGCAAAGTATTTGTCAAAATGTCAATGCCTATCTACAAGAATGGCAATTGTTTGTGAATATTCCTATGATCAATAGTGATTGTTGCTATTGTTCTAAATTTCTAAAATCAAATTTATTGATTGATAATATGGTTTTCAAACTGTTTGATGAAATATTTGTGCACTGAAAGGGTTGAAAACTTGAAAATTTGAAAAAAAATGGTTGGGCTTATTTTAGTGGTATCAGAACTGGTTATCTGACGAGCCTATCGGAAAGTAACACCTTGTTGTAGATCTGCACTTGCATGACAAATTCTCAACAGTGAATGTCAGTTTTAGCAATTATAGGGTGGTTTCAGCAAAGTGCGTGATAGTGTCCAGTGGCTATAGCGAGATGAAGTCATTTCAAGAATCCATGATTGAACCACTGCAAGTATTTGGAAACATTAGAAGGACACAACAACAATGATAAGGGGAAAAGATAAAGGGAACTATGAACATGAGACCACCAAAATTCTTGATCAATATCAAGAATTACCTAATGAATTTGAGGGTCATATGACTATATAAGAGGGTCAAGGACAAGAATAAATGATGGTGAAAGTTTATGCCAGTAGTGAAATATATTCAGAATTATATTTTGTGGCAATTCAATAATTATAGTATCAACCTAACTTTCCTGTTGATTGATCAGCATATATCAGTTCTGATCCCATAATTTGAGGTAATTAATTACATATGACAACAGAGATATAAAATATTTATGCCCAAGTTTACCTACAACCATTGTATAAGGAAAGTGAAGCAAAGTTGGAAGAGAACTCTATGCAGCTACAGCAAGATATGTTACTAGTTCTAGGCAGATTTGGCACATTTATAGAGTGCAGCAACTGTTATAGGAAGCTATAGCAGCAATATTATGAAGTAATTCCTAAAACTTATATAAGACTCAAGAAATGTTAACCAACAACCATCTCCCTCTTGAGATTTGCAAATTATTCTTTTTGCTGTGTATATGCATAATAAACTCTTATCAGCAATAGAAAGTGTGAGTGCAAAGTGTTTTTAAAAATGTCAATGCCTATCTACAAGAATGGCAATTGTTTGTGAATATTCCTATGATCAATAATGATTGTTGCTATTGTTCTAAATTTCTAAAATCAGATTTATTAATTGATATTATGATTTTCAAACTGTTTGATGAAATGCATGTGCATTGAAACTATTGAAAACTTACAAATTTGAAAAAAATGGTTGGGGTTATTTTAGTGGTATTAGAACTGGTGATCTGGCCAGCCTATAGGAAAGTAACAACACCTTGTTGTAGATCTGCAGTTGCATGACAAATTTTCAACAATGAATGTCAATTTTAGCAATTATAGGGTGGTTTCAGCAAAGTGCATGATAGTGTTCAATGGCTATAGTGAGATGAAGTCATTTCAAGAATCCATGATTGAACTATTACAAGCATTTGGAAACATTAGAAGGACGTAACAACAATGATAAGGGAAAAAGATAAAGGGAACTATGAACATGAGGCCGCCAAAATTCTTGATCAATATCAAGAATTACCTAATGAGTTAAAGTGGCAAATGACTATATTAGAAGGTCGAGAATGAATGATGGTGTTGACCTTATAAAGTTTATGCTAGTAGTGAGAAATATTCAGAATTATATTTTGTGGAAATTCAATGATTATAATATCAAACTAACTTTCTTGTTGATTGAATAGCATATATTAGTTTTCATCCCATAATCTGAGGTAGTTAATTACATATGACAATAGAGATATAAAATATTTATGCCCAGGTTTATCTACAACCATTGTATAAGGAAAGTGAAGCAAAGTTGGAAGAGAACTCCATGCAGCTACAGCAAGATATATTACTAGTTCTAGGTAGATTTGGCTGTAATGTCCCCAAATATTTGGTTTGAGCCTTGAATAATTGGAAATAATTATTTTATGGCTCAATTAGTTTTTATTTGGCTAGGCGGACTTGGGAATTAATTTTCCATAATTTATTATTATTTGTTGTGGAGCCAAAATATTTTAATGATTTTTCTATGGAGGTGGGCAGCCCTTTTTGAGGAACAAAGGAGGGAAAATATAATTAAATAATAGTATTTTAATTCATGAAATGGTGCACCCCAATTGGAAAGTAAAAAGAGAAAAGAATTCAAATTTAAAAGGTGAATTTGGGCACCCAAATTTGGTTGGCCAAATTGGAGGGAAAAGGTAAGCTGGATATAAATATAAGGAGTTGTGGAGGCATTTGCTCATCACACATATTATCTTCAATTTGAACCAGCAACTTGTTGCATTCATTCCAAGGACAAAAACCCTTGTGAATTGTTGGTGAATTGAACGAAAACCCAATCTCATCTTGAAAAGACTTCATAACAGAGGTCCACTTGTACTTCATTGACATCATTTGGAGGGGAGCAGGTTGCAAATGAGATTTCAAGATCAATTTGGAGCATATTTTATATCTTTTGGAGGAAGCCTTTTTTATTACCATTTAGGCAGAAATCTAATTAGTTTAAGAGCAGAAATTCGTCTTCATTTAGAGCAGAATTTTGGAACAGCACTAGATCAATTTTGGAGCAAAATTCTGTATCATTCAGAGTAGACTTGAAGAAGGATTCATTGGCGAGAATTGGATGCATATTAGCTAGGGATTGACCCTAGAGTTAAGGGACATTGTCCTAAGGAGAAGTCACAAGCTTTTGTGGGTGATTTTTGGGTGTGAGTATGTTAGGGTTTGATGATATTTTCTGATTTATAGCAGCAGCAGATCAAACCTGTCTGCCTTAGTTGGTGAAGTGATTTTGGCACAAGGATTCCACATTTGTGTTAGGGTTTTTCCCTATTGTGAAGCACCATTACTTGGTGATACTTTGGAAGGTTGTTGTTGCTTCTTGGTGTCATCAGTCATTATCTTGGAGCAGCAGACCTGTGCACTTCAGTGGAGCAGCTACCTTGGTGTTTTGAAGAATCTTGTTCCTAAGGTTTCATGCCCCAATTGAAGTGCCACATCTTGGAAGACATTTTCTGTCATTTTGGGGTTCATTTTGCTATTGTGTTTGGTATGTATCAACCTAATGTGAGATCTGAATTATAACAGTGGAGATCTGAGTTGTCATTGGGCATGTTTAAGCCTATTTTTGTGATGTAATTGCATGTTCAGCAGTTCTAATTTATAACAGCAGTTTGAACCAATAAAAATCAGACTTGTTCCATGTTTATGTTTGTCATTTGATGTCATATATTGCTGGTTGTGTTCGTGATTGAAAGAGGTAATCATAAGGGTTCATTATTTGAGCATTTGGTGGCATATATGTTCACTGTCCATGTTTGATTACAATCAGAAATTCAGGGCAGAATTCTAGGGTTTCAGCAGAAAACAAAAGTGTAGAAAATTAGGGCAGAATTCTGAGTTTTGAAATCATATTTTTAGGGCAGATCCTAGTGGGGATATTTTAGTGGTATCAAAGCCATGTATCTTGCCAGCTTGTTGGGTATGTGATTCATAAAGTTTTGGAGTTATGGCAACACATAGGATTGATGATGTAAAGGTTGCTTATGAAGAATACTATACACTTCCGCGGCATGTTAGAGATGAGTTGTCCTTGAATCAATACATGAATCAGCGAAAGGACATGAAGAGAACAAAGCAGGAACGAAGACCAAAGAAGCACCATGAGAATCCTAGGAGACATGAGCAGCCAAGTGTTGAAAACATATTGCAACAAATGATGCAAAGTTTTATGCAGTCACAACAACAGTTGCTTACATCCATTGGTCACATGTCACAAAACAAAAATTTGAGGAAAGAAAAAGAAAACTCAGAAGTTGTCCAAGAAATCGTTGAGAAGAAAGAAGAGTTGCTTTCTTGTGATTTACAGCCTACAGGTGATCCTAAGGAGAGCAAAAATCAGTTGAGGAGAGAACAACGTTGCTTCACATGCCTAGAAGTTTGGAGACCTACACATACATGTGGAAGCCCTATAGAAAATGAAGCCACAAGTTCACTTTAGCCCTATGAGGACAAGGACGAAGGAGAGTCACCTATTGAAGCCACAAGTGAAGAGCACATGACACTTCAAGATGGCTACAAGATTGATGGAGATACCACCATGAAGATTGCCAAACCAATCTTATTGGATCAGCTACGAGAAGGTACAAGTTTGGTTGATATTCCTTTATTTGAGCCTAGCATTGCTTCATCACCTTTACCTCATATTGGCAAGGAATCAATTGTGATTTGGGTGTCTTGAGATGGATGTTGTTTGTACATATGATGGCAATTCAAAAATTTCAGTATGTGGTGAACAAAGAGGTTTGGTTAAGATTGACTTGACATTGCAAGATATGGAGGATCACTTGGTGGTTAAGGAGATCATAGTTGTACATACACTTTCTAGATCAGCCCTTGAGGAAAAGAATGATGTAGAAGATTCTACTCACTACTTTGATGGTGACCCTTTGATAGAGCATGAGGATACCCTAGTTTTTACACACAGATGTAACGGAGAAGAGGCCATGAAGGAGGCTGATTATGAAGACCAATCAAAAATTTTGCATGGACATGTTGGGTCTTATAAATCACATCCTTTGGGAGGTCAACTATGGGTAAATGAAGGTATGGTTGTGGCAGCTCTAACCCATTTTGATCATGTTCATAAGATGATGGCAGGTTTGTGTTAGAGGGCTCTAGGTTTTGAGGGAGGTCCATCTCTTGCCGACTTGCACGAACTCAAGGAGGCCTTGGTGATAGTGAAATCAAACTACCTACACTTACTTATGGATAGAGATTGTCTCCTCACAATTGGTGAGATATAGTTTAAAGCCTTGAAGGGAAAAGAAGATGAGGTGGATAAGCTTTGTAAGGAGTTGAGCATGGCACACTCTTCATCATACACAGCAAAATTTCAAACTTCTAGGTCAGCTACTTCCAATGAAAAACAACGCAACATGAAGATGGCAAGAAGTGGGGACATGAAGGAGGGACTTGAAGGGTCCTACGATGAAGTCATGAAGGTAGGAGAGACATATACACATGAAGACTCAGCTTGCAGCCATGGGACATGTTGTGACCTTTTCACACATCGCCCCATCCAAGATGGGGACCCCTAATTTTTGCCCATTCTGGTCTTTTTGGCTTTGGTTTTTTTTTGTGTCTCTCTCTCTTCGTCTGTCTCTTTTCTATGGTCTGCTTTCTGGGGACGTTCCCGCCTGCAAGCTTCAACATGAATTTGGCCAAGTCTGAAAATTAGGGTTTTGTCTTCCTGGTCAGTACAGGGGTCGAATAAAGTGAATAACTTGAAAATTGAGCTTAACATTGATGTTAGCATGTTTCCAGCAGGTTCTCAGCAAAATTTCATCGAATTCTGAGGTACTTACTATTTTTAGTAAGTGTGAAATTTCATGCAATTCATCAGCATTTCTGAGATTCCAACAATCACACGACATTCAGAGTATATCAGACTGCTTGCATGCCAAATTTGAGCGAAAACAGGCAACTTACTATTTTTAGCAGTCCGGCTTCCGAGGCAGATTTCAGGGTCCAGATGCAGAGTTTTTCTTTGCATGTAAAAGATATTGCCGGGTTTTGAAACCTTAGCGACAAGTAACATGCAAGTCGAGATGAGGAGGCCTTTTGCATGTCAAAGTTTCTTTTTATGCTATCGGTGGTCACGATGGGTTTTAGAACTTAGCGATGATTGTGACATGCTTGATTCTCGCACTTTCGATGGAACTGCTATTTTCTTTAGCAGGTGTGTCCACGGTAGCCTCGGTATTCGCCGATCGCGACGAAGCGAAACCAAAGCGAGTTCATTTGATACGCATGCAAAGTGAATTAGGGTTTCCAGCTTCGGAGCCTAAATATAGGCATCAAAAGTCAAAATCTTCAAAATCCGATGTAAACCACTGCGATCAGCGTTCTTCAGGCTATCTGCTGGTGAAATTTCAAGTCGATCAGAGCACTTACTATTTATAGTAAGTCAAATTGGAAACTGGCTAAAAATAGTAAATTGAGCGCATGCGTCAGTGTCAGCCAACAGGTCACGTGGTGAGGAGCGCCTCATTAAAATTTCAAGCTAATCGGAGCTGTGGAAGTACCAAAAACGAGAGGTTACTATAAATAGCAAAACACTTCTCAAAATGTGCTATTTTTAGTAAGTCAGCTCAAAATGGCAATGTCAACAGGCTAACCAGGTCATGAAGGTCCAGTGGTCAAAATTTCAAGGCAATCTGAGCTTTCGAAGTTTGAGAATCAGAGGATTTACTATAAATAGCAGGGGCATGAACGCTGGCAGAGGAAGAGAAAAATAGCTAAGTCTGGAACTTCATCCTTCACTTCCTTGAAAATGCGCCCATCTCAGCTGGAGGTCATGAAATTTCTCTAAGTGTTGAACTTCGTCCAGTACACATGCTAAAATGCGCCCAAGAGACAAGGAAGTCAAAGCAGTCAACAGTTTTCATCCGCCTCCTATAGCAAAATGCGCCCAACTCAAGATGCCAAGCATGAAAATTTTCGAAGTATCAAAACTCGTCCTTCACCCAGGATGAAATGCGCCCAAAGCAAATTGGTCAAGACAAAGTCAAAGTTTTTATCCTCCTGCATGGCTGAAATGCGCCCAAAGTCATGCATGTGAAGACGGGAAAATGGATGTGAAGAGTCACTCTAAGGACGTGGTTAGAGTTTCATCCTTCATGGCATCAAAAATGCGCCCAAGTTTCAAGGTCAAAGCAAAGTCAACTTTTTCATCCTCCTACATGGGCAAAATGCGCCCAAAACAAGGCATGTAGAGACGAAAACTAAGAAGGTGAAGAGCCACTTGTTGGGTGGCGTTTGAAAGTTCATCCACCTCCATAGGAAGAATGCGCCAAGTTTTATCCTTCACAAGGCATCAAATGCGCCCAAAAGAGGGCATGTGAAGACAAACGTGGAGAAGCTCAAGAGTCACAAGGTCAAGGCGTTGAAAAGATTCCTTCTACACAAGCAAAATGCGCCCATCCTTTGCCTACATGGAAATGCGCCTAGTTTGAGGTGTAATAAGTGAATAGAATAGGGTGAAATGTGATTAAAGCGTAGTAAAAGGCTAGTAAATACTCCAAAGGCGTGGTGAGAGCTTGGTAGATACTAGGCGTTATGCCTTTTCAAGTGTTAGATGCGCCAAAAGTGTGAATGCTAAAAGGTGTTGAGGATATTTTCTAGGGCGTGATTTTCCTCTTCAAGTCTAGAGTGTGTGGTGGTGAAGATAAATGATAGGGCGTGATTTTCTTTCAGTGTGCTATACGCCTTAAGGATGGTAAAATGAAATAAAAGATGAGTGATGAAATATTTCAAGTGTGGAATGAAGTACAAGTGGTGGCTAGAAAATAAAATGTGCCAGGCATCTCTAGGAATAAAATTTTCTAAGTGAAGTTGGTATTTTCACAGGCAAAATTGGTCGAGTTGGATATAAAATTTTCTAAGGCAAAATTTTCGAAGTGATTTAAAATTTTTTCTAAGGCAAAATATTTTCTTCCTCTAGAAAATGCGCCTAGACTCTGAGGTGATGGGATTTTTCCTGAAGCGTGAACATAGTTACTGAAAGTGAAAGTCGAGGAAATGCATTTGTAGTTGATAAAATTTCTCGTCGAACAACAAGAAATCTTCCTGAGATGTGAAAATGGATTCCCAAATTTATGGCAAGAGAATGACCCTCTAAGGTTCAAATTCAAGAAAATTAAATGAACCCGTTCGTTGGGCACTTATGAATTAGAAGCACAGAAGAAAATTTTTATGCGAATTGCTCGAATTTTTCGATGAGAGTTGATTTTAAAGATCTTCTGGAAGCATCTAGAATTACACAGGATGAAGATTTTAAGTGGGCACCAGGTTGATGAATTTTCCTAAGGGAAAATTTGAAAATTTTCTAAGGCAAGGAATAAAATTTGTTTTCAAGATAAAAATTCGCCTTGGCAAATGAACCTGAAAATGATCGTCTAGATGATTTGTGATCGAGTTCCTGATGAAAGCATTTTTCCTCGAGCCCGAGTTGGAGAAAATACCAAAGTGAAGTGCGCCAGGCGAAGTACAGGATAGATTGAAAATTTGGCTGAGGCATGAACTCGAACACAAAGTTGGCGATGAACGCTTGGAGATCAAAGCATGAAAATCAGGTGAGTAAGTTGAATTTATATTATGAAATGATCTGATACCCTTCTCCTTGCTTGTTTTGCAGGAGGAACGTCGAGGCCAAACGATGATGACTTAGTGTGATAACTTGAAGTGGAAGCACGATGAAGATGAGTTACAATCTTGAAGGAGGAAAATTTGCAAGAAAATGGCTAAGTGTTAAGACTTAGTATAACTCAAAGTGACAAAGAAGTTGAAGAAAGGATGGAAGCTCGAGCGAAGTCGAGAAAGAAGATCAAGAATAGTGTGAACGCATCTACAAACGGAATCTTCTAGAAGGATGATGGTCGACATTATGGCGCATTTATTACCCCTCTCCTTTGTGGCAGTTTTTAGGGCAATATTATTTAGGGCTGAGGTGGCACGATTCTGGCCGCTCTATTGATTGTAACCCTAGCCGTCTTTTGGGACTTGGCTAGCTATATAAAGGGGGAGTCCCCCTCATTTGTATCAAGTTAGAATCAGAGTAGACATTGAGAGAGTATTAGTATTAGAGCTAGATAGTGTAGCATTGTAGAGCATTTTTGCATAATTTGGAGAAGAAAGAAAGTTTTCCCTTTGAAAACTTTTTGGAAAGTACCTGTTGTGTAACACATTTTATGATAATAGATCTTTTCGTGATGATGGAATTAAGTCTTGTCATGAAATGCTAGCAAGTTCTTCTTCTTTAAGTATCCAAGTAGATTAAATTCATGCAAGTAGCTTGCCCGGTGTGTGTTTTGTGAATGGCTTAACTTTATTCCCAGCACCACTAGCGGCTTGTTGATAAGTTAAGCATTATTTGGGGGTATTTTGTGTTTAACCGGTTGTAGTTTTACATGCTTATATGCGTTGTTGATGAACTATGTATATTCTACTATAACTTGAATACCTTCGCTATCCTTTGAAGATTGCCACGATTTTCTGAAATCCCGTGAGAGCGGTGAAATCGGTTGAATCTATTAAGCGAGCTCAGCATCGCATTTAGGGCCGGTATAACTTCTTAGAATACACCCTTTAAAATTGAGTTCGTCCGGTTAAATTAGGAAACTTGTGCTCACATAAATCATTTTGAATTACCACGAAAGCCCTTTAATGCAACATTTGTTGTTAACCGTCGAGAACAATTGTGTAAGTCCCTTAATACAAGCAATATCACATCAAGCCAAAGCCGGAGCCTATTAAGCGCCAAGGTGCCCAGGTTAACATGATGCATATTAGCATGCTGAATACTTTGTTCAAGAGAGGATAGAGCGTCCGTTGGGAGACTTTATTCTGTGTTGGTGCGGTCTCAAAAACCACGTCAACAGGACAGAGTTTGTAACACATAGTACACTTGATTTTCACTTAGATACACCTCTTGTACCAGCATTTGATGATGGACATTCAACAAGGGATGAAGATTTTCATGAGTTCCTTGAAGACACTACAAAGAGGTATGATGAAAGTCCAAAATTCTTGTTTTGTAATAGCAGCCCTATTTCCTCATATATTCATGAGATAGCAACTATTTCACATGGGCAAAATGAGGTGGAAGAGTCTCGCAATGTCGGTACCCATAACTTAGGTGTTAAGCATAAAGGGGGTGTTGAAGATTCAAGCCACAACAAGTCTGATTTTTTATATCATACCATGAAATATGTCAAGAAGACTCAAAGCATGTGTGATGGATGGTTGCAAAGAGCTAAGAGGGCAAAGTTGTTGGTTGCCCAAGCAAGACAGCACCTACAGGAGGTCAAGGAACGTTGCAAACAGCTAGATCAAGCAAGGGAACAAAGGGGATCATGCCTTAGATCTCTACTTCCAAGGGAGGAATACTTAGAGGTGAGCAAGCAAGAAGAGTATGTAGATTTGGGTGCACTAGAGAAGAGGTATGATTCAGAAAATTTTGATTGTGTACCTAATTTACATCTTAAGGCTCATGAGTTACCTCTAGTGGAGAGCCCATTGAAGTCTCAAGTCATAGAGTTGGCTGGAGTAATTGAACACACAATTAGTGGATCAGCCATTAGTGTTATGTCTACATATGTGGATGGAAACATGGGTGAGGAAGATTTGGTTTGTTCTTGGGGCACTCATGACACACTTGATGTCATGTCCCCTTCTCAGTGACATCTCTCAGAGGACAGGATTGGCCTATCACACGACCCTCGTAGGCTGATTGTTTGGATATAAGAGGGTCCTTGAACAACCGGCTTGATTCTGAGGGTGTCGGTCTTTGGATTCGCTCATTGAACTTTTTCTTGAGAGGTACTATTTTTAGCGGAGTTCTGGCCGAGAGAGAAGTGTGGGACCTACTATTTTTAGCGGTAGAACTGTGGCGGCTTCGAATCACTTCAGAGTTCGTCAGCATCAGACGGATCAGGAATCAGAGGAGTAATGAGGAAAATATTAATATTTAATTATATTGATTAAATATTAATTATTTAATGTTTATAATATAAAGTTATAATTTAAAATTATAACTTAAGTGATTGCCTTGAAGGGTGCGCCCATCATCAGAAGGGGGCCAAAAGTGACTATTAAAATATTATAAAATATTTAACGGAGACTATGGAGTAACTGAAAGATTAAAAGTTAAATATTTTATTAAAACCCTATTCTTGAGGAAATCGTACTTTTCAGCTTATTAGTGGATTTGCCTTGGTTTCTGAGCCATTATGAGATTATTGATATTGAAACTGATCAAGTTTTGTCTGAGCAAGAGACTCTAGGGTTTCGCGTTCGAATTCCTTGGGGAACGAGCCATCTCCATCGGAAAGCAATTCAGAGGGTGTGGAATACCACTTGATTTATTGCCAGCAGAGGTTTTCTCGTCCAGAGGAATCCATAGAGCTTCAGAGAAATTCATATCTTCAGTTCTTTTCAGTTGTTTGCATTCAGATATCATCTATTGCCTTGGGCGCACCATATTCAGAGACTTAAGCATTAATTAGAGGAGGCCGTACCTATCATTGAAGCTGCTGACATCAGGCCGTACTGTACCAGGTCGTACCAGCTGTGTTGAGTCGTCCCTTTTCTTGCAAAGAGAAACGCCTCTCTCCTTGGCTTGATAATTTCTCCAGAGTGGCGCCCCTGTATATGGAATCATCTACCATCATCAAACAGAAGGGAAAGGACTTCATTTATTGCAGCCGTACATTTTTGTACTTCTGTAGCAGCAAATACCAGGTTCAAAAAATTGAAAATTCTTTATTTTATTCATTGCATGTTTCTGGATATCATTGTAATCAGTAGAGAAGTTTGAATAAAGATACTGGCATCGATATTCTCTCATTTCCAGAGCTATTTAATTTTTATTGAATTTATTTCAATTTATTGTCAAAATCGTACCTTTCATTTATTGCATCAAAAACACAAAATTTGCAAAAAAACCAAAAAACCTTCAGAAAAACCTAAAAATCAGTCGGGAGCAGTGTCAGGGGGAAACTAGGGTTTCTACACTTGATGAGATACAATCCTCTCATGATGATGATCCTTTGGTTGAGTATGTGGCTACCTTACTTCAGGGATTGAGGATGGAAACACTTGCATTTGTGTGGCATAAACTTGGAGGAATGAAGCTTCAGCTGAACTATGATCCTAGGTATGGAGATCTTGCTATGCTATTTGATTTTGAACCTCTAATGTTTGTGTTTCAGCTAGACTATGATGTAGGGTATGGAGGTGAACATGATGGCATACGTTTCCAATCCCTATCCTATGGAGTTCTACTCTATACTTTGATGAGAGATGGTTGTTCTGCCTTATTGCACATGGAAATCATACAGGATACTTGGAGGACAGCGATTGTTGGGGTGTTTTGGAGAGGTTTGGATCATCTCTTCATCATTGGAGGATGGCATATGGATGATACTCTATCATCATATGACATTGGCAATGATATTTACACTCACTTGGGTCATTTTCAGTTGGGAGGTTGTTGTTCCGTTCTACATCAGCAACCTAGGAGGAGTGATTGTATATATTCTTGCATTTGTGAGGATAGCTCTACACATTCATCGGGTATCTACAGGGTTTGGAGAATTGCATGTTTGCCAAGTGTGATGATATAAGGATTTGGAATTCAGGTGATGGTAAGCTTATCATTGCTTGAGGACAAGCAATCTTGAGAAGGTCCCTGAATATTTGGTTTGAGCCTTGAATAATTGGAAATAATTCTTTTGTGGTTTTTATTTGGCTAGGCGGACTTGGAAATTAATTTTCAATAATTCATTATTATTTGTTGAGGAGCCAAAATATTTTTAAGATTTTTCTATGCAGGTGGGCAGCCCTTTTTGAGGAATAAAGGAGGGAAAAATATAATAAAATATAATATTTTAATTCATGAAATGGTGCACCTCAATTGGAAAATTAAAAAGAAAAGAATTAAAATTTAAAAGGTAAATTTGGGCACCCAAATTGGGTCAGCCAAATTGGAGGGAAAAGGTAAGTTGGATATAAATATAAGGAGTTGTGAAGGCATTTGATCATCATGCATATTATCTTCAGTTTGAACCAGAATTTGTTGCATTCATTCCAAGGACAAAAACCCTTGTGAATTGTTGGTGAGTTAGATGAAAACCCAATCTCATCTTGACAAGACTTCATAATGGAGGTCTACTTGTACTTCATTGGCATCATTTGGAGGAGGGGAGCAAGTTGCAAATCAGATTTAAAGATCAGTTTGGAGGCAGCCTTTTTATTATCTTTTAGGGCAGAAATCTAATTAGTTTAAGAGCAGAAATTCGTCTTCATTTAGAGCAAAATTTTGAAGCAACACTAGGTCAACTTTGAAGCAAAATTCTATATCATTCAGAAAAGACTTGAAGAAAGATTCTTTGGCAAGAATTGGATGCATATTGGCTAGGGATTGACCCTAGAGTTGAGCGCCATTGTCCTAAGGAGAAGCGACCAACTTTTGTGGGCAATTTTTGGGTGTTTGAGGATGTTAGGGTTTAATGATATTTTCTGATTTATAGCAGCAGCAGATCAGACCTGTCCACCTTAGTTGGTGAAGTGTTTTGGCACAAGGATTCCACATTTGTGTTAGGGTTTTGCCCTATTGTGAAGCGCCATTACTTGGTGATACTTTGGAGGGTTGTTGTTGCTTCTTGGCATCATTGGTCACTATCTTGGAGCAGCAGACCTGTGCACTTCAGTGGAGCAGCTACCTTGGTGTTTTGAAGAATCTTGTTCCTAAGGTTTCATGCTCCAATTGGAGCACCACATCTTGGAAGACATTTGCTATCAATTTGGAGGCCATTTTGCTATTGTGTTTGGTATGTATCAACCTAATGTTAGGTCTAAATTATAACAGCAGAGATCTGAGTTGTAATTGGGCAAGTTTTAGCCTATTTTGAGATGTAATTGCATTTTCAACAGTTCTGATTTATAACAACAGTTTGAACCAATAAAAATCAGACTTCGTCATTTGATGTCATATATTGCTGGTTGTGTTCGTGATTGAAAGAGGTAATTATAAGGGTTCATTATTGCTTCATTATTTGAGTATTTGGTGGAATATAAGTTTGCTGTCCATGTTTGACTGCAATCAGAAATTCAGGGCAGAATTCTAGGGTTTCAACAGAAAACAAAAGTGTAGAAAATTAGGGCAGAATTCTGAGTTTTGAAATCAGATTTTTAGGGCAGATCCTAGTAGGGATATTTCATTGGCACATTTACAAAGTGCAGCAACTGTTATAGGAAGCTACAGCAGCAGTATTATGAAGTAGTTTTTGAAGCTTATATGAGGAGACTAAAGAAATGTTAATCAACAACCATCTCCTGCTTGAGGTTAGCAAATTATTCTTTTTGTTGTGTATATGCATAATAAACTCTTATCAGCAATAGAAAGTGTGTGCAAAATATTTGTCAAAATGTCAATGCCCATCTACAAGAATGGCAACTGTTTGTGAATATTCCTATGATCAATAATGATTATGGCTATGGTTCTAAATTTCTAAAATCAGATTTATTGATTGATATTATGACTTTCAAACTGTTTGATGAAATGTCTGTGCACTGAAAGGGTTGAAAACTTGCAAATTTGATAAAAAATGGTTGGCATTATTATAGTGGTATTAAAATCGGTGATCTGGCCAGCCTATTTGAAAGTAACACCTTGTTGTAGATCTGCAGTTGCATGAAAAATTTTCAACAGTGAATGTCAGTTTTAGCAATTATAGGGTGGTTTCAGCAAAGTGCATGATAGTGTTCAATGGCTATACTGAGATGAAGTCATTTCAAGGATCCATGATTGAACTATTACAAGTATTTGGAAACATTAGAAGGACGTAACAACAATGATAAGGGAAAAAGATAAAGGGAACTATGAACGTGAGGCCACCAAAATTCTTGATCAATATCAAGAATTACCTAATGAGTTCAAGGGCCATATGACTATATAAGAAGGTCAAGAATGAATGATGGTGTTGACCTTACAAAGTTTATGCCAGTAGAGAGAAATATTCAGAATTATATTTTGTGGCAATTCGATGATTATAGTATCAAACTAACTTTCCTGTGATATGGACTCTTATCTATCTACATTTAAGGTTTGGAGGTGTGACTCATCATGCAAATTGTCGCATTAGCACATCCGATAAGAAGTGTTCTTCAAATAAATTTTAAACATTTGACCAAAACTTTATGAGAGAATCCCTAATAGCTGAATACAAAAATATCATTTGTTGTTATAACTTTTTGTCTCAACAAAGTTTGGTTCAATCCCTCAAGCTTCCACAGCTCCAAGAGAATGCACAACCAAGATTCATATCAAAACACATAATGAAAAAAGAGCCACATTATTTCCCTTATACCTCCTCATATTTCCAACGCCTAATCGCTTTAGCCTTTGCTTTAAATTATATTTAAATCTTTTTCAATAAGTTGGGCGCCCAAAGTATATGCTCATTAAAAAGATATAACATAAAATCTTTTTACTTCAACATTAGCTTTTTTTCATTTAAAAATTAACTCATTTCTCCTCATAGGTGTTCACGCCCTTAATGTGCATTATAAAATACTTTTAAAGCTCTTTTAAAAACAACTTAAAGTCGTTGCACTAGGCATCAACATACAAAAAGGTCCCCTTCATGACCCTCAACCAATAAATATAAAGTTACTTCATTAAATCCAATTTCGAAGGAGAAATAAAATATTAAAATGTCTCAACCTTAGAAACTAATGCCTCCATTGGTAAATGCTACTGAGAGACAACCTTGACCGGGCCTAACCTGCCTTGGATGACTTACTATTTTTAAAATGTCCTAAACATAGTAAGTAGCGCTCTGAAACTTGAATCAGAGGGAAACTGGGGAGCTCAAAAGGGCTCACAGAGATCAGAAGCACAACACTAGACCCCCCTACTAAAAATATCATTTACTAAAAATAGTAAGTGTATTAGAGTCAACCCCACTGAAAGAGGATGTTGTAAAATGGGGACATTACAATATCACCCAAGATCTTCTCTTCAAGTGTGGTACTTTGCTCCTAAGAGTGATCTATGAACCGTGAACATTGATCTTTCACAATGTGGTTAGGATGCACAACAAATCCTATATGGTTCTTCATAAACTTCCTTTCAATCCAAATGCAAGACATGGAGAACTCAATAATGATATCAATGTCTCTATCCACTTTGACCCTCAAAAGATCATGTGGATCCCATAGGCAAAATCAATCAAGAACTTGAATCAAAGAGTCCACATGCCCTATACTACAAGTTGTATCCTTTACTCTATCACCTTTAAAGCATGTTTTCCATGATGACAAGAATTTTATAGTGATAGAGGAGGAAGCAACAAATTTGAAATATGACCATCTTTTTCATACCTTAGGTTACCAACAAGGAGCTCACCCTCCTTTGCTGAAATAGAAGTTGGGGAGATTCCCTCAGCACTTCTATCCTTGTGACCTAATTTTTTTTCTTAAATGCATGTCCATCCATAATGCTACTCTGAAAACCAAACAATGACTCACCATTTGGAAGTTTTAAGGATAGTTCATTTGACATCTTCCTCCATCTTGAGCTCATTGCATCTAACAAGTGATGCCTTTCCCTCCTTTATTTTCTCACTATTTTGCTAACACATGCAATTATTAGAAATCGATAAAACATTCACTTGAAATAACCCCAACCAATTTATTTTTCAAATTTGCAACTTTTCAACCCTTTCAATGTACAAGAATTTTGTCAAATAGTTTGGAAATCATAATATCAACCAATAAATCTGATTTTAGGAATTTAGAACAGCTGCAAGAATCATTATTGACCATAGGAATATTCACAAAGAGTTGCCATTCTCGTAGATAGTCATTGACATTTTGACAAACACTTTGCACTCACACTTTCTATTGTTGATAAAAGAATTTATTATGCATATGCACAATAAAAAGATCAATTTGCTAACCTCAAATAGGAGCTGGTTGTTGATTAACATCTCTTGAGTTTCCTCGTATAATGTTCACCTCATGTAAGCTTCAGAAACTACTTCTTAATATTGCTGCTGTAGCTGTTCTATAACAATTGCTGCACTCCGTAAATGTGCCAAATCTGCCCAGAATTAGTAACATATCTTGTTGTAGCTGAATACAGTTCTCTTCCAACTCTGCTCCACTTTCCTTATACAATGGCTGTAGGTAAACCTGGGCATTAAGTATTTTATATCTCTGCTGTCATATGTAATTACTAATTAACTACCTCAGATTATGGGGTTATAATTGATATATGCTAATCAATCCATTGGAAAGTTAAGTTGATACTATAATCGCTGAACTGCCACAAAATATAATTATGAATATTTCTCTCACTGCTGGCATAGAGTATTTAATATTAGCAACCCTTGAACACAAATCTGAATGTTATTGATCTTTGGTATCACTGCTGCAGTTAATTCTCTTCCTTAAACTCTTCCAGACAGCCAGGAGCATCTCCAACACAATGAATTCTTCTTGCTGTAGCTGAACTTCTACTTAGTGTTCCATAATCCTCTGATTAGGGCAGCAAATCACCTTCCTTTCACAAGAAATTACCCTCAAAAGGGGCAGTTGGTAGATTAAGGTTTGAAAGGTGTTACCACGTTAAGCTCCATCCAATATCCTGAAATAACTATTGCTACCTTTAAACCTGCATACTGTGCTCATAGAATATGCAAAAAGACCTCACACATATTACTAATCATAAATCACAAAACAACAGATTGCTTGCTTGTCCTAGGCGCCCAGCTGAAGGTATAAATATTAAAATCTTAAACCCTTTCTGAAACTCTTGCACAAATCAGTGGGCCCTTCCAAAAATTGACTATTACAAAAAGGTTGCTGGAACTTAGGGTTTGAAACACTTATTTGGAGTGGTTGGGGTTTGGAAACCCTAGAATGAATCTCCATACTCCAACCTCTAAAAATATTCAATAATCTTTCAAACTAAAATTAAATTGCATTTGATTTATCAATTAAACTCAAGCCTATGAATGATATCTCGATATTTAGCACAACAGTAAACTTTGTATGAATTCACTTGATCAGCTAGGTGGGTTTTCATCCATGAAATTGATGGTCAAATGGGGTTTTCGTCCCTTGGCTGAAGAATGAACCTAGTTCAATCTCCCAAGTTAACAAGGGTTTCATAAATTGTTAGAATCAACTTCTCCAATTTCCCTTTTATAAGCACTTTTGAAGCTTTTGGGAAATAATAATTTCAATTTACTTTTTAATAATAAACCTTTAGCTCCAAATAAGTGATTTTATTTTATAATTTACTTTTTAAACCCTTCAAGTCATTTTATGTCCATTATAAATAATTAAATATAAGTTGTATGTTTTTTTTGACAACTTAAATATTTAACTACTTAATATTTTAATTATTTTTTGCTCATTCACCAAAGTCTATGGAAAATATTAAAATAGCTCAAAAGTGAATTCTAATTATGCCAATATATTCTAAAGCTCACTGGAGATCCAATTTAATGAAAATTGATACTTTCAAAAAATAGTATATTCCTCCAAGAAGTGTGGAATGCATCCAAAATATTGAAACTACACTTGGAAAGAACCAACAAACTCATCTTGATCCCTTGAACACAATACTACTATTTGAACTCCATTCAGAAATATCTAGTGCTCTCCAAGAAATTTTGAGCTTCCAAAGATGTTGGATGACCATAAAAAGGGGACATTATAGTCCTCCCTCCCCAAAGATTGCTTGTCCTCAAGCAATGCCAACTCACTCATTGATTGATTTTGGATTAAACTAAATATGATTCCAAGATCCAAAACCAATCTTAGGA
Source organism: Sequoia sempervirens (assembly GCA_007258455.2). Lineage (NCBI taxonomy): Eukaryota > Viridiplantae > Streptophyta > Pinopsida > Cupressales > Cupressaceae > Sequoia > Sequoia sempervirens. Next base: position 15,914,368 of record VDFB02271358.1, on the reverse strand, counting down.
ATACTACACCATGCTTTCGTTGCACCACTCTGATTAAATCTGGAATACCAATGTGCCAAGTCTTCATTTTCTTTTCTTGTAGCTCATCAAAATAGCCATTTTGAAGAACCTGTAATGAGCCTTGCTGATTTAGACTCAAAACTCTTCAACTTCTGCCTTAGGAATTTTGTCAAACGGTTGGCATACAATGTTTGAACTTGCTGATTTGGTTTTCAGTTTGTTGTAGAATTGTTTTTGATGTTTGCAAATGATGTAAAATGCTTGGAAATTATTTCTAAGACAACTAGGCAAGTAACTAAAATGAAATGCAGCTCTTTTTGTGTTTTCAAATGCAAATACATGAATTCCTAAATGCAAATAATCATCTACAGCCAAGAGACATTTTTACAAACACTTGGCATGAAAACTATTTCAAAACAATGCAATTACATATGATAGACAATTTGTCAAATAGATGGCAAGCAAACCCCTTATAACTCCAATTGATATTACAGTATTATGAGACTGCTTACAAGCTGCAAATGAAGTGCAATCAGACCTGAGTTTACATTTACTTTTCACATGAATATGTTTGAAGCTAAATGCCTATCAGTTGTATTATTAACAGCGTTACATATGCAACATGGAATCTACTTTATGACTGAAATTACATGGAGAAGATGCTGATTGAATCAGCAAAGGCATACAATGTGAATATGAGCCTCTAAATGGAATACAACAATAAAAGATGGAACCTGGAACTGTCTTGCAGCCACACAATATAATTTGATTCTCCTTGCTTGAGCTTCCAAATGACTTCCAAATGGTGCGCCTTATCTCCTTGATGCAATTCGAAGCTTTTGGAATTTTTCTAGAATTTTATTCCACCTCTTTTTCAAAATCGATCTCTTCTTGGGCCACCTAGCATGAACCAAAATGTCTGATTTTATTTGCCTAGCATATCACCATCGAACCTTCCTAAGAAAGACGCCATCCTTGCAGTAAAATCGTCCTCTTAGATTGAAATATCTTCAATGCAATCAGCTATTTTTTCTCTTGAATCGATTTTTCCTTCAAGACAAAATTTGGCCAATGGCCACTAAATTTTGCACAAGTAGAAAGTCTGAAGTAACTTTCTCAATTTTCCAGCTAGGCTTGATATTTCACAAGCGAAACTAGGATCAGCTAGGCTTGATATTTCACAAGTGAAGTTTTCCAAGCATTAAGCTCACCGAATGTAGAAATGTATTAATCAACTCAACCATTCAAAATGCCCAGCCAAAACTTCCTTTTATACTTTTTCAACCACATCCCCGTGCACTGAAGTAGCCATATGGTAGCCAAGCATTGGAGTGACAATCCTCATGCATCCAAGTGCCCCAACAATCATCTCCACCTAAATCATACAAGCTTGATGCCCTGTCCTTCAACCCACCACATTGAAGCAATAATGACGAGGCCAAGTCCTGAACATGTGGATCAAGGGATATCTGGTGAACATACTTCAAAGTGCAATCAAGGTGGAAACCTCCGATTAGTGCCCAAGAAACACCATCTGCATACCACTCCATATCAACAATGACATAATCATGAATGCCATCCACTCATGTCGTGCCTGTGTCATCCTCATGCCAACACACCCTAAGTGGTCGCCTATAGATGAAAACAATGCCCAACCAAGGTATATAGAAGCATATGCCAATCCCTGACATGTTGCTATCGTAAATCAAAATAGCACCCTAAAGTCTACCAAACAAGTCCATGATGGAGCTAAATGTATCCTTGCTGCCCAAGGATAGAAACTCATCACTACTCCATCCCCTAACAGTCATGAGACCATCCCAACCAACAACTGTTGTCCTCAAAGAGCGTCTCGTCAAAGTAGCGCAACCATCAATCCATGAGGGCAAAGTCAAAGAATTGTTGTCAATATACCTAACTCCATCCCATAAACTGAAACCACTCGGCTCCTCAAGTCTCATCATACAATTAGCTATCACGCCCTTGGGTGCTCCATGTGCCTTCCCTCTAAGCACCACTCTTTGTCCTTTGGCTGTTCTAAACTTGAGCTGCATTGTCTGGAAGTTCTATGAATATTCGCCCAATGAGTGGAGCCACTGAATTCCCAAGACAGCATTTGTGGTTCCCAAGTCCACTATAAGAAATCATCTATCATTGTATAGTTACTCAATATGACACTTAATCGGGGAACCTTCTTCCTACAAAACATATTATACCCATTAGCCACCATGACGCTAAACCCATCAAAGGCCTGTGTTGCCAATCCCTGTTTGGTCACTAAGGTTGAATCGATGAAATTATGTGTAGCCCCGCTATCAATTAAGACTGTGATGGGATGACCTTGTATGGACCCCTTAACTCTGAAAGAGTGGAATCTAGGAGAGCCTGAAAGTGAAACAATAAAACCACCACCAATGTCCTCTCCTCAAGGCTAATTCTCATCTGAACTACTGTTATCCATGTGTGCATGCTCCTCCTCATCCTCATCATTTGACACTACCTCTACGAGATGAACCTTCCCCTTTTCCAAGCAACGGTGACCTGCTACCCATTTCTCCTTACAATGATAGCAAATTCCTTTCTCTCTACACTCCCTGCGGAAGTCTTCATCTGTTTTGTTTTTCTTATTGTCTTTCTTATGAGAAGGTTTTTCCCTTGTATCTTTTGGAAGAGGTGAACTGCATGAGGGGGATTTGTTTTTGTTATTGCTTGAGAACTTATTTCTTTGTTGGCTAGACTCCATGTCCCTAGCCTTCTTGATTGCCTCCTAAAGTGAAGTAGGGTTGAGAGCCTTAACCCAACCTCTCAATGGATCCATCAAACCATCTATGAATAGGACTAGCAACCTCCTCTCTGAAATGTCTGTCACCAAAACAACCAACCTCTGGAAATCAGCAATGTATGTATCGAATGATCCGGTTTGTTTGAGTTGCGCTAACTCCTTGAAGTGGAGTTTTGGATCCTTCACATCGAATCTGTCAATCAAGTGCTCGGTGAACTCTGCATAAAATGTAATTTGGTCATGTCCCATGGTGACTAATCTGTGATACCACCATTCATGTGTGTAATGACCCCTTTCTAGAGGAGGCACTCAAACCTAAATCTTGCATTCAAAATGTTTCTCAAGGAGACATTAGAAACGTTAGAGATCCATAAATTTCAGTGATAACATCTAATAAGATCGAAGATGATATAAATATCCCGTTTTGGTCAAAGGATTATTTATTTCCTCCTTATCACTCACTATGAACGATTCTCATATAATTTATTTCATAAGAACACTAGGGTGGATGTTAACATCTTCCCATATCCCATAAATGGATTCTATTATATCATTTAACGCCATAGCGATAGAATAGGGTCATTATTACTTATAAGATTCAATAATTGTTGAAAGCATCATTCATATATATATATCAACCCATGAATTATATATCCAAGAGAATATATTATATTTAATAGATTTATATTTATCTTATATATATAGAGATATATAACATATTTCTCTATCATCATCCTTTACTCAATTCTTAATCCATTCATTTATTAACATTTATTTATTCATGGATTAGATTTCAACATAATTTGTAATTATTTATTTATGACAGAAATCGCTTACCATCTGCCCTGATCAGTTTGTAGATGTCTCTTTCCCCACCGATTCCAAGAGTAAGACTCATAAAGGATCTGTGTTTATGATATAATATTCTATTCTTTGCTGCCACTCCACTATAATTCACATTTTATCCACCCATGTGCTAGTCTATTCCTTTGTTCAGCTTTTATATCTCTCCTTCACCTTCAGATAAATGCATCTCTTATGGAGGCTCATGACTATAAAATACAAACCGCTTCTCTAACCCAAATCGGCCTCTAACAATAATTGATAAATAAATAAAGGAGGCGATCCTTAATGAGTCAGCTGAGTTTGTTATTATGCATCTCAAAGAGGATCGCTGCCTTTAACTTATTTGCATCGCTGCCTTTAACTTATTGCCTTTGTTATATTGCTTTTTTCCTTCCCTCAGCCACGTGTGATGACCTTGGGTTCTCTAGCATTCGATACCCCCATTTCTTCATAATTTTGCACTTAATATAATATTCATTGAGGGTGATTAAAGGGAGGGTTGTGTCCCTTCATGAGACAAACATTGCTTGCAATGCAGCTGATAATGTATTTTATTTAAGTGTGTTTAATAAGTATTGTATTTTTTTATTGTTATTTTATATATAGTTTAATATTATAAATATTTACATTGTTGATTCATTCTATTTATTAATTGGTGTTATATTTAAATTATGATTTGTATTATTATATTTTGTATTTTACATTTCATTTATAATTTGTATATTATATTTTGTGTATTGTATGGCATTGATATATCTTGGATATTATATTTATAATTTTAATATTACCAATAGTAATTATACTTATATTTAAATTGTAATTACTCATGTTTTGGAATTTGACAATTATTTGTATGTTATTTATTTATTTGTTTTTAAACGTTTTATAGCTTAGTGTTACAATTTCGGGGGACATGACAGTCCGCCCTGCCCAAGATTGCTTGTCCTCAAACAATCTCAACTTGAATTACTGTAATGTCCCCTTCTCAAACCTGATCTTTCCAGTGACCGTTGGCCTTTTTCTGGAAACCTGAAGGCTAGTCGGAAGGTAAAATTAGGGTTTCCTATTTTTAAGGATGTCTTTGCTCGGAGTTGGTGGATTCAATAGCGGATTCTTTCTGGGTTTTCAGAGAGCTTCGCAATGGTATGTTCATTTAGGCATTCTGAGCATTTTCTGGAATTTACTATTTTTAGTAAATTCTATTTCTGGTAGTTTTTCAGTTGGGTTCAGCATGGTTGACTTCTTACTTCAGTTTGGTCAGTTGACTTGGTCATTATTCGCTTCAGGGCACAATTGGAGAGATAAGTTGATATATTTAATTAAAAGTCACGTTTTAATATTATATTCGAACGTTGACCCCTTGGCCTAGTCTATTGACTTTATGTTGTTTTAAAAAATGGTCTTTTTGAGGGTGGCGCCTTCATTAATAATTATTTTATATTTTATATGTTTCCCAAAGTCAAAACAAGCCAAAGTGGACGCATTTATCAAAGTATTGATTTTAATTAAAAGTCAATATTAAGCTTGAAGGAAATGGACGCCATCTTTGGAAAAGATTAGGGTTTTGTCTTGAAGAGGAGTTTAGGGTTTTGAGAAGTCAACGAGAAAATTATAAAAGGAAGGCTTTGAGCATCATTTCAGATCTTTTGTCTACAGTATCGTTATGTTGCCGGTTTGGCTCTGGAACTGCTTCGAGGAATGAAGGCCTCCTAGCTCGGGCGTCGCTTCTTGTTTGCAAGACAACAACTAGTGGTGATTCAGTCTATTTGTGAGTTGCATTTAGTTTGTGCATTGTATTCAGCTCATTGCATTGTTAGATCTGATTGGCATATTAGTGGTTTTCAGCATATTGCACTATTTGATACAGCAGATCCATTTTTTTATTCATTAGTCCAAAAATATCAAAAGTATTGTTCTGGGTATTAACCCATTCTCATTGTAGGGTTTAGGCGCCATAATTCTCAAGTTTGCAGATTTTTTTGAGAAGTCATTAATTTTTAAGAGCAGATCGCCCTTCCTTGAGGGCCGTACCACTTGCTGGTTGCATTGAAATCCGTGCATAAATAATATAAGGCTGTTTGATCTGTTTTCTGTGTCTTAGTCTAGGCGCCATCATTCTTAGAGAGTATTGCATTTTGTTTCAAGTCAATCCGATGATTTAGAGAGTTATGAACATTTGAGTGATTTCTTAGACTGCTGATTATTCATTCAAAGTGCAGATTTGTAACAAAAATCAGAATTAGTATCTTGATCATTGAGAGTGTTATTGTTTTGGCACTTCTATCCAAGATAAAGACAGTTCTTTATGATGTAATGCTAATCTATCGAATTCCTAAGCTATTGGCAGGCGAATAATTCTCATTTTGTAAACTGACTGTAGTACTGACAGTAATTATCAAGCTCGTTCAATTCTGTTTGTAATGCTCACTTTCATTTGAAGTTATTTGTAATAGTTACATCTCCGCCCTATGGTAGCTACTTTCCCACTCTGGGTTAGCAAGCACATTCTGGGTGTTGAGCATTTTCAGCTTTCAGCATTTCTTTTCAAGCATTGTTATTTGTAATCACTCCGCCATATGGTCGCCCCTCACTCCATTTTGGATTGGGTAGCACATACTTGGTGTCGAGTTCCCTTTCAGCACTTAGAGTAGAAGATCCTCTGACCATATGCTCGCCATCATCGGCGCCATTCTTGGTTAGAGTTACAGCATAAGCAATTTGTTTTAGATCCTCTGACCAATGCTCACACCTTGCCCACATCGGGATCCTGGTGTACATACTGGTTAGAGTTGCTTCAGCACGTTTTGGTTTATTTTCTAACCTTAACGGGTGCATTGATTGTAATTTGAATTTGAAAAAACGAAAAAAATTGGCTCGGAATATTTCAGTGGTATTAGAGCCAAGATCTTGCCATCCTACGAACAATCTGTCTATGAGTGACAGAGAAAAGAGGTACTTTGCAAGGGAAGACAAGAAGGTTGGAAAACAGTTCCAACCTTATCAGGCTCCAAAGTGTCAGACAGCTTCAGAAGTCTTGAGGGCTCATTGGGAGTCTTCTCAAGAATCAGATATGGCAGAGGGTGAGAGATCAGTTGGGGGTAACGAGAGGTTTACCAACAACAGAGATGACAGTGGGAAAGGAAGAGAAAGATCTATGAGTCCCGGAAAGAGATTTGAAAGAAAGATGGATGCTTTGATGGACATGGTATCTCTCATGATGGGGAAAGTGGGACAAAACACCACTCCACAAAACAACTCAGGGCATAGAGGAGAGTATAGTGCCTCCAACCAGCATGATGAGCATGCAGCTCGGACGGTGTCAAACAACACTTATATTTCTTCCAAGCCATTCAAACCCACCTTTTTGGCACCTGTAAACATTCAGCCAGATCCTGAAGAGAATGCTTCATTCGTAGAGCAGTTGAGACTTGGTCGTGCAGAGTATGATTCTCTACCTGACGACATCAAGATGGATATGTCCTACAATGACTTTATGGATCATAAAAGGAAAAATAAAGGACAGAATAGACATTATGATCAAAGAAGACCATCAAATCAAGGAGACTTGTACCAAGCTGTCAACAAGGTTACACTTCCAGACTTTGACGGGAGTGATAATAGCTCAGCTCGAGCTTGGATACAGAAGCTGGAGAATTATCTAGCTCTCAGGCCTATGGCAGAAGAAGCGATCAAGTTCGCTATGCTACACCTTAATGGAGTGGCGCATGAGTGGTGGTACCATGGCCTAGTTACCTTGGGTCATCGGTCAATCACAACTTATGATGAGTTCACCACTAGGCTCATCGAGAGGTTTGAAAAGAAGGATCCTGAAATTCATTTTAGAGAACTTGCACAATTGAGACAGTATGGCACAGTTGATGCCTACATTGCTGAGTTTCAAAGACTCTCAGTCATGGTGACTGGAATCACGGAGAGGAGATTGGTGATCCTTTTCAGTGAAGGTTTGACAAAACCACTCAAAGGTTGGATTAAAGCCTTTGATCCACCAACCCTGCAGGAGGCCATGAAGAAGGCAAGAAACATGGAGTGGGCTGCTCCTAAGGCAAAATTTCAGTCAAACTCCCCCTTTCAGAAAAGAGATAAAAGGAAAAGACCTCAGCATAGACCTCCTTTGAGACCTCAGCACAAGGAGTTCAAACATCACAATCCCCATGTCACCAGGTTGGATCCTGAAACCCTGAATGAACTCAGAAGAAAAGGGTTGTGTTTCCGGTGTAGGGAAAAATGGTCTCAAGATCATGTTTGCCCTAAAGGGGTTAAATTCAATCAGATTGAGTACTATTTTGCTGGTGAAAGTAGTTCTGATTTTTCCGACCAGCAATCTGATTTTGAAGAAAGTGAAGTAGAAAGAGCTCCAGAAGAGTCCGGAGATGAGAAGGAAGGTGGAGGAATCTTGGCTCAACTTTCGAGCTTCCAAAGAAACGAATCATTCGAGGTTCGAGGGATGATCAAAGGGCAGCGAATCGTTGCCTTGATCAACACTGGAGCAACACATAACTTCATTGACGAAGTTGTGGTAGCAAAGAAGGGGCTGCAAATTGAGGAGTTTGAAGGGTTCAAGGTCATGGTTGCCGATGGATTCCATATTTCTTGCACCAAGAAAATCTCGAACCTGACCATGCAATTGGGAAACTACGAAGTCAAGGATGACTTCTATGTAGTCCACATTGGAGATACTGATGTCGTCCTAGGCATTCAATGGCTGCGTTCTCTTGGGGAGATCTCCTTGAATCTGCAGACTATGGAACTGAAGTTTCAATCTGAAGGGAAGAAGATAGTTCTAAGAGGAATGTCCAATGGGGGCCCTCGGGTTGTGTCATTCAAAAGAATGGCAAGGCTGATCCGTCACGATCAAGCTGAGTGGGTTGCAGAATGCATGATCCTTCCTGATAGTCCTGTTGAGACTAAACGTGACCATCCTCCTGATATTCAGTCTCTACTCACGAAGAAGAGCAAAGTCTTTGCAGATTTGCGTCCTAGACCACCACCTGAACGAGGTTCAGAACACATCATAGAGCTCAAGGAAGGAGCTAAACCGGTGATTACAACTCCATATCGGTACCCGAAGAGGCAAAGGATGAGATTGAGAAGAATATTCAAGAACTCTTGGAGATGGGGTTCATTCGCCCAAGCAAGAGCCCCTTTGCATCTGCAGTGGTTCTCATGAAGAAGAAGTATGGTACCATGCGCATGTGTGTGGACTATCGTGCTTTGAACCAAACCACCATCAAAAACAGATACCCCATTCCCAGAATAGATGAGCTCATTGATGAGCTCCATGGGGCCAAGTTCTTCTCAAAGATTGATTTGAGATCGGGTTACCATCAGATTCGAATGAGGGGATCTGATGTGGAGAAGACAGCTTTCAGATGTCACTATGGCCATTTCGAATTCTTAGTCATGCCATTTGGGTTGACTAACGCTCTGGCTACCTTTCAGTCTTGCATCAACCATGTTTTTCAGAATCAGTTAAGGAGGTTTGTGTTGATTTTTTTGATGACATTCTGATTTACAGCAAGACTTGGGAAGATCATCTCAAGCACTTGGAGGAAGTGCTTAGTATCCTGGAATCTGAGAGTTTGTTCGCAAAAGCATCCAAATGTGAATTTGGAATGGAGGAGTTACTGTACCTTGGCCACATAATCAGTGTTGAGGGAGTGAAGGTGGATCCTGAAAAGATCAAAGCAGTAGTTGATTGGCCACCTCCTGAGAACTTGACTCAATTGAAAGGTTTTCTGGGTCTTTGTGGATTTTATCGGAGATTCGTAAAGGGGTATTCACAGAATGTTGCTCCTCTTACTGATCTCACCAAAACAGGAGCCTTTTGTTGGTCAGAAAAGGCTCAAATTGTTTTTGACAAGTTCAAGAAGATCATGAGCTCGTGTCCGGTTCTGGCTATTCCGGATTTCTCCAAGCCATTCGAGCTGCAGTGTGATGCATCAGGTGAAGGAGTTGGGGCTGTCTTGATGCAAGATAAACATCCCATTGTATTTGAAAGCAGAAAACTGAGGGGTGTGGAGAGAACGTATTCTATCTATGACAAGGAAATGCTTGCCATTATGCATGCATTAGCCAAGTTCAAGCAGTACTTGATGGGAAACAAGTTAGTGGTCAAGACTGATCACAATAGCCTCAAGCATTTCATGCATCAAAAGGACCTGAACGAAAGACAACAGAAGTGGGTGAGTAAGCTTCAAGCTTACGACTTTGACATTGAATATGTCAAAGGAAAAAATAATATAGTGGCTGATGCTCTATCTAGAAGACCCCATCTTAGCTCATTATGTGAGCTTACTGCAGATTGGAGAGACATGTTGCTTGCTGATTATGCCAAAAATCAGTTTGCAACCAGCATTATTGAGGGTACTTTTCAGGATGAAAGGTACAAGGTGATTGAGGGATTGATACACTATAAGGGAAGAATCTTTCTGGTGGCTGATTCTAAGCTTAAGAAGAAGATTCTTTTGACATTTCATGATATTCCGGTTGCTGGTCACCAAGGTTTTATCAAGACATATAGGCAGATCCAAGAAAGGTTTTCTTGGAAAGGGTTGAAAGGAGAAGTACAATGCTACATCCAGGAGTGTCATGTTTGTCAAGTGAATAAGAATGAGCATACATTACCAGCTGGTTTGCTACAACCACTTCCTATTCCCAATCAAAAATGGGAAAGCATCTCGATGGATTTCATCACAGGGTTGCCCAAGGCCCAAGGGAAGGATTGTATTTATGTAGTAGTGGATAGGCTAACCAAATTTGCTCATTTCTTCGCCATTACCAGCACTTTTTCTGCAGCCCAAGTTGCAGATCTGTTTTTTCAAGAGGTGTTTAGGCTGCATGGGTTGCCAAAGAACATTGTGAGTGATAGGGACAGCAAGTTCCTAAGTACTTTTTGGCAAGAAGTCTTCAGAATGAGTGGTACTGTGCTCACTCCAAGCACTAGTTACCATCCCCAAACAGATGGACAAACGGAAGTAGTGAACAAGTGGTTGGGAGGCTACTTGAGAAACTATGTGTCAGAACAGCAGAGAGCTTGGGTCAAGTGGCTGCATATAGGCGAGTACTGCTACAATTCTTCTTTTCATATGTCGATTAAGATGTCTCCTTTCTTGGCTCTTTATGGGTATGAAGCCCCTAGCTTTGCCGATTTAGTGTTTGGTGACAGCAAAGCACCCCAAACCAAGGACTTGTTGCAGCAAAGTCAAGACATCATGAAGTCCTTGAAGGATAATCTGCAGATTGCACAGAATCAGCAGAAGTTGTATGCTGATCAGAGGCGTGTTGAGTGTTCTTTCGAGGTTGGGGATATGGTTTATCTCCGATTACAACCATATAGATAGTCTACTCTCAAGAAGAGTGGAGCTGAGAAGCTCAAACCTCGCTTCTATGGGCCATTCAGGGTCATCAGAAAAGTTGGGGCAGTAGCTTATGAGTTAGGGCTACCTTCTGATAGCAGAGTGCATAATGTCTTCCACGTGTCTCGCCTCAAGAAGGCACTTGGACATAATGTGGTTGGTTCATCATAGCTGCCACCTTTGGATGAAGAGGGACAGTTGGTTCTAATTCCAGAGGAGATACTTGATTTCAGAGAACTTTCTTTGAGGAAAAGAACTATCGGAGAATACCTGGTGAAGTGGAAGAACCTGCCTATGGAGGATGCGACTTGGGAAAGTGATGAGATTCTGCAGCATCCTAGTTTGCGATTGCTTGAGGACAAGCAATCTTGGGGAGGGCAGACTGTAATGTCCCCTTCTCAAACCTGATCTTTCCAGTGACCGTTGGCCTTTTTTCTGGAAACCCGAAGGCTAGTCGGAAGGTAAAATTAGGGTTTCCTATTTTTAAGGATGTCTTTGCTCGGAGTTGGTGGATTCAATGGCGGATTCTTTCTGGGTTTTCAAAGAGCTTAGCAGTGGTATGTTCATTTCGGCATTCTGAGCATTTTCTGGAATTTACTATTTTTAGTAAATTCTATTTCTGGCAGTTTTTCAGTTGGGTTCAGCATGGTTGACTTCTTACTTCAGTTTGGTCAGTTGACTTGGTCATTATTCGCTTCAGGGCACAATTGGAGAGATAAGTTGATATATTTAATTAAAAGTCACGTTTTAATATTATAATCGAACGTTGACCCCTTGGCCTAGTCTATTGACTTTATGTTGTTTTGAAAAGTGGTCTTTTTGAGGGTGGCGCCTTCATTAATAATTATTTTATATTTTATATGTTTCCCAAAGTCAAAACAAGCCAAAGTGGACGCATTTATCAAAGTATTGATTTTAATTAAAAGTCAATATTAAGCTTGAAGGAAATGGACGCCATCTTTGGAAAAGATTAGGGTTTTGTCTTGAAGAGGAGTTTAGGGTTTTGAGAAGTCAACGAGAAAATTATAAAAGGAAGGCTTTGAGCATCATTTCAGATCTTTTGTCTACAGTATCGTTATGTTGCCGGTTTGGCTCTGGAACTGCTTCGAGGAATGAAGGCCTCCTAGCTTGGGCGTCGCTTCTTGTTTGCAAGACAATAACTAGTGGTGATTCAATCTATTTGTGAGTTGCATTTAGTTTGTGCATTGTATTCAACTTATTGCATTGTTAGATCTGATTGGCATATTAGTGGTTTTCAGCATATTGCACTATTTGATATAGCAGATCCATATTTTTATTCATAAGTCCAAAAATATCAAAAGTATTGTTCTGGGTATTAACCCATTCTCATTGTAGGGTTTAGGCGCCATAATTCTCAAGTTTGCAGATTTTTTTGAGAAGTCATTAATTTTTAAGAGCAGATCGCCCTTCCTTGAGGGCCGTACCACTTGCTGGTTGCATTGAAATCCGTGCATAAATAATATAAGGCTGTTTGATCTGTTTTCTGTGTCTTAGTCTAGGCGCCATCATTCTTAGAGAGTATTGCATTTTGTTCCAAGTCAATCCGATGATTTATGTGAGAGTTATGAACATTTGAGTGATTTCTTAGACTGCTGATTATTCATTCAAAGTGCAGATTTGTAACAAAAATCAGAATTAGTATCTTGATCATTGAGAGTGTTATTGCTTTGGCACTTCTATCCAAGATAAAGAAAGTTCTTTATGATGTAATGCTAATCTATCGAATTCCTAAGCTATTGGCAGGCGAATGATTCTCATTTTGTAAACTGACAGTAGTACTGGCAGTAATTATCAAGCTCGTTCAATTCTGTTTGTTATGCTCACTTTCATTTGAAGTTATTTGTAATAGTTACATCTCCGCCCTATGGTAGCTACTTTCCCACTCTGGGTTAGCAAGTACATTCTGGGTGTTGAGCATTTTCAGCTTTCAGCATTTCTTTTCAAGCATTGTTATTTGTAATCACTCCGCCATATGGTTGCCCCTCACTCCATTTTTGATTGGGTAGCACATACTTGGTGTCGAGTTCCCTTTCAGCACTTAGAGTAGAAGATCCTCTGACCATATGCTTGCCATCATCGGCGCCATTCTTGGTTAGAGTTACAGCATAAGCAATTTGTTTTAGATCATCTGACCAATGCTCACACCTTGCCCACATCGGGATCCTGGTGTACATACTGGATAGAGTTGCTTCAGCACGTTTTGGTTTATCTTCTAACCTTAACGGGTGCATTGATTGTAATTTGAATTTGAAAAAACGAAAAAAATTGGCTCGGAATATTTCAATTACAACTAATCTACTAAGAAAATCTCCTTTTTTATCATTGCTAAGCACAAACAATTATAAACACACATGATGTAACATGCAAAAGTTATATGCAAGTCATACACATAGACACTCATGCTAAAAATGCATCAATCATGTATGCTGAATACACATCAAGCATAGAGAAGATATTTCAGACATGTAGTAATCAATGGCATACAATAGGTACACATATAGTCACTCATGTTGAATACATACCATACATGAAACAATCACAAGGTATGCACATAAGATATTGTAAGTCACAATCACAATAGTAACGAAGCCAGTAACATATGAAGCATGGGAAAACATTGAAAGACACATAAGTTGTGTTACGAAGCATATTTAAGGTATTATGAAGACACTCAAGTATGAAGAGTCTTGACAAATATGAACTAATCATATATAAAGCTTTCATGAAATAATCATGCTAAAGGCACATCAAATATATAGCAAAACACATGATCACTTGCAAGATATGATACATACACCTAGGAAATACAAGGCACGTTAATACACTCGAGGTATGTGAACACACTCGAAGAGTATACATGTTCAACCAGAAGTATACACTAACAGAAATATACACATGTAGTAAACATGCTAAAGCATATTAGGCATTAAACAAGCATGTAAGACATGAGGCACACTCATAAGATATGAATCATACGCTTGAATACACGTTAAGCAGTAAAGCATGGAACATAGACTCGAATGCATAAGGCATGAAGTATTCACACTTGAGTATATAAAGCATGGAGTATTTTTTTCAATCGCAAGTAGACATGCTGAAAACACCCCAATCATGAAAGACATATCAAAAAGTTATCCATAGAGCAGTCATGTTGAATATATACTAGTCATAAACACATACAAGATACAAAGCATGGAGCAAACATGAATACATGTATAGAGCATAATCACAAATTACACATGAAGCATACAAATACACAAAATACACTTATAAATACATGGAGTAAGACACACAATGTAAGACAAATACACACAAAAGCAACGAGCAATAAATTACACATAAGGCATAGGAATCATGTAATTATACTTAGGAAAAGAAATACACTTGAAGTACATATGTAGAGCATATAAACTCAGACAATGTATGCGATGCGTAAATACTCATAAGGTAGGAAGCAATATAAATATACTCAAATAGGAAGCATTCAAATAAGGTACATAGCAATACGCAAAGTAATTGCAAATCATAGGAAGCAATTTAATCCTAGAAACACAAATATACTTCATGAAGTAAGAATACTAAGTTGAAAGACAGTAATTCAAACACAATTAAAATCAAGGTAGCCTTTCTTAATAATCTATTGCTTCTTGCAAATTACATGTAACAATGCATTCAATTTGTAATCACATAGATACTAAAACACTCCCAAGTTATTATCATTTGATCATCGAACTCATAGGTGAGGCAAGAGAGGCCGACACACTAGGATGGCCTTAGAGTACTCCCTTCTCAGCCCAAGAGCGGCTCAACAACCCCCTTGGCCCACAATGGCAGACCGTAGTCATCCAATGAGGGTGGTCTAGCTCGAAGGGACCCTAGTATCTGCTATCCCCCATGCACTTCCAACTCTCCTCCTTAATGAATTGATTAAGAAAGAATGATAATTTGGTAGTGGTTGACATATTCTAATCATAGAGTGTACACTTGAATACAATTGCAAAGTCATAGGGTATACAAATATATCTTGAATTCAAATATAGAGTATGTACTCCAATACAAATTCAATCATAGAGTATACACTCAAATACAAATTTACTCGTATGAAGTATACTGTCAGACAATTGGGAAGGGGGATTCGGTGTATCCCATACTACACCGTGGACCCGTCCACCATCCCAAGGTCGTCAAGTATACGCTTGAGTATGAATCAGACACGCGTAATACACAAGTATGCACATGACATATGTTACAAAGCACACATATAAGTCACAAAGTAAGCTTTGAATACACTTAAATACACAAATTATCTCAAAGCACATGTAGTATAAACAACACCTTGCTAGAGCTATTAGTCTCTTCAATCATAGGTATGGTCGAATAGGATGGCTGCAATGGGACGCCCATAGAGGTGTTCCTTCCAAGCCCAAGAGTAGCTACGTAGGCCCCCCTAGCCCAATCATGGTAGAACACAGTCACCCATGTGGGTGGGCTACTTGGAAGGGCCCCTAGCACCTGTAATCCCTTTTGCACCTCCTATTTCCCCATCCCCTACTATGATGGAGAGTTTCTTAAGTTGATCCAACCATTCAATAGTTTGGAGGAAGGATTTCCATAGGAGGCTCGTAGATACTCTCTCTAAGCCCAAGAGCGGCTACGCAGGCCCTCTTGGCCCAACAATGGTAGACCGTAGTCATCCATGTGGGTGGGCTACTTAGAGGAGAAATCTAGCACCTGCTCAACCTATCAGGTTCATCTCTCAACCAACTACATGATTGTTTGATGATACAAACAATTGCATTTAATGATTATCATATTAACAAGTTAACCCATAATTACAACATGCTATGGGGATTCATGAATTCATCAAGATATTAATAATCTATTTATCATATGTATATGCAACAGTCCTTATGATATTCAATGTTTATATTTATATATTTATCAATTACCAATTCCTTATATATTTATCAATCATTAATATTTGCATTCATATTTAACAAATATTATTTAACTTTATAAAGGCATTTATGATTGCTGATTTAGGGCTATGAAAGTACGCACCTAATACTTACCACTTCGATCTGCAAAACCCTCTTATTTTCCCAACCAACAATGCCGCCTTCTTATATTACGTTTCAATAGAATGATAGATCATAATTGTCTTCAATATTGTTGAGGTTGAAGAGATGCAATTAGCCTTTCTCTCTTAGCCTTCCATAGTTATTTTATGTGGTTACCATACACCATAAATATGATGGAATAGATCATCATGATTTTGTTAGTTGTTCAATTCAAAATAATATATTAGCAATAGTGACATGACAATAATCAATTAAACAAAAATTATCATGTGTAAATTGTATTTATCAATTGCCTATTATATATTTACCAGTCATCATATATTTAAGTATATTTATTTGCCGAAATAATCATTGTTTCTATTCAAAGCCTCACAATTTTAGGAGGGCTATGACCCATGGACCATACTAATACAAACAAGTGACTAATCATAGATACAACATATATATTTATCTATTCATACACATATATCTTGATACTTATTATACCCCTACATACAGTAGCTATGACAAGGATAACGAATGTCAACAACCGGTGATTACATTAATGGTTACAAGACATACCTGATCCGCATAAATTGGAATGCGTTTCTATGTGTTTATAGAGTATACCTTTGCCTTTGGTAAGTTTGCACACACTATCTTCACAGGATGGCAGGAAAGTTGCTCTAATACCACTTGTAATGACCCCGTTCTAGAGGAGGCACTTAAACCTAAATCTTGCATTCAAAGTGTTTCTCAAGGAGACATTAGAAACGTTAGAGATCCATAAATTTCAGTGATAGCATCTAATAAGATCAAAGATGATATAAATATCTTGTTTTGGTCAAAGGATTATTTATTTCCTCCTTATCGCTCACTATGAACAATTGTCATATAATATATTTCATAAGAAAATTAGGGTGGATGTTAACATCTTCTCATATCCCATAAATGGATTCTATTATATCATTTAACACCATAGCGATAGAATAGGGTGATTATTACCTATAAGATTCAATAATTGGTAAAAGCATCATTATTGGATAACCGTAAATAACATATATATATCAACCCATGAATTATATATCCAAGAAAACATGTTATATTTATCTTATATATATGTAGATATATAACATATTTCTCAACCATCATCCTTTACTCAATTCTTAATCCATTCATTTATTAACATTTATTTATTCATGGATTAGATTTCAACATAATTTGTAATTATTTATTTAAGACAGAAATCACTTACCATCTACTCTGATCGGTCTGCAGATGTCTCTTTCCCCACCGATTCCAAGAGTAAGACGCATAAAGGATCTGTGTTTATGATATAATATTCTATCCTTTGCTGCCACTCCACTATAATTCACATTTTATCCATCCATGTGCTAGTCTATTCCTTTGTTCAACTTTTATATCTCTCCTTCATCTTCAGATAAACACATCTCTTATGGAGGGTCATGACTGTAAAATACAACCCGCTTCTCTCACCCAAATCGGCCTCTAACAATAATTGATAAATAAATAAAGGAGGTGATCCTTAATGAGGCAGCTGAGTTTGTTATTATACATCTTAAAGAGGATCGCTGCATTTAACTTATTTGCATCGCTGCCTTTTTTATATTGCTTTTTTCCTTCCCTTAGCCACGTGTGATGACCTTGGGTTCTCTGCCATTCGATACCCCCACTTCCTCATAATTTTGCACTTAATATAAGATTCATTGAGGGCGATTAAAGGGAGGGTTGTGTCCCTTCTTGAGACAAACGTTGCTTGCAATGCAGCTGAAAAGTACTTTATTTAAGTGTGTTTAATAAGTATTGTATTTTATTATTGTTATTTTATATATAGTTTAATATTATAAATATTTACATTATTTATTCATTCTATTTATTAATTGGTGTTATATTTAAATTATGATTTGTATTATTATATTTTGTAATTTACATTTCATTTATAATTTGTATATTATATTTTGTGTATTGTATGGCATTGATATTTCTTGGATACTATATTTATAATTGTAATATTGCCTACAGTAATTATACTTATTTTTAAATCATAATTACGTATGTTTTGGAATTTGATAATTATTTGTATGTTATTTATTTATTTGTCTTTGGACATTTTATAGCTTAGTGTTACAATTTCAGGGGACATGACAATGTGCAACTCCATCCAAGTGTATTGTAGCATATTTAATTGCTTCATCCTCAGGCATAGGATTAAGCTGAAAATAAGTGTCCACTTTTTGCACCCAAGCTCGTGCTATTGTCTTCCCTGAACCATCATAATAAGGCAACCTCAATTTTCCCACTTTTCTCCTGAGGTCATTGTGCTGCTCCTTGTTACCTCTGTTTGGTCTATGTCTCATTCTTAGGTCCATGTAGTCTTTGAGAGACATATCTTGTTGAAAACCAACAGCTAATCACTCTTGTCTAAATTGATCCACTCTGGTTGTTCTTCTCTAGCTGGAAAAATAGGCATCATAGGTCTTGTTCCACTCTGTGTAGTGCGGTGATTAGGAACCCTGTTGTTATTGACTGACTTGTCTCCATAACCATTGTTACCTCTTTTTGTATTGTTATTATTACCAAGAAAATTTCTTCTCAGCATATTCATCATTTGTTCTAAATGTTGATTTGTTCTTCTTTGCTCTGCTAGATGTTCCCTCAAGAGTGCATCACTTGAATCTTCTTTCCTAGGGCTGCCACTACCACCACCCATTGTGCTAACTGAATCTCCTTCACTTGTTGTTTTCCAACGCCTCTTTAATTCACCTGAAAGTGGTTGTCCTTCTGGAATATATGGAGGGCTGAATTCTCTTTTATCACTTGTTGCGTAATACTATCCTTTCTTTTCTTCTCTTGTTGCGTATCTTTTTTCTCTATCACTCAAGAACCCTTACAGGCTGGCAGAATCTTAAGCTCTGATACCACTGTAATGAGCCTTGCTGATTCAGACTCAAAACTCTTCAACTTTTGCCTTAGGAATTTTGTCAAACGGTTGGCATACAATGTTTGAACTTAATGACTTGGTTTTCAGTTTGTTGTAGAATTGTTTTTGATGTTTGCAAATGATGTAAAATGCTTGGAAATTATTTCTAAGACAACCAGGCAAGTAACTAAAATGAAATGCAGCTCTTTTTGTGTTTTCAAATGCAAATACATGAATTCCTAAATGCAAATAATCATCTACAGCCAAGAGACATTTTTACAAACACTTGGCATGAAAACTATTTCAAAACAATGCAATTACATATGATAGACAATTTGTCAAATAGATGGCAAGCAAACCCCTTATAACTCCAATTGATATTACAATATTATGAGAGTGCTTACAAGCTACAAATGAAGTGCAATCAGACCTGAGTTTACATTTACTTTTCACATGAATATGTCTAAAGCTAAATGCCTATCAGTTGTATGATTAACAGCATTACATATGCAACATGGAATCTACTTTATGACTGAAATTACATGGAGAAGATGCTGATTGAATTAGCAAAGGCATACAATGTGAATATGAGCCTCTAAATGGAATGCAACAATAAAAGATGGAACCTGGAACTATCTTGCAGCCACACAATATAATTTGATTCTCCTTGCTTGAGCTTCCAAATGACTTCCAAATGGTGCACCTTATCTCCTTGATGCAATTCGAAGCTTGAGGAATTTTTCCAGAATTTTATCCCACCTCTTTTTCAAAATTGACCTCTTCTTGGGCCGCCCATCATGAACCAAAATGCCTGATTTTATTTTCCCAGCATATCACCATCGAACCTTCCTAAGAAAGACGCCATCCTTGCAGCAAAATCGTCCTCCTCTTAGACTGAAATGTCTTCAATGCAATCAACTATTTTTTCTCTTGAATCGATTTTTCTCTCAGGACAAAATTTGGCCAATGGCCACTAAATTTTGCACAAGTAGAAAGTCTGAAGTAACATTCTCAATTTTCCAGCTAGGCTTGATATTTCACAAGCGAAGCTAGCCAAGCATTAAGCTCACCAAATGTAGAAATGTAGTAATCAACTCAACCATCCAAAATGCCTAGCCAAAGCTTCTTTTTATACTTTTTCAACCACATCTCCAAGAAGCTTCTAGAATAAAGTATTATTTTATTCAAGTGACTTTATAATATAATATTTATTTTTAGTCACTTTATTAAATTAATTAAATATAAGGTCACCTTTTAATATTTAATTGCTTGATAACCTTATAAATAACTAATTTAATATTCCACCTAATTTAATTAAAATAATCAATTAGTCATCCTTAAGAAAAACCATTAATTTGAACAACTTAATTAATTAATTAAATTAAATTAAACTTCCTCCAAAATTGGGGACATGACATAACCAAATTGAGATACCTACAAGATCTAGATTCTTCCTTTGTAAAATAGAACATATCATGCCAGAGTGTCTCAATGCAGACAATACTTGCAATCCCACTATCTAACATGATCTTGGACATCAAAGAAATTAATCTATTTTAAAAGTAAGAATGATCCTCAAAACAACTCTTTATAGATTCCCAAAAATGACATGGATTAGTTTGAGCAGAAAATATGTTTTGATAGTTGTAGATGATTTGTTCAATCTAACACAAGGACATGTGAATTGAAAATTTCAATTCCTTCAACTAAAACCCTTCACACAAGTGCTTCCATAATTTAGTGGGAGATTTATCCTTGTTTTTGCTCAAATCTGAAACCAACAACTTAAAATTAGCACTATAGCTACAAAAATGAATTATTCTTAAATACATTGACAATGGGAACAACAAAATAATGTAAATTTCTTTTACAGCAGCTGAAAAATCATCACAATCCATTAGCATTTGAAATGTGCTCTTTCCCTTGCCCAAAAATGTCTGCCATAACACCTGTAAGTACTCAAATGTAATTTCTTGGTAAGTGAACTGTATAAAAATAATGTTAATGAAGAAATTCTGACTTGTATACTTCTGTGGAACCTTCTTTCTGTCACTGCCAACCTCTAACATAATCAAATGATGCTCTCTTGCATGAAAACTAAATATTGAAGCGATACCCTCATGCCTATACTTTGCCATTCTGATATTCACTATGATTTTTTCACAGAGAAAAAGATGCTCAACACAACTCCTCAACTTACCATAGCAATGTTGTTTCCAATTATTTAGTAAATTCAAACATGTAAGATTCAATGCTATGCAAGGTTGATGCAACATAGAGCAAGCTCTATCATTAAAATATGCCTTACCTAGATTCAAAGCCTTGCTCATACCATAAGTAAACCAGAAGAGGTGTCTTCAAGACAATGAAGTCTTCATGTATCATAACATCCCATGGGGAATCCTCTTCTATTGCCTCACTTTTTTCTTCTTTATTAGGTGGTCTACCAAGAGGATTACTAACAAGAATCCTATTGTGCTTGATCACATGACTTTGTATTTCATCAAGATTTGTTCTTTGGTCTTCATTCAAACATTCATGTGAATCAAGAAACCGATCATGGTGGGAATCCCTCTTCATTTGTATGACATTAAAAATCTTTGGTGGTCCCTTAATCAAACCATAGGGCAACACCTCATGTTTGAGAACCACACTTGGATCCCATAACCTATTATTGTCGCCATCTGTGTAACTTAATTTAGGAGATATTTCAACACTCATCACAAAAAGAAGATTATTAAGAGATAATTCTACATCCATTTCAAAGAGTGGGTTATCAAAAGATTGGAAGTTACTTCCATCCTCTTGTTTAAACCAATCTTCTTGTAGTCCCAACTTTGTACTTGCAAACTTAGGAAACTATTCTAAATCAATTCTTCTTGGAGCCTATCAAACTCATCAATCACCTACTTGATTTCCTTATCCCTTTCCTCATTCTTTCGCTCCCTGAGTTCTGCAACATCAAGCTGGTTTTCTACTTCTAGAAGTACCATTTGGGTACTTTCTAATAAATCCTTTGTTGATTTAAGTTCAAAGGCGAGCTCATCAACTTCTTTTATCTTTTCCTTTCAATGCATCAAGGGTCTCCTTTGCAAACTTGATGGTATGGTCTCTGTCTAAAAGTACGTGCAAGTAATCTGATTTCATTGTTTCCAAGCATCTTTGATTGTTTGCAAATCAACAAGAGTAGATTGTAGTAACTCTAACCGGTTCTGCTCCGGAAACTCAGCTTTGGCCTACTTACATTCTGTCAAATAGTTGGCATGCAATGTCTGAGTTCTGATTTTTGTTTGTTTTGCTGGTATATGTGTTTGTTTTGCTTGAGTTTGTGTTGTTTGCTATGCAATTATATATACCAATTGATTGAAAATAGAACAAACAACTTTGCATTCATTAAAATAGATAAACCAACACCAATTTAAGCCATTATTCAGCCTATAGCAAGTTTGATTACAATTATATCAGGTCTGATGTAAATTATATCAAACTGGTGCAACAGTATTAAACCCCTAATTGCTAATATAATATTATTCCACCATAAATAATGCAACTACTAGCTGAATAATTGCAGCAAGATATGTTCATACCCTTTTTATTCCAAAACTCTTACAATCATATTGCATACCCGAAAAATCAATATCTATCATTACAGGTCTGAAACTATATCACAGCAAATTCTGGAAGTGTAACCAGCAATCTGGAAAATGTTTCTCAACAAACTTCATATCAGCATACTGGCAAATCTGGAAATGATCACAGCAATAGACCCTCTAAAAATGTCGATGAAACAACACCAACCAAGCACTTCACTATAGCAATCATTGTAGCGAATTTATTGTAGCGCGGGTACTGTTCACGTGTCACTATAGCAGCCAACACAAAGTTTGAAACCTTATCGCTAATGGCTGCCAATGATGAATCTTTGGGTCTACACTTGATAGTCCTTCAAAAATCTTCAAACCCTAGATAAAATCTTCACCTTTAAGCACAAATAGAACCTTTGTATGAAATTCCCTTGAATGCCAAATTCAATGGATATTTTACTACCTCAAATGGTTGCAACATTGAAGAGTTTATTTTTCTCCATTGGCATGAAAGACAGAAACCCTTGGCTTCCTCTCATAGACACAATTCACAAAATATATGCTCAATCGAATGAATGGCTCAATTCCCAAGGCTGAAAATATATAACTTCATGAAGAAGTCGATTTCCCTCCAAAAAGCACATTTAATAATAATGAAATGTTATTACATTTGCATTATTTAATATTTCACCTTTAAATACCTTGGGATAGGCACCCAAATTTAATTCAATAACGGGCCCCCTTTTAATGATGGCTTGACCCCTTCATTATAAAGTTAAGTTATAACTAAGTTATAATAACACCTTTAAATTAATAAATATCATTTGAGACGATAAAACATTAATATCTCCCTTAATATTTATTATTTCATCACGCCAACTAAAACTAGGGTCAACTCTGCAAATCTCAATACGACCAAGTGCCTTACTAAAAATAGTAAGGGTCTTTTGCAACCAACCTCTGACTTACTATAAATAGTAAGTATAGCAAACGGAGCCTTGTAAGCACCAAACAAAAGCCAAAGACGGAAACCACCGAACTTTGGAGAAGATAAAAGCCTCATAAGACCCTTTGAACATCAAAGTTAGCCTACAAGGGCCAGTGATAGGTTAAACCATTCGAAAACATGATCATGCTAAAAAGGGGACATTATAGTGCGCCCTCCCTGAAATTGCTTGTCACCAAACAATCTCAACTGCCAAAAGAGACTCCACTACATGGGAAATCCAAAGAAAGACTGTGAAATGTCCCATATTGAAGCACGACTGCCGCAACATCAGCATAACCACAACTACGCAAAGATGAACCCCCAACCAACTGTCCAATCCCTGCACACTGAAACTGTGCATCTCAAATGAATCGCGTATGTGAGAACCAAAGGTAAAATTGCAAGTAATCCTCACCATGTACATGCTACAATACTCACTAATGAACTCTGACTGGAACCCCGATGCACACGAAGGATCCCACAATACACTGAAGAGTGTCCAACCAAATATACCTAGATCCCAAATCCAAAATAGAAGCCTACTAAGAAGAGCACCCTCAATCTCTTGTTGCTTAACACTAATCCTAACTTCACTATACCAAAAGTGGTGAAGCAATACATTGGGACCCATCCAAACTGCAGTGCTAACTCTATCTCCACCTGGATCCCAATATAAACGGAACTCACATCCATCCATCATGAGGAGGTAAGAATATCTGGAAGCATCTGCTATGCAACATCTCTCCATAGCCTCCACTAAACTCTCATGGATGTGATATCCACCTGTGCCATCATGTCTGCTGACATCATAATCCCTCCGTAACCATGTATCCACAGGTAGTCTCTGAAACAAAGAAGCAGCAAACCTTGTTGGATACACATCAGCATGATGGAAAACTAAATACTGATCCTAGAAGTACTCACCCGCCAACAACTGACTCAGGTACTTGCAGCCACTAGTTCCATCTACTGAAGATGGTAACTTTCCATCCCAAAATGGATGGTATACACTCCAAGCCAATCCACACCGATGCATCAACAAATCCTCTGTGTGTGGACTAAAGGAGAAGTGATGAGTACTCCTCACTATGTAGTAGCGGTAAAATGCTCCAACCTCTGTCAATGGCTCATCACTAACAACACTGGCATCAAAAGATGGCTCATGCCTTTGATCCTGTAAATCAGACTTGTGTGATTCATGAATTGACAATACTTGCACATAAACTGAATTGGCATCTTCAAAATGATCAAAAGTCTCATCAGCAATTGCTGATGCAAAAAATTTAGGGAGCTCAAAACCCTCATTGGTTTCATATGGGGCCCTTTCTTCATGCACATGTCCCTCAACATAATCATCCTACAACTCTACCTCATAAAGTGGGTTAACATAGGATATCTCAACTTCTATCTCAAAAAGTGGATTATCAAAAACATGAAAGTTACTTTCAGCATTTTGTTTAGACCCATCACCCTCTTGTTCTAACTCTTCTTCATCTTCAAAAGGATTCAAGTATTTTTCCCCTACAACTGCCTTAGAAATTTCATCTTCATCATTAACAAGTAAATCTTCTAAGGTCTGATTTTTGCTCTCCATAAGATCAGCTGTATGCTGGTCACTAACTGCTGAGAATTCATCAATGAGGCTTCTAAATACTGTAGAGACCTCTTGTTCCTCCTTCTCTTCGTTTTTTGATGTAGTCCTCTTAAAAATGGAAGCCATATATCATGCTACTCTGTCTAGTTTTGCAAGGTCTGAAATCAATTCATTTATCCTTTTCTAATTTTCATCCAACTTTTTCAAACTTTGTTTAAGCTTCTCCATATTCTTGTCCCATTGCTTCTGGGTAATTGAAGTAACCATGATTAACTAGCTGATTCAATGTCCAATCTACTCAATAGGATGGCAAGTCAATAGATTTGATACCACTGTAGTAACTCTAACCAGTTCTGCTCCGGAAACTCAGCTTTGGCCTTCTTACATTCCGTCAAATAGTTGGCATGTAATGTCTGAGTTCTGATTTTTGTTTGTTTTGCTGGTATATGTGTTTGTTTTGTTTGAGTTTGTGTTGTTTGCTATGCAATTACATATACCAATTGATTGAAAATAGAACAAACAACTTTGCATTCATTAAAATAGATAAACCAACACCAATTTAAGCCATTATTCAGCCTATAGCAAGTCTGATTACAATTATATCAGGTCTGATGTAAATTATATCAGATTCATGCAACAGTATTAAACCCCTAATTGCTAATATGATATTATTCCACCATAAATAATGCAACTACTAGCTGAATAATTGCAGCAAGATATGTTCATCCCCTTTTTATTCCAAAACTCTTACAATCAAATTGCATCCCCGAAAATCAATATCTATCATTGCAAGTCTGAAACTGTATCACAGCAAATTCTGGAAGTGTAACCAGCAATCTGGAAAATGTTTCTCAGCAAACTTCATATCAGCATACTGGCAAATTCTGGAAATGATCACAGCAATAGAAACCCTCTAAAAATGTCGATGAAACAACACCAACCAAGCACTTCACTGTAGCAATCACTGTAGCGAATCACTATAGCATTTTTACTGTAGCGTGCATATTGTTCACGTGTCACTGTAGCTGTAATGTTCCCTTCTCATCAGTGATCAGCATTGCAATTCATCAGTCTATTCCGGAACCCGTAGACTGGAATGAGGTGAAATTAGGGTTTCGTGGCTTGGAGTTTTGTGGCATTTCATATTATTTACTATTTTTAGTAAATGCTAGTTGTGGCAGTTGCAGTTGTCAATTCTTAGTCCTTTGCAGTTGGAGCAGTTATTGTTATATTGGTTTGATCTTCAGAAAGCTTTAATTGGTGAAAAATATTTAATTGAAGGCATTATGTTTTAATTCACTGTTGACACCCCCCTTGGCCTAAGGAGATAACTTAAGTTGTTTTTAAAGTGGGGCCATGAAGGGTACGCCTTCATAAAGAGCTTTATTAATTTTATTATGAACTTAATTCCTTGAGCAAAAGTGGACGCCACTTTTATATTATTTGAATAAAGTGAAATTCTTGGAGGCTTTTGGGACGCCACTTGAGAAGTTGATTGGTCTTTGGGAATTGGAAAGGTCTCTTGTGTCTTTTGAGCTGCTTCTCGAGCAATTGAAGAGTTCTGTTGAGCTCTTATTTATTGAAGGTTTTTGCTCCAGCATTTCATCCATGAAAATTATGCTAAAGTTATGCTGTCGAAATGACAATTGACATATTGCTTCGAGGATGTCTACCTCCTAGCTTTTCATCCAATTTCGTGTTTGCAATATAACACCTAGTTGGCTACATTGCTGCTTCTCAACATCAGACTAGCAGATTGAGCATCAAAGATTGAAGGTTTTGGAGTTTTTTCATAGTTCTGGTTTTCTGGTTTTTACACAGCTGAAGCTGATTTTGGTTCATATCTTTTGGAGTGAATTTTTAATGGTTCTGGGTATTTTGGCAATCTATCTGTTGACTCAAGGCGCCACTTTCCACACAGTATTGGAATTTAATTCCAAGTAATTAATTTTTACTTGCAAAATCGATTTTTGGTGAAGGCCGTACCATCTAGAGGTGCTTTGGAATTCGTGCCAAATAATCTGGAGTCTTTGGTGGCTGTTTCGGGATTGCATCTTGGGCACCAGATTTCTAGGGAGTATTTGCAACTTATTTCACGTCTTTTAGAGGAGAATTAAGTGAGTTATGAACATTTCTTTGATTCTCATAGTTGCAGATTGATATTTCCAGTTTACAGTTTTTGTATCAGATTGTAGAAGTTCTGATTTCTGATTCATTATCAGCTGTTAGAGAGTTAAACAATCATTGAAAAACATCTATTAATCTTGTGTTTGAAGATTATTGTAAATTCCTATGTAATTTGCAGCTTATTTCCCATTTGTACAAACTGTAAACAGTAGTACTGTTCCAATTTTAATTGCTGCAATTTCTTTATGTATCTTCTCACATAAGTCCCCTGGATGGTTTACCGCCAGTGTGGTTAATTTGATTGTAATACCTTGTACCCACTCATAGTGGTGAATCCCCACAGCTCTGTGGATGCCCGCCGCAGCGGATGAATTGTTTTTATTGTAATCTTTTCCCCCCACTGTTTGGTGGTAGTGTGGAACTGTTTCTCATGGCTGGTTATCCGCCTATCATTTCATAATTTCAATTTTTAACACTCCGTCATATGTTAGCACCTCGCCCTCAGTGGGATCTTGAGTGCACATTCTTGACGTTGAGAAGTTTGCATTCCAAGTTCAGTTTTCAGTTGATGCTAACGCTAACTCAGTTTGTTAAGTGCTGGTTGTATTGTGTAAAACTTTCAAAAAAATTGGTTAGCATATTTCAGTAGCAGCCAATACAAAGCTTGAAATATGATCGCTAATGGCTGCCAATGATGAATCTTTGTGTCTACACTTGATAATCCTTCAGTAATCTTCAAACCCTAGATAAAATCTTCACCTTTAAGCACAAATAGAACCTCTGTATGAAGTTCCCTTGAATGCCAAATTCAATGGATATTTCACCACCTCAAATGGTTGCAACATTGAAGAGTTTATCGTTCTCCAATGGCATGAAAGACAGAAACCCTTGGCTTCCTCTCATAGACACAATTCACAAAATATATGCTCAATCAAATGAATGGCTCAATTCCCAAGGCTGAAAATATATAACTTCATGAAGAAGTCAATTTCCCTCCAAAAAGCACATTTAATAATAATTAAATGTTATTACATTTGCATCATTTAATATTTCACCTTTAAATACCTTGGGATAGGCGCCCAAATTTAATTCAATAACTGGCCCCCTTTTAATGATGGCTTGACTCCTTCATTATGAAGTTAAGTTATAACTTTATAATAACACCTTTAATTTAATAAATATCATTTGAGATGATAAAACATTAATATCTCCCTTAATATTTATTATTTCATCACGCCAACTGAAACTGGGGTCAACTCTGCAAATCTCAATACCGACCAAGTGACTTACTATAAATAGTAAGTATAGCAAATGGAGCCTTGTAAGCACCAAACGAAAGCCAAAGCCGGAAACCACCAAACTTTGGAGAAGATAAAAGCCTCATAAGACCAGCTGAACATTAGAGTTAGCCTACGAGGGCCAGTGATAGGCTAAACCATCCGAAAACATGATCATGCTAAAAAAGGGACATTACATGGATCCTTCTTCAATGCCTTTCTATCTCTTCTCAACTTGGGCCTTCCAAGTGAGGTCTTCAATAAATTTGTGTGTACTATCAACTCTTGTCAAAACTTGTACTACTTTCTCTTCAGCGACCAAAAATTGATTTCTTAATTCCTATAATTCTTTAGGCTTTTGTTCTAAATCAGAAAAATAACTTTTCTCACCACACAACAAAGTTTCTGATTTGTCTTCATTTGTATGAACAAAATCATTTTCAGAATTAGCTTCAAAATCAGCCACCTCTCTAACTGGTGCCTCACAAACATTTTGAATAGATAGTATGACAACAGTATGCTCAAACAATGAATCATCAACAAATTACATACCTTCATATGACTTATCACTAGCTACTAATTTAGCAAACTCCAAATCAGCAGATCCTTCAATCTCAACACTGTCATGAAAACTCATGCACTCTTCTTCACTTATGGAAGCGCCTGAAATTTAGCTTCATAATCATTTTCAACTAAGACACTCTCCTATTGTGCATTATGAAATTTTACTTCATAAGTACCTTGCATTGAGGCACGTCTTTTGTATTCTGATCTAAAATTGCTAAAGTGCTTATCTTCTCTTGTTGTCACATTTGTAAGGTCAACACCATCATTCATTCTTGACCTTCTTATATAGTCATATGGCCCTTGAACTCATTAGGTAATTCTTGATATTGATCAAGAATTTTGGCGGCCTCATGTTCATAGTTTCCTTTATCTTTTTCCCTTATCATTGTTGTTACGTCCTTCTAATGTTTCCTAATACTTGCAGTAGTTTAATCATGGATTCTTGAAATGTCTTCATCTTGCTATAGCCATTGAACACTATGACGCACTTTGCTGAAACCACCCTATAATTGCTAAAATTGACATTCACTGTTGAAAATTTGTCATGCAACTACAGATCTACCACAAGGTGTTAATTTCCAATAGGCTGGCCAGATTACCAGTTCTGATACCACTAAAATAACCCCAACAATTTTTTTTCAAATTTGCAAGTTTTCAACCCTTTCAATGCATAAACATTTCATCAAACAATTCGAAAGTCATAATATCAATCAATAAATCTGATATTAGAAATCTAGAACAATGGCAACAATCATTATTGATCATAGGAATATTCACAAACAGTTGCCATTCTTGTAGATAGGCATTGACATTTTGAAAAACACTTTGCACTCACACTTTCTATTGCTGATAAGAGTTTATTATGCATATACACAACAAAAAGAATAATTTGCTAACTTCAAACAGGACATGGTTGTTGATTAACATTTCTTGAGTCTCCTCATATAAGTTTCAGAAATTACTTCATAATATTGCTTCTGTAGCTTCCTATAATAGTTACTGCACTCTATAAATGTGCCAAATCTGCCTAGAACTAGTAACATACCTTGCTGTAGCTACATAGAGTTCTCTTCCAACTTTGCTTCACTTTCCTTATACAATGGTTGTAGGTAAACTTGGGCATAAATATTTTATGTCTCTGTTATCATATGTAATATTTTTGCTTTTTCTGTTTTTGCCTTGGTGTCGCAACTACTAATTACCATGTTTCTTTTACAATGAGGAGTTAGAGTTTTTGAAGGGTCACACAAGCCAAGTAAAGGATTTGAGCCCGAATCAGTGCACAAACATCATCAAAATGTTTAGAAGGCCTGGAGGACGAGGATCACCTGTCATTAGAGTCAATTCTGACACTCCTACTTTTTTGGGATTTTCACTCTGGCCCCCTATTTTTTAGGGATTTATTTTTGGAAAGTTTCAATTTTGGGAAGGTTTCTATTTTTGGAAATTGCCTGGGTCATGGTTCCAACATTGTCATCTTCAGAAAACCCCTGGAAATGGAAATAAGTGAGAAATTTTAGATGAACCAGATGAAGGCCAAAAAATCGCCTAAGGATTAATCATGGCATGAACTTGAGACAAGTCCGCCCACCAAGGATGAATCATGGCATAAACAGTGGTAAAGTCCACCCAAGCTTGAACAGGGAATGGCACGAGTATGTGGCAAGTCCGCCCAAGAGGAATGGCATGAACATGGGCAAAGTCCGCCATAGGAAGAAGAGAAGTGGCTTGACACCTTGCCAAGTCCGCCCAAGCTGGAAGGTGATATGGCTTGATCATAGACAAAGTCCACCCCATCCATATGGCATAACATTAAGCTAAGTCCACCCACCAAGGATGAAGCATGGCACAAGTATGAGCAAAGTCCGCCCAAGCTTGAACAAGGGATGGCGTGAGCACATAGCAAGTCCACCACAGGAAGACGAGGAAATGGCATAACACTTAGCAAAGTCCACCCTTGGAGATGTCCCAACACTAAGTCAAGTCCGCCAAGAGAAGTTTGAGATGGCTTAAGACCTTGCCAAGTCCACCCCATGAGGAATATGTTATGGCTTGATCCCAAAGAAAGTCCGCCCAAGCCAAAATGGAGAGAGGAAAGCCTTCAGGAAAGTCCGCCATAAAGCATTTGGCATAAAGTTTTCCAAGTCCGCCATCAAGTGGAAAAGAAAATGCAAAGTCCGCCATGGCGATAATGAGAAGATGGCAAGGAAAACTTGAAGTCCGCCTACCATTTGGAAAGAAATTCACCAAGTCCGACTTACCTTGGAAACATTTGCAAAGCCCACTTTAAAGTCCAACCTAAGGAAAATGTTGAATGGAAAAGAAACTCCAAAGTCCGACCTTGGCAAGAAGACTTCAAAGATTGCCTAGACATCAAAGAGAACATGGAATAAAAGTTTCAAAGTCTGCCATGAAGGTAAAGGAAAAATTCCAAGTGTTAACAAAGTCTGACCTTGCTCAATGGATGGACAGCACAAGCAAGAGAAAGTTCGACTTACCTCCAGTAGGGAATGTCCAAACCCACATGAAGTCCGACATGGCCTAAGAAAGAAAATGTCTAAGTTTTCCCAAGGAGAGGATCATAAAATTGGCTAAAACTCATAAAGTTGGCTAAGGGTTGGAAAGAAAACATGAAGAGTGAAGAAGGATAAAGAGAAAAAAATAAAGAGGAAATGAATAAAATCCTTGTCCAAGGATGGAATTTGTCCTACATATCACAAGCCAAATTCAGAATTGAAGGAAAATCCATAGGCAAAGTTCATTCGAGCATAGAAATGGCCAAAATCTTGGCTAAATGTTGAATGGTCCACATGAAGGTATTACAAAATGAAATTGAATAGCCAAAATTTGGCTAAGTATGCAAAATTCTTCACAGAGAAAGTTCCAATTTCCTCCATTGTGGCAAAAGCACAAGGGAGTTCCTCTCCAAATTCAAGGCACTCGAAGGAATTTCAGAGCAATTCAGAAAGAAAGACTTAATAACTTCTATTCTAAACATGGGCTCCAAGGTGAGACTTCTAATACAGGTGAGAAGAAGAAATCAAAATCTCAAAGGAGATCCAAAGATCAAAGCTAGGAAGGAACAAGCGCAAAGGATAGAGTCGTCGGCAAGGAAAGATATTCTAAGGCAAGCACGTGGAAGAAAAACAAAGTGACCAAGGAAGACATCCAACACGCTGAGGTGGCACTTCGTCATCTTCCAACCAATCAAATTGTTCCAAATCAACATGCAACAACTTTCTATTTTATGGTTGGTTCATATTTAGTAAAAAGGACAAGTGTCCTCGAATGTAATTTTCTCATTGGTCAAGAAGGAGTTAGTTATGACAAGCCCTAATTAGGGTTTTATTTTGTAATCTCGGTCATTGATCCTAAATCAATCTTGGCCATTGAATTGTAATTGGGGAGCCTATAAATTGAGCTCGCCCCTCATTTGGAAAACATGGGAGCATCTTGCAAAACATGTTGAGATAAGTAAATTGTTTTATATGACTGCCAAAGTAATAAGTAATACATTGTTCGAATTGATGGTGAATACTTCTTTATTTTGGAGTTTGTATGGTTCTTATCCCTCATCATAGTTTAGATTTTATTCATGTACGTTAGATGAATGCAAGATTTGATAAGTATTGATTTATGGTGAAACTTTTTCTCATACTTTCTTTGAATGGATGATTTTCATTCAATGCGTAAAGTTAGCTTGAGCTTACTTTGTGGATGCTTAACTTTTGTCTGGATAAATATTGTTCGATTTGATGGTAGTTATTCATGATGTGAAAATCATAAGCACACTCCCTTGAAGATTGCACCCACTTTGTGTAGTTGTCGTTGAGCATGGCGAAGCAAAGCATGGTTATTGGTTTCACCAAGTCAATACTGTCTCTTGAATTCTTAGGAAGTAGATTAGAACTTCTAAACCCTTATCTCCTTTTTTTCAGTTTGTTTGATCCAGGACCCAAACAACAGAGCTTCATTGCCTAAACCTTCATTGTGAATTGAACAAGCCTAGCATAAGTCCTTTGTGTTACCAGCATATCACAACGACCATTGAGCTTATCCACATGTCAAGACCTGACATAAGGAACCTTGGAATCGCCATATGATCTTCTCGCAATCTTAGCATATGCAGTGGTTTTTCAAGAGAGGATAGGGTGTCTTTGGGCATTTTATTCTGATGTTTGGTGTGTCACAAAACATGAATCAACACTACCTCAGATTATGGAATCAAAATTGATATATATTGATCAATCAACAGGAAAGTTAGGTTGATACTATAATTATTGAATTGCCACAAAATATAATTTTGAATATTTTTCTCTACTGTCATAAACTTTGTAAGGTCAACACCATCATTCATTCTTGACCTTATATAGTCATATGGCTCTTGAATTTAGGTAATTATTGATATTGATCAAGAATTTTGGCGGCCTCATGTTCATAGTTCCCTTTATCTTTTTTTCCTTATCATTGTTGTTATATCCTTCTAATGTTTCCAAATACTTGTAGTAGTTCAATCACGGATTCTTGAAATGAATTCATCTCGCTATAGCCATTGAACACTTTCACACACTTTGCTGAAACCACCCTATAATTGCTAAAATTGACATTCACTTTTGAAAATTTGTTATGCAACTGTATCTACAACAAGGTGTTACTTTCCAATAGGCTGGCCAGATCACCAATTTTGATACCACTAAAATAACCCCAACCATTTTTTTTTTCAAATTTGCAAAGTTTTCAACCCTTTCAATGCACAAACATTTCATCAAACAGTTTGAAAGTCATAATATCAATCAATAAATCTGATTTTAGAAATTTAGAACAATAGCAACAATCATTATTGATCACAGGAATATTCACAAACAATTGCCATTCTTGTAGATAGGCATTGACATTTTGACAAACGTTTTGCACTCACACTTTCTATTGCTGTTAAGAGTTTATTATGCATTTACACAACAAAAAGAATAATTTGCTAACCTCAAATAGGCGATGATTGTTGATTAACATTTCTTGAGTCTCCTTATATAAGCTTTAGAAATTACTTCATAATATTGCTGCTGTAGCTTCCTATAACAGTTGCTGCACTCTACAAATGTGCCAAATCTGCCTAGAACTAGTAACATATCTTGTTGTAGCTGCATGCAGTTCTCTTCGAACTTTGCTTCATTTTCCTTACACAATGGCTGTAGGTAAGCCTGGGCATAAATATTTTATATCTCTGTTCTCATATGCAATTAACTACCTCAGATTATGGGATCAAAACTGATATATGCTAATCAATCAATAGGAAAGTTAGGTTGATACTATAATCATTGAATTGCCACAAAATATAATTCTGAATATTTATCACTACTGGCATGGACTTTGTAAGGTCAACACCATCAAACGTTCTTAACCTTCTTATATAGTCATATGGCCCTTGAACTCATTATGTAATTCTTGATCAAGAATTTTGGCGGCCTCACAGTCATAGTTCCCTCTATCTTTTTCCCTTATCATTGTTTTTACGTCCTTCTAATGTTTCCAAATACTTGCAATAGTTTAATCATGGATTCTTGAAATGACTTCATCTCACTATAGCCACTGAACACTATCATGCACTTTGCTAAAACCACCCTATAATTGCTAAAACTGACATTCACTGTTGAAAATTCATCATGTAACTGCAAATCTACAAGAAGATGCTAATTTCCATCAGGTTGGCCAGATCTCCAGTTCTAATACCACTAAAATAACCCCAACCATTGTTTTTTCAAATTTGTAAGTTTCCAACCCTTTCAGTGCATAGACATTTCATCAAACAATTTGAAAATCATAATATCAATCAATAAATCTGATTTTAGAAATTTAGAACAATAACAACAATCATTATTGATCATAGATATATTCACAAACAGTTGCCATTCTTGTAGATTGGCATTGACATTTTGACAAACACTTTGCGCTCACACTTTCTATTGCTGATAAGATATTATTATTCATATACACAACAAAAAGAATAATTTGCTAACCTCAAACAACAGATGGTTGTTGATTAACATTTCTTGAGTCTCCTCATTTAAGTTTCAATAATTACTTCACAATACTACTGCTGTAGCTTCCTATAACAGTTGCTGCACTCTACAAATGTGCCAAATCTGCCTAGAACTAGTAACATATCTTGCTGTAGCTGCATACAGTTCTTTTCCAACATTGCTTCACTTTCCTTATACAATCGCTGTAGGTAAACCTAGGCATAAATATTTTATATCTTTGTTGTCATATGTAATCAAACTACCTCAGATTATGGGATCAGAACTAATATATGCTAACCATTGTGTGTTCAACTATTGGATCATTTGTGTTGGATATAAAGGTTAGAGGTAACAAGATTTATGGTTACCAAAATGTATTGATATCATTTAGGTTGCATAAAAGTTATATTATAAATAAAAATATAATGTTATTATAAGTTCAAAGATCCCTTGTGTGTGAAAGACCACATCAGGAAGGATTATTGGAGGCCTCACACAAGGGTTTCATTTGGGCTTCAAAGTTGCAGATTTCAGAGTTTAGAGATGAAGATTTTCGATCGTTTTTGAAGTGGGATTGTTGGTTTTGGCTTGTTAAAACTTGGTATTGATTTTGGTGAAGATTAAACTCATTTTGGTGATCATTTTTAATGTTTTATAAGCACTTTGTTTATACACCTAAAACCCATAGTTTGGCTCATAACTCTGAGAAGGATTTTTATATCAAAATGGGTATTGATTCTAACTATTACTCTTCCCCTGGCAATTCCAAAGAGCATTAGTTTGTTTTCTTTAATGAAGCATTGGATTTTAAAAGGGAAAATAGCCCTTCTACAGCCAACGCCTCTTATAGGGGTTTCTAAGTGGTGGGGCGACCACTTCAGGAGGGTTTTCTTAGACTTTTTTTGGTGGCCAAAGAAGGGACGCTGGTCTAGCCTTGCATTGTATTTAATGCCTTTGTTTCATGGTGTTGGTCGTTGTTTTTAGGGAGGCTTAGAATGTTGTATTTCCTTTTTTTTCTGAGTCAGATTGCTCCTGCAACTAAGTGCCATAATTTGGGGGGGCTTCTCATCTTGGTCGGCTTGAAGCTTGTGAAAAGTTAGTTGTGGCTAGAAACAACATCTTCTCCATTCACCATTGAAGTCTTTGTGCAGATCAAATCATTGTGTGAGCTTCATGTTGCTGTTATGCACCTTTAACAGGGCTATAAGGTCGTGGTTGGGCAAGGAGTTATAGGTTGAAGGCTTGAGCTAGTCGTTGCCTTTAAGGGACTCTTATTTTTTGTTATGACATCCATTTTCAGGTCTGATATTGCACTCATTTCTGATGTTTATGTAAGCAAAAAATATGCTCTTACCATTGAAGAAAATTTGAATATTTAGTGGCTGCAAACTATGTTCTATTCTAGTATAATGTCTCTCTTTATGCTCTTGTTATTATGTATCATGTATTTCAATTAAAGCATGCAAACTCAACAAAAATACCAAAGCAAACCCTAGCATAAACACACAATCAACAAGCTGCAAACACTCAGGAAAAAACAAAAAATAAATAAATTGGGGGTTGGTCATTACAGTGGTATTAGAGCCAAAAACAGTCCTGCCAACCAGTGGATATAAATTTCTATGAGCCAAAGTGATAGAGAAAGAAGGTATTTAGAAAGAAGTAGGAGAAAAGAAGAAAGTCTTTGGGAACATTGGTCATCCTCTGAAGAAGGGCAGCATTCAGATTCATCATCCAGTGGGTCTTCCAACATAGGAAACATGGGAGATAGGGGTGTTGAAGGTGAGAGGAATGAGAGGAGAGACAGGAATGGGGCACCTCCAAATAGAATGGAAATCTTAATTGAAACTTTCATTAGGGGACAAATGAGGGCAACCCAACAAGTTCAAGAAACAAATGACCGGTTAACTAACTTGGTGCAGAGAATGGATAAAATGGGTCGAGGAAACAAGGTGGGATAGCAAGGAGTTAGCAACCAAGGAGCTTTGGCAAGACCCTTTATGCCAAACTTTCCACCGAGGGTTGAAGCTCCTGTGAATCCTAAGCTTACTTTGTTGGAACAGCAGGACCAGTTTAGGTAGGATTGGCTCGATGCAGGGCCTAGTTTTCAGATGGACATATCTCTCAAAGATTATATTGACTTGAGGATGAGACACTCTAACCACAGGGGAAATAGAGACCAACAAAATGAGCTACGAAGGAAAGTAGGGAAGCTCACACTTCCTTATTTTGATGGGTCCAGAAAGATGACGACTAGGGCGTGGGTACAAAAACTAGATACCTACCTCACATTAAATCCTATGCCAGAGTTAGAGTCCATTCAGTATGCATCAACACACTTAAATGGCATTGCTCACGAGTGGTGGTATAATGGAATGTTAACCTTGGGGCATGCACAAATCACTTTTTACAAGGTGTTCACCGAAAGGTTGATTGAGAGATTTGATAAAAAAGATCCCGAGCTGCACTTTAAGGAGTTAGCCCAACTCAAACAATGGGGTTTTGTAGACTCATAGATTGCAGATTTTCAAAAGCTTTCAGTGTTAGTGACTGATATTTCTGAGAGGAGGCTCATAGTATTGTTCATTGATGGACTTTTTGATCCATTAAAGGGTTGGATAAATACTTTTAACCCACCTAGCCTTCAGGAAGCCATTAAAAAGGCTAGAGACATGGAGACATCAACTTTCAAGAATAAATTTTAGTCAAAAGCCTCGCAGCCCAAGAAGGAAAAAGACAAGAAAATTGACACCAAAGAGTAGGAGCAGCTTAAGAAAAACTACACGAGGATAGATAGTGAGACTTTGAATCAACTCAAGAAGAAAGGATTATGTTTTACATGCAAGGAACTGTACACCAAGGATCACAAATGTTCCACCAAGGCTAAAGTACTGCCAATAGAATACCAATCTGATGAAGATAGTGGATCAGAAAAATCAAACCAACAAGCTGATACCGAAGGAAATGAAGGTGAAAAGACAATAGAAGAAAGTGGTAAGGTGTGGGACCATGATGGGATATTTGCCCAACTCCATAGCTTTCATGAGAATCAGTCATTGCGCATTAGAGGTGTGACAACAGGGGCAGTGTGTGTTAGCCTTGATTGATACAGGTGCTACCCATAACTTCATCAATGATGGTTTAGTGGCACGAAGAGGTCTTCAAACACGAGGTTGGTGGTTTCAAAGTTATGGTAGCCAATGGATTTACAATCCAATGTACCAGGATGGTTCCCCAGTTGTGTGTTCAATTGGGAGGACATGAAATTAAGGACTTTTATGTGGTGAACACTAGAGACAAGGATGTAGTTATGGGCATTCAGTGGCCACACTCTTTGGGAGAGTTTACTTTGAACTTTCAGACATTAGAGCTAAAATTTAAATCTAAAAGTAAGAATGTGGTTTTGAGAGGACTATCACATAGTGGACCACGTGCAGAGTCTAGCAAAGAAAATGGAAAAGACAAGGCAGCAGCCTTTAATGCATCTTTAGAGATGTCCAGAGTACCAATGAACACTCGTATCAAGGTTAGTAACGCTGAAAATAATAACACACCTTTGGGGAATGATTTATTTGTAGAGACATCGCAAGATGAACATAAAGAACAAATCAATCCGCCTTCTGATACATGGAATCTTGGTGAGATGGTACCAAAATTTGACAAAGAACCTAATTAGAATTAATTTACTTTTGATTATAGAGTTGTTCCAATTTCCATTCCGCAATTAAGCATGGCTAATGCCATTGATGATGACTTTGATCTTGGTCTTGTTCTAGACAACAAATCAGATTTTACTATGCATACAATTGAACATGAGCAAGGACCTAGCAGCTTTGCTGATTTGGATTCACAATCAGCTCTTGAGGGTGGTCAACAGATGCTTCTTGATAACCCCTTCGAGATAGGAGCTGATAGGGTTTATGACAAACCACTCTTTCAGTTGGAAGATGAAATTACTCCTAGTTGTAGCATTACATTGTATGAAAATAGCAAAGTTTGGGACCCAAGTGCAACTTCTAGTAGTGAAGTGTTGACTCAGGAAGGGGCTAGTGGGACTACTTCTAGCCTCTGGGCCCGAGCATATTTTCCGATCAGCTTACATACGATTCTGATTTGGGATTAGCGACTGAGTTGTACCAAGTTGAGTTTGGGTGTCAGTAATGATTTGGTGCTAGGGGACGATTCTTCAGCCAATTTCTTGCATACCGCTCCTATGTACCCAGTGGAACTATGGATTTTTAATTGTTGCCCACACTTTCTTGAGTTGGTTATGCAGACATTTCTCGATGAGCTGATTGATTCTGAGTCGGGGCAACTGATTGTGAGTACTTATCCGAATTGGGTGCCCCCATTATCTGCTTCCATTTTGGTGAGTTGCAATGTCCCCTTTTGTAGCGACCTCATCGAATGCTATTCCTAAGAGCTAAAGGGACAACAAGGGAGTTGTTACTTAATTATTTATTATTGCCTTAATTTTCAAGTTAATTTAAAAAGGTGATACTAAATAATTAATAAAACATAATCATAAAGTGACATAGATGAAATATTTAAATTATGACTTTATAAAGTCACCTTATAATGTTGAGGGGAAAATTAAGTGAGATCTATAAAGAAATTAGAAGCTCATTTTCGAATTACTTTGGAAGACATTTTTTCTCACGGCAGAATGAACCAGTCCTTCTGGTTTTTGAAAAACCCACATCTCCCATTTCGGCTGTGGAATACCAGCCCTAGTTGGGACAGAAAGTGAAGGATCATTTTAACAATTGCTAAGCGATATCATTGGAGGCGTGAATATTTGGAGCTCTTTTACCAGTCGACTCCTATACACATTCGAGTCATCTAATCCGAAACAGCTTATCATTTGCTTCAGCGTGCATTCCCATTGGGTGAATATGTGAAAGTTTCCCTTCAGGTCGTGAGAGTCTGAGTAACTGAAACAATTCAGCCTGGGTTGTTTTCGGGTCTTCACCAAGGCATCTAGGAGGAGACGTGACTCCTTTTTGACACACAAGCATTCACTATGAGACAAAATGTGGGTCATATGAGGGTCGTTTGGGCTCTTTAAGACAAGTTATGACAGAAAAAGGGAGGGACGTGTATAGTTGGAATGATTGGTGACTTATCTAGCCATGGCGTGATTGCTTCAGCCAAGCCGACTCATTCTTCTTCCATTTTGGTTCTTTCCCAGGCACTGGAGTCATTTGTAAGTGATTGCTATATTCTGAGACTCGTATCAGCATTGAATAAAGTTAGTATAGTCTAGAAATCTATGTAAACAGTCAAAGGTCATGTATGGTTGAAAATAGAAGTTGCTGTTAATTTATGACAGTCACTGTGTACCCTGAAAATGGCATAATAGATTGTTGTTTAGCAATTCTATCAGTGCTCCTTAGGGCTGTTACATCCAAGGAAGTTTATAGTGAAATGTTGAGAGTCACGTACTGTGCTGACCTGGTTGTTAAGAAAGAGGTTCTTATGCTTTATTATTAATGAAATGCGAAGTAGTCCATCAAGTAACTAGCACCTTTCATGATCATATGCTTGAACCCTTGAATGCAAATATTTTGGTGATACCACTTCTTGTCTGATGAAACAAAGTCTTCAAATCTGCATTGAGAGCCCAGGAAATACCTTGAACTAAAAAGAGTAAATCTGTCTTGCAAACTACTGTAACACAGGCTGAGGATATTAACTCTTACTACCTATTATTAACTTGTTTAGTGATATGGTAACGGCTTTGAGAGCTATTAAATGTCCTGTCGTATTTACTTGTAGCTGTTGTTCATGAATTTCAGTCTGCACTTTGGTGTCTTATAACGCTGTCATAGGGTTCATCACATTAAACATGTCACTGTAATGCATTGTCAATATTACCCGAAGGTCTGGTATGGTCTTAGTTGTGTGTAATATCTTCTTCAAATGACTTTAATGAGTTTGTTAAGGTCTGATTGGAGTTTCTAGGTTAAACTTATCACTTATCAACTCTTCAAAATACTCCCAAGAGTCTTTATTTAAATCTGATATGATAGTTCTGAGGGTGCCATGCTATTTCAGTTAATGAATTCACATCATGCCACAGTTCTGAGTTTATAGGGATATGTTGCTAGTCTTCTGTTCTCATGATACAAGTATTGTTG
Source organism: Sequoia sempervirens (assembly GCA_007258455.2). Lineage (NCBI taxonomy): Eukaryota > Viridiplantae > Streptophyta > Pinopsida > Cupressales > Cupressaceae > Sequoia > Sequoia sempervirens. The sequence goes on along the minus strand of VDFB02271358.1, from coordinate 15,873,048 downwards.
TGCTGAGTTGACCAAATTGAGAATCTATCGAACAGAGAAACAAACGAAAAATTTTACACCTTCCATAACGGGAGTTTACATGAGTGACGCTGACTACAGTTACTTCATGGTGTGGGCATACTCTGTTGCGATTGATGGTTTACTGATTGCTGCAGTTTGGGATAAGGAGAGTACCGATTGAGCACATTGAGCTGACAATGATGTACAATGTGACGCAACTTCAGCATGATGGTTCCTCTTTAAGATTCACTTGGAACCCAAGATTCACACTGTTTTTTAGAGCAGCTACTATTTGGGATGTGAGAACCAGTGTGGATTTTCTCGAGCTTACTCTGGTGGCACATCAATTTAGCTCTCTTGAGGGACATAATGTTGAGGAGTGAATTGAGTTTTAGTGGTTTTTTGTCACTCTTCTTAGAGGTGATTTTCAGGAGGCCTTATGTGTTGGTACCTTGCGGGACAGGGATTCGAGCAAATGGAACTACAAACCTCCTAGAATTATTTGGGACCCTGGGATCTTTCCTTGTTTCACTATGATTTTGATGGTGCACTATAGGGCTTTACAGGTATTGCTTGAGGACAAACAATCTTTGGGAAGGGCGGACTGTAATGTCCCCATTTTATGATGTCCTCTTTCAATGGGGTTGATTCTGATACACTTACTATTTTTAGTAAGTGTTATTTTTAGCAGGGGGTTTGGTGCTATGCTTATGACCTCAATGAGCCCTTCTGAGCTCCTTAGTTTCCCTTTGATTTGAGTTTTAGAGCGCTACTTACTATTTTTAGGACTTTTTAAAAATAGTAAGTCATCCAGGGCAGGTTGGACCCTGTCAAGGTTGTCTCTCAGCAGCATTTCTCAGTGGAGGCATCAATTTCTAATTTTGAGACATTTTAATATTTTATTTCTCCTTCGAAATTGGATTTAATGAAGTAATTTTATATTTCTTGGTCGGGGGTCATGAAGGGGACCTTTTTGTACCTTGATGCCTAGTGCAACGACTTTAAGTCGCTTCTAAAAGAGCTTTAAAAGTATTTTATAATGCACATTAAGGGGATGGACGCCTATGAGGAGAAATGAGTTAATTTTTAAATGAAAAAAAAGCTAATGCTAAAGTAAAAAGATTTTATGTTATATCTTTTTAATGAGCATATACTTTGGGCGCCCAACTTATTGAAAAAGATTTAAATATAATTTAAAACAAAGGCTAAAGTGATTGGGTGTTGGAAATATGAGGAGGTATAAGGGAAATAATGTGGCTCTTTTTTCATTATGTGTTTTGATATGAATCTTGGTCATGCATTCTACTGGAGCTATGAGCTTGAGGGTTTGAACCAAACTTTGCTGAGACGAAAACCTCATCAAAGATCCCTCGTGTGTGAAAGACCACATCGGGAAGGATTATTGGAGGCCTCACACAAGGGTTTCATTTGGGCTTCAAAGTTGCAGATTTCAGAGTTTAGAGATGAAGATTTTCGATTGTTTTTGAAGTGGGATTGTTGGTTTTGGCTTGTTCAATCTTGGTATTGATTTTGATGAAGATTAAACTCATTTTGGTGATGATTTTTAATGATTTTTTAGCACTCTGTTTATGCACCTGAAACCCATAGTTTGGCTCATAACTCTGAGAAGGATTTTTATATCAAAATGGGTATTGATTCTAACTATTACTCTTCCCCTGGCGATTCCAAAGAGCATTAGTTTGTTTTTCTTAATGAAGCATTGGATTTTAAAAGGAAAAATCGCCCTTCTACAGCCAGCACCTCTTACAGGGGTTTCTAAGTGTTGGGGCAACCACTTCAAGAGGGTTTTCTCAGACATTTTTTGGTGGCCAAAGAAGGGACGCCAATCCAGCCTTGCATTGTATTTAATGCCTTTGTTTCATGGTGCTGGTCGTTGTTTTTAGGGAGGCTTAGAATGCTGTATTGCCTTTTTTTTCTGAGTCAGATTGCTTCTGCAATTGAGCACCATAATCTGGGGGGCCTTCTCATCATGTTCGGCTTGAAGCTTGTGACAAGTTAGTTGTGGCTGGAAACATCTTCTCCATTCACCATTGAAGTCTTTGTGCAGATTGAATCATTGTTTGAGCTTCATGTTGCTGTTATGCACCTTTAACAGGGTTGGCTATAAGGTCGTGGTTGGGCAAGGAGTTATAGGTTGAAGACTTGAGCTGGTCATTGCCTTTAAGAGACTCTTATTTTCTGTTATGACATCCATTCTCAGGTCTGATATTGCACTCATTTCTGATGTTTATGTAAGAAAAAAATCTGCTCTTACCATTGAAGAAAATCTGAATATTTAGTGGCTGCAAATTGTGTTTTGTTCTAGTATAATGTCTCTCTTTATGCTATTTTTATTATGTATCATGTATTTCATATTAAAGCATACAAACTCAATGAAAATACCAAAGCAAACCCTGACATAAACACACAGTCAACAAGCTGCAAACACTCAGGAAAAACAAAAACAAAAAAAAATTGGGGGTTGGTCATTACAGATATCCAAAAGGAGATAGTCACCACGGAATGCTTGGTGTGGAAAGTGGGTAAGAAAAAATAAATGTCAATTGAATGTTCAAGATTTTAGGACTAAGCATGGTATGGTGTTGTTGGAGTCAAGCTACATACAAGGTTACCCCTTTTGGATGGGTGATGGTGAGTTCAAGAAGAATGAGATACTATATAATGGCTCGAGCATTCCTTGCATCTTCAAGGCACAACAACTTTTCAGCACTTGGAGTGTACACAAGGTATGTGATGATTCCTATATCATGGGTCTAGGTGAGATATCTTCTTTCGGTAGTTATACTTGCATACTTTGGACCAGCATTGCAAGGTACTTCAATTTTCAAGACTACCATCAAGTAGATAGTATCATCATGATTTGAGGAGGCATGATGTTCCTATTAAGAGAGTTAGAGGCACCACAGAAAGATTCAAGGAAGTTCACATGAATGCTAGGGTAGCACAACATGAGCATGATGAGATGACCCCAAATTGAGATACTTGTGTGAAAAATCACTAGCAAGGTATGAGGAGGTGGACTGATGATGAGGTGCTATCCTCATATGGCAATGGAAGGATTCCCAAAATAGCTATGGACCTAACATCATTGTTGTTGTCATTATCAATCACCACATTACTTCAATGGCATTAATACAAGTGGTTCTACAAGGATTCCCACCCATAGGGAAGAGTATTTTTCAGTGGGTGGAGAGTTTTAAATCCGTGTAGGGCTACCCATCGCTTCTACATTGATCATATGGCTGATTTTTGCAAGGGTTTGTCATATTTGTAGTTGCTACATCATTCTCATAGTGTAAGCTTTGATGTTTCAAATCATAGACAGCAGTAGATTGATGCATTTTGAGTCAGTTGGTTCCAACAGTTGGCAGTATCAGGCATCTTTTATGAGCTCAGGAGGTTTTGGTGTGCAGAATACCACTTTCTAGGGTGGTTTTGGATGTGTTTCCTATACTTACTATTTTTAGGAAGTCAGTTTGGGGCACTGGTAAGGTTAGTTGTCAATATTTCTATTTTTTGCTATGTCGATGGAGGCTCTAATATCGGCATCCAATTATTTACGATGGTCCAGGATTTTACTTTTTAAATAACGATATTTTACAAAATTAAATTAAATATTTAACTTTATCGTTATTTAATTTTATAAAGGACGTTATAAAGGGGTACTTTTTGGGAGACAAAGTGTTTTAAAATATAATAAAAGTACTCCCTAAGTTGGACACCACACTTGGGAAAAATAAAGTAACATCAAAAAAATTAAAAAGGTGCATTTAATGCAAATTGGGACGTGGGGGTTTGAGGAGGATAGAAAAAGAAAGTGAAGCTCATTTTGGCATTCATGTTGGACTTGATATTGGATTTTCTCATTGTTGGAGAAGTCGATTCTTCTTCTTCTTGGTTTGTGAGGACGAAATCCCTTACAAGCTACATTCTCCACGTTGTTGAAAAACACAATCTGGAGGATTTGTGGTGGTTCCATCCAAGAATTGCATTGGAGCTTATTTATTTTAGTTTGGTGAAGATATTGCCGAGATTACATTACAAATTTTGGAGGACAAACTTAAGCATTAATTACCAGCAGGCTTGAAGATTTAAAACTCAGAAAATTGGCACCTTATGTTGGCTGCACCAATCCCTAGGCAAGTCATACAGCTGCAAGGAGAGCATGGGATTTTATGGGCTGGTCCCCTAGGGTTTTGAACAAAATATAGCTGGTTTGGAGACCTGCCTAGGGTTCTTGTGGCCCTGTGTTTCAATCTCATCCATGAAGCATTCATTTTCAGACTGTGGCATCCCATTTTTGGAGTCTCTAGTTTGCTGGTTGCAACTACAGCAGTTTGTCAAAGTCTTATAAAAATTTTGGGTATGTTGGAAAATAATATTTAATGTCATTTTATGATCTGGGTCACCTTTATAATTGAGAAAAAATACATTTTCTCATCAGAATATAAATCTGGAAATTTCTACTCATTGTAACTCTAAATATTGTAAAATTTCTGAGTTGTTTCGTTGCTGTAATCTACTTTATTTCTGTTCATTATTGTTAAGAAATATCTTCTGCATATTACCTTCTTCTTCTCTCAAAAACATATCAAACAAAACAAAAAAAACAAGGGCAAATTGAGGGTGTATGTTGCAGTCTTCTTGTAGTGCAGAAACTGGCATGCTAATGCAGGATAATCTGTTCATGAGAATTCAAGGAGGGCGTGGTAGCTGCTCAACCCATTGAGTCCTAATGGAATCAAGCAGGCTTAATATATTTAACATCATCTAACTCCTCACGCAGAATATGCAATATTTAAAAGGAAATCATCACAACTTATTCACTCAAACTAAAGATAGCAAAGGAAGAATATAAAAGTGATGCATATACATCTATCAATTCAGATAAACAAGATCTGTCTTTATTGATTCACTTCCTAAAACACAAAATTCATTATCCTATGATTGAATAAAAATCAGATGCATAGATATCTATGAATTCATATTTGAAAGGACCTGTCTTTCATAATTTACTTGCTCAACTACAAAATTCAATTTACTCTATTTGAACATCATATTTTGAGTTTCTACATGAGGTGCTCTTCCATATGTAATACCACTACAACACATACCCCAGCCTATTAGTTACTCCCTAAGTTGGATGCCCCACTTGGGAAAAATAAAGTAACATCTAAAAATTAAAAAGGTCAATTTAATGCAAATTGGGACGTGGGGGTTTGAGGAGGATAGAAAAAGAAAAGTGAAGTTCATTTTGGCATTCATGCTAGACTTGAGATTGGATTTTCTCATTGTTGGAGAAGTCGGTTCTTCTTCTTGGTTTGTGAGGAAGAAACCCCTTAAAGGCGACATTCTCCATGTTGTTGAAAGACAATCTGGAAGATTTGTGGTGGTTCCATCCAGGAATTGCATTGGAGCTTATTTATTTCAGTTTGGTGAAGATATTGTCGAGATTACATTGCAGATTTTGGAGGGCAGACTTAAGCATTAATTACTAGCAGATTTCAAGGTGTAAAACTCAGAAAATTGACACCTTATGTTGACCGCACCAATCCCCAAGCAAGCCGTATAGCTACAAGGAGGGCATGGGATTTTATGGGCTGATCGCCTAGGGTTTTGAAGAAAATATAGCTGGTTTGGAGGCGCCTAAGTTTCTTGTGGCCCTTTGTTTCAATCTCATCCGTGAAACATTCATTTTCAGACTGTGGCGTCCAATTTTTGGAGTCTCCAGTTCGCTGGTTGCAACTACAACACTTTGACAAAGTCTTCTAAAATTTTTGGGTATGTTGGAGTTAACTATTTAATGTCATTTTATGATTTGGGTCACCTTTATAATTGAGAGAAAATACATTTTCTGATCAGAATATAAATCTGGAATTTTTTGTTCATTATAACTCTGAATATTATAAAATTTCTGAGTTGTTTCGTTGCTGCAATCTACTTTATTTTTGTTCATTATTGTTAAGAAATATCTTTTGCATATTACCTTCTTCTTCTCTCAAAAACATATCAAACAAAACAAAACAAAAAAACCCTTGAAAGTGTATGCTACAATCTTCTTGTAGTGCAAAAACTAGCACACTAATGCAGGATAATCTGTTCATGAAAATTTAAGGAGGGCGTGGTATCTACTCAACCCATTGAGTCCTGACGAAATCAAGCAAGCTTGATATATTTAACATCATCTAACTCCTCACGCAGAATATGCAATATTTAAAAGGAAATCATCACAAATCCTTCACTCAAACTAAAGACAGCAAAGGAAGAATATAAAAGTGATGTGTATACATCTATCAATTCAGATAAATAGGATCTGTCTTTCTTGATTCAATTCCTAAAATATAGAATTCATTATCCTATGATTGAATAAAAAGATGATGCATAGATATCTATGAATTCAGATTTGAAAGAACCTGTCTTTCATAATTTACTTGCTAAACTACAAAATTCAATTTACTCTATTTTAACATCATATTTTGAGTTTCTACATGAGATACTCTTCCACATATAATACCACTACAACACCTACCCCAGCCTATTAGTTACTCCCTAAGTTGGACATCCCACTTGGGAAAAATAAAGTAACATCTAAAAATCTATGTTCCACCAAGTTTCCGGTACGGGGGGACAGCGGGACGAGTTTCGGGGATGGCAATTTTTTGAGGGGATTTTAGGGGACGGGGGGACGGATATATATATATATATATATAAAAAAAATTAAAAATATAGGGAAATTTCAGATATTCATATGAGTAATGATAATCATAACAATGAACATTCATAAAGTTGCAAATGTAATCACCAATCATATTGACATATGCATCATAGAATCGAATTATCGAACAAATTAATACTACAGCTACCTAATTGCTTCCATGGACCATAATTCATGTCAAATAGTCAATGTGCATATGATATAAAATAATAAAATGCCCAAAAGGCTACAAGTTTGTACTACAAATGTAATAGAAAGTATGATGGCTGCCTCTACTTGACATTTGCCAACATTGCATCAAAATCAGACTCAGAGTCTGTGTCACTGCCAATTTTTCTCTTGCTCACTTGCCTCTTAGCTGCAATTTTTTTTTGGAATTTAAAAATTAACTCAAATGGCTTTGAAAGCAAATTTTATGTTTCATTTTAGGCTTGGGAGGGTGTGGGGTCCACTTAGAAACAATAAAAAAATAAGCATTTTTAATTTCAAAGTTTCTTTTCTTTGTAAAAACTTGTTGGAAAAAATTGGAACGTGGGGGTTTGAGGAGGATAGAAAAAGAAAAGTGAAACTCATTTTGGCATTCATGTTGGACTTGATATTGGATTTTCTCATTGTTGGAGAAGTCAGTTCTTCTTCTTCTTGCTTTGTGAGGACGAAATCCCTTACAGGCGACATTCTCCACGTTGTTGAAAGACACAATATGGAGGATTTGTAGTGGTTCCATCCAGGAATCGCATTGGAGCTTATTTATTTCAGTTTGGTGAAGATATTGCCGAGATTACATTGTAGATTTTGGAGGGCAGACTTGGGCATTAATTACCAGCAGGTTTGAAGGTTTAAAACTCAGAAAATTGACACCTTATGTTGGCTGCACCAATCCCCAAGCAGGTCGCACAGCTGCAAGGAGGGCGTGGGATATTATGGGCTGGTCGCCTAGGGTTTTGAACAAAATATAGTTGGCTTGGAGGCACCTAGGGTTCTTGTGGCCCTGTGTTTCAATCTCATCTAGGAAGCATTCATTTTCAAACTATGGCATCCCATTTTTGGAGTCTCCAGTTTGTTGGTTGCAACTACAGCACTTTGTCAAAATCTTCTAAAATTTATGGGTATGTTGTAATTAGATATTTAATGTCATTTAATGATTTGGGTCACCTTTATAATTGAGAAAAAATACATTTTTCAATCAAAATATAAATCTGGAATTTTCTACTCATTGTAATTCTGAATACTATAAAATTTCTGAGTAGTTTCGTAACTTTCGTTGTTGCAATATATTTCAGTTTGGTAAAGATATTTCCGAGATTACATTGCAGATTTTGGAGGGCATTCTTAAGCATTAAATGCCAGCAGGTTTGAAGATTTAAAACTCAAAAAATTGACACCTTATGCTGGCCGCACCAATCCCCAAGCAGGTTGTACAGCTGCAAGGAGGGCATGGGATATTATGGGTTGGTCGCCTAAGGTTTTGAACAAAATATAGCTAGCTTGGAGGCGCCTAGGGTTCTTGTGGCCCTGTGTTTCAGTCTCATCCACGAAGCATTCATTTTCAAACTGTGGCGTTCCATTTTTGGAGTCTCCAGTTTGCTGGTTGCAACTACAGCACTTTGTCAAAGTCTTCTAAAATTTATGGGTATGTTGTAATTAGATATTTAATGTCATTTAATGACCTGGGTCGCCTTTATAATTGAGAAAAAATACATTTTCTGATCAAAATATAAATCTGGAATTTTCTGCTCATTGTAACTCTAAATATTGTAAAATTTCTGAGTTGTTTCATTGTTGCAATCTACTTTATTTCTGTTCACTATTGTTAAGAAATATCTTCTGCATATTACCTCCTCTCAAAAACATATCAAACAAAACAAAAACAAAAAAGGGCAGATTAAGGGTGTATGTTATAGTCTTCTTGAAGTGCAGAAACTAGCATGCTAATGCAGGATAATATGTTCATGAAAATTTAAGGAGGGCAAGGTAGCTGCTCAACCCATTGAGTCCTGACAGTATCAAGCAGGCTTAATATATTTAACATCAGCTAACTCCTCACGCAGAATATGCAATATTTAAAAGGAAAGCATCACACTCATTCAATCAAAACTAAAGACAGCAAAGAAAAAATATATAAGTGATGCATATACATCTATCAATTCAGATAAACAAGATCTGTCTTTCTTGATTCACTTCCTAAAATACAGAATTCATTATCCTATGATTGAATAAAAAGAAGACGCATAGATATCTATGAATTCAGATTTGAAAGGACCTGTCTTTCATAATTTACTTGCTAAACTACAGAATTCAATTTACTCTATTTGAACAACATCATATTTCGAGTTTCTACATGAGATACTCTTCCATATGTAATACCACTACAACACATACCCCAGGCTAGTAGTTACTTCTTTCATTTAAGCTCAGGCGACCAAAAATCACTATCTCCTTTTGAGGATGGAACAAAGTTTTGTTCTGCATTTGTTTCAACGAAATCTAAGTGTCTACTTCTAGTGGCCACCAAACTTATTGCCTGGGATTGTTATTCACTGCTTGAACTTGTGATGATATTATATTGGGATCCAGTCTTATCACTCATTCCTGAAACAGTATCCCAATTTGCTTCAACTTTTATGGACTTTTCCATTGAATGCCGTTCATGAACAGACTCTTGAGATTGGATAACATCCCCATTGGTGGAAGCCATTATATGAGTTGCATTATTGTTGTCCGAAATAATTATCAAGTCGTCTTGTTCAACATTCTCATTCTCGTCATCTAGAAAAATGATCTTTCTTGACAGTTCCACTCCATCTCCACTAATTGAATTTTGTCCATCTCTATATGGTGCAGAGCAAATCTCTTTCTTTGGAAACTCCACCAAACTGTGTGCTCGGTTAAATCTTGCACAACGCCTAGAACCTGGTTTCTTATCATAAATGACAGGCATACATTTTTTAGGTTTAATAGAATTGTTTGCACCCTTCTCTTTCTTTCCCTGCACTTGCTTTATCCCCTGTTCTGCATTTTTTCCCTGTTCTGATCCAAATGCTTTTTCTGACAAATTGATGGCAAGATCTTTCCTCAATGCAGTAGTACCTTTCCTTTTCTTCCTAGCAGGGTTTGAAGATAATGCAGTGCCTCCAGGCGTTCCTGTGCCTTCCATCCTCTTGTAAGGAGTACAAGTATTCACAACCCTGAAAATATGGACTGCAAATTTATATATGTTTATGTTATTGTCCACCCTTTCAAAGACACAAATATCTCCTTCCTCTAGATTGTTGGCAAGGGAAAAGGATCTCCAACCCCCACTCAGGCCATTTTTATCGCCCCCCAAATACTGAACAGACCATTCCTTATGGTTAGGATCCACAAGAGTCACTTCTATTCTTGGAGTTGTTGGTAATTGGAGATTAGCTTTGCATGCTTTTGAAATACCCTGCACACCCAATCACCATTGTGCAACAACATTATATCAACCTGTTAAAACCCTTTTAAATCATACAATTAAAAAAGATACAGAAATCCAAACCATTGCAGATTAGTTATGTTGACCTAATAAATCCCTCTTGAATTCTGCTAATCATGAAATGGAGAATCCCAACCATTGAGTCAACTACACTAAATTAGCTGTCAAGATCAAGTTAAACTTTTGTAATGCAGAAAACATAAGAGAAATGCAATAGACGAAAAGATGCCTGGATATAAAACAGATCAAACTAGAATTCCCTTCTAGAAGTGTGAGAGAGATATCTTACAAGCCAAAACCCTTGATATACATGAGATGGTTTCATAATGATTAAAGAGAAGGGTTTATCTGATGTGAAAGAGTTAGCAGCTTTGAGAGCCTTGTTCCTTTCTGCTTCGCTAACATGACGTCTACATGAAACATGATAAGCTTGTTGATAACTCTTTTCTTTGGCCTCAGTCCCTACGGATTTCACTATTTGAGGCTTCTTTCCAGCAGGAGATGGCTTCCGTTGGCAATAGGTAGGGCTCTTTGAGAGATGGCCTGCATTCAAATAAAAAATTCTTGCACTCAAATTCAGTTTAAATTGAATTATATGCTCTGCATTAAAGGTTAGATATAAGTTATGGGTCTCAGGGATTTGACAAGATTTCTCTCATGCAATAAGAATTCAAAGATTTTGATTTTCCTTACCACGAGCACGAGCAGAGGAATTGGCTCTATTGCGTTGTTTGGCCATTGCTTCCCCTTTGTCATTATGTTTCACATCACAATCCCAAACAGTTGGCAACGGGCTATGAAAGGCAGTAACATTTTTCTGGCAACCACTCCTTCCAAATATTATAACTTTGAAATAAGACCTACAGATATACTTAAACACCAGAAAATCTCCTAACTCTATTGCATGATCATGCACGAATTTTTCCCAGCCCTGTCTAAATTCCAGTTGCGTACTTGTACCCCATAATGTTACAAACCATCCTTGCCCATTTGGGCCTCGTAAAATAATACTTCTGCCAATCTGGGTTCTGAGATTTTGAACAAATGCTGGAGGAATACGCTGCAGTAAAGGAATGGACTAATTAATCTTCACACATTTCAACTCGTTAAACAAACAATATTACAAACAATATCTGAAAAAAGCTGTATCAGTAGAGTATTGATTAAATAGGGGTTACCAGTTTATAAGCAAAGTCTCCCAGCATCACTTTGAAGAAATATACAGCATTTTCTTCAGCATTTTCATTTGCCATTGTAAATTCAATTCGGTGAAGTGGGAAACCAGCAAAATGTAATTGTAAATAGCCGTTGGCTAAGAGTGATGATCGAGTCTAGTGAGCGGCAACCATAATCACTCATGGTACACATATAGTAAATGCTGACTGATATAGTCATTAGCTCCCGCCTTGGGGGGAATATTAATCCTCTCGATGTTTTCTAATTTAATAATTTTGAAAATATTATTTACCTATTATTGTATTGTTTATGTTGGAAACAAATTATTATTTGAATTTTATCACATTTTGAATATGAAATTCTTGTAATAAAATTTTAACTATATCAATAATGTAAGTATTATTCAAACATTAATTTCAGGTTCAAGTTTCAACTCTATTAATGTTTTGTTGTTATTTGAATGGCATTGAACACTATTTGAACACTATTATAGCTATCATAATAGTTCTTTTGTATGTGAGTTGGTAGGGTAATTTAATACAAAAATTAATTAACCCTTCAACAAAATCTTCTTCTATAAAATTTTATTGTTGACATTTAAATTATTATTACTTTAAAAAATATTATATTAAATATATTTAAGCATTAAATATACTTAATTATATATTTGCAAAAACGAAATCATACTTATTAAAATAATGCACTATTATATAATATCGTATTATTGCTTTAGTGCAAAAATAACTAGCAAGAATATAAGTAATCCATGATCAATAACTTATAATTACTAAATAGTGCATGATTTATGCAATCTAATAGCCACTAACCTACACTCCAACTACAATTTCAACTATCAAATCATTAGAATGAACCAAATACAATGTGGTCAAGCACGTTGTTGATCCAAAAAATAATGTTCACGTGACTTTAATTTGGAGCTATTTAAGATCACAAGTAGACATTCTAACAACTCTATTATCCTTGATAAAAATAATTACTATTTCACAATCTTTATCTCCACTAAATAGAGAAATTAATCAATGACAAACAAGACACAATTTTTCTCTTACTTTATTAGTTGGTACCTATATATTACATGCATCCCTTGGATGTAATTTTATGGAAACTATTTACTCAATTAAAGTGTAGAATTAAAAAAATTGAATAAGAATATTATAATTTCTATTTAATTTGTTTTCTAATAATTTTGAATAAGTTATTTATATATTTTTTGTTGATTGTTATTGCGAACAATTGATGTATAGATCAAATTCTTTTTAATTTTTAGTACATTTTCACTTTAATAGACAAAAAATTATTGCATCTTTAACTTTTGATATTATAATCATTTCAAAAGGAAAGTTGGTAAACTTGTACATTGGATCACAAAAAAAAAATCTATGAAATGTGTTCTCCTACTAGTAAGTTTCTTTGCAATCAAATAAAGAATTAAACAAGTTTAACATAAATGTCTTCATTTGTATTATACATTTTTTAAAATAATAAATATTCAATTTATTATTCCTTCTCATTAGATAAGATCTTTTTTCTCTATAATGAATATTATTGTGCCTTCAAATATCTTTATAAAGGTATTCCCTAGATAAATAAATATCGTGTACTTGTCCCACATTTATGTCTTTCTTGTTGTATTTATTTTTAGTCTCCCCACTTTTCAAATGATTTTTTATCTAATAAAATGGCAAAGTTAATTAAACTATTATTACACATTTTTAATAGAAACAACTAAATCAAATAGATATCGGCATCTTTGTTCTTTTTAAAACAAGGGGATTACAATATAAGTAAGAAAGAAAAAGCAAGACATAGTGGGCGTTTGGACAATGAGCAAATCACTATTAACAAATAAGTTGTCATCAATGACCCCCCCAACACCAAAAAGGAGGGGAAGGAAGAAGGTTTCAACCCTCAAACTCAATAGATTCAATATCAACCTAAATAAAAATAAAAGGAAACATGCAAATATAGTGCTCCCTACGCGTAGCTCCAAAAGGCTAGAGAATGATGAAAAACCTCCTAAATATTTTTAGCTTTTTAGGAATGATAAAGAGCCAAATATAAGTTCAAGAAATAATGAATCTTAATTGTACCTCATGGAATGTAAGGGGCTAGAATCTCCCAATAAAAAGTACATGGCTAGGATATTCCTTAATCTTGAAAAAAAAAAAGGATTTTGTGCTTCTTCAGGAAGTCAAGGCCACTGGTTTTACTCTTGAAACCAACATGAGATTCATTTGGAGAAATTCCTCCTACCTTGTCACCAAACATGATAAGGGGAAGAGTGGATATGCTATTCTAATTGCTAAATTTTGGATTTAATACGTTACTAGGTCTGACACATCCCCCTACAACAGGGTTGTGTGGGCATCCTTTGAAAAAGATGGATCCAAGTTTGGCATTTGCTTAGTTTATTCACCAAATGACTACAAAGAATGCACCAAGCTTTGGAAGTGGCTTGTGAATCTCCTTGACATCCCCTAGATTCTTAGGGGGATTTTAATATGGTAGAAATTATGGAAGACAAAAAAGGAGGTCTTGACATTGACAAGAAGGGAAGTGAGAAACCCTTCTAGCTAAGACTAAAGTCTAAAATCAACCTCATTGACCCTCTAGAAGGGAGGAAAGCATATGAAACATAGAAAAATAGCATATGATTCAAAATGCATAGGGTTTTATACTAAATTTTGAATGTTTCACCAAACTTACTATAAATAGAAAGGGAAAAATGGGGTGTAATGAACCTACCTATTTTCTATTTCATTCAGGAAATGAGATCCTCCAAGAAAAAATCCACTTTCAACCCTTAGGTGAGTGAATTCTTTGAGGAATCTTGCAATTTCCTTTATGTGTGGATGGGGTAAATATGATTGAACAACACTTAAATGGATGATGAGAATAAAATAGAAAATGCTCTCAATTCTACAACCTAAGACCTAATTCATGTAGATGTATCATAACTCTAGTAGAAGCAATCAAATTTATGCAAATTGGATGAGTGGAAGACACTTAAAACCTACCTCAAAATCAATTGCAAAGTCTCTTTTCATAGAAACAGTGACAAAATTGATTGAACAAGGGTTTTGGGAGAAAGATTTAAAATACCAAATGCACTCATTTATGACATGTAAAAGTTGAATTTGATAGATGAAACATAGGGCTATCAAAAATAGTAAAGCTTTTGGAAAATTTGGGAATGTAAAATGTTGTGTACACCTATCACAAAACACTATTTTCTAAAGCTATCTTGGGACTCATTCACCCATAGGTGAATGGGTCCTTGTTCACCTTTCCAAATTTATTTTTGGGTTCTCTACTCCTATGTCTACACTTCCAAATCTTTGGGTTTCACAGTAAGACAGTCGGAAATAAATTTGAGATCTAAGTTTTCATGAGATGACAATAAAGGTGACAACAAATGAAACTTTGCAACTTTTCACTTTTGAGATATTCAACTTTTCTTTAACCTATGAACCTAGAAATTTGCAACACACAAAGAGAGAGGGAAAAATGTTTGTTTTTGGTGAATGGGGGTTTGCCTTGGTCAAACCTTGTTTTGGTAATTAAACCTTGAAATGAAATGAAATAACATGAAAGGAATGATTAATGAACAATTCAATGTTGCAACTCACCAAACCCTTGAATTAGCCTTTGGAAATCTCAAATATTGATGTTGATCTTGCATGAAATGGCTTCAATGGATGTGGATCTTGATGCTTTAATCTTGATTTTCAAATCTTTGAATTGAATGCTTGGATTAGATCTTGTAACCTACATCACAATGTTAGCTCCAAAAACATGTATGAATGAACATAACTTTGACATGATGCTTGATATCTTGAATGTTGTAACAAATGATGAAGAAATTTGCGCTTTAATGCTCTTGAAAATAATATTTTCTCACATGAAAGTTTCTCTCTTGCTAGATATTTTGAATTGATGAAATAACCTTGTATTTATAGTCATTTATCCTTAATTTCTTGAAATTAAAACATTACAAACCAACATTTGAAATTTGAATTTAGGATCATAAAAATATTGCCAAAACATGATTTAAAAATAGGTTCCAAATCCTAGGGAGGACCCATTCACCCATGGGAAAATGGGTCTTAGGTCCCTATTCATGGAACACACATTGCTCAATGTAAGGTGTTATGTATTAGCATTAAATAATGTCAGGTTTCCCCTTTGAAAAATATAATTAATTAGGCTCATAAATGAATTAAGGGACCAATTAAGGCACAATAAGCTCAATTTAATTAAGAGGGCCCAAATAAGTGTGTAAATGTAAAGGGGTACATTTAACAACACTAAATTAAGGCATTATTAAGTCCATTTTAATAAAGAGGGCCCAAACAAGTGAGATAATGTAAAGGGTTACATTTTTCTACACTACAACATATAACAAAGCCATTTGGTATACCTGGTGTAATGCACAAAAGGGAGTAAGAAGGATATATTGCAAACTTGACAGGTTCTACATAAAAGAGGATTGATTTAATTTTACCCCACTAGATGATGAAAAAAATGTGATGGTCTATCCATACACTCACTCTAACCACCATCCAATAAATATTACTCTAATCCTAAATTTTGCTAGGAGAAAAGAACCTAAGAGGGGTCAGAACTTCATCCTAAATGTAAATCTATTGAAAGAGGATGATCGTAGAGCAACCATCTACACACTAAGAGAAATAAAAAAGAGTATGCTAAGGGACAAGGGGGTAATCGAAAGGTGGGAGACCAATGTCAATGGATGGAGAACTATGTGTCAAACAATTGGAAAACAACAAGCGATGGAAAGAAGAAGAGAGGAAAATTTCCTCCAAGAGGAGTTGTTGAAGGTAGAAACTAACATTCAGAATGACCCAACTAATGAGAAACTAAGTGAGGAACTTAACATAGCAAAAAGCTTTGAGGAGGCTCTAGGCCCACAAGATACAAGGTCTAAAAATCAGATCCAAAATTAATTAGTTGAACAATGGTGATAAAGGGTCCAAATTCTTCTTCAAATATCTAAAATAAAAAAGTGTAAGGCCCGAGAAAATTGACCAAATCTACTATAGTGGTACCCTACTTACTAGTCAAGAAGACATTTTGAAAAAAAATTACCTCTTCTTTAGAGAAGTCTTCTCTTTTGAAGAAAATACTGAAGAAGGGTATAATACAAGGGATCTCATCAAAAATATGATCCTCAATAAAATATCCCAAGAAGATGTAGTAATTCTCATTGGGGGATTCACTAATGATGAAAT
The DNA here is from genome assembly GCA_007258455.2 of Sequoia sempervirens. Classification (NCBI taxonomy): domain Eukaryota; kingdom Viridiplantae; phylum Streptophyta; class Pinopsida; order Cupressales; family Cupressaceae; genus Sequoia; species Sequoia sempervirens. The sequence goes on along the minus strand of VDFB02271358.1, from coordinate 15,856,406 downwards.
TAAAAATGATATTAAGTCCATGAGCAATGACAAAACCTCGAGGGTAGTTGGACTATCAGTTGAATTCTAAAAAACCTTTATGGATCGGATATGTGAGGATCTACACCAGGTATACATGGAGGCTCTTGACAAGGGAACCTTAGGGTGTAGTATTGACAAAGCCTGAATTATAAAACTTCTGCCCAAAGATGGAGATAAAACTAGTATGAAGAATTATAGGCCAATAAATCTCTTGAATGTCTCATACAAAATCCTAGCTAAAGTGCTTGCAATAAGACTAGTCAATATACTTCCAAATTTTATAAATAGTACATAGACAGGCTTTATGGAGGGTAGATATATTATTGAAAACCTCATAACTAGTTGGGAAGCTATGGAATGGTCCAATCTCTCCAAGAAAAATTCTACTATGCTTCTATTGGATTTTGAGAAGGCCTTTGACAGGGTAGAATGTACCTTCCTAAAGACAACCCTTGAAGCCTTTGGTTTTTTGCAATAATTATACAACATGGTCAATACTCTTCTAAAAGATGCATTTGCTCAAATTGATTTCAATGGTTCATTGTTCAATGAAGTGTTTAACCTTGAAAGATCTATCAAGCAAGACAATCCACTTACACTAGACCTATTTGTTATAGCATTTTATGCTCTCCATTTCCTCCTTAGAGACACAATTATAACCTCAAAGGTTAGGGGATTAAATCTTCCTAACAATACTGAGTTGATGAATATCCAATGTGTTGATGATACACCAATCTTTGTGGACCTAGAAGAAAAGAATTTGGAAAACCTTCTAGTCAAACTTAATATGTACTGCAAGGCTTCAAGAGCGAGAATACCCAAGGAAATTTCTATAATGTTGGGATGGGTAAATACCTCTCCTAAATGGCTACAATAGTTTGACTTCCAATAGGGGTACCCCCACAAGCAAGTCAGGTATCTTGGTATACCTTTTGAAGTAAATCCATGCCTAAAGGACATGTGGCTATAGATTAAAGAGAAAATTGAAAGAAAAATGGATAAATGGAACATGCAACACCTTTCCTTAGTTGGAAGACTCCAAGTGTGCCAAAAAATTCTTTCATCATATTCCATTTACTTTGCCTCTATTTGTTTTTTTAACAGCTACCAAATAAAAGAGATTCAAAAAAGGATCATAAACATTTTATGGCTAGATGGCAAGGGGAAAAATAAGAAACACTCAGTCAAATGGGACTGGTGTTGCATGGATAAGGCATGGGGGGATTCAGCTCAAAGACTTGGAAAAATAAGGAATAGCTCTGGCAGGAAAATGGATTCTCAAGGCTTTTGAGGGTAATGAGCCCTAGAAAGTACTAGTGAGAAATAATATACAAATGGTAGTCCCCGAGCATGCAAGATCATGGAAAAAACTACCCCTCAATGATTTTCACATCATGTTAAACACCCAATTGTCCCTATTGGCTCTATGGTATTTAAAAGTATATGGAGGGCATGGGAGCTAATCAAGGACAATGTCTCTAATCCCCACTACACTATTCATAATAGCAATATCCTACACTCTAACAGGTCCATATGGTGGAACCTAGAGCACAATTGAAAACCTATTACACTTCTCCAAGGTTTCTATACCAAGAAATGGGCCCAAGTTGGGGTCAAGGTTTTTGACAATATCCTAGCAAATGGCATTTTAAAAGATTGGGAAATTTTGAGAAATGAATTTAATCTTCCACTATTTAATCTAAGAACATATTCTATGTTAAAAGAATCTTGGGAAATCTCTCCTTCCTTTAACTTAAACAAGATTTCCATTAATCTCTTTGAGGATCTTATGTGGAGGTATATAACCCCCCTAAAAACATGCAAGATAAGCTAATCTATAAGGACTTAACCCAAACTAAGTCTCTAACTGAACACTTAAATAAAGCATAAAAAGTTAACTTGAGTAGCAAAGACTGGAAAAATATCTTCATCTCTAATTGGTCTAGTGTGTTTGATCCTAAAAAGGCATGCTTTACATGGTTAGTGATGTTACAAAGTGTACTTGTAAAAATGAAGCATTCATATATTGAAATATGTAGTATTTGTGAAATTCATAAATCAGTTGAACATATATTCTTTGATTGTCTAATATGGAAAACAAATGGAAAAGTTGATTGGAAAGAAATTTTATTAGGTAATGATAAAAAGATGGGAAATGAGCTAAAAAAAATTTGGCACTTCTTGTCTAATGAAATTTTATGGCATGTATGGAAGGCTAGGAATGATGACAAGTTCAATGGATAGCAGAGGGCCCTTATTGAGTCATCAAAGAGACTCACCATGTTTAATATTGCATCATAAGTAACCATTACTTTGAAGATAGCTGAACAAAATTTCCTCATACTGCTGAAAGATGGAGTGGTTTTGGTTAACCAAAATGAAGTTAAATATGGGCACACTTGGAAATATGACCAACACAACCTATCCACCTTCATGAAAGCACTGGAAGCCTTTCAGGAGGAATTTAATGAGAAAGCTAAAGATGGAAAGGAAAATCAAAGAATCAATGCAGCCAAGTTGCACACAAATGAGAACATGGAGATTGAAGAGGTATTCTCAAATGATGAAATGATGGTTGTTGAAATGCTTGTAGTGTGGAATGAACTGGGTTCATGCATTGAGAGCGAAAATATATAAATAGGATGCAATATACAATGCAATTTTTTGTACATGTTGCATAATATAGTATAATATTTTATAGCACCTAAAAATGTATATATGTTTATATAATTTGTACAACAAGTTGTAATAGGACATGGATAGTATTAGTGATGGCATGCAAAAACAATGATGTGCATTTTAAATAGTAGAATTTTGTGGTATCCATGAAAAATACATAATGTATTTTGATTACACCATTATTAATACAAAATATATGTAAGCATATGTACATATACACTATAATTCATCCTTCAACAAAGCAACAACACACCAGGGCATCTCATTCATCAAAGTCACCCATGCCTAATTGTGTCTCTAGGGGTTTGAACCTTGGTGGATGGCATAATCAAATAAACTAATTTAAGTGATTCCATGATAGTGATAGTCATATTGGATGGGGGAACAATATATCTCAATGGTCAATAGGATGAATAATATGAATTTGAATAAGGGTTCTACCAAGAAAAAAAAATTGAATTGATTTTCTAGATGTGTGATGTTTAATTATTTTTTTAAGTTTATTGTAAAAATTAAGATGCATTGATTTTTTTAGTTTTGTTTGTGAGTGAATATTTTGACTTCTATGGATTATGTGAAACAAAAAGACCACATGTCATAATTTCAATGATGTTCATAATAAATGATCAATATTATTGCATGAAGCATGAGCCAATATATTGTTTAGTACTTTTACAGAGTTAAGAAATTATGCAAGCGGATGGATGCAAGAGGATGGAAGCATATGACTAAATGACATTGTTGGGAAAAGGAGCAAGTATGTTCCCAAGTGTAGATGGTATAAATAGAATAAAAGAATGAGATTCATTGCACACAATAGTTTTAAGATATCTATGATACTTTCCCAAGGCACCATATAAATGGTTTTCACCATAGGGTAATTTTTTTGTGTAATTTTTTTAATTATACAATTTTCTTAGTTTTGTAGCTTTTGTTGCTTTATTTTTTAGTTTTTATGTACATTTTTTCACCCCATGACATATTCATCAAGGTCTTCATGGTCCATTATATCATGGCGCATCTTGACAATGTGTTTACTAGGGGCGTGTGTTGCTTTTTGTATTTTTATGTCTTCATGAATATGACACTAAAAAATCATGGTTCCTCATAACCCAATGCATCATATCATGTGCTACAACAAATTTAAGTTGATTAATAAATTTAAAAATCTCACAAAATCACTAGCATATATCTATCATTGTAAACCACATAATGTTATGGTAGATACAAAAATAAAAATGATAGCCTTGATTAGATTTTACATTTACATTTTTATGTGTTCAAAATCCATTTTCTATTTCTCATACATCGAGCTAATATTCAATCACTATTATGCCATGATTAACACAATAAAACAAATTACAAGAAATGAGTGTCTACTAATTCATAGTCTAGCATATAACTATATAATCATAAGTTGATATCAAATAATCCTCAACTACTTGTAAATATTAAAATATATACATCATATTGATTATATCATAGAAGCACAAATGGTGGTTTAAGAAAGAATGAGTCATCATATATCTCTATCAAATATATTTGTGTCTACATGTATCGATCATTTTATATAAAAAATACATAATCATGAATAGGATATGTGTTCTTGACATCTCAAAATAATAATAAAACCATGCATCATCAATCTCAACCTTAGTTATGACTACTAGTGTCACCTAGTGGTGATGATGGTGATGTAAGGAAAGTAGAGGTGTGGAAGCAACTTTCCTAATGTCAAAACCACAGGGAAGTAGGAGACAGTACTTTTAATTTTCAAATTACAATCCAATTAAGACACACATGAAAGATTTACAGAAACAAAAAAAATAAACAATGACAAATTAACACCAAATTTACGTGGGAAACCCTTTCGGGAAAAAACCCACCACACCAAGTAGAATTCTCTTTGTATTTTAGTAATCAAAAAATTACATATAATGTAGAGACACAACTCTCTGGTATCAGTTTTACAGTTTCTTCATTCACTGTTCTTCCTGTTATAGAAATGATCTCTTTGATTCTCTCTGTACTACCAACTTAGAATGCTATCCTTTAAATATTACCAAATTCTAATTTTTTTTCCTCTGTTCATCCTTATCCGCCATTACCCATCGTAGAAAGTTTCCATCCCATTTCAGATTTTTCCTTGCATACAGTTTAGCTCCAGTGTCACACCTATTGCAAAAATCTAACTGCCAACCATTTGAATTTTGCTTCCTCTGATTGGTCCATGAGATGCCACATAGGAAAGTCAAACAATCAAAGGAACATTCAACTAAGTTCGCATGTTGGTGAGACACAAGAAGTGTCTCACCAATGCTCATTAGCTTCATATCGATATCGGCGTAAGTCCCAATAGTCGACAAAAAGTTACACCGATGACCCCAGTCGCTATGAGTCTCCTCGACATCCGCTAGACACCCGATAGCAACTCGGCGAGACATTTCATATTGGCAAGACTTCATACCGACAACCAAGTCTCCCAGATAACTGTGAGTGAATAACCATCAACGAGAGAAACAATAGTCGGTGAGAGATCTTGCCGAGTCTCCAAGTCATAGTGATAGGTCTATTCGACAAGACCAAAACAAAGTCATAGTGACTAGGGCATTTCAACAAGATTCAGAACAACTAGTCGGCCAGACATCAATAATGTCACAGCAACTTTGCCCTTCAGGAGTTATATGCCAATAAGGATCGAGGCACCTATTCCAATAATCTCCCACTTGACAAAGATCTTACTGATACCTCTAGAGCATAATCAAACTACTGATATTCATGGGCCAAGAGGCCCATCGAACTAGCACACCACCTGTACTTGTCTGTGCTCACAGGCTTCGTCGATGCATCTGCAACATTCTCCAAAGTATCCACTTTCTCCAAAGAGACCTTCCCATCCTCCACCATATCCGTACAAAGTGATACTGTACATCTATATGTTTCGTCCTAGCATGGCAAGTAGGATTTTTTGCCAAACATATAGCACTATGACTGTCACAGTAAATAGTAATTTTTCCTGCATCAAAACCAATGTTAGAACACAAACATTTTAACTAGATTGCTTCTTTACAAGCATGTGTAGCTGCCATGTATTCTGCTTCTGTAGTGGACAAAGTGACAATAGCCTGTCGCTTGCTCATCCAACTCACTGCACCACCATTCATCATGAAAATATATCCACTGGTGGATCTCCTGCTATTAATGCCCCCTGCCTAATTAGAATCCACATATGTCCCATGCCTAATCAGAATCCACATAACCTCGAATACTGAGAGTCCTCTGTGATTCAACCAAGTTCCCATGGTAACACAAAGCATAGTCTAAAGTTCCCTTCAGATATCTAACCACTCTCTTTACAACATCCCAATGTGTTCTTCCAGGATTAGCCATAAACTGACTAAGTACTCCCACTGCTTGGGCAATGTCTGGCCTTGTACAGACCATTGCATACCTAAGGCTGCCAACCGCACTAGCATATGGCACACTGGTCATGTCCTCCATCTTAGCAGGAGATTTTGGATAATCCTCAATAGATAGCTTTGTTCCCTACATAACTGGAACAACTAGCTGCTTGCAATCAGTCATGCAAAATCTCTTTAGAATAGTCTTGATATACTTACTCTGACTAAGCCAAAGTTTTATATTCTTCTTGTGCCTAGTTATTTCCATTCCCAGAATATACCCTGCTGCACCAAGATCTTTCATTTCAAACTTTGCAGACAACTGAGACTTAAGATCATAAATCATTAGCTTACTATTGCCTATGAACAGCATATCATCAACATAGAGAGCAATAATAAGAACTTGATCACTTTCAGCTTTGTAATACACACAATGATCATATTTTGATCTTACAAATCCCAATGACAAAACAAAAGTGTCAAATTTATGGTACCACATTCTAGGAGACTATTTTAACCCATACAGAGATTTCTTTAACTTGCAAACTAGTCTTTCTTTACCTTTTTCCACAAAGTGCTCTGGCTGGGACATATAAATTTCTTCTTCAAGATCACCATGAAGAAATGTTGTCTTCACATCCATCTGCTCAATCTCTAAGTCATATGCAGATGCAAGTGACAAAAGAAATCTAATAGATGTCACCTTAGCTACAGGAGAAAAGATTTATCCATAATCAATTCCCACTGGAATAAACTTTTGCAACCAGCCTCATGATATTTTTCTACACTACCATCTAGACCAATTTTCCTTTTGAATATCCATTTGTAGCCTATAGATTTTTTGCCTTTAGGCAATGGAACCAAACTCCAGGTATCATTCTTTTCTAATGATGCCATTTCATCATTCATGGCTTCCAAACAAGAGTTTGAATTTACATTTTAAATGCCTCCTTTACAGTCTTAGGCTCATCAGTGCTAGAAATTAAAGCATAGGAACAAGTAGACTCAATCAAAGAGAACCCATACCTATTTAGGTTGCTTTCTTTCACGAGTTGACCTCCTCACAGGCTGAGGCTAAGGTGGTTCTTCATCTTCTTCAAAACTTTCAGAGCTACTTGAGCTTTCCTTAGTATCAGGTACATTTTGATTTTTCAATTCCTCTTTATTTGGTGTCGGAGGAATATCTACTACATCCTTTTCATTTTTTGATTTCTTCTCTAACTGCAGATCCAGTGTAGAAGGCTTCAACTCATGAAAGATAACGCTTCTGTTGTAAAAAACCTTCTCAGTCTCAGGATTCCAAAGCTTGTATCCTTTTATGCCAGAACTATAGCCAATAAAAATACACTTTACATCTTTGTTTTCCAACTTAGATCTTTTTTCAAATGACACATATGCATATGCCTCACAGCTAAAGACACGAATATGTCTCAGAGAGAGCTTCTTTCTAGACCATGCTTCCAAAGGTGTCTTCTCAACAAGAGTAGAGTTAGGAGAATGATTTACCAAGTAACATGTTGTAGAGACTGCTTTAGCCCATAACTTCTCCTCCAAGCCAGCACTGCTCAGCATACTTCATGCTCTTTCCATTACTGTCCTGTTGAACCTTTCAGCAACTCCATTTTGCTATGGAGTGTAAGGTGTAGTCTTATGTCTTTTAATCCCATGATCTTTACAGTACCTTTCAAATTCATCTGAACAAAACTCACCACCATTGTTAGTCCTTAAACATTTTATTTTCCTACTAGTCTAATTTTCAACAAGGTTTTAAAATTCCTTAAACTGACTAAACACTTCTGATTTACTTCTCAGAAAATATACAAATGTTCTTCTTGAATAATCATCAATTAATGACACAATATCTTGATTTAGACAGAGAAGGAATATTCACTAGACCGAAAACATCAGAATGAATATAATCAAGCAAACTAGAAGATTTGTGAGGACTAGAATAAAATGAAACACGGTGTTGTTTTCCATATATACAATGTTCACAAAACTAAAATTCGAGGTTACAATCTTCAAGCCCCTCAACTAGGTTTTTATTCTTCAAGGTCTTTAAACCTTTCTCACCAATGTGGCCTAGCCTATGATGCTAGAGCATTGTCTTTCCTACTGGAAGTTTAACCTCCGTGGAGTTTACACCATTAGGAACATTTCCATCTTTTCCTTCATGAGTAGCTTTTTGTGACTTCGCAGAGACACTATTGCATTAAATAGCTTATGCATCCAACTTGTACAAGGTACCAATTTGAGCACCCCTAGCCAACACTATAGAGCCTCTAGTCATCTTGCAGCCATTTCCAGAGAACGTGACATGCACTCCAATATCATTCAACTTACTTACAGAAAGTAAATTATGAGCTAGACCTGGTATATGCATCACATCATTGATTCCCTTCACTCTTCCATCAGGGAATTGAATTCTAACTCTTCCACAACTGACAATTTTTAAAGATGAATCACTTGCCAAATACACCTTTCCACTATCATAATTTTCATACTTCATGAACCAGTCTCTATGAAATGTCATGTGGAAAGATGCTCTAGAATAAATCAGCCAAACATCATCAGATGCCCACGTAGCCAAAGCTGCAATGAAAGCGTCTGCATCACTTTGAGAAGAATCATTATCAAAAGAGATTTTCTTCTTCTTCTTTTTCTCCTCCTTGCAATCCTTTCAAACATGACCAAGTTTCCCACAATTCTAGCATTTCACCTTGGACTTCTTGCCAGGAGACTTTGATCTCCCTTATGATTTCGATCTAGATTTCTTGTCCTTCTTCTTGCCCTTCTCCTTTGATTTGCCTCTAATAGCCAGAGCCTCCTTTGCCATCTTAGAATATTTTCTTCTCATCTCTTCTAACAACAAAGAAGCAACAACATATTTCATCTTGAAAGTGGATGTCATACTCCCAATAGCCATCACCAGATGATCCCAAGAATTTGGCAAAGAACATGTAGCAGTAGCATGTAGCGATCTTCATCTTCAATCTTCACACCAACAAATATTAACTGAGTAATTAGCATGTTGAATGCATTCAAATGATCAACAATAGATCCTCCCTCCTACATTCTCAAAGAGTACAACTTCTTCCTCAAGAACAATTTGTTCACCAAGGACTTGCCTTGATAAATAGATGCCAGTCTTTTCCACAAGGAAGATGCAGTCTTTTCTTCATGCATGTTCAAAAGAATAGAGTCTACCAAAAATATCCTTATCAGCCCCTTAGATTTTCTATCTGCAAGATCCCAATCCTCTTGCTTCATGCCTTGAGGCATCGTTCCAGACACAACAAGCCATAGATCATGATCCACTAACAGATCTTCCATTTTGAGTTTCCACAACTCAAAATTGCTACCATTGAATTTCTCTATTTCCATCTTCTCGAATGTGCTCACCATCTTAATTTTTAATTAAACTATCAGACCTCTACCAAACTCCCACTGAAAAAGAATTGACACAAAAAACCCAACCCACTCACAAGGATAACAAAATTGGCCAGGCTCTGATACCACTTGTAAGGAAAGTAGAGGTGCAGAAGCAACTTTCCTAATGTCAAAACCATAAGGAAGTAGGAGATAGTACTTTTAGTTTTCAAATTACAATCCAATTAAGACACACATGGAAGATTTACAGAAACAAAAAAATACTCAATGACAAATTAACACCAGATTTACGTGGGAAACCCTTTCAGGAAAAAACCCACCACACCAAGTCGAATTCTCTTTGTATTTTAGTAATCAACAAATTGCATACAATGCAAAGACACAACTCTCTGGTATCAATTTTATAGTTTCTTCATTCACTGTTCTTCCTGTTACATAAATGCTCTCTTTGATTCTCTCTATACTACCAACTTAGAATGCTATCCTTTAAATATTACCATATTATGATTTTTGTCCTCTATTCATCCTTATCCGCCATTACCCATCGTAGAAATTTTCCATCCCATTGCAGACTTTTCCTTGCATACAGTTCAGCTCCAGCGTCGCAGATTTTGCAAAAATATAACCGCTAACCATTTGAATTTTGCTTCCTCTGATTGGTCCACGAGATGCCACATAGGAAAGTCAAACGGTCAAAGGAACATTCAACTGACACAAGAAGTGTCTCATTGATGCTCAATGGATTCATATTGATATCAGCGTAAGTCCCAACAATTAGCAAGACGTTATAGTGAAGGCCACAAGTCATACCGAAACCACCAACATCCATTGCATTCCTATCGACAAGAGATTTCTCATCGGCAAGACTCATAACGATGCTCACAAATCATGACTTCAACTTTTCCATTGGTAAGACTTTACCGCTCGCCAAGAGGTTACACCGAGTCTCCTCAAGTTTCACCGAAGCACTCGATAGTCGGCAAGACATTCGTCTTTCACCAAGACTTCACTCTGAGCACAACATGTCATATTGAGTCAGCAAGACTTTTTTCTTTCACCAAGACCTCACATTGAGCAAACATGTCATATCGAGTCGGCAAGACATTTGACTTTCACCAAGACTTTACACTAAGCGAACATGTCATACCGAGTCGGCAAGACATTTGTCTTTCGCGAAGACCTTACACCGAACGAACAAGTCATCCCGAAGACTATCAACAAGACTCTCCAAGTCGCCAAGACTTCACATCGAAGTATTTTGTCACCACAAAAGCACCAAGTATATCCCTGTCGACGAGACCTTCATCAATCGTTGGGACATCATACGGAAACAAAAAGTTACACCGATGACCCCAGTCGCTATGAGTCTCCCCGAAATCCGTTAGACACCCGATAGCAACTCAGTGACACATTTCATATTGGAAAGACTACATACCGACAACCAAGTCTCCCCGATAATTGCGAGTGAATAACCATCAGCGAGAGAAATGACAATTGGCGAGAGATCTTGCTGAGTCTCCAATTCATAGCGATAGGTCTATTCGGCAAGACTGAAACAAAGTCACAGTGACTAGGGCATTTCAACAAGATTCAAAATAGCTATTCGGCCAGACATCAATAATGTCACAATGACTTTTCCCTTTAGGATTTATATGTCAATAAGGATTGAGGCACCTATTCCAATAGGTGAGGGAGGCACTCCCGCATGAGGGCCCATCCCTATAGATCTAGACACCAATGCTCCTATTTGTGAAGTCATATTCCTAATATATGGGAGTTCCCTCTCTATTTGGTGTACCAAATATTCATATAATAACTTGTAATACTATTTCTCTCTCATCAGCCTAGCCAAGTCAAAAACATGTGTCAATCCTTGAGGTATGAGTAATGTTCATACTATATATTTCTGTTGGTGCAGTCTAAACATCTAGTTAGGCCTTACCTTTCTTCAATTGCAATATATGAAGGGCACATAATATACTAAGAGGGGGGTGAATAAGTATATCAAATCTATTTAAAACTCTTTAATTCAACGTGTATCTATAAGCATGAAACATTAGACATGAATCAAAACAACTACTATCAATCAAATAATCATAGAAGTACACATCCACACAATGAACACCAGATATACATGGAAACTTGGAATGGGAAAACACATGGTGAGAAAAGCTTCTTGGAGCTACTTTCCAAATCTAGCCTCACAAAAATAATGAATAAGTATAGTTATGAAGTAGGCACCAAAATACTAGAGACACCAATCCCCTACTGTGTTTGTAGGCACCAACATACTAGAGACACCAATCCCCAATACAAATATTTTAGAACCAAATCAACAAGTAGGACACCAGTCTTACTAGATTACAAATATAAATCTTGTAGAACTTCAATGTTGATTACACAACTTACATAAGATCTGATCTTGTCTCAAACTCTCTTCTACACTCCTTATGATCTTTTGATTATGGTGCTTAATACTTGAGATGTAACTCATATTGAATAACACTTGCTCATACAACTACTCTCACACTCACATACACTCTTACATAAACACCCATATTTCATATGAAGTGAGATCTAAAGATATGATGATTATATACATCTCACTATATTAACACCAATTCATGTCGGCCAAGGGTCCACAATTAACCAAGTCGACATAGGACAAACCTAAATTAAAATTGACATGAAACATGTAGCATGTAGCTCCTAATCAAATTTGTTGCTATCAAAATAATATGATGTCATGTGCTTCTATAGGAACAATAACTTGGACCTATTTTATCATCCCATGCAATCTCTAGAGGTCACATGCTTCAATCCATTGCCACATAGTTTCTAAACAACCATATGTTGATTAACCAGCATAGTGACCATTTTGTCACTTCAATATTTTTGCACGTTGAACATAAATCTTGAAAGATCTAGAATAAGATAGACTAAGTGTAGGCATACTCTCCTTTCAAACCATAAACCAAAACTTGCATCCAAAAATGAATAGAGATCATGAGTATGTTTCTAGAGAAATCTTTTTGCCTTGAGTAACTGACCTTAGACATTTTGGATTAGACTTATAGATTACCTCTACCAATATGAATGATAATTCAAGTATGATTATATTTAATTATCACAATTCTATTGAAATTACTCCTTTGATATTAGTGAGAACCTTTGACATCAAAGAAAATACTATTGGAAACTTGTAGCCATTTAAAGACAATTTCCACATAACCCACAAGAGAAATCTATGCAACTAAGTATTCAGAATCCACATGCAAGAGAATAGACAACATACCCATTAAAATATGACACAAGATATACCCTGGGAAAACCCTTAAGAGGGAAAAAACCTAGCCTCCAAAAGCATCCATCTCTCATGTATTATTCAACAATAAAAATTACAATACATATTCAAAGTCTCCATGAACACCATTGAAGCATCAAGCCCTCTCCAAGAAATCCATGTGAACAAGCATGTAACCACACATCCCATGCCATGCTTCAAACCCTCACAAATTCTAACAAGAGCTTACATGCAAACTTCCCAACCTAAAAAACCACCCTTGCAGTTGCTTTTATATAAATAAGCTCCCACAAAACCACCAAGTGGTATTACACAAAACCATGTGACTAAAACCATGAAATTACAAAACCATGTCCCCATATTTAATACTAGGTAATTTATTTATTTATTTTCCCTAATATTAAATAATTACATTTTAGCAACTTAACTTATGTCCCAATGTTACATGCAACATAAAGTGGCCCCAAGAATAATTACATTAAATACATTATGCAAGGTGTACAACACACCTTTTTCTAACATTCTCCCAATTGTTGTATACATTTCATAAGGGGAACAAGTAACCTAAAAACATGAATCAAAAGAACAATCCATTAGCCACATATACCATCAAGGAATGAAAGTGCTCCATGTGCTCCATCAAGATACCTACAACAAGAATAAAATTGACTACCATCCCAAGCATGAATGCTCTCATCCACCATCATGCCAATGGACAAAGATAAGAAACCATCCAATAGAGAAGCCACACAATCTGTCACAATGAAGCATAAGTCCTACTCAACTGATATCCCAAACACAAACACTCAATCCAAAGGTATCAATATGCACCAATAGCTATCAAGATACACAAACCCATAGCTGAAATAGCACCCACAACAAGTTCCAACACATCCAACTATCCATACCTCCAAGGTATATGAATCATAGCAAACTCATGTCATAAGCATATACACCCATAAACTGTCATCATAAACTTTATGTGCAAAACTTGTCAAAGAATCACATACACATCCAAGAGCTCCCACTACATGGGTAATGAAAATCTAAAAAATAATCAATGCATACCAAGTCTACCAATAGCATCATATAGAAAGTGTAAACAACATCATGTAGAACCAAGGAATCACCCACAATGATATGCAAACCTGTAAATGAATAACTTGTAAGAAAAATTGTCACCACAAGTCTCCATAGCTCTCCCAAGTTCTCCACACCCAACAAAGGAAAATGATAAAGGAACCTTCATGCCATCACCCAAGAACATAAGTGAAAACACATGAACACAAGCTAGTGATCATAATAGCTCCAACCAAACCTCAAACCAATGTAATGTGAAACCAAACATCTTGGAAGATAACCAAGACCAAAGAAAGAAACTATGCACATCATATACCTGTAGAAAAATCTCCCACATACACCTCTAAATGTCAACAGTCAAGTATGATCTCCTCCACAACACCCGAAAAGAAAATACATGACAACACCCAATTGTTCAATCACCAAGATCAAACATAACATATGTATCATGTAATCAACATGGATGTAAGCCTCTCATAACCAAAGAAGATTAAACTAAATCCATTCCTAATGAAGGAAATAAGCCCAATACATCTCCTAAACTAAACATCAATGAATATAATCACAATGCATAAGGAGATAAACATGCCAACACTCTTCAAATGAACCCTCCAAAACCATATATCCATAGCTCAAGATCCAAATGCATGAGAAGATAAAGCATAAAACTTAAAGCATCTGAAAGTAACAATGAGCAATACCTCTCAAGTGAAACCACTAAGAAGACCAAGAGTGGGAAATGTGAATGCTCCTCTAAGGTATCCAAGTCATCATGACTCATCCAAGAACACTCTCCTCATAGGTCCATGTTGAACTCACATCCAACCAAGGTGTAGGCTCCTCAAACTTCCTACTGAAATCTCATCAAGAGTAACCATCTCAACTCATGTCTCTAACCATAAGGGAACTCAAGCCTCACCTATGTCTCCAAATATCTATGAGTACTTGTAACCAATCAATCCATGCTAAACTCTAAATGCAACATAGCACCATCATGAAGAAATCAAGCAAATGATCAATGTACCCAATATAAAGAGAACTACACTCGATCAATGTCAAAGCTCCAATCAAGAATCAGGAACATAAATGTGACATCCATGATATAACCATCTCCTCCTAGGAGATCACATGCACCATAACATACATATTTACATATTAGTCTCAAGAGAACATGTACCATGCCACAACTCTAAGCTAGCATCAAGAGTAAACCATGACATAATACCATAACACCTTAAACCAAGAATCAACATATGTAATCAATATGAATCGAATAATCCCCTGTCAATGAAACCAAAGATTCCAATGAACCATCACTGCATAAAAGTAGAATCCAAGAGTCCATCCATGACACCAACAATCACTATAGAAGTCCATCCACCATCAAATGGTGAATCCACATCACTGCCAACAACTCCCATTGAACTATGATACTGAGTCTCACATGGCATCATGACAACCATCCTCTCCATGAAGATCATCTAGTTCTACACACATAATTGAACTGTAAGTAACATAACAAGTAGAATCAAAATCTCCAAGCCAAGAAGATACCTACAACTGCCAAACCATCATAAACATATCCAACACCGCCAAAACCATCACTGTCAAAAGCTCCCACTAAAAGTGTATAACCAATGAATGTAACAAGCTATCATGACATTGTAATATCAATCTCCTAATGAAGATCAACCAAAGAGTTCCCTCAAACAATCAAATAACTCAAATGCAACATGAGCTCCTCAATAATAAAGAAAAGTAAACCATGATCCTCATACCAAGAAGATTCATCGCCACAACCTGAAATAGGATCCAATCCAACACCACCAACAATGCACCTACATAAACCATCATGACATGCCAAAGTCTCTAAAACTCAAGAAAAATCCATGACACCATGATCACCACCAAATGTACCAACAACTCAACCCAATTGTGTACACATATCTTCATAATCATAGTCAGTTGCATAGGTCTCATATCATGACTATACTTGGTAATACCATCTCACCTCCTCAACATGACAACAAAACCAACAAACCAAGAGACTAAACCAAGCCACCAAAATTGAACATGCATCAACATTGAAATATCAATGGGAAAAGGCAACCCATGTCCAAGTCATAAATGCAACATGTAAGTATAGACTACCTACAACATTGCACAATTTGTAGATACAACAATGCAATATACAAATCCAAATATATATTGATAACCATGTCAAATGAGAGAATAATCTGAGATATACAATTGAGTGTACAATGAGTCCAACATCAAATCTCCAAGATTCGATCATCCATAAACTCATAGTATCACCATAGTCAAAGAAACCCATAAATAGCTCAAATAAAGAAAATAGCAAATAAACCATTCCAAAATATCTCCAAACCTGATCCACTATGTAGTGCTCTGAACAAACCTTTTGTTGATTATTTGTAGTCCAAAATCTGACTCTATATGCACTCGATATCACCTCTTGAAACTAAAAAAAAACACGTGAATTACAACATGCAAAATACTATCAAAACTACAAAATCTTAAAAAATCATTGGCACAATAGTGTAGATCATCCAATCAGCTTTCCAACGAGTCCAAGAAGAGCAAAAATGGACAATCTGGGCAAAAGTTATGCCCCTCCAAAGTAAAACAACAATTTGCATGTGAGGCAAAAAAAAATTTAGCCACCTCTGGTGGCTAGGTGGCGGCCCCACCCGGGTGGCACCACCCACCTAGTGGTGGAACTAAAATTTTCTTCAAATGCAATTTAATTTTTCAATATTTAAAATTATGGGTCGGCTTTAAAATACCTGGTGGAATTTTAAAAAAATCATAGGCAAAATTTTTAATAAATATTAAAACTTTATTTTTTTTCTAAAAAGGACTTTTAAAAAAGTCTTTGCTGTTGGTAAGGGAGAGAGAGCTTGCCCAACTAGGGAGCTGATGCTAGCAGACAAGCTAGCAGCATATGCCGTCTGGCCTGTCACATCAGTATATAGCCTATTGGCAGGGTCGTAGGGTGGGTCGATCTACAGACCCCCCCACTTAGCTTTTTTATATTTTCAAATGAGGCTTTTTCTGCAGGCCCTTTTTCATGATTTTTATTTTTATTTTTTTTCTTTTTATTTTTGCAAGTTCGAATTTTCGATGGGATTTTTATTTTCATTTTTATTTTATTTTTTATTCTGCAACTGAGATGGAGGGCCATACAGCCATATTTGATTAAAAAAATTGCATTTTCTTTCAAATGTAAGTAAAATAGGTCATGTTATATATCAAAATTCGTCTCTCAACCAACCCAAATCCAACAGTGAGGTCCATTTTGATCTAGGAGGTCTTCTATAAATTTTCCCCCACAAAACCCCCACTTGAATGCAAAACCAAGAAACCCATTTCACCCAAAATTTCTTACACCCCAAATATGTAAATAACCCATCAAAACAACAAACCCAAAACCCTCAGATCTGCAATAAACAACCTGCAAAACCTTCATATCTTGCCATGTCTTTGATTCTATCATGCAACGCATAGATTCAAACTTAAACAATATTTTTCTCAACCAAGGGTTATACAACCACAACCATGGCTTTGATGTAACGTCCCCATTTTGGCCATATGCTCTTCTGTGACTAATAGCCCATTTCCATAAATCTGTAGGTTGATCAAAAGTGAAATTAGGGTTTCCTTCGCTTGGTGGTTTTTGGATTTTCTTGGGATTTACTATTTTTAGCAAGTTCTAATTTTGGTAGTGGTCCAGTTGGCAACTCTTTAGTAAGTTTCCTTTTCAATTGGAGCAGTTGTTTGGTTTTGATTCTAGATTTTTGGAGCAATTTTTAGAGAAATCATTTAATTAATAGCAATTAATGTTATATTTTAATATTGACCCCTTGGCCTAATGAGATGACTTGAAGTTGTGTTAAAAAGGTGGTCATAAAGGGTGGATGCCTCATAAAGGAAATATTTGATATTTCATAGTCTTTAATGCCTTGGAGTTTGGATGCCAAAAGGTGATGAAATAAAGTGATTTCAAATTAAAATTATATATATATTTCAAAAAGGGAACTTTTGGCATCCCTTTCTTGGAGGAGTTTTGGGAATTTGAGAAGTCACCTCTTTTTCTATAAAAGAGAAGTTTTGCTCCAACTTTTATTATCCAATGTTTTTATGCTAATATTATGCTGTCGAAATGACAACTTGTTTAATACTTCGAGGGATGCTTACCTCCTAGTTCGAATCCAATTTCATGTTTGAAAGACAAAACCTAGTTGGTCTTATTGCTGCTTCTCAATCAAACTAGCAGATTGTGCTTCAAAGTTGGTGAATTTTGGTGAGAATTTCAGTTTTAATGTTGCTGGTGTATACATAGCTTAAGGTGTTTTTCATTTACATCTTTTGATGTGTTTATTTTGGTTATGGGTATATTATCCTTGCAATTCTATGCTAATGGTGACTATATTTGGATAATTTCATAATTTAATTCCAAGTATTTGATTTTAGCAAGAGAAATCGCCCCTCTTGAGAGTGCATTGAGATTCATGCAAAATAATATATTGAGTTTTGATGTAGTTTTATGGTTTGAGTTTGGGTGCCTATCCTCCAAAGAGCCTTTGCATTTTGTTTCATTCAATTAAGACGTATATTGAAAGAGTTATGAGCATTTCATTGTTTTACAGGTTGTTGGTTTATAGTTTCAGTTTGCTGTTTTTTTTATCTGACTTCAATAAGTTTAGAATTTGGCTTCAATTTTAGTCTTTGAGAGTTATATAAACTAGCTAAATTCATTCTTCACATATATTTGCATTCATTCTTCTATTGTAACACTTGTAATTTGTAGTTTTTCTTAATTATAAGGTTGAGAATTAGTAGTACTAATCCAACCATTTATTTATTGCATTACTTGTGATTTTCTAATGCAAATATTATAACCCTTGGATGGTTTACTGCCAGTGTGGAGGAATTTGATTTGTATTTACTTTCTATCACCCACTGTTAAGTGGAGAATTCCCACTATTTAGTGGATACCCTCTGCAGTGGAGGAATAAGTCTAGATTATGTTGTTTTCTTCCCCCCATTGTTTAAGTGGCTGAGCGGATTTCTCTCATGGCTGGATCACCGCCTCTTTCTGTTTCTAGTTTTATTTACTTTAAGCTATAATTTAGTTACTCTGCCATATGCTAGCACCTCGCCTACAAAAGGATCTTGTGTGCACATTCTTGGCATTGAGATTATTTCATTTGGTTCTATTTTGAGGCTAATGCTAATCCCTTGGTGTAGTGTTGGCTTGTGTTATGGTAATTCAAAAAAAATTGGTTGACATATTTTGTTTGATACTAATTGTTAGAAACTTGCAACCATTTAAAGATAATTTCCACATAACCCAAAAGAGAATTCTATGCAACTAAGTATTCATAATCCACATGCAAGAGAATAGACAACATACCCATGAAAATATGACACAAGATATACCCTGGGAAAACCCTTAAGAGGGAAAAAACCTAGCCTCCAAAGGCATCCATTTCTCATGTATTATTTAGCAATAAAGATTACAATACATCTTCAGAGTCTCCATGAACACCATTGAAGCATCAAGCCCTCTCCAAGCAATCCATGTGAACAAGCATGTAACCACACATCCCATGCCATGCTTCAAACCCTCACAAATGCTAACAAGAGCTTACATGCAAACTTCCCAACCTAAACAACTACCCTTGTGGTTGCTTTTATAGAAATAAGCTCCCACAAAATCACCAAGTGGTATTACACAAAACCATGTGACTAAAACCATAAGATTACAAAACCATGTCCTGATATTTAATATTGGGCACTTTATTTATTTATTTTCCCCAATATTAAATAATTACATTTTAGCAACTTAACTTATGTCCCAATGTTACATGCAACCTAAAGTGGCCCCAAGAATAATTACATTAAATACATAATGCAAGGTGTACAACACACCTTTTTGTAAAAAATATTTTTTGACATTACTCCTTTGAAATCAATGACAACATCTATTCAAAAATCTCCCTCTTTGTCATTGATGAAAAACAACAAACTGCTGCTAGAACAAGAAGACAAATATAATGTGTTCAAATTAGGAAACCACCTCACATTAACTTCCACTTACTCCCCTTAGATGATCCATATCTTCCTTCTTAAATAGTTTATCATTTTTAGTCCCATTTTTCCCCCTTTAACATCAATGGAAAAGGTACTGCTCATTGCATACTCTGTAGACTCATTTCTTGGATAGACTCCCCCAAGTCCCTACTATATTGCTTCTAAAAACAATATACAAGACCACCATACATTCTTGTGGTAGGGAGACTATGCCCCCCTCAAGTTTCCTCTTGAATCAAGAGGAGGGAGCAACAACACCCAACTTCTTCTGGATGAACTCAAAAGTCTCCTAGGAAGAAGTTTTGTGAAAATGTCAGCTACTTGCTCCTTGGTTTTAACATATTTCACCTTCACTTATTTTCTTGTAACATTCTCTCTTAGAAAATGATACTTGATTGAAATATGATTTTTCCTTGAGTGCATTACCAAATTCTTTGAAATTTTTATAGTACTAGTATTATCACACAAAATGGAAATGGGTTCATCAAACTCTATCTTCATCTCCTTAAAGTTTTGCTTCATTCATTAAACTTGAGTGCAACATGAAGCTATTACAATGTATCCTGCTTCTATTATAGATAAAGAAATTAAATACTACTTCTTGCTTAACTACGATACATGACCATTACCAAGAAAGAAAGCTCCACCACTTGTTCTCTTTTGGTCATCTATGCTTATTGCCTAATCTACATATATGTATGTAGTCAAAGCGAAATTTTCACTCTTAGGGTACCACAAACCAATGTCCATTGTAGCCTTCAGATATAT
The DNA here is from genome assembly GCA_007258455.2 of Sequoia sempervirens. Lineage (NCBI taxonomy): Eukaryota > Viridiplantae > Streptophyta > Pinopsida > Cupressales > Cupressaceae > Sequoia > Sequoia sempervirens. The sequence continues at coordinate 15,835,646 of VDFB02271358.1, read as the reverse complement.
GAATATCATTTTTACTAATTTGACATGAGTTTCCTTAGGTGTTGCCTAAAATCTAGCTACCATCCCAACTACTTGCATTATATTTGGTCTAGATGCAGTCACATATAATAAAATACCAATCATGGACCTATACAAAGTTTGATCTATTAGAGAAAGTTCATCATCTTTAATCAATTTACACCTAGTAACCATAGGTGTACTCATCGGTTTGGATTCTTCCATTTTAAACTTTCTTAACATTTCTTTTATGTACTTGTTATGAGAGATGAATATCCCTTTATCTGATTGAGAAATTTGTAGACCAAGAAAGAAAGATAATTCACCAAGCATTGAAATTTCAAACTCACTCTACATTGTATCCTGAAACCCTTTGCACAAAGCATCACTAGTGCCTCCAAAAATGATAGCATCAACATATACAACAACAACCAACAATCGCCATCCTATGCTTTAATGTATAAATTGTTATTTACACTGCCTCTCTAAAACCCTTGCTATTGTAGATATATGTCCAATATGGAATACCATGCTCTAGGAGCCTGTTTGAGCATATAAAGAGCCCTCTTCATCTTACACACAAAATTTAGTTTGTTTGAACATTGAAATCCTTTCGGTTGTTCTATGTAAACTTCTTCTAATTCTCTATTTATAAATGCAGACTTCACATCCATCTGATATAATTTAAAATTCTTGAATGTTGATAAAGACAAATACATTATAATTGCTTCCAATCTTGCTACTAAAGCAATGTCTCTTCAAAATCAATTCCTCCAACCTAAGTATATCCTATACATACAAGTATGGCCTTGTTCCAGATTAATTTTCCATCTTCATTCAACTTATTTCTAAAAACCTATTTGGTACCAATAACATTCTTATCTTTAGGTCTTGGAACTGATTCCCAAGTTTTATTTTTCTTTATCTAAGTTAACTCTTCTTCCAAAGAATCTATCTAAATTTTCTCTTTACTTTCCTCTATATAAGAATTTAGTTCAATCTTTGATAATAAGGCAACATGTACTTGTTCATTTTATCTTTCAAGTCTTTTTTGGGTTTGAATTCCACTATCATTATCTCCTATGATTTTATCTTCAAAATGATTCTTCTGCACATATTTAGTTGGAGCCTTTATAACGGTATTCTTAGAATTGGCTTTTGAGTCTTCATCATTGCTATGGATTGTATATTCATTATCTTCTTCTTCTAAAATTTCATTAGACTGTATTGTTTCATCAACACTTACATTGGCACTTTCCACAATTTTTTTTGGCCTTTTTATTATAATATCTATATTCTTTGCTTGTCATAGAATAAGTAAGAAAAATACCTTCATTAGATTTAGAATCAAACTTACCCAAATGTTCTTCATCCCTTTTGATGTACCACTTGCTTCTAAATATCCTGAGATGTCTAACTAAAGTCGATATTCCTCTCCATAGTTCATAAGGTGTTTTATCAATCTTAAGTCTGATATGAGTTTTGTTCAAAATGCACACTACAATATGAGCTGCTTCTCTCCAATACATATCCAATAAACTTGCTTGACTTAAAATTTTTATTGCCATCTCATGTACTATTTAGTTCTTCCTTTTTGTAACTCCATTTTGTTGTGGAGCCCTAGGATAAAAAATTATCTCTAAATCCCATGTATCTCACATAATTCATCATACCCATCAGAAGTGAACTCTTTGCCTCCATCTAATCTCACACACTTGATTTTCCTTCTGGTTTCATTCTTAACCATTGAATTGAATGATTTAAACTTCTCAAAAGTTTCTGATTTTTCTTTTAAAAAAGTAATCCAAGTCATTCTAGAATAATCATCAATAAGCATCATGAAATACCTATCATCTTGTAGACTCTTTGTCCTGATTGGTCTGCATAGATCCATATGAATCAAATCAATGGATTTGTTGTAGAATATTCCTTAGTGGAAAATCTTGTCTTTTTCTGTTTTCCCTCATGACATGGTTTGTAGCTAGTAGACCAAGGATTCTTGATCTTTGGCATGTCACTAACCATTCCTTTTGAACTAATCTTCACAAGATCATCAAAATTGATGTGTCACAATCTTTTGTGTCAAAGCCAACTCTCCTATCTCTATATAAAAATTTATTTTTCCCATTCAACTCACTGAGATGATATACATCACTATCAATATTTCTTCCTTTTGCAATTAACCCACTGGTGCTGGTCTTTCTTATTTCACAACCTTTAGCACTAAATGAAATATTGTAACCTTTATCACACATTTGACTTATACTTAGAAGACTATGTTTCAATCCTTGAACATACAAAACATCATGAGTTTTTGTCTTACCACCATCAAGACTCAAAGTACCCTTTTTGATAATATTAGCAATAGAATTGTTTCTAAGAGTTATAGATCCTCCATCAAACTTCTTGAAATGCATGAACTTACTTTTGCCTCCAATCATGTGACTTGAACATCCACTATCAATGACCATAGATTCTTCCCCTTTTGAGAATGTAATGTAGTTTGAGGCACCATGGATTTCTCTAATTTATTCTCTTCTAAATTCTTCTTCCAAACCTTATCTATTTCTTTGTTCAGACCTTTTGACTTATGTCATTTGTATGTGGCTTAGGAGGACTCATAAAAATGCTTCTATGATTTCTAGCAATATGTCCAAAATTGTTGCATTTGTGATAAATGATATTGAAATTATACAAAGGTAAAAATGTATTTTTTCTAACAAAATCATTTCTTCTTGTCTAAGCCTTTCTACAATGCACAAACTTATGAGCAAAATAATTGCAATTAAAACAATAACCATAGATCTCTATTAGGGTTTCTTGTTTTTGTGGTCACCCTTGGCCTCTCTTGTGTCATATTGTGCCTTAGGTGTAAGACTTTCTTTTACTCTATGTTGTACGACCACATTTACTATAATTTTTTTGTTGTTTTATTATGCACCTACGGTCTACTCCAACCCAAAAAATCTTGTTGGTGTTGGCAGTTCAACGACTTTGCACAATGGATCCTCCTCCGAAAAAGTGACCCCAAATATTTGTTTTGAAAGTATTCCACGAAGTAAGTCTTTTGATCCTCTAGTAGATGTGGTTCTTCCCATCCTAGATTTTGATTCTACATGCCAATGGTTAGGACAACATACTCTTGTTGGTTATTTTTTTTGGAGGACTCCACCTGAAAGTGTGCTTAAAGAATGGGTTCAAAAGTCTTGGGTCCCTCATGGGGTTTGCCTTGATATGGTCCAAAATTTGACCAAAGGATTTTTTATTTTTTATTTTGTGGAGGTCAATCATGTTTAGGAATATGGTCCTTGGTATGTCTAGTCCTCTTTGTTGGTTTTCCAACCCTAGACCTAGGACTTTACTGTCTCTAATGACATAAAGTTATGGGTTCTAGTTTGCATTGAATTTCTTGGTTAACCTTTTCCTTGTTTGCACTTTTTACAAGATATTGCTTCCTCCCTAGGGAGAGTCATTTGTGTCAAACCCTATAGGTGTTTTCAAGCTTGCCTTGCCCTCAAAAGTGAATCTGTGTAGAAGTGGACCTTTCACAGGAGTCCATTGATATTCAAATTGGTAATTTTCACCATCACTAGAAGGTCACATATTTCAATATGTTGAACACTTGTTATTGGTGTCAATCTATTGATCATAAGATCAATGATTTCTCCCTTGCAGTCCCTCATACTCAATCTCTGCCATGAGAAGTTGAAAAGTATCACTAGGCGAAAGGATTTACCACCAAACAAGAGGAAAAATGGACAATGATTACCAACTAAAAAAACAAAAACAAGTCCAATGATGTAGGGGTAGTTTCCAAAACCCTTGAGCTGTCAATTAAGATTGTAAACCCTTCAGCGAAGGGGAAAGAATCTCAAGCTATTTCTAATATCACTCCAGCTTGGCCAAGGCCCTTTGCCACACCTTAGCCTACATTTGTGATGATATCTTAGTTGGATACATCTCCTCCCATGTTGTAGACCCATAGGATATCACACAGTCCTTCTCAAACTCTTGAAGAAGGAGAGTATGTTCAAAAAAATAGATGCATTTGTATCCTCCAATTCAAATTGGGATAGTCCCACCAAAAAAATTGCAAAATCACTATTCCTCTTTGGAAGAGCTAGATTCCAATGACATGGTTGATTCATTAACATGAATTTTCTCTCTTGGAATGTTCAAGGTATAATAGACCTCTCTAGGAAGTATTATGTTAGGGATACTCTTCAAAAATATGCTAGTATTGATGTTTTGTGCCTTCAAGAAGTTAAAGTTGTTGGTTTCTTGCTCTCCTCCGCTTACCAAGCTATTTGGCCAGTCAATAAAATGTTTTGCTCTGATCATGAGGTAGGACATAATGGTGCAGTCACTCTTTTGTCCCCACGGTGGCATGCTTGTGTGTTTGATGATGGGTCTGACCCCACACACTAACTCGTTTAGATTCTTTTGAACATTGATAATCATTCCTTTGGGATTATTAATGTTTATACCTCAAATGATGTTGTTGAAAGATCTCTTCTTTGGAAATCGATTTTTAACCCATTGCTAGTTGCTACCTAGCTTCTTTATGGGGAATTTAATATGGTCGAGGTGGCATATGACAAAGATGTTACTTTACCTTTTAGGTGGGTAGTTGGAAAAAGAGAAACTTGGTTTTACAGGCATAATAAATTAGGTCTTTTTGATCCTAATATTGGTCACCACCATTCTTATTCTCTCTAGCACCCTTGGTGCAACTATCGAGATGGGTCTGACAAGATCTTTAAACATGTCTTGATCGTACCATGATTTTTTCTCAATCTTTCTTTTCTTTTGGTAGATCTTCCCCATTTTTGGTTAAGCTGTTAGTGGATGTCACACTATTAGATCATTTCCACATTTATTTTTCCATTGAATGGAAAGTGGGGCAGCCTCATGCTAGTAAGACCCATTTTTTTTAAATGCTTCTTTATTGCATCACCAACCCATGCTAGCCCATATCAAAACCATCTAGAATCTTGAATGCACACTTCTTCATTCCACGGGTTGGATCAAGTGGTGGAATGATACAATCACTCACACCGTGAGGTTTCTTCGCATTTATGGGTGCTAACTGGCCATTCTTCATAGAAGGTCTTATGAAGTGACCACTTCTAATCTTTGCAAAGAAACTAAGGCTTTAACAACTATCCCCATTTCCTCTTCTTTGTAAGTCAGGGTTGCAGAGTTGAGACATCAAAAGCAAGTGGTTGATACTTATGATATCAGAGGCACACAAATCAAAGCCAAACTCCACTGGCTTAAAATTGGGGATTGTGCCTTGAAAGAGTTATTTGTGGCTCTTCATGCCAAACACTCTTTGCTTAGCATCAAGTGGATCAAAGAAGGAAATAATGTGCCCACTAAGTTGTCTGACATTCTCGAAGCATGTGTTAGGCACTATGATCAAGTTTTCATAGCCCAAGACTACACACCAAAGTGTGCCAATGCACTCCAAGATTTCCCTGTTGTTGTGCCAAACAGGCTTTCTACTGCCCAAAAATCCTTCTGTGAGCAATTACTCATGATTGAAGACCTCAAGGAAGTTGTGAGCATAATGGTTGATGAAAAATCTTTAGGAATCAATGGTTTTTGTGTGAGTTTTACAAATACCTTTGGGACTTTCTAGGAAATGATCTGCATAAAGTATACCTTGAAGCTTTTCATTCTATCTCCCTAGGTAATCTTATCAACAAAGGTAATATAAAATTCATACCTAAAACTAGTGATCCCAAGGATATTTGCAACTGGCGGCCCATTATGCTCATTTCTTCTTACAAAATTATAGCCAAATCCCTTGCTTTAAAAATCCACCACCTTCTTCCTCAAATTGTGTGCCTTGAGCAGTCTGGTTTTATTAAATCTAGGTTCATTCTGGATAACATTATTGCTATTTGGGAAGGTATGGAGTAGGCTAGACACTAATCAAAAAGCTTTTTTCTTGAAAATTTATTTTTCTAAAGCTTATGACTGTATTAAGTGGCCCTTCATTTTGGCTATGATTTTTGCATTGGGCTTTGGCCCTAATTTCATTTAGTTTGTGAAAATGATTTTTTTTTTATGCTTCAACTTGCATCACCATTAATGGCCACTAGTCTCAATCTTTCAGTTTGTTTCACCCCATCTACCAAGGCTTCCTACTTACCCCCTCATTATATATTCTTGTTGTTGAAGGTTTTGGATACCTTCTTGCTTATTCCATCTCTCATGGGCTAGTCTAGGGAATTTATTTTCCTAACTCATTAGCCTAGTTTGTTAACGACCACTTTGATGATGATTCCTTCCTTACTTTTTTGGAAGAAGAGAATAATTTCAAAGCTACCCTTGGTTGTCTTGAAACCTTTTTCCAGGTCTTTGGCTCTGCCATCCATTGGCACAAGACTCTTTGCTACTATTATTCCTTTCTTCATATCCCTCTTTGGATTCAAAAGTTTGGGTAGAAGTGGATTGCTCAAGGGAAAATATTAAGATTTCTTAGCATCACTTTCATTTTTCAGGCTTCTTCTATTGATTTATGGCAAGTAGTTATATCTCGAATTGAGCAGAGGTTGGCTTTCTAGATCACCAATCCACTTTCTCTAGCTAGTAAATTCCAGGCGTGCTTTAAAATTTTGGCAATGACTCATGTGTATTATTCTTCATGTTGGGCCCCTTCCAAGGCCTCTTATGGAAGCTAGAAAATTTTCTCAAAGAATTTCTCTAGGCCTCATCTAAGTCTCATAGAGGCTTTCACCTTGTTACCTAGGAATTTTTTTGCCTCCCTAGAGAATTTGGTGGGATTGTCCTTTCCACTCAAAGGCAAGGGATGACTTTATGTGTCAAATATATCATTTGTGCTCTCAATGGTAATGAGGCCTAGGAAATTCTTCTCAGGCATTGTATTTCAATGAGATATCTTGCTCATAGACCTTCCTAGAAGGGTAATGCATTTCACACCCTTCTCATTATGAAGGAGCCTATTCAGATTATGGGCACTTTTGTTGCCAAAAGAATTTGGAATGCTTGGGAGGCTGTCAAGGCTTAGATTTGATGGACTGGCATTGGTTTTAGAGATGGTATTTCTTTAAATCAACAAAATATTTGGTGGCCTCCTCTTTTTGCTAATATGGGCTAGCCTTTGGCCAAGCTTCCTTGGCTTAAGGCTCTTAGATTCTATAAAAAGGGTATCCAAACTCCTGAAGACTTTCTTTCTAGACCCACAATGAGCATTATGATGTGGGGAGCTTTTCAAGCCAAATTTGGCTTATAGAACCATGACCGTGAAACATTTGAAGGTTTAGTGAATGCCATTCTAGCTTATATGCTCTACAAAATTGGTATCCGCTCCACTAAGCCTTGGTGGAATGATTGGAAGTGGTTTCCAGACACCCCGTTCAAGAACTACAAACCTCAACTTGGTTATCAATGGCTTTCACCTCATTATTTGATGATCAATAGTTTGAATCAGAGGTGACATCTTTACTCCCTAGTGTCTATATGGCACTAGAAGTTTTCTTTTGTGTGGGCTACCATTATTGATCCCAAGCTCACCCACTTTGCTTGGTGTATTATTTTCCAAGGCTTACTAGTGGGGTCTCAACTTTCTCATTTGGGGGTTCAAGACCCTCATTACCCTTTTTGTGGGTAGGCCAAGTCTTTTAGGCACCTATTTTGGTTCTGCACTAGAACTTAGCAGTTGTGGAATTTGATTCATGATTTATTTTGGCCATTTCGATTAGAGCCTTTCTCTTGGAATATGGTGTTGCTAGGAGATGCTCCCTACTAAGTATACCCATATTTGGTACACTTTTAGGGTGGAAATCCTCTTTAGTATTTGGAAATATAGGAACTCCTACATTTTTTCTTGTAGCCAGATTGATAAACATGTTTCTTTTAAAGGCATTATTTGTTCTAATGTGCTATTGCAGATTCAAGTGAAAACTAATAAAGTTGTGCTTGAGGTCACTCACCTTTAGAAGCTTTTGGACCACTAGGGGAATTCCCCCTACATTGTGGCTCATGTTTCTTCCTCTCCCACTTCCTCTTAGGGTCAATTGCCTTCGTGGGGCCAACAGAGGAGTGGTTATGCTAGGGACTTTCAAGCTTTCCCTTGTTCTTAGGCTCCTCATCGTGGCTCATGTCCTCACAAGCAGTTGCCCTCTCCTCCTCCTGGGGATGACCTACCAAGGTGGCCTTCTGGAGGAGTGTTGGGAGGTGGTGGTGGTGCTTCTAGGTGGCCTTCTAGCGGTGCTCCTAGAGGTGTTTTTGGTTGGCTCATTGATACTTCTAAATGACTCCCACATTTGTATTTGGTGATATCTCCTTAGCAAGAAGATAAAGAAAAGAATGAGGATGGCTAGGAGCCTCTTGACGTCACTTCCAACCTTGCTATTGTATGGGGTAGGTTGGATGACAAGGACCCACCTCCCTCTATTGGCCCTTACATGGCCACATAGCAACTTTATTATTGTTTTTGTAATATTTTATGTTTTTTGGGCATGGCCCCAATGAATTTATGCTTTCTGGGCTCTACCCATGTGAATCTTGGGGTGTGGCTTTCTACCACCCAATCCTTTTTTTGTGAATATGTGTATTTTTATCTAATTTTAACATAGATATAATCACTTGTTCATTAAAAAGTTAACCATAAAAAAATGTTTGAACCTAGTATTGTAACCTTGTCCTCTTGAATTTTGTCTTCTAGATCTTTTTTTCTACCTCTATACTTCGATGAAATTATCATTTTTCACCTTACTATCATTGATTGCTACACTTTGTGTAGAATTTGAACTTTCGGAACCAATCTCTTTTGGATTTTCATTAGCAAACTGCACATGTTGCTTGACCACCTTGTTCTTCTACATATCACTCAAACCAAGTCTGGTTTTAATATGTAGTGATATTTGGATATCTATTATCTGATCCAAGATCTTAGTTCTCTTTCCAAACTTCATCCTTAGTTGATGATTTACTATATCAAGATATTTCCAAGTTGTGACATAATTTTTTCTTCAATCTTTTCATAATCCTTGTCTCTTGATAGTAACCTTTCAATCAAAACTTCTTCAATCCTCTTTGCTTCTTCCGCTTGAATCTTCAGATCGATGATCATATTCTCTACCTTCTCAATATTTTGAGATAAATTATCTTTAGCCTTCACTTCCTCATCAATTATTTTCTTCAATCTCTTAATCTCCTCCATCTCTTGATATGTCTCAATCCCCCTTAGTAGATGAATAGCCTTCCTCATTGATGAAGAAAATATTTTGATTATTTTGAATCTTATTTCCTTTTAAAGGGGACTTCTTTCCATAATTTTCCTCAACATTGTTAGAATCTTTTTATGGACACTCAGCCATAAAATGTCCTATATCATCATAATTAAAACATTTGAAACACAACTTACCTTTATATTTTTTGGAACCCATCTATTGATCACATAGAAGTATTGAGAGTTTGGATGAACAAATTCTTAACTAAATTATTCACTTCCAACAACAATTAATCAAATGTAAACATTTAAATCATGATAATAAGAATAAAACATAAGAGCATAACCATAACACATGATTTATGTGGAAAACCCTTGAAGGGAAAAACCACGAGGAGCAAGATACTTAGACCTATTATCCAAATCCAACCTCATAAATCAAATAAAATTTACAAGTTTTATGGGCTACACCCCAGACCTGAAGCTATAACTCCCTCAAGTATTACAACACTTGCAACCAAGAATGAGGCTACAACCTCAATATAGAGATACTGATCTAATTTTGATATTTCTTTTACAAAAGTAGACTAATTCAACTTTCTACCAATATTTCCAAACTTTGTAATACTATCTTACTTCTACACAATCACTCCATCAATCTCCACAACATCAAAATATCTTCAAATACCTTTCTTCTGTCATCACAACTAAATCCACTATCTTAGTAGCAACATCACTACTGAGCTACCATGCCCAGACTGATCTTCTCCATATTTCATTATGAAAATAGTTTATGTGGATTTCTTATTCACACATTATCTTTTAAAAACACACACCACACACTTGCATACACTTTCAATAAACTTGATATTTTATTTATATCCTCCACAAGCTTCAAAAATTTTCTCCTTTTTTAGCTTAGATGAAACATATAATATGAGACATAGACATGTAATAGCCATGTATTTCATATACAATAGGTAGAAATCAAATGTGGCACATACCAAGAGATAAACGAGATCTATTTTACCTTAGCATACACTTCCACATTGGCACACACTTCAAACTACCTGGCGCAAACATCTCAACAAGCCAAGTCAGCCCAAAAAACATAACCTTCCATGAATTGCTCCAAACCATTTAGGCCATACTGAAGAGACAAAAAAATATCATCTGGATCACTTCATGATTATTATATGGCTTTCCAAACATTTCTCTACACTCCTTTTATCATTTTGGATCATTTCATGCTAGTGCAAACACTTAATACCCAAAATATTAGTTCCAAAATGACTGTGATACAAGAGAAGATCAAATATTAACTTGTGATTCTTACAAAGAACACTATAAGGCCAAAACATGCTTCCCCTAACCTATTTTCTTAGTTTCAAGCAATTAATTTCTTGTGCAAGTCATTAGATCATCAACTAACCAACCTTTTAGATAGTTAGAACATAGACAATGTACTATCACATACAAAATCATTGGCGGTGAACCATACCTAATGAAATTTAAATTGAGAAGACACACTATCTATATGAATATAAATCCAAAGAAACAAGGAAAAATAAGATAATGTAGTGAACTGTAGTGACATTCTAGTCTACCTTAGGAAACTATTCATAAAAACTAACTTGTTCTTATTCTACTAACTCTAGAAAGATTTTTGGTAACACTTATGCATTGAAACTTGTAAAATACATACCTTATAGCTAAATTGAGTTATTGTCCAATCCGTAGGGCTACAAGTTCATATACAAAGAAATGTAGAGCATTTGAATGAGCTTTTTTAGTGCAATTATTTGTGCCTTTGATAGTTAGAAGAGATACATTTTTCTTCATACCCCATGTAAAACATTTCATCAGAAAACATATGTAACAGTACATTAATCATCAATTCATAACCTTCAGAATATAAGGTACAACTACATGTATAGATGGTAATAATTCAATAACATCACAACTCTTCATTAAATACTAGTGATTTTGCAATAAAACATAAGTTGACATCAATAACACACTAACGACACATTTGCAACAATCTCCCCTTTTGTCATTGATGGAAAAACTTATAAATGTTCCATTTTCTATCCCCCTTTGACATCAAGGGAAAAGGGAAATGACCTACTTCTATACACACCAAAAATAATAGACCCCCCTAAGAGATAGCACCAGTTAGTCCAAAAAGGACATGCTTGTAGTAAAATGGTTGCATTCTTTAGTTTTCTCACTATATACATTGGTATGGTGGCCTATTTATGCAAAAAATCACAAATCGTCATAGTATTATCTTCCACACACTACTTTGGATATAGAATTTTTGTCACAAAATATTGTCTTGCATCCAGACATACTCAAATTAATTTGATGGAAGTATATTCTTGTAAATTGATTTTAGCTAAGTCAAGGTGCTATCCCACTATTTCTTTGTAGAGGTTGAGATTTGGACTTGGATTTCTAGATGCACATAAATGACTTCTGCTTCTTCCAAAGAATATGGTGCATAATTTTTTTGTGTAACACATTTTTCTTCTATTAATAACCCTGTTTGTGAGGTTGGCCTTAAGATCACCACTTCTTGTAGTTTTTTTACCAAACATTTTATATGGTCCTTTTGATCTTGTACTTGGTATAATTGGGAGTGCAATTTCTCTACTTGTGTCCTTATGACACCATCCTTATCTTGCACTGGATCATATGTGGTAGCCACATTTGTGATATGCACTTCCCTTGCATTTATTTGATCCTTAAGATTATTTGTGGTTGCAAGCCATTGTAAGTAGAAAAGGTATAATACCTTTGCTTGCTCCATACAATAATGAATAATTGTATTTTGTTATGTGTCCTCACAATTTTTTGGAGGCTCTAGAAAATCTATTATTTCTTATCTTTATATCATTTTTCTTCTCTACAAAGGAAGAATGTTTTTTGAATGAATCCATTAATTGTCTCAATTGTTGAGTGAGGGGCAAAGAGGTGTCCTTTGCATCAGGTGTTTCTATTTCTAGAATTTTGGTTGCCTCTAAAAAAAATTGTTAGACACATAGGACAATTGAGAGAGGGGTTGTGGGAGTAAATGGTGACTCCCCAACACCCCCAAGAATAGTTGCTAGACAAAAACAACTTCCACAAGAGAGAGAATGGCAAGAAAGATTTCTTCAACAATGAAAGATTGAATATTGGTTGAATATACTTGAATAAGTTTGAATTGATCAATATAAATGCACATGAGATGCCTTGCTTATAAAGGCAAGGTTGAGAGATAGGATTAAACAAGATCATGACAAGTATCTTAATCCTATGACATGAGACAACTAACTACCTATGAATCAAGCATTACTAGCTAGATACGATAAGTTCTAGAAAAGCCAACTAAGACTTCTAGAAAGAATATTATATCCTAAGTAAACTTAACATGTGAATATGTCCCCTAATTACCTAGTGAGTGAATTAGCTAGGTACAAGACATTTATTCACACCAACACCCCCCTTAAGTGCAAATTAGGGAGAAGATTATTATGCAAACTATGAGGATGGGTCTTGACTACTAGGCCATGTTAGATACCCATGTACACATGCAATGCAATATCTCACAAACAGAGAAAAGGAGAAAAACCAGTGGGGCAAAACTCCTCTCCAAAAGAGAGAGAAAAAAAAACAAAATAACTTGATGTATGGAGGACTCAATGATACCCCCAAGGACTACATCCATCATGTATATGCAATAAATGACCTCCCCATAAGAGGGAAAAAGAGAGACTACATACCTCCCCACAATGACTGATCTCCTACAAACATGGTTAATGTATGAAGACAAGACATAATCCAATGCCTACAAACAATGTTTCTCCCCTTTAGAAGAAGATACACCAAGTACAAATGTAGGAATTCTTCCCATTCTGGATAGGAATTGGTAGGAAGAGGAATCCATATGTGTGAAGATTGTGTCTCTGAAATTTTCTCATGTGTTTCCAAGTTCTTGGATGGAGATGATGCCACAATCCAATAAGGTACATGTCTAATCATAACAAACTATGACAAACCAAGAACAAGTGGAAATTGATCTTGAACAAGCTCCAAAGATGAACATGAAGTGATAATAGTTGATCCATGAATATCATCAAATAGGAGAGATAAACCATCAAATTGGTCCTCCAAATTTGAAATGTGAGACTCCACAAATAAAGAAGCAATGTTTGTCAAATAGGAATCCCAATCAGGAAGACTATTAGATACCCGTTGCAACGAATCAATAGTAGTACTCAATGAATCATCAATCAAAGATGAATATGTGATCTCAACTGGAGAAGTAGGGGCTGCAAGAGAAGTCTCTAGATCATCAAGACACTCAATTTCTGCATCATATTCAAACTCCTCTAAGGTGTCATCATCATAGGGTATGTTGTCAACATCATCAAGTGGAATGAGGCAATCTGAAGTAGGATCATCTGGGAATGGAGGCTTGTGTGGATCTCCAAAAATCAGCCAAACTTTGGTCCAAACTGTGTGTGGGCATGAAATGTCTGAGAATACCTTATAATAGGTCTCATTGAAGATGCTTGCACTGAAACTAGAACCAATCAATCCTATGATATGATCATTCTTATTACCCCAAATTGATTTCTTATATGTTGTTTCTGGTTTAGGAATGAGTCCATAAAGATGTGGAAATTTTTTTAGCCACATACAATGTGTTATGATGCCTTTTTTCCATGACTCATGATTATCCCTATTTAGAACTATAAGGGGGGGGGTGTTGGTATGAATAAATGTATTGTACCTAGCTAATTCACTCACTAGGTAATTAGGGGACATATTCACATGTTAAGTTTACTTAGGATATAAGATTCTTTGTAGAAGTTTTAGTTGGCTTTTGTAGAACTTATCTTATCTAGCTAGTAATGCTTGATTCCTAGCTAGATAAGATAAGTTCTAGCAAAGCCAACTAAGGCTTCTATAAAGAATATTATATCCTAAGTAAACTTAACATGTGAATATGCCCCATAATTACCTAGTGAGTGAATTAGCTAGGTACAGGACATTTATTCACACCAACAGGGGTGAATCAGTTTTACATTAAAACCTTAAACCCTCATTAACCATCAAACCCTTATTATCATCAATAGAATGTAAATAAATGAAACATAAACACATTCAACACCATACACAAGAGAATACCAAATTTACATGGAAAACCCTAATTAGGGAAAAACCACAATGAGGACTAGCTCACATATATATGAATAGAAATGTCAAAGCTAGAAGGGATCACTACCCAAAAGAGAAGAATGGCTCACTACCTAAAGGAATCAATGTCTGAAAGAAAGAAGAATAAAATAATACTATTACAAATATATTCACTATCTTAGAGAAATAGGAAAAATCCACCACTACAACTTTGCACCATCCACAACCTTTGGCTCACTACCTCCAACAACTTCAAGCACACTAAAAATGTAGAAATATTCTATACACTACATCCAGTAACCTTAGGAATTTAAGCTCACACTCAGATCACCACACTTGATCACATTCACATCATTTCACACCACACCACACATCACATGCTTCACCATTAATTAACCTTGCTTATATATCCTCCACAATCTTAAAAACTTTCTCCATGTTAGCCTCAATGAAACGTATGCCCATCAAACACACAACCACTAAATAGGTCGATACCAAACACTTCCATGATAGAATGAAGTGAAGGAATACCATACCAAGGGTTAAATAGGACCCAAATCTACACCGACAAGATCCTACAAACAATAAACAACCTCCATAAATAGTGCTAGCATGCTAGGTCGGCCAAACCTACACTAACACTAACAAACAACCACATATATGTCTCTCTAGGTCTAGAAGCAATATGCTAACCACACAAAAACACTCAACAACATCCCAAAATATTCCAACACTATCAGAATATTCAGTAACACTGCCACAACCATCTGCAACTGAGAATACCATCATCTTGTGCAAATAAGAACACTGCCATAGGCATAAACCTCACTAGCCAACCTTGCAAAAAAATTGAAAAAACAAAACTCCAAGGGAAGGTAGACATAAAAAATATTAGCATGTTCCCAAATTTTCAAGACAAGAAACCTCAACATGGAAAAATGTGGAGCAATTTCATTTCTCCCAGACAACCTTCTTGACAAGAAACACACTGTCAAACACAACTTCCATTGTCACACGATATAGAACTTGAAACTTTGGATATATCACCTCTAAAAACCTCTGATCATCATATCCAAACCACATAATCATATCTTCAACCATGAAGAAATGCAAAGCACAACACTAAACACACCTCTATCACACTACACACTCTTATATTCAAATTTTCTCAAAAGAAATTGGAAACCAAGTGAACCAACTGCATCGACAACACCACAAAAACCTTCTCAACATATCTGCAACATTTGCAACACCTACTCAATACCATAAACATTTCTCAACAAGACCACACTAGAGGTTGGCATCAAATCACAACACTAATACCAACATAGTACAACAATCTCCAACAATATTCCTGACCATATTGGAGATTGACATCATTGAAAACACTAATGACAACACCAACAAATCTCCAACAATCTCCCCTTTTGTTATTGATGGTAACACTAGCTCTGAAAACCATCAATCAATAGAAGCAACTCTGCAACTCCAATGCTCAGAAAACTCTCCCCCTAACTAGGACATTCCTTACACTTCTACCATTTTATCAAACTTCATTCTCTCTTTCCCTTTCCTTCATTTTTCTCTCCCTTACTTGAGGAGTTTTTCAAGCTTCAACCTCTCTCCCCCTTTCACATAAATGACAAAGAGAAATATTCTCTCCCTTTGACATCACCTAAAAGCTTCACTTTAGGCAACACCAACACACTACTTTCTCTCTATTTCCCTCTCTACACTAATCTCTCTTCACTTACTCCCCTTAGGGATATAGATATGCTCCCCCTGACTGCACCGATCAAAACACACTACTACTTTCTCCCACTGATAGGTAGAATTCATCAGTCTAGGACCAAGAATGTATCTTGAAATGCTCTCCTAAATAGATGCACACCCTTATGCATCCAATTGAAAGGAGGGGTAATAACCCCTAACTTCTAATGAAGATACTCAAATATATATTTTGGATGAGCCTTTGTGAAAATATTTGCAACTTGATCCTTTGTAGGAACATACTCTAGCTTCACCTCATTCTTTGCAACTTTCTCTCTAAGAAAGTGATACTAGATAGAGATTTGTTTTGTCCTTGAATGCATTACCATATTTTTTGAAATATTGATAACACTTGTATTGTCACACAAAATATAAATAGGTTCATCATGTGACACCTTGATATCCTGCAATGTTTGATTCATCCATAACACCTATGTGCAACATGATGCTGCGACAATATATTTTGCCTTTATAGTAGATAATTTCACTGAATCCTACTTCTTACTCAAGCAAGAAACCAACTTGCTTCCAAGAAAGAAAGCACATCCACTCATACTTCTTTTGTCATCTACACAACCTACCCAATCCGCTTCTTTACAAGCACTCAAAGAGAATTTAATATCCCTAGGATACCATAGATAGAAATATGGAGTGCCCTTCAAGTATCTAAATATATGTTTTCCTAATGCCACATGTGATTCTCTAGGATCTTCTTGAAATCTTTCCACAAGACAAAATGCATGCATGATATCCAATCTAGTAGCAGTAAGATATAACAGTCCACCAATCATTGATCTATACTTGCTTTGATATGTCTTAGGAGATTCATCAGTTTTGATCAACTTGCAACCAATAACCATGGGAGTACACACTAGTTTAGAATTATCTTGTAGACACTAAAAAATGTCTCGATGGATCACATTGGCTAACTAATAACATTTCCTCTTTAAACCCATCTTATTTTCGCTTAATTGATTAAATTACCCTAGCTATTTAATTAATTGCATCATTTATATCTATTAACCTAATTCATTTAATCGGGTTAATTCACCCCCTTTCATGCTAACATTTCATCTCATGAAATTAAATACATCAAAATATTTAATTTAATTTCCTAAGTCATCTTATTTAATTAAATAACCCTAAGTTATTTAATTAAATATCATTCCACCTCTCCCACATTTATTAAATCATTTAATTTAATAAATATCCCTTTAATTCTTCTAATTCCCTAATTCCCTAATTAAATCTTGTTTAATTAGCAATTAATCTAACTTTCCTCTAAGCAAAGGGAATATTCCCATGGAATATTCCTTATCCCCTTTTTGCATAATTAAAAAATTGTTTTAATTTGTAAATTTCCCTTTCTCCTCACCCAAGGGAATATTCTAAGGAATATTCTCCCCTCCAATCATCTCACTTGGCCTCTTGAACAAGATAAACCTTTAACCTTTTGAACAAGTTACCTTTGACCTTTGTGAGCAGGTCAAAAGTGTGTTTGTTTGAGGAAAGTGTAAGCCCTTGATTAAATCTCATCATGCATTGTCATCCGTTGATGAGAATCCATGAGCCACGCCTCTCATCCCCTTCATCTTGGACCGTTGATTAATATTTTTGATCTCAACTCTTCATTTTTCATTTGCTCTCCTATAAATAGATCACTATTTGGAGACAAATGGATCCATATTTCAATTGCAAAGTCACATTGTTGAATTCACTTGCATCTATACTCTCATATTTACTCACTTTTTTTAGCTTATTTTGGTTCATTTTAATTGCATAATAGTTTAGAGCATCCATTAATGGCTTCCATGCATCCATCTTAGTTTGCATAAAAATTAAGGTTTTCATCTTTTAGCATAACTTTAGCATAGATTAGCTTAGAAATAGCATAATCAGTGCATTTTTGGCATAAAATCATGGTAACTTAGCTTACATCATGTTCATTTTTAACATAAACTAGGTTTTCATATATCAATCACAATAGTTTCATTGATTCTCTTCCATAGAATTGATTGAAACAGTCTCATTGATCATAGGATTGGGAAAGGGTCATCTTCTCACATCAGCAAGACACAAATTTCAAAACAAGATAAGTTTCAAATGGGTTAGATTAGGAATTTAACTATTTTTGTGTAGTTTGTAGCTTTCATTTTTAATTAAATGCTTAGTTTAATTTTCCAATTTGAATGATCTCTTGTTTGTAGATGTAGGTATCTTTGGCAAAGTTATGCTTTGATTCGTCATGAGTCAAGCATAATCAACCCTCACCAACATTTCCTTGTCTCACATTCTAGCACTAGAAGGAGAGAAAACTGATAATCTAACCATTTTTTAACTTGAATTCCATTTTATGTTGTTTGGCAGGACTTGGTGATGCCCAAACTTTAAACAATGACACTATTTTAATAGCATCACCATAAAGCAACACCCACGCAATTTAGAATCCTGATGCTGAATTAATTTGCTGACACTAATTTAAATATGGTGACACATATTTAATCTGGAGGTGTCAAAAATTTTAAACAACGATGCTCAAATTCACCACTCTGACGTTGACCAAAACACTGATGCTATCATGCTCACTGTTCCTGCTGCAAAGCAATGCCCAAACTTTAAATTGTGACACTATCATTTTTAGCGACACCCTACCTAGGTAAGAATTTTATGTTAGTTTTTTTGACATGTGACCTAATTTATTAGATTTATTTGACCACTGATGCATGCCTAACTGCATTCTAGTTGTTAGGCTAATAGGGTTTGTTAGGTTTTAAAGACATGGAGTGAAAGTGAAGAAAGTCTCTTCTATCTCAAATTCTATAATTGTAACAAGTGTTCGACACTTTGGGGAAATTATAACCCAATTTCATGCTTTCTACTTTTTACTTTAGGAAACACACTAGAGTTCAATTGGGTTTAAAATGAATGCTCAAAGTTGGATGAAATTGAACCCTTGCATCATCATTTTACTTTGGGTTTAAAATTTAACAAGGAAAACTTCATCTTTCAATTGGTGCTTAAAATGAACTCATCATTGCTTTGAAGGGTTAAAATTTACAACTGTTTGCTATGTTTTGTAATTTTCAACATTGTTAGTGGATGCGTATGCAATTATCTTGCACCATTTGGCGACCTTGAGAAAAAAAAACATTCTCTAACACTTTGCAAGATTATCTGCATCTTTCAATTGGGTTTAAAATTGAACAATCATGCTAGTGTGAGAAAGAGACATTGTGTGTGTTCCCTCCTTGCGCTTTATGTGAACTAGGCGGTTGAATTAGAAGTGTACTCCCTCACTTTTCTTTTATCTTTGGAGGGGCTTGCCTAAGACCAATTCGAAGGTGACTCCAACCAGATTTTCACTTGGGTTGGTATATAAATGGATAAGACTAAACTGTCAAGTCCTCATGGTATGTAGGCCTTAGCCGTACAATGTCTTTCAGAACAGGGTACTACTGTAAAAAGTATAAGAGCCCCTAGTAGGATTGATTAAAGCCTTTAGTGGCTTGTTGGATGCTCGCAAGGTGCCATGTCCCTAATTATCCTTACTACAACCCATTTGTTTAGCAAGCCAAAATCCTAAAATATTTGTTGGTGCAAGAATGGTTGTTCTAAAGCTGCCCCACATTTGTACTATTCAATTGTAGAAACAAAAATCAACAAACATGGCCATTTATATCCTAGGATTGTAAATTATTGTGAGTTATTTTAACACTTTTCTTGGTTTCAAAATGATACCAAAAACAAACATTCACCATCTTCCTCAAAATTTCAAATGCTTTGGCTTAAATATGGATATCTTTTGAAGACAACCTTGATATTACTGCTTGTCCTAAGGATTTCTATCCTTAGAGATTTTTAAATATCTTGAATTATATCTCAAATCCATATTTTCCAAAGACAGCATAGGAAATTATGGCTTTAACCTCATGATTTTCATGAAATGGACATTGTGAAAGTTATGATGTTGACACAAACATTTAGTTTGAAAACATAACCAAGCCAAGTGTTTGTTGTAAAAATAACCTCAATAATCCAAGATTAAATCAAATGAACACCCCCACATTGATGTATGTTCAAACTTTGATTCCCCAAAAAAAGCAAATTGAGACAAGAAAAACATTGGAAAAATCATTGAGTTCCATTATCAAAAGTCATTGAGTTTTATTGTCAAAATCATTGGGTCCTATTTCTAAAATCATTTGAGTCCTATTTTTCCAAAATCATTGAGTTCTTAGGGTTTCACCACTTTAGATGTATAGCATTTTTCTCACTACCTTGGTCTTGCAAAACAAAGGTTCACTTTAGGTCAACATTGGGTCAAACACTTCATCCACTCCATCAAATTTCATTGTTCACTTCACCAAACTTTGCATAAATTTCAAGTATACCAACACTTTGGACTTAGAAATTTATCAAACCAACCCATAACTTAGCTACTTTGTATGTGAAATGAATCCTTTTCCATGCATATAGTTAAGTTAGTTATCATCTTTGAACTAGTTTACTTTGAAGGTCATGAGTCTACCCTAAAGATTTCAAAGTTCATAAACATCCTTTTTCCAAACACCAAACTATTAAGTCAAAAGTGTTGTCCCAAAAATTTTACAAATATCACTTTCCATATCATCCACATTTTCATCTCCCATTGCCATCATTGCTCCAAAAATACTTAGAGCATCCCTTTTACCTAGATTTGAGTCAACTAGAGAGTTCAAACATTACAAATATTAACACACCTCTCCTATCGTTGACCCACAATCTATGGTTACAACAAGATCACAACACAAGAAAATCATGGAGAAAATCAAAGTCTCATCTATCATCAGTGATCCAAATCCTCAATAATTCAATCCAAGAAGTCATGTTACCCTGTCACAACAACCATCATCTCCATCAAGACCATATGAGATAGAAGACATCACAAACAACCCATTTGGACTTACTAGAGAAAAAATCATGGGACATCAAGCCTTAGAAAATGTGGCTCCAATTTCCCCATCTTTTGTTGCACAATCGTTAACACAAGGCTTGACTTCATCTAACATTCAACCAAATCCATCCCTTGTGACAAGTCAACCCTTAACATCTAGTCTTGTAACTTGGCTAGGAACCAACCTTGGTCTCACTTCATGTATAGGAACAAACACAACATTGGGTATTCACAAAATGGCCATTCCATTAACCACCAACCTTCCCCAAGACACAAGTTGGATACCAACCTTTGGAAAACCACTTGCATTCCATGACGCCACAATAATTTCAACATTTCAAGTGCAACCATCTTCATCCATCAGCACAAATACCCCAAGTATGCCTAATGTTACACAAGGTAATGTGAACCAAGTGCCTCAAGTAGGAAAACAAGGGCAAGTTAACACACTCACACAAAGTCAACCCTTGACAAGTGGTTCCAAAAACCCCATTGACACATCAAAACAAGTGGTTACCCAAGCCACTCAAGTCAATCCACCATCCACATGAAACCCATCTATCATCAACCCCAATAAAAAAAAACTTGGTTACGAATCCCATCAACCAAAGTAATACCTTGGTCACACCTCAAATACCACAAGGGAACCTTTTTAATCAATGGGCTCAAGGTCTTAGTATGTCATTACCATCACAATATCCAATTGCATCCTCATCATTTCCCACAGTCCTCTTTACCATGCAAAATCAATTGGGACCTCAAACTTACATTCCTCCACCTCCATCTACCATATTACAAGTGATGTTAAATCAAGGGAACTATCCACCTCTCATCAACAATCTGATACCCACTTAGAACATCAATACTCACAATATATCTCAAATATCCCAACAACCACCTGATCCTACATTGTAAGCACATGCCTTAGCTTTACAACAAACACAACAAGCTTATCAGCAAGTGTCCAACAACAACAACAACATCAAGTAGTCTTAGTAGCACAACATCAAGCAGCCCTTAGTAGCACATCAACAACATCAAGCCACCTTAGTAGCGCAAAAACAACAAGTCCAACAATCTGCCTTAATAGTGCAACAACAACAACAAGCTCAACAAAACACCATAGTAGCACAACAACAACAAGAAGCCCAACAAGCCACCTTAGCCGCCCAACAACAAGCACAACAACAAGAAGCCTTACTAGCTCAATAGTATGCCAACAAAAAAAACAAGGTTTCTACTATATCCCTCAATAGAACATCTTCAATACAAATGTGCTAGGAACATATACATCAAAACCTCAATCACCTTCACAAAATATCACACCACCATACACCCCATACAACACCTTATCATATCAAAATCTCGCATACAACCCGTCCGTCATCCCAACA
The DNA here is from genome assembly GCA_007258455.2 of Sequoia sempervirens. Taxonomy (NCBI): domain Eukaryota; kingdom Viridiplantae; phylum Streptophyta; class Pinopsida; order Cupressales; family Cupressaceae; genus Sequoia; species Sequoia sempervirens. The sequence continues at coordinate 15,813,160 of VDFB02271358.1, read as the reverse complement.
TATGTTCCTCCACCAAACCTGCAAGATGATCTAGCATCACAACTTGAGGCGTTGCCACAAGAAATGTAGGATTTTTCAGATGGGCAAGACAAAGAATCCCCATACATAGAACTTATGTCCTTGTCCATTCAATCTAAACATAGCAATGATACCATTCCCTCTTGGCTTTGAAATACCCAAGTTCGATAAATACAAAAGGAGGAGAAATATTGTAGACCACATCAAAGAATTCAATGTCATGTGTATGGAGGTTGCCTACAATGATTCCTACTTAATGTGCCTCTTTCCATGAAGTTTGACAGGCCCAAGCATGGACTAGCTTTCTCAATTGGCTCCAAGTATTAAAAATTTCCAAGAAATCACTAATAAATTCATCAATCACTTCTCCTTTAATCTTGACATGGATGTAAGCCTAGAAGAGATGTACACTCTTAGATAGAACAAGGGGGAATCTTTTTCCAAATTCTTGCAATGGTGGAGACAAAGAGATAGTAAGAGCAAGTTGCCAATTCCTGATGAATGACAAGTGGGCATTATCATAGCAAATCTAGATCCAAATTTTTCATTCCACTTGATAATGCAATGCATCACATCTTATGAAGAGCTTGTCCCTAGAGCCCTTAACATCTAGAGAGCCCTAATATCACAAGGAAACATAAAAGTGTATAAAGACAACCACCCATCCACTAGTTTTAACAACAAGCCTCACTATTGGGCCAAGAACAAGAGTGCTACTAGTGATGGTGTTGTTGATGCAAAGGTGGTCTTAACTACTCCTAGACAAGAAAACACCCAAACCATGAATACACAACAACCATACACATCACTATCAAATAATCAAACAACAGTCAACACTGCAAACATTCAACATGGACAGTAAAGAACAAACAATGCTCCTAATCGACAATTCACTCACTTAGGGGAGCCTATGGAAGATGTGTTGAAGAGGTTGATACAGTCTAACCTTATCACATTCCCAGATTTCTCAAACTATCAAGAGCCACAAATCAAACCTCATAGCTATAGAGAAGATCACTTTGTGAATTTCATTGATACAAAGATCATAGCACACATAATTGTTTTAGGCTCAAACATCTAATAGAGAATCTTATTGAACAAAGAGTCATTGAGGTCAATCAAAAATATGGGAATGAAAATCTAAAAATTTACATGAACCCTATGCCTGATCATGAAAAAACAAAAGATTTGACAAAGGCATCAACTTCAAACAATACTTGGGATACCACATTGGGACATGTTTACATTGTTTATGAGGAATCATATATGTATCAAGATACTATTTTAAAACAAATTCCAAACCCATCAACAATGTTTAGCACTATTTTATATCGTAATGACATCAAGTGCATATCAGATTGTGATATCTCTCCCACATATGAATTAATGATTAGGCATGTTGAAGATATTCCAAACGAGCCAGAAATATCCCTTTTTGCACCTATACCCACAAAATGTTGCGAAGAGTCTTTTACCGATGATATATAATCCACCCAAGGATGATCATGTCAAGAGGAGGCTCTTGAGGATAACAAAATTTATTCTGAATCGAGTCAAGATCAAGAAACCCTATCCCCAGAGTTTCACAAAGAACTAAGGGATGTCTTCCAAACCATTTTAAACTCCAAAGATGTCCCCAATATCACTTCTAAGATGTTTCTTTTAGATGGACATATAGACATTCTTCATCCAAAACATGATTTTCCCACTCTTAATATTCCTATACAAGAGCAAGCAGTAGTTGAGATTATTGATTCTTATAGTGATTGTGCATCATCAACATCTTTTGAATTAGTACCAACATATTTTGAAATAGTATCAATAGATAATGATGTCATAGAGTCAAAGAAAATAGTTCAAGAGAAAGAATCAATCAATATTATTGATTCTTACAGTGATTGTGCATCATCAACATCTTTTGAGTCAACACCAACATCTTTTGAAATAGTATCAATAGATAACGATGTCATAGAACCAAAGCAAACATTTCATATTCCTCAATAGCAGGAACCAATATCAATATCATGTGTTCATGACAAGTCATATTCAGTGGCTATGGATCAGAAGGTATATTGTTAGGGAAAAGGATTGGGTATTGATAATACCTTCACAACACCGAGGGAAATCTTCTTTAAAAAAACCACCAACATATGGGGTACAAAGAATCCTTATGATAAAAATGTTGTCAATGCTACAACTAGCTATATCATGAGTTGGCATTCACCCATAATCTTATATGCAAAATGAGACCAATGTAAAAAGAAGAATTCCTATCAAAGAAAGGAAAAGATCATCAAAGAAAAAAGGACAAAGAAAATACAAATGGATACCAAAGAAAAATAAAAAAAATCATCCCTCAAAAACTCCATTAGTCAAAGAAACTATGGGGAAAAATAAAAAAGGAAAATATATCCATCAAAAGAGTCCTCAAATACAAAAGCAAGCTTCTCAAGTAAGGTAAGGAACAAAGTATATCTAGTGGTTGGTCCTAATTCCATAAAAACCTCCATTCCCATCCATCATCTCTCATCTTCCCAAGTTTGGAAAGTCAAAAGTTCCAAACCATCAACCAATCCATCTCATATTCCTTCATGCATGACACCATACACTCCATTTACAATATCCAATTCTCACATTGACCATGTGTTGGAAGCTACCCTTCATCATAAGGATTCTAAAGGCACCATATTGCGATGTGCACACATAGACAAGGTTAATTCTAGTATCCATCGGGTAGATCAGAGTTCTTTGAGGTTGTGTTCAAGTGCTCATATCTTAGCAAAGTAGCTTCTTCAAGTAGGGTATCGTTGGCATGTTATGATAGTGGCCTCCACATTAGTACCATCAAGTGGTTCAATATGAGGCTAACACTTCCAAAAAATATCAAAAAATAAAAAAATGATAAAAATCCCAAAAAATAAGAAAATGATTGAAAATAGTAAAGATTCCAGTGAAAACCACTACGGTGGCACTTTCGACAAGTACTATGATTAAATCTTGGAAAACAAGCATCATGAGTAGAATCGAGCATCTATATGATCCTTCTCAGAAAGATTCATCTCATCCGTGTCATGATAAATCCAATGTTTCCTCCATCCATCCAATCCATATTTATCCAAATATTCCACTTTATCTTGATCTTGACAAAGATTTGGTGTATACTTCAACTCTACTCATGAAAAAAATTTGACAGTCTCTTTACCATTTTATCTCATGAAGTCCCATAGCCCATATCTGGCATGATAAAACTCTATCAAACTCTTGGCATATACATTACCTATCTTGGTTTTCCATTGCATTATGAAGAATTTCTAAACATTGGGGGCAAGTTATTGCACTCTTTTTTTCAAATAAATCTTGATCCATCTCTTATATCTCACAACATGACATTGAAATCATGATCTAGGTATCATTTTCCTTAAAATATCATTGAAAACACCAAAAAAATTCATAGAGTATTATCTCGCCAAAAAATCCAAAATTTTTTTTCAAAATCCTATACAGCTAAAATCCAAAAAATTAAAAAAATTGTAAAGGAAAAATCCAAAACATCCAGAAAACATCAAAAACCCTAAAAAGGTCAAAAACATCAAAAAACCAAAAAAAACAAAGTCCTTCTATCAAACTATGTCATCTCTGAGCTTAAACATAGGCAAGGCCATCATTATGTGCCCCTGAGACACCCTAGGTCATTCCTTTAGGAGTCCATCATAATAAACTATTGTTTTTCATCTGTGCATATCTTCATCTTGTAAATGGGTCAAGTTAGTCAAACTATGTGGTCTCTACGTGTATAACATAGGCAAGGCTAATCTATGATTAGCCCTCGAGGCCCTTAGAATAGGTCTTTTAGGTTAGGTTCTTGGTTGAAGTTCAAAATTTCTCAAAAACCCCTAAACATTTGTAAAACCTTGGAAAATCCATAAACATCCAAAATATCTCAAAAATCCCAAAACATTGAAATATTTAGAAAACACAAAAATATTTGAAAATGGAAAATCCGAAAATAATAGAAACCATTCAAAAGACCTAAAAAGCCTCAAATATCTTAGAAAAACCTAAACAACCTCAGAAAATTTGAAAATCCTAAACATTCACATAAAATTTGAAGCCAAGAGGCAATGTCAAGAGCTTGTTTCAAAATCAAAATTGAAATATTCAAAAGTCGAGGCCATCAGTCCATCTCGCTCTTAATGACCTACACCCATGATAAAAAAATTGTCACCTTCAACCTTTCGTGAAACAAGTAAAAATCAATTGTAGCAAGTCATAAAGTACAAACCCAAAAGTCAAAATCTAAAGTCTAAATCATTGGTAAACACATTAGTGAAGTTTATAGCAATAGCTCATTTTAGCATCATCGTCCTAACATCAAAAAAATATTTGATCAACATGTCCTAGGATGTATCCTTCCTGCGATGGACATCAGTATCAAAAATCACTTTAGCTAAACTTAAACTAGGCAAGAGCTATAGATAACACTAACTATTTGTCTTTGATCTTTTCTTATGATTTATCTTAATGACCCATTCCAGGGACCTCTCAATGATGTCTAACAAAATTATTTAGAGAGAAAGGAATGGGGCATCGATCATTATCTTTCATTTGTTGTGCTTGTGGATACTCTTGTTAAATAATCTTGGCACATGCTTAGTTGTGTGTAGGAAATTCGTTTGGAGTATGTTGTTGACTATTGTGTATGCTTTGGTCCACTATATTATAAGATTCTAACTTACATTCCAATGAGGTTTCCATATGTCAAGGTGTGAACAAGAACTATCCTATCTATTTGTTGAGTCAAATTCCATTACACTAGATACAATGTCGTCTTGGTTATCAATACCTTGATGCATTGTATCTATGTGTTATATCAAACAATAAGGAACGATGGAAAATCCCAATCCTGAAGTGTGAGCATCTCACCATCTTGCATTTTCATCCTACATTTTGCATAATTTCATCACCATCCCTAATAAAGTCTTGACGGATCATGGATTTGTTGGATTTTTCTTGAATCAATCTCAAAATGAATGGTAAATCCATCCATCTTATTCTTCTTATTCTTCTATCTTTACTAACATTTCTATCCAAGCATCAAATCTATGTGATCTACATCGAAATATACATGAGGCTACCCATAGCCGATGACTATCTATACATTGTGAAGTTTGTCTACATTAATATTTGAGCTAGCACACCATTAATATTTCTTCCGTTGGGGCATAGTGGGGCATATATATCATCTTTAGCTCAACAATCTTAAATGTTGTAGCTCTTTGATTCAAAAGCAACTTTAAATCTCAAGAAGCTCAAGCATAAGTTTGATTTTCACCTATTGTGAGCTCGATCATAACACTTTTTTCTCTGATTGATCTCTTGAGGGGGCAACTAACTATCTTTTGATCATATCTATGTCAAACCATCTAATGAATTTTATTTCTAGCCTTGCTAGCAAATCTTGATCAAACTATCAAATCAACCATCATGGGGATATATCTTTTCCTATGAATCCTCATGTTATTTAACACAATCCTTGCATTGTTGTGAATCCTCAACAATTTTTTCAATCAATCAATTAGATCAATCAAATTTAGCTTGGCTATCAACATCTCAAAGAGATCATTGATATCTATTTCTACATCATCATTAACATCAAAATCAACATTGAAATTAACATTAGTCTTTGAACCAATGCAACAAGTACATTGCTTCAAAGAGGGGCAACATGTAGACACTGAAAAATGTCCCGATGGATCACATTGGCTAACCAATATTATTTCCTCTTTAAACCCATCTTCTTTTCACTTAATTGATTAAATTAGCCTAGATATTTAATTAATTGCATCATTTGCATCTATTAACCTAATTCATTTAATCGGGTTAATGCGCCCCCTTTCATGCTAACATTTCATCTCATTAAATTAAATACATCAAAATATTTAATTTAATTTCCTAAGTCATCTTCTTTAATTAAATAACCCTAATTTATTTAATTAAATATCATTCCACCTCTCCCAAATTTATTAAATCATTTAATTTAATAAATATCCCTTTAATTCTTCTAATTTCCTAATTTGCATAATTAAATCTTGTTTAATTAGAAATTAATCTAACTTTCCTCTAAGCAAAGGGAATACTCCCATGGAATATTCCTTATCCACTTTTTGCACAATTAAAACTTTGTTTTAATTTGTAAATCACCCCTTTTCCTTACCCAAGGGAATATTCTAAGGAATATTCTCTCTCCTTCAATCATCTCACTTGGATTCTTGAACAAGCAAAACTTTTAACCTTTTGAACAAGTTACCTTTGACTTGTGTGAGCAGGTCAAAAGTGTGTTTTTTTGAGGAAAGTATGAGCCCTTGATTAAATCTCATCACGCATTCTCACCAGTTGATGAGAATCCATGAGCCATGCCTCTCATCCACTTCATCTTGGACTGTTGATTAATATTTTTGATCTCAACCCTTCATTTCTCATTTGCTCTCCTATAAATAGATCACTATTTGGAGACAAATGGATCCATATTTCAATTGCAAAGTCATGTTGTTGAATTCACTTGCATCCATACTCTCATATTTACTCCTTTTTTTTTTATCTTATTTTGGTTCATTTTAATTGCATAATAGCTTAGAGCATCCATTAATGGCTTCCATGCATCCATCTTAATTTGCATATGAATTAGGGTTTTCATCTTTTAGCATAGCTATAGCTTAGATTAGCTTAGCAATAGCATAAACAATTCATTTTTAACATAAAATCATGGTAACTTAGCTTGCATCATGTTCATTTTTAGCATAAAGTAGGTTTTCATACATCAATCACAATGGTTTCATTGATTCTCTTCCTTAAAATTGACTGAAACAGTCTCATTAATCATAGGATTGGGAAAGGGTCATCTTCTCACATCAACACAACACCAATTCCAAAATAGGATAAGTTTCAAATGGATTAGATTAGGAACTTAACTATTTTTGTGTAGTTTGCAGATTTCATTTTCAATTAAATGCTTAGTTTAATTTTCCAATTTGAATGATCTTGTTTGTAGATGTAGGTATGTTTGGTGAAGTTATGCTTCAATTCATCACAAGTCAAGTGTAATCGACGCTCATTGAAATTTCCTTGTCTCACACCTCCATTGCAAACTTCTTCAACATTTCCTTGAAATACTTTGAGAATGAAATGATAATGCCTTTTTTTGATTGATAGATTTGTAACCCAAGGAAGAAATGAATCCCCCCAAACATTGGCATCTCAAACTCTTTTTGTACCTACTCTACAAATCTCTTACAGATACCATCATTTCTTCCAAAGGTTATGTCATCAACATACACAACCACAATTAGGATTTGATCTCCCTCAACCTTGAAGTAAAGATTATTATCTGTAGTACCCTTTTTGAATCCCTATTGCAACAAGTATCTATCCAATCTTGTATACCAAGCTCTAGGAGCTTTCTTGAGGTCATACATTTTTTAATCTATAGATCATATTAGCATTCTCTAACAATGAAAAACCTTCTAGTTGCTCAATGTAAACCTCTTCTTCTAAGTCACCATTCAAGAAGGCAGACTTTACATCCATCTAATACATCTTGAAGTCTTTATGTGTTGTAAAAGCCAAAAACACTCCAATGGCTTCCATTCTTTCCACCATAGCAAAAGTTTTTTCAAAATATATCCCTTCCACTTGTGAGTAGCCCTTATACACAAGTATAGCCTTATTTCTAACAACCTTTCCATCCTTATTCAGTTTGTTCCTAAAAACCCATGTAGTTCCTATCACATTCTTGTTTTCTAGTCTTGGGATCAATTCCCAAGTTTGATTCTTTTCAATTTGTCTCAACTCTTCTTCCATAACTTTGATCCAATTCTAATCCTTGCATGCCTCAATTATAGTTTTAGGTTCTACCTTTGAAAGTAAACAAAATTTTACCTATTCCTCTATCATAGAAGTTTTTCTCCTTGTCAACACACCTATGCTCTTATCTCCAATGATTTTATCTTCAAAACGATTCTTTTGCACATACTTAGGAGTCTTAGTGATATTTTTTAAAGCTTATTCCTCTTCCACTGTCATCTCTTTTTCTTTATCTTCTTCTTTTTATTCTTCACTACAAGGGGATTCATTAGTTTCATACCCTTCTATCAACACATAACTTTGATGTGGTTCTTCATCTACTTTGACAGTTGCATTTTCAACATTCTTCTTCAACCTTTTGTTATAGCATTTGTATGCCTTGCTTTTTGTAGAGTATCCAGGGAATATTCCCTCATTAGATTTTGCATCAAACTTTCCTAAGTTTTCTTCATCTCTCCTAATATAGCGTTTTCTCCCAATCACTGAAATATTTCACAGTAGGAGGTTTTCCATACCATAACTCATAAGGAGTCTTTGAACTGTCCACTCTTGTTTGTCCTAAGTTAAGAATGTAAACTACAATATGAATTGCTTCTCTCCAATAGAAATCTAGTATATTTTCTTCCTTCATCATGGTTCTTACTACTTCCTGAACTATCTTTTTCTTCCTCTCCACAACTCCATTTTGTTGAGGAGTCCCATGAGTCGATAACTATCTCTTTATTCCATGATCTTCACAAAAAAATGTTAAACTCATTAGAGGTGAACTCACTACCTATGTCAGACCTCAAGAAGCTGATTTTCAAGTCCATTTCATTCTTAACCATATAATTAAAGGCTTTAAACTTATCTAGAGCTTTTGATTTTTCTTTGAGAAATGTAACCCAAGTCATTCTAGAATAATAATCTATTAATAACATGAAATACTTATCACCTTGAGAGCTTCTTACTTTGGTAGCTCCACATAGTTCTCTATCCACCAACTCCAAAGGTCCTATGGTAGAGTATTCTTTATTTCTGAACCTCTTCTTTGTTTTCTTTCCAAACTAACACTCTTTGCAGATTGCATTGATAGGTTTTGTAATCCTTGGAAAATCTCTCATAGTATTAGTAGAGCAGATTTTTACTATGCTATCAAAGTTAATGTGACCCATTCTTCTATGCCATAGCCAACTTTCATTGATTTGTGACATAAAGCACTTAACACCATCACCTTTGAGCTAATAAATTTTTTCTCTTGTCCTTGTTCCTAGAGCAACCAAAGTTCTGAAGCTTCCTTTTTAGATTTCATAGCCATCATCTTGAAACACCAAATTACATCCTCTACTGCACATTTGTCCTACATTGAGAAGATTACACTAGAGATACTTAACATAAAGAACATACTCTATCTTATGTTTTCCATCAAAGATAAGTGAAACTTTTCCATAGATCTTAGTAGATGCATCATCACCAAAATTAACAAGACCACCATTATAATTCTAAAGTTTAGCAGAATTACTCTTGTCACCTATCATATGATTTTAACATCCACTATCAATTATTTAGTAATTTCTCTCCTCTCTTGCATGAAAAGCAGTCAACATAGTTCCTTCAATATTGTGACTTGTTTCCAGAGCACTTCACACATCTTTCAAGATTAGTAGAATCACTTCCCACATTTAGATCCATGAACACGAATTCATCACTACCCTCATTAGGATAGTATAATTCCTCATCATCAGATACACCATTGTCTTTTTCAACATAATAAATCTTCTTGAAAAAATTACCTTTATAATTCTTATGTTTTTCATTTGAAACTTTGATTAGACATTTAGAAGCATAATGACCTATCTTTCCACAATTGAAACACTTAAAGGGTAACTTACTTATGTATTTTCTTGTTCCCTTTTTAAATCTCCTTACAAAATTTGCTTCCACCTCATCAAGATCATCAAGATATGATTCAATATCCTTCTCTGCCTTGCTGAATCTAAAGGTAATTTCTTTCTTTGTAGCGTCTTGACCAAACTCTATCAATTCAAAATAAATTAAAGCACCAAACATCTTATCTCTAAAATATTGATCCAAAATTCGAGCTTCCTCAATAGAAGAAACTTTAGAATTGTAAGATTTAGGAAGAGTTCTCAATACCTTTTTTTACAACTTCACTTTCTTCTAGTTTATCACCAAGACCATTGATGGCATTAACAATTTCATCCACTTTGAGCATGTAGGTTGTAATGTCTTCATCTTTTGAAATCCTTAGGTTTTCAAATTTGTCTTTGAAATTCTACATATTTTCTTGCTTGACCTTATCATCTCCTTCATAAATGCTCTACAACTTTGTCCAGATCTCTTTAGTAGTTTTGAGACTTATCAACCTTCCAAGTTTACAATTAGAAATATCACTCAAGATAGCATTTCTTTCTTTTTCATTTTTCTCATAATCCTTGACCTCATCATCACTTGTTGGACCATTAGCAGACATAGTATATCTAGTTTCAACTGACTTCTAGACTCCAAAATCTAGAGAGACAAGAAAAGATTCCATTTTGGCTTTCTAGTAAGCATAATCTGTTCTATCAAACATAGGAGCTTTGATGCCCTTCGTGTGTGCCATCTAGATCTACCTCAAGCAGTTGAGCTTATTCCAAGGAGCCAAAACTTTGATACCAATTACTAGACACATAGGACAAATAAGAGGGGGGTGAATTAGTTGTACATTAAAACCTTAAACCCTCAAACCCTTATTATCATCAACAAAATGTAAAAAAATGGAACATAAACACATTCAAAACCATACACAAGAGAACACCATATTTATTTAGAAAACCCTAATCAAGGAATAATCATTATGAGGATTAGCTCAAATATATATGAATAGTAACACCAAATACAATAGGCTCACTGCTAGAAGGGATCACTACCCAAAAGAGAAGAATGACTCACTGCCAAGGGCTCACTACCTAAAGGACTCACTATCTGAAATAAAGAAGAATATAAGAAGACTGTTATAAAGAGATTCACTATCTCAAAGTGATAGGAAAAATCCACCACTAAAACTCTACAACATCCAAAACCTTTGTCTCACTGCCTCCAACAACTTCAAGCACACTAGAAATATAAACACCTTTTGCTCATTGCATCTGGTAGCCTTAATCATTTAATCTCACACTCTGATCACTACACTTGATCAAATTTGCATCATTTCACACTAGACCACACATCATATGCTTCTTTAATAATTAACCTTGCTTATATATCCTCCATAACCTCAATGAAGCATATGCACCTCAAACATGGAACCACTAAATAGGTTGGAACCAAACACTTGCATGGTGGAAATAAGTGAAGGTAGACCATACCAAGGGTTAACTAGGACCCAAATCTACACCAAAAAATCCCATAAACAACAAACAACCTCTGTAGTTAGCGCTAGCACACCAGGTAGGCCAAACCTACACTAACACTAACAAGAAACCACATACATGCCTCTACAAGTTTGGAAACAAAGTGAAGACCACACAACAACACTCCACAACATCCCTGAATATTCCAACACCATTAAAATATTTAGTAAAACTGCCACAACCATTTGTAACTAAGAATACCATCATCCTATGCAACCAACACTACCACAAGAATACAACTCACTAACCAACCTTGCAGAACAAATGAACACACAAAAATCCAAGGGAAGGTAGATACAAATAATATTAGCACATTTCCAAATATAAAAGACAAGAAACCTCAACACATAGAAATGTAGAGCAATTTCTTTTCTCCCAGACAACCTTCTTCACAGGTAACACACTATCAAACACAACTTCCACTACTGCATGATCCAAAACCTGAAACTCTAGATATAATACCTCTAAACACCTTTGATCATCACATCCAAACCACATAAGCATATCTTCAACCATGAAGAAATGTGGAACATAAAATTGAATACACCTCTATTACATTTCACACTCTTTTATTCAAATTTTCTCAAAAGCTCTTGAAAACCAAGTGAATCAGTTGCATCAACAAAACCAAAAACACTTGATGAACATATCTACAAAATCTACAACTCCTGATCAATACCGCAAACAATTCTCAACATGACCACACTAAAGGTTGACATCAAATAACAACACTAATGCTAACATAGTGCAACAATCTCTAACAATCTCCCTGACCATATTGGAGGTTGACATCAATGCCAACACTAATGACAACACCAGAAAACCTATTGAGAAAATGTTTATATATATATATATATATCTTAGCTACACTAATAGGTTCAATATACTATGGGAGAACAAGGAGGAGGAGAGGAGTGGGATGCATGCTAATCTTAACATTTTTTTATAAAAAAAACTCTTAAATGATCGATATATGTTAACTTAATGATATATTATAAATCTTGACCATTCTTTATTAGGTTTTAGATCTAATGGTAGATATTTTGTTAGCTTGTCTTGCCCTAGAAGGTAACCTTATTTTATGAAGGTGTTTTATTATGACTACAATGTTGTGATGTATTCGAAGAGTCTAATAACAATCATGTTGTGTTTGGATCTCTGATGGTGATACTCCTATGAGAAGCTTGCTCTACAAGTATATTGTAATCTTTGTGATTTTTGAATAATATATTGGGTGGCTTTTGGAGTGCAAGGTTTTTCTCCTAGAAGGATTTTTCCCAAATAAATCACTATGTTATGGTATGCATGATATTTATGTTTAAGTTTCTATAAATATTGAAAAGATTTGTAAAGTTTTGCATTATTGTCATCTGAAGATTAGTGTAGGAAATTGTTCCCCTACCTTAGCTTCCTTACAAGTGGTATTCCTTACAAGTGGTATCAGAGTCTGTCCACCTTTGGTTTCAGTTGTGGGTTTTTGGGTTTTTTGAACTAATCTAGATTTGAGTGAGAGCTTGTACAAAAGATACTTTGTGACCTTGTTGCAATAATTTTTAGATGAAAAGATAATCAAGGAGAATAGAGGTGGATAAATTTTCTAAAAATAATTCTGAGATGTGGAAGATGAAGATGGAGGATCTGTTGATAGATTAATATCTATGCGATGTTGTTAATGAGAAATTTTCAAGGCCTATAGTTCCTAATTTGGATGCTCAATATGATGTTATGGACTATAAAGCCAAGAGTTTAATTAGATTTTCCTTGGAATACTAGATGTTTTAATCAATTTTTATGAAGAGAGCTCTGTAGAGAAACTATTTAATAAAATTGGTGAGATGTATCAAACCAAATCTTTAGTGAACAAGATTTTTTTGAGGAAGAAATTATATTACTTGATAATGGAAGAGGGTGAATGAATCACATACCACTTGGAAGCATTCAATATGTTGGTGGCTCAATTGGCATCAGTTGGTGTCAAAATGGATGAGGAGGAGAAATGTCATATATTGTTTTGTTCTTTGCCTGATTTGTGGGATTCTCTTGTTATGGCTATTGGGAGTAATTATCTTATATTTAAGACTGAAGATGTGGATTTTTTGATTTGTGAAGAGATGAGAAGGAATGTATCCATTAGTGTGAAGGAGGCCCCAAATATTCTTGGAAGACCTAAGGAAAATAGCAAAAAAAATGAGAAGCATGACAAACCCAAGTCCAAGGGGAGATCTAAATCTCTTGGAAAGTCCAAAGTTATTTACTAGAACTACAATAAGCCTAGACATATTCATAAGGACTACAAAGAAGAAAAGAAGAAGAAAAAGAAGAGATATGATTATGATTTTGAGTTTGAGAAGGAATATGGTTACACATTAATTGTGACTTTGGCAACTTGTGCAGGTAATGATGCATGGTTAATTGACTCAGGCACATCTTTCCATATGAACTTTAATAGAGATTGATTTTTTGAATGTGAAGAATTTGATGGAGGTAAGGTGTACTTGGGTGATGATTCTTATTTAAATATTATTGGTTGTGGTAAATTTAGAATTAGGTTTCGTGATGGTAGAATAAAATGAATTAATGGTGTGTTGCATATCCCTGGATTAGTACAAAATTTGTTATCTGTGAGAAAAAAAATGTGGGTGTGCAGGTAGTATTTTCTGATGCAAGACACAAGATGGTTAGAGGTGCTATGGTGATTGCTAGAGGTGTCAGTTATGGGGTGATCTCACAATAGTGGGTTACACTTTTTGGCCAAACTTGACATTGAACTGAACTTTTTTAACTAAATCTTCACTTTTGAACACCTATGGCTGCTAAACCATGAGGAATTTGAAGATGATGCAAACTAGTGATTTGTGACATTTTGTCTGTAGATTCTAAATATATATATATTTTTAATTTTTGGAATCAAATTACATTTATTTTTCAATCTCCTTCAAATACTAGTTTTAAATAGTAAACACCATTTTTGAAGAGTGATGTTCATCGTATAACACATGACTTTTTTCTATGAAGGATAATTTTTTTATTTTATTTTTATAATTTAGATTTGTAACTATGATATATAGCTCCTTCATTTGGTTTCATTGTGTTTTATTTAATATTTTTTTAATTAAGTTTTGAAGTCAAACCAATTACAATTTAGAAATAGGTGGACTGTATAACACAACTTTTTTTATATGTATTCAAATTCTTTTTTTTTTGTTGGATCAAGGATGTCAATACCGAGCACCTAGATATTTTTTGACTTTTTTTGATAATATACTATTTTTCCACATGTACATAACAAAGTGCTTGATTTTCAGTGAAAACCTATGTTTAATTAAAGTAAAAAAATATACATAATAAAACCAAAATATATTAAAATTATACTTCATGGAGAGCTTGTTTCGAGGAATATAATAATTCAATTGGGTTTGTCAAGTTGATTACATTTTCATCCTCAACCTGAGCTTTGAAACCAAAAATTCTACATAAAATTACAGATGAAGGGGGGCAAGGGAAAAAAAGAGAGGTTTTGGTGAACCTCCCTTTGCTAGAAGGGGATTCACTAGAAGGGGGATTCGATAGAACCCCCTAAAAACAACATTAAAAAAAAGAAATAAGGTTTTGAGGGAACCCCCCTTCTAGTGAACCCATTAAGGGGTTCTAGTGAACACCCCCTTCTAGCGAACCCCCCAATTTATTTTGAGCCCCCAAGAATTTTTTTTTCGTCAATGCAATTGTAACCCACTTATGTGGGATCACCATATGGCACATTATATAAGCTTGATGCATGCACTATTGAGAGTAATAGTACTTTTGTGAAAATCACGTTTGTGGAAGAGGTGAAGGTTTCACCTTTAGAAAATGGCCATGGCTTCTGGGTACCCAAGGGTGCTTTGTCTTTTGAATCAAAGTTACCTACAGAGAAAACTATGTTATGACACTAGATACTTAGTCACATTGGAGAAAATGGTCTAAGGACCTTGAAAAATAAAACCGTGTTTAGTTTTACTTAAGTTCTGATAAATCTTGTAGTGTATTGGATCTTATTCATTTTGATGTGTTTGGTCCCGTAGATGTTCCTTCAATTAAAAAATCCACATATTATGTTTCATTTATTGATTATTATAGTAGAAGGACATGGGTATAGTTTTTAAAGAGTCAATTGAAGTTTTCAGTCGATTTAAAGAATTTAAAGAAATGGTTGAGTTGCAGATTGGAACGAAAATAAAATGTTTGAGGATTGATAATGTCGGTGATTTTTTCTCTAATAATTTTGATAGATTCTATAAAGATTGTGGTATTCATAGACAAAATACAACTTTGTATTCTCTACAATAGAATGGAGTTATGGAAAGAATGAATAGGACATTGATGGAGAAGGCTAGGAGTATGTTGAGTGGTGCTGGTCTAGAACAAAGGTTTTGGGTTGAAGTTGTTGCCATTTCCTATTACCTGATTAACAGGTCTCCTACATTATATGTTGTTGATAAGACACCTATAAAGGAATGGTCAGGTCACAAGCCTTTATTAAGAAATCTTAAAGGTTTTGGTTGCAAGGCATATACACATGTTCCAAAGGAGAAGCTAACCAAGTTGGAGAACAAGGCTATAAAATGTATCTTCATTAGATATAGTTATGGTGTGAAAGGATACAATCTTTGGGATCATATTGCAAAAAAGGTAATATATAGTAGAAGTGTTATTTTTAGAGAAACTAAGCCTTCTTCTGTTACATTGTAGCCATAACAAAGCAAAAAAAAATATGTGATTCAATTTCCTTCTACAACTGAGAAAGTTGAATTGATGCCCATTGATAGACAAGAATTTGAGGATAGCTCAACTAGCTTTAAATATTTAGAAGAGGAGGAAGAACCTCCAACTCGGCTTGTTTTTAGGTCTACAAGACATAGAAAACCACTTGAAAAGTATTCACCTGATGATTGGAGATGTATTTTTTCTTTGAATACTAACATAGATGAACCTGAACTGTAGAAGAGGCATTAGAATGAATGATGCAAAATCCTAGAAGATTGCCATGGATGAAGAAATGGCATCTTTGAAAAAGAATAATACATGGGATCTTGTACCATTTTCCGTAGAATGAAAACCTATTGGCTGCAAATGGGTGTTCAAGAAAAAGATTGGTTCAAATGGAGGTATTGATAAGTACAAAGCAAGTTGGTTTTGAAAGCTTACTCTCAAGTTGAGGGTGTTGATTATGGTGAGATATTTTCTCCTATTGCAAAAATTACATCCATTGGATTTTTTCTTTCTATTGCTATTGTTTATGATGTAGAGGTTGAGAAAATGGATGTGAAAAATAATTTCCTTCATGGTGAATTGGAGGAGGATATTTATATGACATAGCCAGAGCACTATGTGGTGAAAGGTAAAAGTAATTTGGTTTGTAAATTGAAGAAATCTTTGTATGGCCTAAAACAGAGTCCTAGGATATGGTACTAGAAATTTTACGTAGGTGTTTAGTTTGGGATTTGAGCATTCTAAATCAAATCATTGTGTTTATTATAAAACTAATGGTGATAATTTCTTGTTTATTGTTGTATAAGAGTGAATTTGCACCCTTTATGCAAATTTCCTTTTTTTCCTTTATCCACCTTAGAAAACCAAGTTTGTAGGCTTAACTACACATAAGCCCATTGCTTCTATCCCACTTGGCACCTATTTTGGGCGTCGGTGGAGGAATCTCTGTCAGGGATGCCTGCACGACATGCTTATTTCCTTGGCAGATTCCTACGACTGAACCTATAGAGGTGTTACACTTCTCATTGGGAGTCAAGTTGTAATGCCTCTTCGGCCAACTGACTTGAATATGGCCATTTTATTCATATCCTCTTCAATTTCATTACTTCAACAAGCATTTCATCCTCTAGGCATTCATTCTAACTTCCTCACTTCATTCATAAGATCACTTTCATACTCTTGCACTTATTCCAAGCATTTCAAGCACTCCATTGCAACAAAAACTTCACTCCATCACTTTAATAGAGAAATTTGGGGACAACACCATTGTAGTAGAGGATGAAGTACTCTCATTTTCTCCCCCAAGCAACCTTGAGTGCTCTTGGTGGAGGTGGTAAGCTTCCCCTTCCTCTTCTCTATTACTTGGTTGATTAAGCACACTTACTCTATTGTACTATTTTGGCGTTCTCTATTACATTACTTTCTTTATCATACTTGCTTTCTTGGCTATCTGTGGAGGTGGAAACACCTAAATGGGGGTCTGAATGAGGTAGGACCCTATACAACCACACAAAATTTTCCTCCTCTTTGTGTGTAGGTGAATGTGTTCTCAAGGAGCTAGCTAGTGAATGAGTTTCTTTGTGAGATCCTTTTTGCCACCCTAAATCTTGTATTTTTACTTTATCACATTAGAGAGTATTTTATTTACTTAATCGTGTTATTTTGGCTTGTTAGTAATAGTTAGCTAGGCCATTAGCTTGTTTTCTTAGGTTTGACCTTGTCTTTGTAGTTGCATGGTCGTACAGACACCATTGCACTTTAGAGATTCCAGTGTGCCACGCTGTCATCTAAGGACTATGCTTTCATCCTTGGGCAGAGAGCTTCCTAAGGTGTGGTGTTGAATCTAAAAAACTAGCTTTCCTAGCCCCATTTTTCCTTTTGGGTCTCTAGAGTGACTAAAAGACCTTATAGTCCTCATCATTCTCATCTTGCATATCCTAATACTCCACTAAGCTGAGGTAAGTTAGGGCAGCCTTCCACATCTTGGCCTTTTGTGACCTAAGGCCTTGCACGTGCTAGTACCCCTCTCTTACATTTTTGGTGAACCTGATGTGAACTATTTTGGTTCCATTTTTGCGATACTGACAATTCCTTTCCTCGTACTCTAGGAGTGTTGTAAGGTTGTTTCCTTACAACCCAACCTGCGACCCCTAGTTGGCATAGTTATAAGGTTCCAAAGGTGTTGCATAACGAAACCTTAATTGGGTCACTAACTTATCCTTTAGCCTTTAGGAAGTCTATGGAAGTATCATTTGGTGTACGTAATGGCCTCCTTCTTGCATCAACCTATCCCCTCTATGCACCCTGTGGACAGTGGTACTGGTATAACCTTTACATCATAGGACTTACCGATGGGTTTTAATAGGGAACCATCTCCTCTCTATATTCCTGCACAGATCAATGGAAACATCATAGCAGGTGTTCTCGTTTATCCAACATCACAAGTAAAGATAATAACTGAGCAGATTATGATGATTAACCTCTTACATAAAGATGGGTATGATGCCCTTGTGAGCACCATCTACACCCATGATGAGCTTTCCATGCCCCCTTTGGGTGGTATTGTCTTGTCGATCTTAGTTGGACCTAAATATATGAAACTCATGTTTGAAATTATCCCCTGGTTTAATCTCTTTAGGGTGAAGTTGGGTATCCGTTGGTTGGTGGTGATGAACATGGTACCCTTGGTTGTGCATAAATGTTTAAAATTTATTCATGGGGGTTCCATACATGTAATCCATGACACCGGTTATAGACCACCAGTTGCTCGTGGTAGCTACTCCTTGGACTACTATTGGCCTACGCCTGTTGGTCCTCTTCCACCTAGAATGGACCTTCTACACTGAACACATCATAACTATAAGAAAGGGTGTCTAAGGAAAAAAGTGAGATATCCTCCCTCACCTTATGCTATTTCACATAGGGCCTGCTTAAAAGCTGACAACGATGCCACTAAGGCACGAAGGAAGGAAGAAGAGAAGTGGTCCCAAGATCCTCCTTCTTC
>VDFB02271358.1:15623073-15794034 GCA_007258455.2 Sequoia sempervirens | reverse complement strand
TTAGGGATGGTTGGGGAAGGTCTCAAATGGTTCTTGGAAGAGGAAATTTGGGTGGAAAGAGGGAGACAAAGGAGAAACCGTTAGGAGGAATAGGAGAATGATTGTAGAGAGAGATATTCAACCTATATAGAAATAGGAAGGATCGATACTCTTTTTGCTTGTGTAGAAGAGAGGGGAGATTTTTTGAAGAAGATCAATTCTGTAAGTGAAATAGGAATAGATGAGGGAGCTATGAGATTGTAGAGTGGAAATTGAAGGAACTTGGGGTTGACTAGATGCCAAGGAAAGAAAAATTGATTCTTCCTAGCATCGACACTTTTATTTTAATGTTTGAAACTTCTTACAAATCCAAATTGTATTGTTTCCTATTGTTTCCAATCTCACATTTTCCTATGGTGATGTGGAAGGATAAAGAGAGGCACCAACCCTTGGGTTTATTGTTTTCATGAATTAAAGAAGTCTTTGTTGTGCATAGAAATTTGTTCTAGACTGTTAAATCAAACTTTGGCTGCGTGGCATTAAAAACCAAAGGGTGTTAATGTATTTAGTGTCTTTGTGAAAATTTATACATTGATAATGAATCTATTTTTTCTTTGTATGGAAGTCTATAATCATTTTTCATATTTCCTTTAACTTGATGGTAGTGGCTTTAATTCCTACTTCTTAAATTAGTGCTTGAAATTGTGGGTGTCTCTGTCACCTAATATAGAAGAGTGATCTAGAGTAGAATGGTTGTTACCATATTTCATGGTATCAGTGAGTGTTTGAGATTGGGTTTCATCATCACCTCATTAAACTTAAGGTGATTAAATTCCCCTACCAAAAGATGCTTTGTTAAGCATCATAGGTATATTAGATTCTAATATATCTATTTTACAAGAAACAAAACAAACTAGAAATAAATATAAATAAGGAAAAAAAAATAAAAAATGAAAAGGAAAATTTGTAGAGTCAAATGGGGTATTACAAGGTTTGCAACCATATGAAGACCATAAATAACACACATAGAAGTCATAAAAAAAAATAAACATTCACAAGTAAAGCAATTAGATTATTTAATAATTTTGAATTCTTTTTATTAATGCATATGGTCAAACTATATTTAGGCAAAATAAAAAAATGGGTAAGCAAATAAAAATCATTATGAAATCAATCCCACAATAATTTTTTATATTAGAGGGAGACTTCAATGCCATAATAAATGGTAATGATAGGAAAGGAGGATTCAAGAAGAGAAACCAATCTCAAATATATTTCATTGAATTAACTACAAATAAAAAACATACAATAATAAAACTAAAGAATAGCCTATATACCTTTAATAATAGAAGGTTGAGTTTTATAAAAATAGGAGAAAGAGTAAATAGATTTATGTGTAGTAGTGATTGGGAAAAAAATTCTATGACATGTGAATGCAACATACTCCCTACCATAGCTTCAAATCACTAAGTTTAATTTAGCTCCTCTTAACAAAAGAATAAAATCCAAGAGGGTAACCCATTAAATTTAATAATATATTTTTGAGAGATCGAGACTTATCACAAACATGGAAAAACAGTGGGTAGAAGAATATAACCAGAAATGAACAAATTTTCGTACATTATGTAAGAAACTAAAAAAATTGAAAGAATGTTTAATAAATGGAATAAATATTGTTTCAAAAATATTTTCATAGAAAAATAAATAGTGGAAGAAATTTTGAAAAATATAAATATACATAAGTAATGCAAAAAGGATAGATCACAAAAGATACAAAAGAGAAAAAGACCTAATGACCCAATATTTTAAAAAATTAGCAAGAGAAAAAATATCATGAAGACAAAATTGAGAGAAACATAGATTAGGCATATAGATAAAAATATTAAATTCGTTCATAACTCTACAAAAATATAGAGAATGTATAACATTACTATAATAAAATATATAATAAGGAGAAACAATAGATGATGATAATAAAATTAATGAATTTTTCACATAGTTTAAAAACCATTTAAAAAATGAAGAATGATCAAATATAAAGTATCAAAAAAATATAATGGAAAATCTACCAAAACTAGTAAATGAGGATTAGAATCACACATCAATGAGACTATTCAACAAGGAATAATAAAGAAAGATGTAGCACAATTACATCTACATAAAGCACTTGGACTAGATAGTTTCCCAACAAGTTTTTATCATACATGTTGGGATATAGGAAGTGACCTATGGTTACTAGGTGAATAATCAAGGAATAAATGGATATTACTAAAATATTTAAAAAACACATTCATAACTCATTCCAAAAAAAAAGGAAGTAATATCAACCTTTGTAGATTATAATCTAATTTCCCAATGTAGTATAGTATACATGATTGTAGTATAGTATACATGATTATATCCAAATCTAAATCAATCGGACTAAAAAATTATAACCAAAGCTAATAGTAGAAGAACATAACGACTTTGTTCCTAGACACACAATTCTAAATGAGGTGATAATTGATCAATAATATTTACACTCAATAAAGAAAAAAAAAGATGAAATAATATTATTCTCAAACTTAACATAAAAAATCCTATGATAGAGTTGACTAGAGATTATTATTAAAACTAATAGAAATTTTAGATTTAGGCTAAACTAAATATATAGTCTCATAGCTAGCCCAAGATACTTAGTATTAATAATGGCATTCTATAGGGCTTCTTTGTAACCTCAAGAGGGCTACATCAAAGAGTTTGAATATCTCCATTCCTATTTAATAAAGGTTGATTCCTTGGGAAGATCCTTTCAATATGTAAGTGTAAAAGGAGAATGGGAATAGATCTCAATTACAAATGAAGTAAATCCATTAACCCATGAAAAATTCATAGATGAAACGTTTTATTTTCGGAATAACTAAAAATTAGATTCAAACAAGATCAAGAAAATCCTAAGCAACTATATAAAAGCCCCATGCAAGAAATAACACCATAAAATTAGATATTTTATTCTTTAACATGCAACCCAAACACCATAAAAAATAATAAGTATTCTGTAATATAGATTAGGAAAACTTCCAAGAAAATACCATTGTTCGAATGACATTGCTAGACTAAACTATTAGACCCTTTTCTAGAAACATCTATCAAAAGAATGACCTCATTGAAAGGGAGATGTTTGTCATGGGTAATACATATTATAATGTTAAAAGTGATAATATCAATAATCCTAATTTTATTAATGCCATGTCTAAAATTTCCATAAAAGTCATGCAATAAATTGGATTAAGAGATGAGCAAGTTATTCTAGTAAGGAACATTAGAAGAAAATAATATCCCGCTTATAACATTGAACAATTTATTTAGAAACAAAAAAAATAGGAGTTTGTCTAAAGAATCAAAACATACAAAATAAGTCATTAAGGAAAAAAATGTTATGGAAAATATATTCAAATCCATAAATGAAATGGGTTAAAATAAAACAAATATATGGAATCAAATAACCCAAGAAAGCTATTAATTGTCAAGGACCCCCCAAGGGATATTCAAGCATATATAAATTTATGCTAACTTGCAAACCAATAATAATTAAACATCTCACATGGGAAAGTGAAAATGGTAAGAAATATCTTTTTGGGAGGAACCTTTGAATGATTTTATAATTATTAAAAAAATATAATTTTGAGAGAATTAAGCCCATATTGACAAAAAGGGGAATAAAAATACTTCATTATATGAATCTAGTGACTAGATAATGTTGGTAGGCAGGGGGCAACAAACAATATCACAAATATGATAGAATGAAGGAAAAAGAACAAAAGCACAGAGAAAGAGACAATAGAATCTAGACACAAATATAAATTATTTACTCTGTTCCAAAAATTACAAAAATATAGATTACTTGCTATGTTTTACAGTACAAAATATTTCATATTCACTTTGGACTGTTGTCCAATACTTGGTATTGTTCACACACCCAATCTAGAGCTGACTACAGTGTTGTAGCTATCTATTGTTCATATAATATGTCTGCAAAACATTCCCTTATGTTCTATACTGGTGTCTCCTTGTTCTCTGCTGAACATTCAACTTCTTCTACTACAAGTTCTTTTTCAATACCAAAAAAATCTTTAAAGCTCATGATAACATTTTTTTTGTTTTGTCTTGTTTTCAAGCTCATGAAAATGAGTGCTCAACTTTTAAATTCAAAATTACCCATGAAATTAATTATTGGTAGGTCAAAATAGTTTGCAAGTTGATGTGGGGGTAGGTGAATGCATTGCTCACTGAAGATTAATTTACAACAATATCTCTTAATCTGAAGTCATATGTCATTCTACAATTATCTTTCTATACCCAACCTCCAAAGTTATAGAGTTGCTTCCTTTCTGAGGATGCACACCTCCAGAGTTGTCTACAATTCCAAGCCTATCTCTTAGGTTTTCAAAACAATCTTTTGGAAATGCCTTGGTAAAGATATCAATGAGCTAATGCTTGGATTTGAAATATTAAATTTTAATCTCACCATGTTCTACCAACTCCCTTATGAAGTGATAATGAATCTCAATGTTCTTGCTTCATCCTTGGAAGACTAGATTATTTGTTAGCATTATTGAAGAAACATTGTCACTATGAATGGTTGTACCATCTTCTTTCTTCTCTTTCAAGTCTGCAAGGATCCTTCTTAGCCAAATAGCCTGACATGCTATTGTGTTTGCTAGAATATACTCAGTTTGTGTTGTGGAGAGGGAGACAATGGGATTCTTCTAAAATTCCCATGAGATTGAAGCTAAAACCATGTGAAATACATGTGTGGTTTGACAACACACCCCATTTTACCCTTGGAAAAATGTGGAACCCCTCTTTTTTTAATCTTTTTTGGCTTCTTTCTTGTGCTGGTTGTGTCTTTTGGGGGAAGTGGTAAGATGAATGCCTTGTTCTAAAATGCTTTCCCCCCCCGGTTGTATTAGTGGTCTCTATAACTTGGAATTTTGTAAATCCTAAGTCCCTTGAAGTTTTATTGATTATCCAAATTCCTAGGTTTGTGAGTGTCAAGTGTTGGTGGTCTAAGTGTAGTGTAAATTATGCAATGTTTAGGTTATAGATGGTAGGTTGTGACACCTAGTGAGTTTTCACCTACCCATTTTTTATTTGAGGAGGTTTTCCTCAAGTTCGCCTGCATCCTAATTCTTTGGCTAAACCCATTTGTTGGTTTCTCTTTTCATCGACATCAAAGACTAGAAGTTTTGTTAATTGAGTTCATGTAAACCGAATTGGTCTTATTTTTTCCCATGCCCAGGTTCTCTTTGCACATGGTCCCCTTTCACCTGGTAAGTGAAAACCTGACCCAACTTCTTCCTAGAGTTGGATGTTGAGTGTTTCATCCTCAAGTGCAAGTTAATTCCTCAACTTATGAGCTAGGTGCTTACTCAATCACTCTTGTCCAACATGGACAAATGTGACACACAAGTATGCTACGTTAGCTTCCTTTGCCACCTTCTTTCGAAGGTAGGACATGGTGTAGAAATTGAAGGCTCCACAAAGTGAACCCTAACTTTCCAGGGTTGTACCTTTTTTAGGATAACTAAAGTATAGTTTTTAAGGAATTTAAAGAAAGTGGTGAAACAAATGTACTTGGCACCACCTCAAGCATGTAATTGCTTCTGTAATACATCACCGCATGCAAGGTAACATATTCATAAGGTCACTAATGAATTAAAATTATAGTTGAGGCACACAAGGAAAAGTAAGTATCAAGATACCAGAAGAGACATGATTACCAAAGTTTCATTTTTTTTCTATTTGACCCTATTATAAATGAAACCTGGTATTTCTCTTGAGCTTTGTAAAATCTTTCATGAATGCTTGATTTTGGTGAAATGATATTTATTTTGGGTAATTTCAAATGAAAAATCTATTTAATTTGATAGGAATTAACCTAATTCTAGCAAGTAAGAGGTTGTGGGCAATGAATTTTGATCAATTATTAGGAATGCATGGTTAGAATAAGCCCTAATTCGTATGCATAGCATATATATACTAATCATGTAGGAAATCAAAGGAAACATGAGTACTTCACAAAAGAAGCAACCAAAAGAGGAATTTGAATTTACCATATCTCAAGTAGTACCCACCTATAGGATGATAATGGATACCCATCTAGGAGGTTTTAATGAGAACGAGTTTGTGCGAAGAACCCAACAACTAGATGCTTGTCAGTGTACCAAAAACATGGTTTCCAATGTAATACACCTAGTGGAAGGGTTCTCATTAGCCATGGAATACCTTGAATTGGTATTAAAATTCATGAAGTGGTACGACAAAGATAGGAGAGTGCTCATAAAGGAAGGGATAGTTTATGCAGACATTTGAGTAGATGGTATTATATACACATTTGGGCTCCCTGTGTTTGAAAAAATGAATGTATTGAAAATAGGGGGTGACAAAAGCTTATATGAGCATGGAAGAAAATAATAGAAAGGTCATGATGTTAACATGGTTTTAGGAGAAAATGAAAAGGATGTCGAAGCACATTGTAAGGTCTTTATTCATCCAGGAAGTCTAGGACATGATAACCCTATCGAGCAGGATGGCTAGTTGTAGAGATGCCAATAAGTTTTAACCATGGATGTTTGAAATTATTAGGAATCTGAGGGAAGATCCTATCCACATCCATTGGGAAAGGTTTATTAGTGACAAACTGCATGAGAAGATACAGACCTTCCCTGATTACTAATGGTTCACTATGTCCTTCTATGTTGTTTATTCTTGTGCCCTAAGGCCAATATCTAGGGATTGAAAAAAGTGGGAACTTTGGGTCCAAGAGAACTAGGAAACGCATTAATTTTACCAAAATTTTCCACAAATTACTATTGTGGGTTACAAAGAATACTATCGTAGGGTAAATGATGTCTTTTCCATGAAGCTAGTTAGATTAATGGAGGGAGATAAAGCGGAGAGATTGTCCCTCAAAGAACAAGATGCTATACAAACTACGGGATGCTGGTTCATTCAATTCCCTATATTCACTTATATTAGAATTGAAGGATTCATTGGTTACCGCTTTATGTTGCCCAGGTATCCCAGAGATAAAATATTTCTACTTGAATTTGAAAGGTAGTTAATACCATCCCATGATGCCTTTCTGTAGCTACATAAAAAGGGGTTAGTGAAATTTCCTATTACCATTGGGAATTATAAGTGCATCTCTATCAAAAGTGCCAAGTTGTGTGAAGATGAATTGAAAGCTTATGGATTGGAATTCTTCATGTTTAGGAGGGATAATTATAATCTAGTGGACTGATTGGCTAAGAAAGTAAATCAAAAGTATGCTCATGAGCCCCATTTGGAGGATTTCTAGTATGGTTGTGAAGATGACCATGATGTGAGGAAGCGGTCCTACCAAAGGTTGTCACTAGCCCAAATGAAAGCTTACAAAACACATGATGTTCCTGATCAAATGGATATTGATAATGCTGAGGTAAATAACACTACCTATGAATTAGAAAAAGTATATGATGAACCTATTCCAGACCCAAATTATTGACAACATAAGGTAATAACCCTTGAAGATGATTCTAGGAAAGCGCTGGATTATACTCAGTCTTGGATGAATGGTGACCTATAGGTGATAAGAGAGGCTGGAATGACACCCACATACCCACAGGGAAGAAAGAGGAAACACAATATGGTGAGTGAATTAGGGTATGATGAGGGTGTGGAAAAGAAAAGATGAGTTGTTGAAGCAAGAGCAATTGAATAGGGTAGAGATGAAATCCTTGAAGTACCAAGCCAAGGAATTGAATGGCTTCAAAACCAGATGATCCAAATAGAGAAAGCTTGGAAATTCCCACCAATATGCTAACAAATCTGATGATGGAATGTTCTTTTATGGTGTTTCCAAGAGAACAACTCTTGAGCCCGAAAGAAGTAGCTATGAAACCACATGTGTATTCCAGGACAAGGTTGACATCACAACAAGTGATTACTATGTTTACTTCTCCGCATTATATTAGCACATCAATGTGAGGTAGAATCTAGATAGAACACCCTTGATTATAGAGGAGCACCCGAAGGTGAATGTAGAGCAGGCTATGAAGGAAGCATAAAAATGGTTTTCTATACTGCAATAGTTTAAGGAGAAGCAATCTAGAGGAGGATCAATGACACAAATTGTGATAGAAGAGTTACCAACTACTGAAATATGTTTGGAGGATAGAGAAGAAACAAATTTTATAGTGGGACAACTCACCCAAAAAGTGGGAAATCCTAAGGAAATTAATGTAGGAAGGGTAGTATCTCCACAAAGAGAAATAGGGGGCACTATAATGCAAAGCCCCATTTCCATAATTGATGAGGAGGAAGAGCAAAAATATGCACTTAATGATCATGTAGGTAAATATCAACCTTTGTCAAGGGAAAGTGAAACCATTATCTAGCAACCCCAAAAATAGGAGATAAATCTAGATGTAGAATCTTCTCAAACCATGGATAGGGAGTAGGGGAATAAGAAAAATCCTGATG
The DNA here is from genome assembly GCA_007258455.2 of Sequoia sempervirens. Lineage (NCBI taxonomy): Eukaryota > Viridiplantae > Streptophyta > Pinopsida > Cupressales > Cupressaceae > Sequoia > Sequoia sempervirens. The sequence continues at coordinate 15,785,550 of VDFB02271358.1, read as the reverse complement.
CCCTAGGGAAACATGGAAAAATTTCTCTAGAGGAGGGTGTTGAGAATGCTAGGATAAAAGTAGTGAACATAAACCCTAAAGAGATAGAGAAAGGAGAGCCAAAACATAGTGATTTGGGTCATAGAAATCTAGAGTCCTTGCCACCAGGACTAAAGAATGTAAGAGATTCAGGGGATATAATAGGAAATGATAAAGAGTTAGAGGAGAATTTTCTTAAAAATTTTGATCAGAAAGAACAAGGTCAGAAAGAAGTGAGGCAAGATGAACAAGCATCTAACTAGTTAGCTAGGCATTGGCTCCACTAGTGGAAGTGGATTTTGTGCCTCTTAATTTAAGGAGTTTAGTGCATGAGCTAGAAAACCATAAGCCTAGGGATAAAGAAAGAATAAGACATGCTATCAAGTGGAACTTAGATGGAGGGAAGAATCTCCAAATAGCTACTCCTATGGGAGAAAAGGACAAGCATGAAGTAACAACTAGGGATTATGAGGTCACTACAATCAACCTAGGACATTCCTCATAGGAGTAGGAATTGGAAGAAATAAGAATGAATTTGGAAGCTACATTCGATCATATGAGGAAGGATAAACATAAGAAGAGAGAATTGAAAGAGAAAGTTGCCCATTTAGAGAATTTTATTCAAGCTATAGCTCAGCCTAGTTAGTCCCTAATTGAGTTGCCACCAAATCCAGTCCTTGATTGAGAAAATTAATGTAGGAAGGGTAGTATCTCCGTGAAGAGAAATAGGGGGCACTATAGTGCAAAGCCTCATTTACATAATAAATGAGGAGGAAGAGAATGAATACGCACTTGATGATTGTGCAGGTAAAGATCAACCTTTGTTAGGGGAAACTTAAACCATTTTCTAAAAACCCCAAGAATGAGGCATAAATCTAGATGTAGAATCTTCTCAAACCATGGATAAGGAGTAGGGGAAAAAAGAAAATCCTAATTCCTTGGGGAAATGTGGAAAAATTGCTCTAGAGGAGGGTGTTTAGAAGGATATGATAGAACTAGAGAACATAAACCCTAAAGAGAGAGAGAAAGGAGAGCCAAAACGTAGTGATTTGGGTCATGGCAATCCAAAGTATTTACCACGAGGAGCAAAGAATGTAAAAGATTATGGGGATATAGTAGGAGATCAAAAAAAGTTAGAGGAGAATATATTTTGAAAATTTTGGTTTGTAGGAACAAGGTAATGAAGAAATGGGGTAAGATGAAGAAGCACTTGACTTGTTAGTCAAGAAATTGGCTCCACTGGTGGAAGTTGAGTTGGTGCCTCTTGATTTTAGGAGTTTAGTTCAGGAACTAGAAACCCCTAAGCCTAAGGCTAAAGCAAGAATCATGCATGCTATTAAGCAAAACTCAGATGGAGGGAATAATCTCTAAATAGCCACTTCTATGGGAGAAAATGACATGCATGAAGTAACAACTAGGAATTATTGGGTCACGACAATCAACCTAGGACATTCCACATGGTCATAGGAATAGGTGGATTCCAATGAAGGGATGAAATATAAGATAAATATGTTTTAAGAGTGGATAAAGCATTTGGTGCAACATGGTGAAGAATCAATAAGAGAGGAAATTGGTAAATGAAAAGAGGCATACCACTGGTTTGATAAGTCTAGAAGGCACACTGGTGAGTGTAAGAAGTGTAGGGAGTAGAATGACATAGAGATGTGATAGTTAAGGGAAATTCTCAAGGAATAAGTCCAAGAGTTGATAAAAGAAAAGGTGATTATGATACAATAAGTTTTGATGTTGGAGAAATGGAGATTGTAGTTGAGTTGGGAAGGTGACACTTTGTTGTAATGTATGAGTAGATTGGACAAGGTCATTGAAAGGAGTGAGAAACTTGTGGATAAAGATTTGAACCTCATTGAGATGCTGGCACAACAAATTTGTGATCCTAGAAAGATGGGGCAAGATGATATAGAAGTAAAGGCATTCAAAGGATCGATGGATTGAGAAGATCAATGAAGATCCTATTCATTCCTTAAGAGGGAAGTTATTGATGAGGTAATAAAATGCAATCTAATCACATGAATAAATATGAGATATAAATTTTATAGAGGAATGAAGCTGTGAATCAAATAGTAGAAGGGTATACAAAGTGAAAATACTATTGGAAAATGTCACATAGTGTTCTTAGAGAACATATAAATTAGGTTTTAGTTTATTTTTAGGAGTATCAATAGAAGAAAGGAGCAGATGAGTCTAGAGGCATGGTATCTAGTGAAGAAATGCTTTTAATTGGATAGTGGCAACTTGAGGTTTTGGTGTAAATGTGATGATAAGCCACTTGAAATGAATTTTGTAAGCTTGTTCTCGGATCCAATGTAAGTTGTCTAGCTCAGGAGGTTTTGAAGAGTAATGTTACATTTTGTGTGAAAGTACTCATGTCCTGAGAACCACGTGTGAAAGTTTCAAGTGTTGAAGAAAGCCAAAGTGTTTGTTGATTTGTTCAAGAAGATTCTTGTGCCAACTATCATGTGCCATGTGCTATGTTATGATTCTTTCCCTGGATTCTCTTTCTTTTTTGTGTGAAAGTGCTCATGTCCTAAGACCCGAGTGTGAAAGTTTAAAGTGTTGTATAAATCCAAAGTGTCTTTTGATTTATTCTAGAAGACTATTGTGCCAACTATCATGTGCCATGTGCTATGTTATGATTCTTTCCCTAGATTATCTTTCATGTGTTTTGATGGATCTCCTCAATTGCCTTTTTCTTATAAAAGGTTGGGAGTTGTTTCTTATTTAGTTAAGTTCAAAATTTGTGAAATTTTGAAGATCTAAAACTTTTTCTAGTTTTATTAATTTTTCCCATTTTCTGTTCCATTCCAAATTAAAAAATTATATATCATAGTTGAAGCTAATTAATATCAAAGTCAATTTAAAGCTATTTCCTGATATAAAATCATACGTAGCTAATTGTTTTCTCCTATACAAAAAGACTGTGTGTTGCACCATATTTGGGTGTATATTAACACTATCTATGGCAAATGATTTTGTCTCTTTAAAATTATTGCATCATTCTATGCCTGGTTTTGAAGCAATATGGTGAAGTATAGAGTGGTTTGATTTGATTTAGTTTGTTTCTTGGTGCATGCATAGATAATAATTCAAAGAATCTTTAAATTTTAGGATTTTAATGCTTTTTTTTAGACTAGATATTGAATATTATTATAAAATTCTTTAAAAATGATGAATGCATGGATAATTGTTGTAAATACTTTGCTTACATGAAGGAATAGAGAAATTTATGTTAAATTTGCTAATTCTTTGTAAGGTAATTTGAATTCATGAAGTTGTGAAGTGACACATGTGTGATCAGACCAAGCTTATGTAATGATCCTTTAGATACCAGTTAACCTAAGAAACCATAGATCCCTTGTGATTAACAAAAAATTACACAACAGACCCTAAGGGAACCTAGTGCATCAAGACCTAACATTCCTGAGCCTTGGGATCAAACTAAGATTGCCTTTATATTTAGGTGTTCTTGGTGGATCTTTCCAGTAAAGTTAGGTTCCCACATTCTTTGGGTGAGAATTTATCTACCTATTGGTGTGCGCGTGCAACACTCGCATCAACAGAATTGATGCTAGAGGGAGGGCATGATTTCCTTGTTGAAGATTAAGGAAATTGGACTTCTATAGGGTTACTAGGTCTTTGTTTAGCGATGCTCATGTGGCATTGGTAGAACTTAATGGTTTTAGGTCAACTAGGGCTCAAAGGTTAAGGTCTGTCGGTGTAGTCCCATATAATCAAGGGGTGCTGCAACAATAATGGGTTACACTTTTTGGGACATCCTAATTTTTGCCTGAAATAACATATTTTTAGAAAATACAACGATTTAAGACTTTAAAGGTTCCATTTAAATGATTTTAATTAAAGAGGGATTGATCAAACCCCCTTAGATCAAACCCCCTTGGATAGAACCTTGTTAGATTTAAACCATACCTATAATTGAATCTCCTCTACACCTATCAAAATGCTGATAAAAAACCACTTTTGATTTACCTTTTGGGTGATGAAATGAATTCATTTAAAACTTATATTTTGTAAGCATGTAGCCCTTATTATAGGCTTCCCAAAAAGTATAATTTTAAATATGTTTAATTTGATTATTATATTTATTTTTTATTTCTTGTGAATGTAGGATTTTTCAATGAACGTCAAGTTCTTTGTTTAACACATACAAAAAAATAGAAAAATAGAGAGAAAAATTCTAAAAAATACATGTACACTAGGTATTGATGTCCTTATTCCAACAAAAAAAGAATAAGTTAATTCAAATGAATACAAAAAAAGTTATGTGGGCCGAAGTACACCTCTTTCCAAATTATAATTACACTGAATTGGAAAATTAATTAAAAAAAAATATGAAACAAAAAATTATGAAAAATACCCATCCCTAGATATTGGTGTGAAAAAACTATATTTTAAAAATTATAATTGTATCTTGTCTATTAAAAAAGTTATGCGGTCCGAAGTAAACATCACTTTTTTAAAATGTTGATTAGTAGAAAAAATAAGTTATTAAAAATTACATAAAATGATTTACAATTTATTTTTTATTTTTAAAAAAATAAAAATTAGAATCTACACAAAAGATATAACAAATAACTAGTTTGATTCATCTTCAAATTCTTAATGATTTAGCTACTATAGGTGTAAGAAAGTGAATATCTAGTGAAAAATTCTGATTTTAATGCCAAGTTTGGCCAAAAAATATAGATAAATTATGTTTGAAGTATTATCTTCACAAGGATGTGAAAGGGCATATAAGAAAATTCAAGGATACTTGATTTAGAGCTATAATACAACATGAAGATGTTGTGTGTAGGTTGTTTCCCTATACACTAAGTGATGAGGTTTACCAATGGTATATCAATTTGCCTCATAATTCTATCAAGACATGATAAGATCTGGAAGATAAGTTCCTAGCTAGGTTTAGAATGCTAGTAGATCTTTCCTTATTGTATCATCAATTTTCTCAAATCAAGCAATTTGACAGTGAACCTATAACAAATTTTAATGATAGATTCCAAAAGGTGTATTCTAGGTAACAAGAACCTTACTTTATGGATAATTTTTCTGCCATTGGTGTCTATTACACCGTGGTTGATCCATTGATAGAGATGTTTGTGAAAAGGAAGGTGAATGCTCCTACTACCTTAACTAAAGCTTACACAAAAGATATAAATTTGAATTGAGAAATGAAACATGCCAAAAGTGGACCACCTATGAATGACGAGAATAGTTTGAATAATTATTCCATCCCAAGCATAAATGGAGTCTCACTTAATAATATGGTGATCCCTAACCCTTTTCCTTTAGCCGTCGAGAATGGAACCTTTTGACAAAATAGTTTCTTTCAACCTAGAAATAGTCAAGCCTTAGTCCCACATCCTATCCTAACTATCACTAAGATACACCCTAATGGAAATTCCTTCTTTATGCAGGCTCAAGAGGGCCAAAGAGAAAATTCTCAAGAGGATAAAGAGGAAATTAAAGAAATAAAATCTTAGCTAAAAAGGTTATCAATTGAGGTTACACAGTTGAGAAATCAAAATTTTTATTTGCAATTAACAACCAAAATTCACAAGGTTGAACATATAATGCTCCTAGACCACCTAGACCTTGGAATACATGGCCTAATAATGGGGGAATATCTACACCTTTGGATAATTCCAACTCCTCTAAAGATCAGTCCACATCTAAAGTAAAATTGGTTGACCTTGCCATAAATAACTAGTGCAGGATTCACAATAATAGTGCTCATGTAGAAGTTGATTGTCCATAGTTCAAAATCACGTCAAAATTTTTCTTAGACATATCATAATGATTAGTGTGGTTCTCACGTGCCCCAAGGAAAGGAAATAGTTGTAGTACAATATGATTCAACAATAGTACTAGATAGTTACGTGTGTTCTGAGTCACCTATTGTTGTTGAGAGTAGTAGCTATGAGTGGGGAGATAGTTCATCCATGACCATGGAAAATTATACACTCCCTTATCAGGATGAGAATGAGTCTCAGGATGAAGCTGATGAAATTTAGGCTTTCCAATAGTATCAAAAGGGACACAGTTACAACTTGAGGATTAATACTATTGGTGGGAGTAGGTTCAAAGGAAATTGACTACGTCGATCCCTCCTAACCACTTTAGTACACCACTAGATGATAAATACAATAATAATTCAGGGTTTCCAAAAGTCACCTCATAGTATAATAATGCTTAAAATCCTCTTAGGGGTGGCAAGATAAAATTTGTTGAGTAGAGTAATTTGACTACCTACTTAGTGAGAGAAATTAGAAAGGTAAAGATTAGTTTTTCTTTATCGAAACTTCTTAAAACACTTGTGATAAAAGTGTTAGCTCTTAGTTATTTTTGGTTTGGCATTGATGTCAAAAGTGTTGATATGGGAATATATGTGATGATATGTAGATTGGTTTGAGATGATATGCTAGAATGGTTTATTTGGTTTATTCACATTAGTTGATATTTGGTATACATTTGAGGTATTTTGATTTGCATATGATGGTTTACAAATCTTAGGCCACTTGTATGTATTCTCTCCACTGGTTATATGTTAAGATGATAAGTGTTGGTATGAACTCAATCATATTTTGATGAAGGCAACATTTATGTTATTGGCATACACTATGTTTGATGACTCTGCTTGTTGGCTTGTACAGAGGGTATGTGTTGTCTCCAAGGCACATTTGATACATAAGTACTCTAATACTTGATACATGGTGTCTTAAAGCATGTAGAGTACAAGGCTTTGGTTTTTCCTTTTATATGGATATTCTTCATTATTTGTGACTTATTTCCAGTTCAAAGCATATACTGTGATCTCATGATGACTATTTAGGTATATATGACTTGTCATCATTACAAGTCTCAGTTATATCCAAGTTGATCACTTTTAGATTGTTGTATGTTTAACTTGGTCTTTTGCAAGCTATCTTCACATGACATCTTATGTTTACTCATAACATACAAGTTATGACACTGTTTTATTGAGATCTATTTTTGAGTTTTACTCATAACTTTGTAGAGTGATTTTTGTTGAGTTTTATTGTGATAAATCACTTTGTAGAGCGATCTAGTTTTGAGCAACATTATTAGTTGATATTTGATCACATTGCATTGGTATTTTATATGGCTATAAGGGGTCTTGGTTTATTATTGAATTCCATTGGCATGGTCATTTGAAAAGGTGTTTACACCATTGGCATTTCTTGTAAAAGGTTTTTATACTCCTAAAGAGTATCGATTATTCTAAGCATGTGAAAAAGGCATTGGTTGATTTCAATGGAATTGATTTTTTTTTTTAAAGTCTTAGCAATGATATTAAGGAAGCAATTTTTTGGGCATAATGCTTGTATTGGGCAGGTTAATACAACTAGCATCGTGATTGGCATTTTGATCACAATAAAAATGTGATAATGGGTATTGATTTTTCTTAAAGTCACATGGTGGAGAAAACATTATCTTGTTTGATACAGTATTGGGTATTATTGAGAAAGTTGTTGAATGTAGTTTGTAACATGGTGACTTGGCACTGACATCCATAATTGACAACACATGCACATGTGGCTATGACAACTCATTATGATGTTGGGTTAAATCATGTGCATTATTGGGTTTTTGTCACATTGGACTTCAAAGCATCATTGTTTCTTAATAAAGTTTTTGAAATCTCTTGAAAGCAGTGGACTTCAAAAGATTATCAATGATTATGAAGTTTGGAATTAGGGATTTATGCTATTGTGTAGAAAGCATTTTTATTATGATGAAGTTTATAACCCTATCCACCATGGATAGTGTGATAGTTTGCAGGTTTTGGTGTCTTCTCTTAGCTGATACATTGAGGATTTATGTTTTTTAATTTCCTGGAGCTTGCTGGTAGTAAGAATGGTTTGGAATTTTTGTCATTCTTGTTTCGTAATTGGAATACTAGCTATGAGCTAGTATGTGTATGACTGTGGAAGTTGGAATTGACTTCTAGTTGGGCAGTTATGATGCTCTTCAATAGTAATTTATGGTATTTGCTTCTCTTTCTCCCACTGTAAACAAGTAATACAAAAAAAATATTGATTCTTACAGAGCTTGAGACAATTGGTTAAGGAAAGGATTATTATTTTTAAAAAAATCATGAAACTGTTGGTTTTATGATAATATCATTCCTGAATATTTAGCAGTTATAGCAGTTGACTGTAACAAGTTTTGTGGGTAAAATATTTGGTAAATATGTTTAAACCCGTTAGGGTTTTTGGATGATAATACTTGAATGTAATTGAATAGTTTCAATGTGGTGATATTTGGGGTTTACTTTGAAGAAGGATGATTTAGGGTTTTTTATTTGAACCCTAACCCGAGTTGGTTTATAGTAATTCAAACTACTTTCAAAGATTATTGTTTTCACTAACTTTAAAAGATTTCTTTTAGGCATTTTTCTATGTTACCTAAGATAGGAGTATGAAGTCTTAGACACATTATGCAAAAGTTGTACTGCATTGAAAATATTTTATTATGATTCTCATATTATTGTATTTAGGGAAGATGTTGATACACAACAATATTCAATGAACTTGATAAGGATATTCATAGTCTTCTATTGTAATTCTTGGGTTACAAAAATTGCACTTCTAGGGTTTTGATAGAATGCTGTAATTTGTTGCTTTGTAAAGGAGTTGGTGCTTCTGTATCTCATGAAGTTGGTGCTTCTAATTTTTGTGGAGTTGGTGCGAGCTCCTAAACTTGTGGAATTGGTTGTCATGTATTTTGTGGAGTTGGTGTTCCTGAATGTGAAAGAGTTGATGCTCTAAGTGAATAAACAAAATATTTTTCAAGTGATTTTTTATTCCCCAAGAGGGTTTTTCCACTCAAGAAAAATTCTGTGTTATGTGGTGATTTTATGTGTGTGATCTTTTTATTACCAGTTTGATTTTAATGTGTTATCAAATGTACAATTATCAGTATTTCATATTTTTCAATGTCATGCCACATTTCATATCAATCTTTCATATTTGTCAATGCACATTTCATGCATAAAAAAGGTTCTAGTTTAAAGTGAGCTCTGATACATGTGAAAGTGTTAAGTTTCACCTTTGTTAATGTTTCATGTTTAATTCATGGTTCATCAGATACAATACTGTTCATGCACAAGTCAAATTTTTTGTTTGAACTGTCATTTGATGTTTTGATTTAAAAGTCAAGTTTTCTTCAAATATCGCCTTCTACCCTCTTTGTTCAAAAGAAAACTTACAATCTTTTTTTTGAGAAATTATGGAATTTATAATCACTGATTCATCCCCTGTCTCAGTGATTTCAGTCTTGCAAAAAAAAAGGATTTCTTAATCATGTTAGAAGAACTTCACAAGAAAAGCTTAGTTGGTAATGAGACATTAGTTAAATATTGTTGGAAAAACAAGGACAAATAATTGAGAGGGGGGGGTGAATCAGTTGTCACAAATTATTTAAACTTTGCTAACTTAGCTGAATCTTAGATCTGATCCATGAACAATAAACCATAAACAATCAACACATTAGAAACATATAGAACACCAAGATTTTTTATGTGGAAACCCTGTTAGGGGAAAAACCACAATGGATGTTAGTCCACAATATATACCCTATTAAAAGTATAAAGAAGAATAATGGGAATGTACTTGCATTTAGAAACACTTCCTAGAGCTCACTGCTCAAATACAAGAGGGCTCAGTACCCAAAGAAGAGAAATACAGATTAGATCCGCATGGTATGAACTGAGAAAATAGCTTCTCCAAAATCTTGATTATAGTTTTGGTTAAGCACATAAATACTCCTTCACAATTCACTCAAACTTCTTCACACTCTACTCTACAATCAAATGATTAGTTAACTATTCACACATCTGCAATTTCTCTAGCATACATTCTTTCTTATGCACACTTCACTTTGCTCAAACAATTGCTCTTATATATCCACAAAATGAATTTCATCAACAACTTCGTCAACCAAAATATAAAACATATTTTCAATGTTGGCCCTAATTTAAAAATAAATTTTCAATGCAAATCAAACACTGTCATACAATATTATGTTGTGTCCCAAAAAAACATCCTCGAGCACACCAAACATTCAAATTTTAATCTCCAAGGATCCACAATATGTTACAACCACCATGTCAGCCAAGAACATGAAAACCCAAACACACAGATCAACGCGAACATGTAACAAAGATAGAGAATGATCTAGAAGCATCCACAAGCAATAAGAACCAATAGAGAAACATCTGTGGCAAGATATCACATTAACTTCACTCAGGAATACTAACTAAAACCATAGAAAAACTATCAAAACACAACTGTTCATAACACATTCAAAATTTCACATAGACCTCTAAAAATTTTGATGGATAAACTAGATACTCTCAGAAATAAACCCTTTAGTCCAAAATGATTGATCATCAACGCACTGAGCAAGACACCTTCATGACCTTCACTATTCTAGTGGCAACTTGTAACTCTTTCTTTAACAATTTTCTCAACATCCTCATCATATACGACCTTCAATACATCAATGCTAATAGTGTTGACATCAATGAAAAACACATATCAGCAACACAACCACAACATCCAACAATCTCCCCCTTTGGCATTGATGGCAACACATGATGTGAAAAACACCATCAACACAACTCTCAATGAACACTTACTCCCTCTTAGATTCTGACTCTTCTTCCTCAACTTCTTCTACATGAACTTCACCCCACAAGGCTCTTCTCCCTAGATAATTCACATTTTTTCACATAAATCTTCTCCCCCTTTGACATCAATGGCAAAGATAAACATAATCTTCCCACATACAAGCTATGGACCACATATCTACACATTTGACTACTCCCCCTGAGTAGTAGCCACAAAAACATCAATCCGGATCAGAATATAGCTTTGAAACATATGGATTGATGCAAGTAAATGCGTCTCTAGTTCATATTAGGAGGGGTAATCACCCCTGGCATCCCTTTGAGATACTCAAAAGTATCCTTTGGAAACAACTTGGTGAAAATTTCTGCAATAGGTCTGTTCTTTGGTAGGCACATACTCCAATCTGACTTTTTTCTCATTCACTTTCTCCCTCAAAAAGTGAAACTTGATTGATATATGCTTGGTCTTAGAGTGTAGCATTGGATTCTTCAATATGTTTATTGCACTTGAGTTGTCACAGCATATGGCAATAGGTTCATCATATACTACTCTGATATATTTTAGCATCTGTTTCATCCACATCACTTGAGTACAATTACTTGCAGTAGCAATATAATTTGCCTCAATAGTAGATAGGGAAATGGAATTATTCTTTTTGCTCAACCAAGACACCAACTTCTTCCCTAAGAAGAAAGCACCACCACTAGTACTTTTCTTGTCATCTACATCTCCTACCCAATCTGCATTAGTATATGCACTCAATGTAATATCATCATCTTTAGGATACCAAAGCCCAAAATCAACTATTCCTTTTAGATATCTGAAAATTCTCTTTACAATAGTCACATGAGATTATTTTGGATAAGCCTAAAATCTAGAATCCATACATACAACATTCATGATGTCTAGTTTGGTCTGAGTTAAGTAGAGAAATCTGCCAATCATTGACCTGTATCTTGTTTGATTTGACTTAGGAGAATCATCATTTTATGTTAACTTGCATCTGGTTACCATGGGTGTACCAATAGGCTTTGAGTCTTCCATGCCAAACTTCTTCAGTAACTCTCTCACATAGTTGGACTAAGATATGAAAATCCCATTGTCTAACTGAGTGACATGTAGTACCAGAAATAACTTCATCTCTCCAATCATACTCATTTCAAATTCACTTTTCATTTCATCAGCAAACTTCATACATAAATCATCATCTCCTCCAAAAATAATGTCATCAACAAAGACTTCAATAATCAACTCTTTATCATGATCCAACTTAAAATACAAGTTGTTGTTTGCAGTACCTTTATTGAATCCAAGCTTCAGTATGTATTTATCTAGTCTAGCATACCAAGCTCTAAGAGCTTGCTTGAGCCCATACAGAGATTTCTTCAATCGACAAGCCATGTCTTCCTTGTCAGTTAGTTGAAATCCATCCAACTGTTCAACATATACTTCTTCTTCTAACTCACCATCCAGAAAAGCTGACTTCACATCCATTTGATAGACTTTATAGTTCTTATATGCAACATAAGTAAGAAATAATCTTATAGCTTCAATTCTGGAAATAGGGGAAAAGTTTTCTTCAAAATCAATACCTTTCATTTGTGAATACCCATTACATACCAGTCTTGCTTTATTCCAAACCACTTCACCTTGTTAATTTAGCTTATTCTGAAAGACCCATTTAGTACCAATCACATTTTTATCTTTAGGTCTAGGAACGAGAATCCATGTATCATTCTTTTCAATTTGCACCATTTCTTCCTTCATAGCTTGCATCTAGTATTCATCATTGCAAGCTTCATTGAAATTTTTAGGCTCAGTTTTGGAAATTAGGCAATACTCTTCTGCAACCCTTCTTCTAGTTTGCGCACCTTTATTCTTGTCTCCTATAATTTGATTCTTTGAATGAATCTATCTTACATACCTCAGAGTTTTAGGATTCACTCGCACTTCTAGTTCTTCTGTTCTTCCTTCTACACTTCCAATTGTCTCTCCTTTTTGACTTTCTTGATTTACTAGAATAACTTGTACTTGATTATGTGTCTGAGCATTCTTCCCTTTGTCTGAACTATCTTGCTTGTCATCTGAATCATATCCACAGTATCTAGATGATCTATTAGAGTCCTCATCAACTCTAACATTTGCACTTTCAACCATTTTTCTCAATCTTCTGTTATAGCATCGATAAGCCTTGCTCTTGGTAGTGTAACCTAGAAAGATTCCTTCATCGCTCCTTACATAAAACTTTCCTATGTCCTCATCTCTCTTAATGTAGCACTTGCTCCCAAAAATATTGAAATATTTAATAGTAGGCTTATAACCAAACCATAGCTCAAAAGAGGTCTTAACCCAATTTAAAGTGTACACAACAATGTTTATAGCTTCTCTCTAATAGATGTGAGGAACATTTCCTTCAATCATCATTGTTCTAGTAGCATCCAAAATTGTTATGTTCTTTCTCTCTACAACTCCATTCTGTTGAGGGGTTCGAGGAGAAGATAACTATCTTTTGATTCCATGCTCTTCACAAAAAGAATTGAACTCCCTGGAGGTGAACTCACCACCTCTGTCTGACCTTAGGAATTTTATCTTTAGACCTATCTCATTCTCTGCCATAGATTTGAAACTTTTAACCTTCTCTAATGCTTCACATTTTTCTCTTAAGAAAGCAACCAATATCATCCTAGAGTAATCATCAATAAGCAACATAAAATACCTTTCTCCTTGTAGAATTCTGATTCTAGAGGGACCACATAGATCAGTATGCACCAGCTCTAGTATTCCATTAGAATGATGCTTTTTACTCTAAAAAGAAACTCAAAATTCTATTTACCCAGCTAGCATTCCTTTCATATTGTATTAGCAGGCTTCACTAGCTTAGGTAGATCTCTTACTGCTTGAATGGAGCTTACCTTGACAATGTTATCAAAATTCACATGACAACCTCCTATGCCATAACCAGTTTTCATCTACTTGAGCAATTAAACAACTTACATTACCAACACTCAGGTGAAAAATATTACCTCTTGTCTTTGTACCTAAACCAATCATATTTCCAGAACTTCCAAGTATCTTGCATCTTCCATATTTGAACTGAAGATCATAACCCTTATCCACCATCTGTCCAACACTCAATAGGTTATGCTTTAAGCCTTCAACATAAAGGAAATAATTAGTGTTATGTTTACCACCAAGACAAATAGATCCTCTGCCATGAATCACACCAACATTATTATCTCCGAATCTTACAACCCCACCATCATATTTCTCTAGACTTACAAATTTTCTTTTTTCACCAGTCATATGATGTGAGCATCCGCTGTCAATAACCCACTCATCCTTCTCTTCAATTTGGGCTACAAGAGCTTTCTCAACTTTAGTAGATTTAGTAGCCACCAAACCATTTTCCTTGATAGCAATGAAAACCCATTCATCTTCATTGCCATTTTCTTTATTAGATTCTTCATCACTCACACCTTCTTTAGCAAAATAACACTTCTCTTGAAATCTAGGTTTGTAAGGTTTAGACCTAGGAACACTTTCAAGACACCTTGAAGCAAAATGACCTATTAGACTACAAGAGAAACATTTAATAGGAAAATTTATTTTATACTTACCTTGTCCTCTACCTTCTTTCTTTACAATTAATGCTTCCAATTCTTCAACCTTTCTTTCTTCTTCTTCAAGTTGTTTCATCTCTTCCTCATACTTGAATGTCTTTCTAGAAATTTCTCCTAGATAATATCTTTGCATGCTTCTTCTAGATATAGAAGCCTTAAACAAAAATTCAGTCTTAGGGGCAGAATCACCAAATTCACTTAACTCAAAGGTAGCAAGTATACCAATTAGCATATCCCTTTTCACATTTTTTATTGATCTAAACTCTTCAATAACATGAGCCTTTGACTTGTAAGAGGGAGGCCATGATATGAGAACTTTAGCTAAAATTTCTTGTTCATCCAGAATACCACTAACACATCTAATACCCATCACAATTTCATTTACTCTTTGCATAAAAGATGAAATATTTTCATCTTCACCCATCTTCAAATTTTCATACTTTCCTTTCAAACTCTATAGCTTAGCTACCTTCACATGCACATCTCCTTCATACAAGGTCTCTAGCTTCATCCAAATCTCATGAGCTGTCTTCAGACCTATCACATTTGTTATTTTTGAATTAGCTTAGCGACTTGTAAGAGGAAGGAAATGATATGAGTACTTTAGCTACAATTTCTTGTTCATCCAGAATACCACCAACACATATAATACCAATCACAATTTCATTTATTCTTTGCATAAAAGAAGAAATATTTTCATCTTCACCCATCTTCAAATTTTCATACTTTCCTTTCAAATTATGTAGCTTAGCGACCTTCACATGTACATCTCCTTCATACAAAGTCTCCAGCTTCATCCAAATCTCATGAGCTGTCTTTAGACCTATCACATTTGTCATTTTAGAGCACTCAACAAAGATTCAATAGCCCTGATATTAGTCTCAGCTTCTTTAATCTCATTAGGAGTGGAAGGACCATTCTGAGGAATAGTATATCTATTCTTTGTAATTTTCCAAAAGGGTTCACCAATACACCTCAAATGACACTCCATTCTGGCTTTCCACAGTGAGTCATTTGTTCCATCGAATCTAGGGCTGTCCTTCTTAGATGATGCCATCTCAGATCACCTCAAGATTTTAAACTTCTTCAAAGGAACCTGCTTTGATACAAATTGTTGGCAAAACAAGGACAAGCAACTGAGAGGGGGGATGAATTAGTTGTCACAGATTATTTAAAATTTTCTAACTTAATTTAACTTAATCTTAGATATGATGCATGAACAATAAACCATAAAAAAACAACACGTCAAAAACATAGAGAACACCAAGATTTTTCACGTGGAAACCTTGTTAGGGAAAAAACCATGGTGGATGTTAGTCCGCAATATATACCCTATTAAAAGTATAGAGAAGAATAATGGGAATGCACATGCATTCAAGGACACTGCCTAGATCTCACTACTCAAATACAAGAGGGCTCACTACCCAAAGAAGAGAAATACATATTAGATCTATAGGGTATGAACTGAGAAAAAAACTTCTCCAAAAGCTTGATTACAATTCCAATTAAGCACAAAAATATTCCACACTTCACTCAAACTTCTTCACACTTTTCTCTGCAATCGAATGATTAGATCACTATTCACACATCTACACTTTCTTTGGCATACATTCACTCTTATGCAAACTTCACTTTTCTCAAACAATCACTCTTATCTATCCACAACATGAATTTCATCAACAACTTTTTTGACCAAAATATAAAACATATTTTGAATGTTGACCCTAATTTACAAATAAATTTTCAATGCAAATCAAACACCATCAGCCAATATTATGTTGTGGCCCAAAAAAAAATCCTCAATTGCATGAAACATTCAAATTTTAATCTCTGAGGATCCACAACATGTTACAACCACCATGTTGGCCAAGAACATGAAAAATCGAACACATAGATCAACACAGACATGCAACAAAGATAGATAATGATCTATAAGCATCCACAAGCAACAAGAACCAATAGATAAACATTCACAACAACAAAAATTACTAGAATCACATCAACTTCACTTAGGAATACTAACTAAAACAACAAAAAAATAATCATAACACAACTATTCATAACATGTTCAAAACTTGAAGCGAACCTTTGAAACTTCTGGTGGATAAACTAGATACTCTTAGAAATAAACCCTTTAGTCCACAATGATTGATCATCAACGTATTGAGCAAGACATCTTCATGACCTTCACTATTCCATTGGAAACTTGCAAATATTTCTTTAACAATTTTCTCAATATCCTCGACATATACAACCTTCAATACATCAATTATAATAGTGTTGAAATCAATGAAAACCACATATCATCAACACAACCACAACATCCAACAAAGATGGCTTTCCTAAAATGAATGGAAAAAACACTATTCCTATGGCTAATGTACATGTAGCTTTATATAAAGGAAAGATAGAGTCACTAGCATTTCTATTAACATTAAGGATTTTTGGGAAGAATCTCAATAATTTATTGGTAGATTCAGGGGCCTCAAAAAATGTGATGCGTTTGTCCATATTCCAAAAATTAGGTTTAACCATGGATAGCTCCTTAAAGAAGGTTACTCAATTGGATAAGATAGAGGTAAACATGGTTGGAGAGTTAACTAATATTCACATGCAGTTAGTATAAGATCCTAGGATTCAATATTATATTGGCATTCAAGTAGTTAAGATACCAGATATGTATGGGATGTTGTTGAGTAGAGACTGGTTGAAGACTCTGAATGGATATATGGCTATTAACTTCTTGCATATGTGGTTACCTTGGAAAGGATTTCCTAACCAGATCAAGATAGAGAGGGAGAAACGTATGAAACATATGATCATGAATTACAATCAGAAAAAGGAAGTGCTATACATCAATGTGGAACTTGGTGTATATGGTATTAAAATTTCTAGAGTTAATCAAAGAGGTTTTTATGTGTAATGCGGAAAATCATGATCGAATAACTTTGGGAATAGATGTGCTAGTAGAATTTGATTACAAAGATTTTGAAGGGGAAGATAGTTACTTGGAATTTTTTTGGAAGGTCGTTGTTAGAGAATCCTACAAAGGACGAAGGACTAAAAATTCATTGAAAGGTTTTCTATTACAAGGTTGGTGCAAGTTACACAATTCAACACATTTAGAAGACCATTGTTTGATGTTCCTGGAGGTTATTCCCAGAGTTGGAAATTGGTGCTTCTTAGAAAGTACAATCCCAGCAAGTGTGAGTTTGAAATTCTTGGTGATAAAATGCATGCAAGGTGACTGGAAGTATCAATCTATCAACTTCTAAAAACACTAAGTTCAAAGAGAAATCTTGGATCTTCATATTTGATGGATCAAAATACAAACAAGGGATCAAAGTAGGGGTTGAATTGATCAATCCCCAAGGTAAGTCATTCCTTGTTGCTTACGGATTGCAATTTCAATTTACTTACAATGTAGCAGAATATGAAGCCCTTATCCATGGTTTATTGTTTGCTATTAAGAAAAAGGTTAAGGTTCTCAAAGTATTTGGTGATTCAAAATTAGTTGTCAAGAAATTCAGGAAATAATATATTTATCATTACAAACACTTATCAAGTTATAGACATTGAGTGTGGGATCTTATTGAAAGCTTCGATGCTTTTAATATTACTCACATTCCACAAAGATTTAATCAGAGAGTGGATTCACTAGCCATGATCGCTAGTACCTTAGAGCCATTGGATGTTTCAAACTTGAGAAGGTTTACTATTGAGTTGGTATAGTTTCATTTGGTTTCATATAACGTTACCAATTTGAAAGTATTTGAAGATGATAGGCATGTTATATAGTTCATTACTAATTCAAGCATCTTCAAAGCTTAAATAATTAAAGTAGATCACCCTAATGGTGAACTCCATGATGATGAGGGTAGTTAAAGGATAATAATATTCTAAAAGGAATCATTGAACTCAAGAGATTGTTTGATTTAGATCAAATAATTTGATAGAAAGATCTACCTAAGACTAATGGAGGATAATCCGAGTTGTATAACTTGAACACTAAGGAAGATCTTAAAAATGTGCTCATAGATAAAGTGTGCACTAGAGAATAATGAAGAAACATTTCTTAGGCACTCAAGGATTATTAGAAAGTCATAGCATGGACTTATGAGGACCTAAAAATTTATGATACCTCCATCATAACACATACCATCCCACTTAAACCCAATGTAAAGCCTTTCTAACAAAAGCAACACCCAATAAACGTGCTCCTAGAGCCCCTGATTCAAAAGGAAGTATAGAAGCTCCTATTAGCTAGAATTATTTTTCCTATAAGGAACTCCATGTGGGTGGATAGTTTGGTTCCTATTAGAAAGAAGAATGGGGATAGTCAGTTATAAGTAGATATCCAAAATTTTAACAAGGCTTTTGAACAAGATAATTATCCTCTGCCTTCATTGGATGAGGTTTTGAAATAATTAATGGGGTGCAGATCATGTCCTTCCTAGATGTTTTTTTGAGGTATAACTAGGTGATGGTTACTAAAGAAGATAGGATGAAAATTGCTTTCACTACAAAGTGGGGGAATTTCACCTATAGATGAATGTCATTTGCATTAATAAATGCTGCGACCACATTTCAAACATAAATGTACTATGCTTTTAGAGACTTGGTTGAAAAGTGTATTATAATATACATGAATGATCTTACCGTGTTCTCAAAAACCAGATGAGATCATGTTTGTGATCTCAAAGCTATATTGTAGAAGTGTGAGACATATGGAGTGTTATTTAACTCAAAGAAATGCATTTTTAGGGTGATTAAAGGTAAATTACTTGGGCATGTTATTTTTGAGAGAGGTATTTTGATAGATCCTAATTGAGTGACTACCTTGATGAAGTTGTAACCTCTAAGGAGCAAGAAGGAATTGAAGGTCTTATTTCAACAAGATCAACTTTGCTAGGAAGTTCATTACTAGATTCATTTAAATATTAAGACCCCTTAATGATAATTTGAAAAAAGATGCTAAAATTGAATGGAAAATGAAACCAAGCTTGCTTTTCAAAATATAAAATCTATAATTGTTGAAGTAGTAGTGTTGGTAAGTCTTGACTACACTAAACCTTTCTACATTTATTCTTTTACCCGGGGTCATACATGTGCAACTGCTTTAACACAAAGGGGCAAGAAAAAATAAGAAAGACCCATTGCATTCATGAGCACCCCTTTTAAAGAGGTTAAATTAAGGTATATATGGATATCGAGAAGCAATCCTTCACATTGGTTAAGGAAATGAGGAAGTTTTGACATTACATCCTTAGGAGAATAGTCAAAGCGATTGTATTTGATGTAGTAGTAAATATGTTGCTCACACAAAGAAAACTTGGAGAGAAAAAAGCTAAATGGGTTACCATTTTGTAAGAATTTTATTTAGAAATCATACCCATGAAGTTGGTTTGTGGATAGGTATTGGTTAAATCTATTGCTAAGATTGATCCTCAAATTTCTAGCCAACAATATACCCTGAATGTAGAAAACTAAGATTATTGGTATTTAGACATTTGGTACTATGTAGTTGGTAACAACTGTCTAGACAACATGCAGAGGCATCAAAGAAGAGCCCTGAAGATTAAATCCAAAAGCTACATGATCAAAGGATGGGTTCTCTTTAAGAAGAACTATGAGGAGATTTTCTTAAGATTCCCAAATAAGAAAGAAGAAAATGAGGTTTTGTAAGAATTGTATAATAGTTTTGTCTTGGCTCATGGAGCCCCATTAGCCACTACTCATCTTATTCTGAGAGTCAACTATTATTGGCCAACCATATTCAAAGATATGTATGAGCATGTTGAACATTGTTATACATGCCAAACCGCTACATACAAAGGAAGATTCAAAGGAAAACCATTACAACCTATGATGGAGATGTTTCCCTTTCCATAGTGAGGATTATATTTCATAGGAAAATGTAATCTGCTATTGTTCATTGGTTATAGGTATGTGCTAACCACTACTGACTATTGCACTAGGTGGAAAAAAGCGTACCAAAGTAAGTAATGCACAATAGAAGTGGTAATCAAATTTTTAGAAGAAAGCATCATCACCAAGTTTGGAGTACCATATGCTCTGGCATGTGATAATGGCACTACTTTTTCTTCTTTGAAGTTTTCCAATTGGGAATTTGGATATGTTATAACATTAAAATTTTCATCTAATTATTACCTACAGGGAAATGGATTAGCAGAGTCTTCAAATAAGAACTTGCTAGATATAATTAGAAAACTAATTGAGAAGAATCATAGGGAATGGCATTGCTTGCTAAAGGTTTCCCTTTGGGTTGACCAGACTAGGATGAAGTCTGCATTGGGGAATTCCCCTTATCATTTGGTTTATGGAATTGATCCTATATTTCCCATAAACTTGAAGATCCATACCTAAAAATTTTCACAAGAATATGTTGGATTAGATGACCAAACTGACGCTTAGTTGTTCCAACTGATACATTTGGATGAAAAACATATAGGGAGCTAGATCATTTTGCTAAACACCTATCTGTAGTTAAGCAGTGGTTTGACAACAGGGCTAGATTAAAGTCTTTTAGAATATCTGACCTAGGCCTATCTTGGGACAAATCCCACAACTAGAAGGACGAACATGGTAGGTTTGACAAGTTATGGACTAGTCCTTACCAAGTGTTTGAAGTTCTAGGTGATAGCACCTACATGCTTAAAAACCTCAATGGAGAGGATGCCCAATTGCTTGTCAATGGATAGTTCCTAAAGCATTATTTTCAAGCGTAGTGTGGGTCATTGGTCATGGTTGTAAATATTTAAGTAATTTCCCTTTATTTCTAGTTTTTTTTTTCTTCTTTTATTTTTTTCAGTCCTACTTGTTTAGATTTGTTCAACCATTAGCAACTACAAGGAATAATCAAAATAATAGAATACCAATTCTAGAAATGAGGACTATATTTTAGATAGAAGTAGTTTTCCAATTATGGGTGACTAAGAAATTGTTTCAATTTTTTTTACTTTAATTCTCATATATCATCAGGATGGTATTGGATTACAAATTCCTACATTTAAATAATTTTTACCTAAATTCGAGAAATGATGGTTGCTTGCATTGAGTGAAAAAGAAAAAGGTGACCTTTGCTACCACTACATAATTCCCAACCTAATAGCAGGCTTCATTTCCCACAAGTTGAAGCAAAATATTTCAAAGAAATATCAAATTAAAAATGAATATCAAAGAAATATTAAAAAATAAAATTGAACTCCTTAGGCTATCGAAATATCTATCGGGGCTATAGATGCCTAGCTGGTAGTAGAGCTATGTTTGAGGAAATTATAAAGAAAACCTTGTCGGGGCTATGGATGCTTGACTAGCAACAAGGAAATATCCAAGGTTGGATACAAAGGAATTACCAAATTATGTAAGCCAATGCAAGTAGTTGCTAAGATCTTGAATTTGTTTGATAGAATGAATCACTAGCACACATGTGAGCCCAATGAAATATAATCTTGCTATGCCAATTAAAGTAAGAGGAATATTGAAATGAGATTTTGGTTATTGATAATTAGAAAACTATGGAGGTTTGGAGTATGGATCTCATTCCCAGAATTGATCTTTCATTCCTTTGATTGGTTTTGTTAGTTGCTAGTTGTTTTGTGGTCTCACAACATGCCCCTTTTCACCCTTGGAAAAATGTGGACCCCTCTTTTTTTGCTTTTTTGTCTTCTTTCTTGCATTGGTTGTGTCTTTTAGGGGAAGTGGTAAGATGAAGGCCTTGTTCCGAAATGATCACCCCTTGGTTGTATTAGTGGTATCGCTAACTTGAAATTTCACAAATCCTAAGTCCCTTGAAGTTTTATAACTTATTCAGATTCGTAGGTTTTTGAGTGTCGAGTGTTGGTGTTCTAAGTGTAATGCAAATTGTGCAATGTTTAGGTTTTACTTGGAAAGTTTTGACGCACAGTAATTTTTCACCTACTCGCTTTTTATCTAGGGAGGTTTTCCCTAAGTCCACATGCATCCTTATCCTTTAGCTAAACCCATTTTTTAGTTTCTCTTTTCATCAACATCAGAGACTGAAAGTTTTGTTAATTGAGCTTGTATAAATCAAATCAATCCTATTTTTTCCCATGCCTAGGTCCTCTTTGTACCCAGTCCCCTTTCACTCGGTAAGTGAAAACCTGACCTAACTTTTTACTAGAGTCAGATGTCGGGTGTTTAATCCTCAAGTGCAAGTTAATTCCTCAGCTTGTGAGCTAGGCATTTACTCAATCACTCTTTTTCAACATGGAAAAATGTGACACACAAGCATGCCATGTCAGCTTCCTTTTCCACCTTCTTTTTGAAGGTGGGACATGGCACAAAAGTTGAAGGATCCATGAAGTGAACCCTAAACTACCAAGATTGTACCTTTTTCAAGATAATTAATACATAGTTTTAAAGGAATTTAAAGAAGGTGGTAAAACATACATACTTGGCACCACCTCGAGCATGCAATTGCTTCTGTAATACATTACCATGTGCAAGGTAACATATTCATAAGCTCACTAACAAATTGAAATGATAGTCGAGGCATGCGAGGAAAAGTAAGTATCAGGATACCAAAAGAGACATGATTACTTGAGTCTAATTCTATGTTTGTTTGACCCTGTCATCAACAAAACCAAGCATTTCTCTTGAGCTTCATAAAATATTTCATGAATGCTTGATTTTGGTGAAATGTTATTTCCTCTAGGTTATTTTTGAAAGAAAATGTTGTTTAATTTGACAAGAATTAACTTAATTCTAGCAAGTAAAAGATTATGGGCAATGAAATTTGATGAATTATTTGGAATTCATGGTTAGAATAAGCCCAAATTCATATGGAGAGCATATATATATGTTAATCATGTAGGAAATGAAAGGAAACATGAGTACTTCATGGAAGAAGCAACCTAAAGAGGAATTTGAATTTTCTGTCTCTTAAGTGGTACTCACCTATGGGATGATAATGGATACCATCTTGGAGGTTTTAATGAGCATGAGTTTGTGTGAAGAAACCAACAACCAAATGCTTTCCAGTGTACCAAAAACATGGTTTCCAGTGGAATACACTTGGTGGTAGGGTTCCCGCTAGCCATTGAAGCCCCTTAATTGGCCTTATAATGCATGAAGTGGTATTACGGAGGTAGGAGAGTGGTCATAAAGGAAGGGAGAGTTTATGCATACCTCTCAACATATAGTATTGTATACATATTTGGGCTCCTTGTCTTCACTAGAATGAATGTATTGAAAATAGGGGAGGTGATAGATTATATGAGCATGGAATAATAAAATAGAAAGGTCATAATGTCAACATGGTTTTAGGAGAAAACAAAAAGGATGCTGAAGAACATTGTAAGGTTGTTATTCATCTAGGAAGTCCATGACATGATAACCCTACTAAGCAGGATGGTTGGTTGTAGAGATGCCAACAAGTTTGAACCATGTATGTTTAAAATTATTAGGAAGATGAGGGAAGACCCTGTTCACATCCATTGGGAAAATTTTATTAGTGACAAACTACATGAGAAAATAAAGAACTTCCCTGATTTCCAATGGTTTACTATGTCCTCCTATTTTGTTTATTCTTGTTCCCAAAGGAAATATACCCAAGGATTGAACAAAGTGGGAACTTTGGGAAGAGAACCAGAAAATAAATTAATTTACCAAAATTTTCCACAAATTACTAGAATGAGGTATAAAGAATACTATCATAGGGTAAATGATGTCTTTTATATGAAGCTGGTCAGATTAATGGAGGGAGATAAAGCCACGATATTGTCCCTCAAAGTATAGGATGTTATACAAACTGTGGGATGCTAGTTCATTCAACTCCATATGTTCACTTATATTAGAATTGAAGGATTCACTAGTTACCCCTTTATGCTTCCTAGGTATCCCATGGATATAATATTGTTGCTTGAGTTTGCAATGTAGGTAATACTATCTCATGATGTCTTTCTCCAACTACACAAAAAGGGGGGGGTGAAATTTCCTATTACCATTGGGAATTATAAGAGCATCTCTATCTAAAGTGATAGGCTATGCAAAGATGAACTAAAAGCTTATGGATTGGAATTCTTCATGTTTAGGAGGGATAATTATGGTCTAGTGAAATAGTTGGCTAAGCAAGTAAACCAGAAGTATGCTCATGAGCCCCATTTGGAGGACTTCTAGTATAGTTGTGAAGATGACCATGATGTGAATTGAGCAAAGTATATGATGAACCTATTCTAGACCCAAATTAGGGATGACAAGAGGTAATAACCCTTGAAGATGTTTCTAGAAAAGTGTTGGATTATACTCAGTCCTAGATAATGTTTACCTCTTAGTGATAAGAGGGGATATGATGACACCCACACACCCATAGGAAAGAAGCAACCACATAAAATGGATTTTGGACCTTTTCTCCAATTCACACTTCTGCTCTACTCTGCTTTGCTTTCCTACATAAAAACCCTTTTGCTACACAAAAAAAATTCACTTCAATAGATCTTTTGATATTAGCTCATACAGTTGCTTTGCACTTTTTTGTAAACACACCTTCTCACTTCTTGATCCATACACCAAAAATGATTTACCGATATCATATATATATCCGCTAACAAGATTTTATTATTATATGTTAGCTTCAAACAAAATATAATAGTCTTCCACATGTTAGCTCAAATCACCAATTAGAATTAATGTGTACCCACACAAGTTGGCTAGACTATAGTAGGGACCCAAATCAAAATTACTAGCACAAGAAATAGTTAAACAACTATTCCTCATACATCTGTGACATGCTATACACAACAGGTCGACCATAATGAGAAAATAAACAATAAGTCATTCTACAGAATCTCCAAACCCGTACACCAATCAATGCAACATTAGAAAACTTACCAATCAGGTAGCATACATGCTTAACAAGCTTCCCTAGGGATCCCAACAAAAAAATAATGATCCGGTGAAGTATTCAAACCAACTTATCAACCAGATACTCTGTTCTTTGTGCTTTCTACTGGTAGAATACAATCTTCTACTTAACCTACTGGTATGAGCTACTTCTAAACTACAAACCACACTACTAACTCTAGTTGCCATCAATTACAACACTAGCAACCAAAAACAATCTCCCAAAGCCATATTCCAACAATCTCCCCCTTTGGCATTGATGGCAACACTTTGTGAAAAATGACTAAGTGTCAAAACTAAAAGCTTCAAAACACAATAAAACATTTCTCACCCTTTGGATGTCAAGGCATTTTTCACTAAATTCTCTCCCCCAATTTATCAAAAAAAGTTGCAACTGCTGCTAAATTAAGAAAATTATTGTATACTTATCTTTCATCTCTAGAAGAAATTTCCTCCAAGAGTCCACTGCAATCCTAGTAGCTATTATCAAACTATTATTTTCTGATGTCCCGCTAATGACTTGGACAAGGGATTCAGGAACGGTAATGGCTTCTTCCAACTTTTCTCCTTTCTTTAGAACTTCAATCATTTTCTCTAATATGCATTTAGTCTGATCCTTCACTTTCTAGAAAGTATCCATAAGAGTGTTTCTAGAAAAGTGAACCTTTGCATGTTCAATCTATAGCTCATGAATCTTCTTAACTGATCCATCCTTGTCCTGAAACATACTATAGTCCTGTTCAATTCTTACAAGCTCATTCTCAATTTGTTCCAACTTGTCCTTGCATTTACCAACCACATGAGGCCACCTAAGACAGTAATTGTAGATCTTATTTGTGGAGTCAATGCACTGTCTTAACACATTCATTTTCTTTTTCAGTTTGGTGAGAGATAGCCTAAACTGCATCTTCAGATGTGAGATTATTTCATCCTCTTTTCTGTCTAGAGGCACAAAGTCCATAGCCTCCCCGATACATTCAATAATTCATCTAGAAGTACATTTTGTAGACTCTCCAGTTCAATGTTGTTATCAATAAAGTATCTTCGTAGAGTGTCCTCAATGAATTCCTATTCATATGATGGCCGATTTATCCATATGTCAATTATCTTTTGTATTCCATGTTCTTCCTGAACAATCTACAAATATCTTTGCTTTAAGTAAAGCACCTTCTTTATCACTTTCTTCTGCTATTATCACATCTGGTTCAACTGGTTTTGGTTCATCTCTTGGTGTATATTCCTTAGAATCTTCATCCACTATATCCACAACCATCTGCTCTTTACCCTTTCCTTCAACTTTTATTGACTTAGGTGTCGGGAGAGTGTCACCAACCAAATCTCTTTCCCTCTTCTATTTTTTCTTCACCTTATTGGAGGATAATACAACTTCAACTAATTTTATCAGGAGAGGAATATCACTTACACCAAAATTCCCTAACAAGTTCCTAAAGAAGCTTTCATAAGCTTTCTCACCATTTTCAAAAGTGTTGAAATGATAAAAAAATTCTTGCAAACTGACATATTTTCCTTCCATACCACATTGTTATTCTGAGGCAAGCAATTCAGGAAATACATCATAATGCATATAGCTAGGGTACCAAACCTGGAAGAGTAATCTATATCATTCATCAATTGCACATTCTCCATCAATTGATCCTTCAATAATTCACATAGATAAAAGTCTTCATTTTCTATTATCATCTTGTGAGCGATATACATTGCGCCTGCCAAGGTTGATCCTTCTCTGTTTCTGAAGAATTTTTTATATGAAATTCCATGTGCAATATACCTTGTTAATGGATCTTTCATTTTTGATATTACCAGAGCCCTCTAATCTCTTGTTATTCTAGTTAGGGCTTTGAATTTGACATTCCAAATGGAATTCTTTTTTAAAACAAAACCAACATTGTACAATCCTATTTGATTTCTAATTGCATCCTTAGAAATTTGATATGGTTTATCTAGAGTAAGGATATCATCATCCAATCTATTCAAGATAAACCAAACTACCTCTGCGTTGATGAAATGAGGAAATTCATTCCAAATTTCCAAGTTCTTATGTTTCGCTCCTCCAAGATTCTTCAATTTGAGGATAGAAAAAATTCTTACATCCCTAAGCTTTTGACTACTATATTCATCTAGAGTTATTGTTCCTTTGATTTGCTTCATTTTCGTACCAATCAGGGTTTTGCCAATCACCGAAAAAGTATGAAATTGACAAGGAACTGAAATACTTGGAGAATTTGCCGCTAAATTGACTTTCACTCCTTCAAAATTTTACTGTAAAGGGTCTCCAATTGTTCTTCTTCGATGCACGATGACAAATGAGGGTTCCAAACACCATTTTATAACTTTGCACACCTAACTTCCTTGTTGCATTAAATGCTTTACCTTAGGAGTTCCGGTTACTCTATATTTTCAAACAACAAGAGAAGAATCCATCTGTGGACCTTCAAGAAGTGATCACCAATACATTTGAGGATGAATAATACACCTATTGACAACTTCCTATGATCCAATACCAACTACACATAGGGGGACAAAATATTTTCATGAAAACTCCCCCTAGGCTAATGGCCTGGAATCAATTGCCGAATGAATTACCAGAGGGAGCTTTCGGTATAGTCTTATTACCTTCATCAGATCCAATCTTATTATTAACGTTTTCTTCATCTGATCTCTTATCTCTTCCAAATATGCTTTTCCTTTTCCCTTATCACCTTTTTGTGAATTTTTTCCTTGATAAACCAAACCTCTCTTATCCATGTTTCTGTTCCTGTAGAAAATTGCAATGTGACCAAATTTGTTACAATTGTAGCATACCGGAATTTTCTATCTATACCATCCATTCCACGAATTTCCTCCTAATCTGCATTGATTAGTAGCATGTCCAAATCTTCCATAGGTATAGCATTTAATGTTTTTTATACTGATAGACATACTTCTGCATTCTAATGACTTGTGACCAAACTTCTTATATTTAAAACATTGACCAAAAAATGATGAAGTGCCAGAGTTTATCTTACTTCTACACTGAGAACCCATATGTCCAAATTTATTACAAACAAAGCAATATCCATTAAATTTTTGACTGTTGGGTTGCCTTACTAAATATCTTCTACCTTTATTCTTCTGAGTTTTCTTTTCAGGGTCCTTTTGTTAAGATCCAGAGCTCTCATCCTTCACATAGCCAAGACCTCGCTATCATTTGCATCCTTTTGAATTTTAGTTATCTCATCAAGCCTAGTAGAAATGATCCTAAACTTCTCCTTAAACTCATTTTCAGTAGCAAGCTCATCTCTGAGAATAACTACATATATCTCAAGCTCTTGTTCATTATTTTTGGATTGTTTCAGTTCAATCTCTAGCTAAATGAATCCACTATTAACTCTTCTGCATTCTTTAGATTTTTCTTTCAAGGATTGGGCCAAATTCTCCTCATTCTCCTTTCTTTCTTCAATCTCTTTAGTTAGCTTCATTGCCATAGATTCCATTTCAAGCTTTAGGGTAGCATTGTCCTTACCGAGCTTTTCACACTCTTCTATTATTTCTTTTAGGGTTTGATTTAGATGAACATCTTCCAGCCCTTTGCTTTCTTTTTTCTTCAATTGATCACATAGTTCCTTCCTCTTTTCCCTTGACTCATTTATTTTATCCTTTAGTGATTGAATGAATTTTTTAGCAGCCACAAGATTTTCTTTTAGTTCCATGACCTCTGCTTTAGACTAATCAAGATCATCAAGTGCCACCATAAGCTGTTATTGAAGACCACCTACATCCATTGTAATCCAAGATCCACCTCAATTTGTTAAACTCAGAAGAGGAACCTACTCTGATACCAATTGTTGGACACTAGGAACACTGAGAGGGGGGTGAATCAATGTTCCACAATATTTGAATTTCAAATCAAATCTTAAACTATCAACATCAATATTTAACCTTTAATAGCATTCACAACATATAAATAGAAGGAAACATGCAAACTCATTAAAGAGACAATGTGAACACCATAACACCAAATTTTTTATGTGGAAACCTTGTTAGGGGAAAAACCACGGTGGAGATTAATCCACAAAGTATACTCTGTTAAAAGTATGATAAAAAAGGAATGCACTTGCATTTAGGCACACTGCCTAGAGCTCACTACTCAAAATAGGGAAGGTTCACTACCTTACAAAATATTTGACATTACAAAAAAATGTTGAACTGAGAATATAGCATCTACAAATTCCAAGATTTAGTTCCAATGAGGCACATAAAATGGATTCTAGACCTTTTTTCCAATTCACACTTCTACTTTGCTTTCCTACATAAAAACCCTTCTGCTGCACAATTTTTTTTTACTTCAATAGATCTTTTGATATTCTAAGCTCATACAGCTACTCTGCAATTTTTTGCTCACACACCTTCTCACTTCTTGATCCACACACCAAAAATGATTTACCGATCTCATATATATATCCGCTAACAAGATTTTATTACTATATGTCAGCTTCAAAGAAAATATAATATTCTTCCACATGTCGGCTCAAGTCACCAATTAGAATTAATGTGTACCCACACAAGTTGACTAGACTATAGTAGGGACCCAAATCAAAATTCCCAACACAAGAAATAGTTAAACAACTATTCCTCATACATCTGTGAAACACTATACATAACAGGTCGGCCATAATGAGAAAATAAACAATAAGTCATTCTACTGAATCTCCAAACCCATACACCGATCAATGCAAAATTACAAAAATTATCAACCAGGTAACATACATGCTTGAAAAGCTTCCCTAGGGATCCACACAACAAAATAATGATCCGGTGAAGTATTTAGACCAACTTATCAACTAGATACTTTGTTCTTCATGCTTTCTTCTGGTAGAATACAATCTTCTACTTTTCCTGCTAGTATGAGCTACTTCTAAACTATGGACCACACTACTGAATCCAGTTGCCATCAATGAAAACACTAGCAACCAAAAATAATCTCCCAAACCCATATGCCAACAATTATGTTTACTTCTCTACCTTCTGTTAGAATAGTGACAATGAGGCAGACTCTAGGGGAACACCCTTGCTAGAGAGCTGACTGTAGAATAGGCTATGAAGGAAGTAGAAAAATGGTATGATATACTATAGTAGTTTAAGGAGAAGCAATCTAGAGGGAGCTCAATGATGTAACCTATGATATAAGAGTTGCCAGATACTGACATATGTCTGAAGGATAGAGAAGAAAGAGAGTTTATAGTGGGACAACTCACCCAAGAGGTGGGAAATACTGATGAAATTAATGTAGGAAGAGTAGTATCTCCATGAAGAGAAATAGGGGGTACTATAGTGCAAAGCCCCATTTCCATAAAAGATGAGGAGGAAGAGCATGAATATGCACTTGATGATTGTGTAGGTAAAGATCAACCTTTGTTAGGGGAAATTGAAACCATTGTCCAACAACCCCAAGAATGGGACATAAATCTAGATGTAGAATCTTCTCAAACCATGGATAAGGAGCAAGAGAACAATGAAAATCCTAACGCCTTAGGGAAACATGGAAAAATTTCTCTAGAGGAGGGTGTTTAGAAGGATAAGATAGAACTAAAGAACATAAAAACTAAAGAGAGAGAGAGAAAGGAGAGCCAAAATGTAGTGATTCTGGTCACGACAATCCAAAGTACTTACAATGAGGAGCGAGGAATGTAAATGATTTAGGGGCTATAATAGGAGATGATAAAGAGTTAGAGGAAAATGTTTTTTTGAATATTTTGGTCGATAGGAAAAAGGTCATGAAGAAGTGAGGAAAGATGAAGAAGAACCTGACTTGTTAGTCAGGCACTTGGCTCCATTAGTGGAAGTGCAGTTGGTGCCTCTTGATTTTAGGAGTTTAGTTCAAGAGCTAGAAACCACTAAGACTAAGGCTAAAGCAAGAATCATGCGAGTTATCAAGTGGAACTCAGATGGAGGGAAGACTCTCTAAATAGCCAGTCCTATGGGAGAAAAGGATAAGCATGAAGTAATGACTAGGGATTATTGGGTCACTACAATCAATTTAGGACATTCCTCATGGACGTAGGAATAGGTGGATGCCATTGAAGGGATGAAACATAAGAGAAATGTGTTTTAAGAGTGGATAAAGTATTTGGTGCAACATGGTGAAGAATCAATAAGAGAGGAAATTGGTAAATGCAAAGAGGCATACCACTAGTTTTATAAGTCTAGAAGGCTCACCAATGAGTGTAAGGAGTGTAGGGAGAAAAATGCATAGAGATGCAGCGATTAAAGGAAATTATTAGGGTAGAAGTACAAGAGTTGATAAGAGAAAAGGTGATTACAAAACAAGAACTTTTGATGTTGCAGAAATGGAGATTGCATCTAAGTTGGGAAGGTGACACTTTGTTGCAATGTATGAGTGGATTGGGAAAGGTCACTAAAATGAGTGAGAAACTTATGGATAAAGATTTGAACCTCATTACGATGTTGGCACAAAAAAATTGTGATCTTGGAAAGATGGGTCAGGATGATGTAGAAGTAAAGACATTCAAAGTATGGATCAAGAAGATCAATGAAGATCCTGTTCATTCCTTAAGCCAAGAAGTTATTGATGTGGTAATCAAATGTAGGAATCACATGAATAGATATGAGATAGAAATTTTGTAGAGGAATGAAGCTATGAATAAAATAGTGGAAGATTATGAAAAATTCAAGTACAGGTGGAAAATGGCACAAAGTGTTCATAAAGAAGATATAAATTGGGTGTTAGTTGCTTTTGTGAGTATCAAAAAAATAAAGGAGTAGATGAGTCCGAAGATGAAGTATCTAGTGAAGAAGTGCTTATAATTCGATAGTGGAAACTTAGCATTTTTGTGTAAATGTGATGATTGAAATGAATTTTGTAAGCTTGTTCCCAGACTTGATGTAAGTTGGCTAGCTCTAAAGGTTTTGAAGAGTAGTGTTTTTGTGAAAGTGCCCGTGTCCCAAGACTTGAGTGTGAAAGTTTCAAGTGCAGAAGAAATTCAAAGTTTCTATTGAATTATTCTAGAAGATTTTTGTGCCAACTGTCATGTGCCACATGCTATGTTATGATTCATTCACTAGATTCTCTTTCATGTGTTTTAATGGAACTACTTGATTTCCTTGTTCTTATAAAAAGATGGGAGTTGTTTCTTTTTTAGTTAAGTTCAAATTTTTTTGAATTTATTAGATCTAATTTTTTTTCTACTTTTATTTCTTTTTCCTATTTTTTGTTCCATTCTAGTTTAAAAAATTATATGTTCTAGTTGAAGCTAATTAATATCAAAGCCAATTTAAAGCTATTTCCTGATACAAAATCATATGTAGTTGAATGTTTTCTCCTATCTGAATAGACTATGTGCTGCACTAGATTTGGGTGCATACTAGCACTATCTAGTGGAAAATGATCTTATGTCTATTTAAAATTATTGCATAATTCTATGCCTAGTTGTGAAGCAATTTGGTGAAGTATAGAGTGGTTTGCTTTGATTTAGTTTGTTTCTTGGTGAATGCATGGATAATAACTGGGAGAATCTTTATATTTTAGGATTTTAATGCTTTGTTTTAGAATAGATGTTGAATATTTTTAAAAAATGCTTTAAAAATGATGAATACATGGAGAATTATTGTAAATATTTCATTTCCATGAATTTATAGAGAAATTTATGTTAAATCTACTAATGCTTTGCAAGACAATTTGAATTCATGAAATATTATTGCAAATATTTAGTTTTGATGAAGTTGTGAAGTGACACATGTGTGATCAAATTGAGCTTATGTTATGATCCTTTAGATACCAATTAACCTAAGAACCATAGAATCATTGTGATTAACAATAATTTACAAAAGAAACCCTGAGTGAACCTAGTGCATCAAGAATTGAAATTCCTAAGCCTTGGGATCAAACTAAGATTGCTTTAGATTTAGGTATTCCTGGTGCATCTTTCAAGTAAAGGTAGGTTCCTGCATTCTTTGGGTAAGAATTTATTTTCCTGTTGGTGTACATGTGCAACACTCATGTAAACAATACATATCTCAATGTGCTTTTCCTTTCTATACATTACCTGCCCAATCACTATCTATGAAACCAACCAACTTAAATTCATTGGATGCATCATATAAAATTCCAAAATTTGTTGTTCCATTCACATATCTCAAGATCCTCTTTCCTTCTTTCTAATATGTGTCTTTAGGTTTCTCCATGAACCTAGCAATTAGGTTTACCACATACATCAAATTAGGAATTGTAGATGTCAAGTACATCAAACTTTCAACCATTCTTTTATAGAGGGTTGGGTTTAGTTCATTGCTACTATCCTCTTTGCAAAGTTTCCAACATGCAGTTGTTGGTGTTGGGGTAGGCTTGATGTTTTCCATTTTAAATATCCTTAAAACTTGTTTGGAATAATTAATTTTCAAAATAAATATGACATGATTTATTTGTTGGACTTCAATAATAAGAAATTGTTTCAATATACCTAAGTATGTCATCTCAAACTCATTCTTCATTACCTCTTTGAAATCAACAATGAAGATGTCACCATTTTCTAGTAAAAATCATATCATCTACATACAAAACAACAATTAAAATATCACCTTGAGCTGCTTTGATGTAAAGTGTGGGATCACTACTGCTTTTTCTAAAGGCATTAATCACTAGATATGAGTCTATCTTGCTATACCATATTGTAGGTGCTTGTTTCAACTTATAGAGAGCTTTCTAGAGCCTATATAATTTATCCTCTTTCCCTGGGACTTCATAGGCAAGTGGCTATTCTACTTACACTTCCTCTTTCAACACTCCATTCAAGAAGGCTGACTTCAAATCCATTTGAATCACCTTCCAATTATGTTTGGATTCTATTTCTATGACTGCCCAAATTATTTCCAACCTTGCAACTGGTGCATAGGTATCATCATAATATTTTCTAGATTAATGTTTGTATCCTTTAACAACTAGCCTTGCTTTATGCCTTTCAATCTTACCTTTAGCTATACACTTGGTCTTGTAGAACCAATTAACTCTAATCACTTGTCTAACCTTGGGTAAATAAGTTAGCTACCATATTTTATTCCTCTCTATAGTATCCAACTCTTCATCCATGTCTTTACACCACTTCTCTTCTTTCACAACTTTCTCAAAGTGAATTAGATCACTATAAGAAAATAAAGCAAAAACAAAATTCTCATCAAAATCAACATACCTTGTGCTATCATAAATCTCCCTTGCACTCCTTGTCCTTCTTGACATCAATGATGCAAGTGTAGGGTATTTGTTACCTCAAAAGCTACTATAATACTACTTGTCAAAGCTACTGCTCTGCTATATTCTGGAGCTACTAATCTGGTGTCCATCTAAGGAGTTGTTTTGTTGAACAACTCCAAAGCTACTATTCTGTTACAAAACTATGGAGCTATTGCTTTCCAAATCTCTACGGTAGTTCCTCCTTGAGTTGGTGCTCTCTTGAGATCCTCTAGAGTTGATGTCATTTGGAGCTTCTTCATCATCAAGGGGTATTGTGACTTAAATAGCCATAGTGCTATCCACATGTAAACAAAGATTTTTTTCACCCAAGGTCTTTCTAGCCCTTTTAGGGTTTTTCACCTAAAAGGGAAAAGATGGGCCAAAATGCAATGTAAACACTCAAGATTAATGTAAGGATGGGTGTTATGTGATTAAATTCAATGTATAAATGCAAAATACTGATAAAGGAAATGATTTATAAATGCAAAAGCTAAGAAATGGGAGATGTTTGAAAACACATTATGATATGTGAAAAAGACCTAGAAATGAATGAAACTAAATGTGTGCACCTGAGAACTTGTTGGAGACTGGAAATGACTTTTGAAATGCTGTTGATGCTAAAAATTTGGCCCATAGGGACTCATTCACCATTCTAGAGGAATTAGTCCCATATTTGGGAAATTGTTCTAGAGCTCATTTCAGACAAATGGGTATCCAAAACTACAAAAAACCTTTTCCAGGCCTGGAAATGGGACTCATTCACCACTAATGGTGAATCAATCCACTTTTGAATTTCTAAAAATCCAAAAGTGGAAACAGAAGCCCTCGGTCTACACATCGGTTCCTGATAGGTGTTCGCCTTTAAAAGTCTGATTTTTGACACTAAAAGTGACATTTAGTGGAGATTTTGACTTAATCAATAAGGAGATTTCTTCAAAAAAAATTTAACTTTATCTTTAGTCATCTCCAAGCCTTCAAGATGCCTAAAGATGCAAACACACAAGAAGAGAAGGAGAAATTTTGAATGTTAAGGCATGGGGGTTTGCCTTGGTCAAACCCCTTTGTAGGTAATTAAACCAATATGAAGAAAGAATGTAATGAAGCATGGAAAAATGGAGTTAATACCTTGCCATGATGATTGATCTTGATTTTGTACAACAATAGATGAAGATTTTATCCTTCAATTTCTAAAAAATGATCTTGCATGACTTGGAATGTTAAAACCCTAGTTTGCTTGAGAATAATAATGAATGATGAGTGAAGAATGAATGAATTGGTTATGAATTAGGGTTTAGAGGCTTGTATTTATAGGAAATTCACCTATTTTTCCTATTAATTTGATCCCTAAGGCTGATATGGAGGAAAATAATACTTAAAATCCAACTTTTTCCACTTAAACCCTGAAAATGGCTCAAATAGGACTCATTCCCCATCAAGGGAAAATGGGTCTCACCTAGATGGGGCTGATTCAACCCTAATGGAAAATGGGTCCCACAGGGGCCATTCTACTAGTTGGAATACCAGGAAGAAAGGAAATTAGGTTTATATGGTGACTTTGTTGGTTATTTGATCAAATTATGCCTCGAGATGCACAATATGGGGCCACAGGGGCTTATTAATGATGATGTAAAGGTCAATTAGGGCTTGGGACACAAAATTCAATGTGAAAGTGTGATTAAATACACTTTACAACACTAAAATGACATCCACTTAGGTTAGAAAGGCACAAAATCTAATGTGAATGTGTAAAACACATTACAACACTAGATTAAAGTCAAGTTTAACTTACAAGCCTTCTAGATTAATGTGAAGATGCAATTAAATATATTTTACATTATTAAATTAAGGGAAAATGGGATTTTTCTTAGTTTGTTCAATGTCTCATCTTAGGGAACACTGTGCCTAATGTTTCCAAAAGAGGAAAGGTGCAAATGGTCTCATCTTGTTTCAAAGAGAGGATAAGTTCAAGGTCTCATCATAGGCAACATTGTGCCTAATGTTTCCAAGGGAGGAAGTCGCAAGAAAAATAAAATCACACAATGAAATGTGAGTGTAGATGTATGCCCCCACTCTAAAGCAGTTGCCATTACTATGAGCAATTGCTTTAAAGTAGAAGAAGAAGACAATAGAGCTTACTTATAAAGCCCTATGCCAAGTAATATGTTTCCTATAAGCTATGTCAAGAAAAAGGTATTATGTCATGTGTGAGCCAACCTAAGGCATGGCATCCACATCCCAAGCTTGCTCTTATATGTTCATGAAAGGTTAACGATTAGCTACAAGAGACAATGAAAAGTGACATACGAAGACAAGGCTATCAAACCCCTTTCCCCCACTTAGGGCAAGACAAGGGTGAGCTAAACTGATTAATGAAATGTACACTAGAGTGAAAATCAAGATCAATTAGAGGAATTAGGTGCCCTGATATAAGGAAGAACTCCAAACTCCTTAAGATGTTAAATTTTACTAATCAAAGCCCTACATTCATTAGTAGAATGACCATGAATTCTATGATATGTGCAAAATGAAGTCTTGGAATAGGATTTATTTTGAGTTCTTGGAGGGAAAGATATCAAGTGATCTTGGAGGAGTCTCGACAAGAAATCCACTTGATCAATGGTAGAAGGTGTGTCTATAGTTTTCGAAAAAGATATCTCTTACTTATATGTACAAGATGTCATACCTATGCAAGAATGTTTAGATTGTGAGATTTTGGGCTCTCCTTTACAGAAGGGTGTAAAATCTAATGAATACAATTCATTATTATTTTGCGAGATGACATTGACATTAAGTGAGGATGTGTCTGTGTGTTTTATTTCTTGCAAAGGAGAACAATCAAGACTAGTAGTGTCTATCAGTTTAGGATGCTTTACAGTTAAAGTTTAATTAGAATAATGTTGTGTGAGAGTGTTGATGTTGAGTGAAGGCTTGGAAATTTCTATCAAAGGACAATAGCCAAGACCATGGGTTATTTTTTATGTGTTAGGATTGATGGGGACACAAATACCTTGTTCTCTAGCACCACATCCTTTTCCACTATATCCAACTTGTTTTGTAAGTTCATAACCTTTCCATAAAGATTTTTCATTGCTTTTGGATTGGGTTGCTGGTCATTGTTGTGTTTTTCAAAGGTTGTTGTGTAATTGGTTATGTTGTGGTCAAAAGTGGTTGAGGTGGATTCCTTTGAAGGGTCGTCTAAGCTTTGTGTTATTATGATTGTGTTTTTGTTTCTCTCAGTTGAATATTTATTTATGATCTTGTACTCATCCATGAGTGTTGGTGTGAAGTCTAAGGAACCCCACTCAATGTCTAATAGCTTTGTGTGTTGTTTTGAGTTTTGTTGTTGTATGGGTTCCACATGTGTAGTTGATGTTCATGTGTTTAAGGGATGTGTGGACACTTAAAAATGACCTAGGCCTGCAAGCTCTATTTTTCATCTTTCCTCCTAGCATAATTATGACATTTAATTATGTCCTTGGTCCACATTCGACTATTAATTAAATAATTCATAATTATTTAATTAATTCATGTCTGTTTATTCTTCATGATTATTAAATATATAAATTTTATTTATTTATTCGATACGTCACTAATGGTCTATTATCTTCTTACAATTAAATAAATTTCTTAATTTATTTAATTCCTTATGTCTTCCTGATTATTAAATAAATGAATTTTATTTATTTATTTAATGTGTCACTAATTCTCATAATTAAATAGATTTATTAATTTATTTAATTATTGGTCACAATATCTAAATTAAATAATTATCTTTAATTATTTAATTGCCTTATTTGACATTTCCCTCATTTTAAATAAAATTAATTATTTAAAATAAGCTCAAATTATTAACTGTCACTTCCTTTTAGTAAATAATTTGAAATCAATTATTTACTGTCACAAAAAATCAATATTTTGAATTAATTGTAATTCAAAATAGTAATCTTCTTCCAAAAATCAAGTAATTGAGCAAATTCTTGATTTTCCAAATCTTATTTTTCAGTTCAACCTTTATCCTCTTCATTTTCGAATCTTACAAATCAAGTAGTCTTTATCTTCTTGATTTTTGAAAATCTTTATCTTTTTGGCTAATTATCTCATTTATTCTTGACCGTCGATTCAATTTTCTCAAATTGCATCTTGGCCACTCATTTCAATTTTTTGCCTTAACCTTAATTAAGGATTGTCACATTCAATCTTGACCTCTGATTTTAGGCTTCTGTCAACTTTTAATCTTAGCCGTCCATCCAAAATTGCATTTTCTATAAATTGCCAATTTTGCTCACATTTTAGACTTACACTTCGTAGGCTTACAATTTTCTTAATGCTTCATTTTGGCATAATTGTTGAGCCTTAGGCAATCTTATAGTCTTGTCATTTAGTCATAGGCTCTATTTTGGCATAGTTTAGTCATATACTAATGCTTATCATTTGCATGGTAGCATTATAATCATTTTAAGATTCTTCAAACCTTTCTTTGGATATTGTCTTTGTTATAGTCATTGCTCACACATTCAAATCTGAGGGAAAAAATTATATTTGCAGCAAGTTAGAATGGCTATGGAGGTGATTCATGGAGGCTTCAAAGGTGATTCGGTATAATCATTTTTGTTTTATTTAATTTTCTTCCTTTATGATTCATAGTAAATGTTGGATTTTATGATTTATGCTCTAATCTGATAACCCATAAAATTTCATCGTTACATTTGATGAACCCAACGCAGGAAAAATTATAGGTAGCGAATAAAGAAAAATATGCAAGATTTGTGTCAAAGAAGCAAGAAGATTTAGATTTTAAGTTAGATTTAAATTAGATTTAAATTTAGATAGATTTTTAATGTAGATTTTAAATTAGATTTTAAAATTAGGCAGCAAGAAGATTTAGATTTTAATTTAGATTTAAATTAGATTTTTAATCTAGATTTTTAAATTAGATTTAAATTAGATTTTTAATCTAGATTTTAATTAGATTTAAAATAGATTTTTATTCTTAATTTAGATTTAAGATTTTTATTTAATTTAGTTAGATTTAGATTTTAGATTTTAACTTCTAATTTAGTTTAAAATTTTTAGTTTCTAATTTAATTTAGATTCAAGTTCCTAATTTGATTTAGACTTAAGTTTCTAATTTAGATTTAGATTTTTAACTTTTTAATTTAGTTAGATTTAATTTCATTTAGGTTTAAATTTAATTCGGATTTAGATATTAGTTTAGATTTAAATTATTTTTTAATTAGTTTTTAAATTAGCATTTTAGATCTTTACATTAGTTTCTAATTAGATTTTCGATTAGATTTTTACTTAGATTCTTTTTATTAGCTTTTAGATTTTAAATATAGATTTTTAACTTAGATTTTAATTTAATGTAGATTTTTAATTTAATTTAGATTTTTACTTTATTTTAGATTTTTCATTTAATTTAGTTCTAAGTTAAACTTAGATTTCTAATTTCTAACTTAACTTAGATTTTTAACTTTTTAATTTAGTTAGATGTCCAAGTTCTAATTCAATTTAGATTTTAACTTTTTAATTTAGTTTAGATTTATATTTTTTTTTCCTTTTTTTTAGGATTTTAACATATTGCATGTTTTAGATTAGAGATTTTGGTTACTAATCCTTGTTGGTAGCATGTGGCATTTACATTTCGTGGGTCCAAGATAACTTAATCATACTTCTAACTTGTGATTTTGCAGGTTTGGGTGTCCAAGACTATCACTTCTAAACATCGTGCTTGTGATTTTTTAGATTAGAAAACATTTCATTTGGTGCAATAAAATGAACATGTCTTCTATTTTGTTTGACTATGTTTGAAGGTGGTAGGTGACTATGCTCTCACCTTGTGCAAACTAGGTGATAAAAAAACTACACCCACCTTGTTTTTGTGTAACTTTGATGCAATAATCGAAGTATCCTCTCCCCTTGCACAGTCATGCGATCCCGGGTGTAAGAGAAAGGGTTATTTCCTCTAGAAATTGGGCCTGCTAGGGGATTTCATCACCTCTAGGTGAATCAAACCAGCAATGAAGGTAAAGCCAAGCTAACCCCGACTGGTATATAAATGTGAATCTTAAGGGAAAGCCTAGGATTATGAGTGTGGATGTGTCATACAGACCAAGTAGTACTACCCAAAACCCTGTTGAGCATAACCTCTTCAGGTTGGAGTGCCTCCTAAATGGAGATGAATCTTGTGCCCCATGTATGGCCACTTGAATGGGGGTCCTGAATTAAACACCATTATTTAGTATCCAAAAAACCTTCTATTTGCTAGCACAACATTGGTTGGTATGAAGGGATCCACATCTTCGCAATCCAGGTAGTAGAGGTGATCAATTTTCCATGGGAGTTTCATGGGTGTTGGAAGCTTGGTTGGCCTGAGAAGAGAGTGCATTGTAAGGTGGAGCTCATACTTCCTTCCAAAATTAAATCGTTAATGACAATGGAATTTTAATTTTTCTTCCTTTGTGCTTCATAGTTAATGTTGGATTTTATGATTTATGCTCTAATCTGCTAACCTTTAAAATTGGATTGTTACATTTGGTGAACCTGATGTCTCATTTGGTGAATCTAATTTAATGATGGGTTTGCATCTTGCTTTCAAAACAAAAAAACCCCATTGCAAATAGAATTTTTCGAAGCATGCATTATCAAGGAAAAGGACTAGGCATACATGAGCATGACATTCAAGAAACAATACAACTTTAGAAAAATTACAGACATCAAGGTCTTGCTATTCCTCAGACAAAAAATCTAATGATGTTAGTGGTACCTCCTTGATATTGGGGGAAACTTTATTAGTTATAAATGTTAAAATGGAGTCCATGAGTGATCCTTGTCATAAGACTACTGCCAACACCTCTTCCATCCACACCATAAAACACCATTCCATCATAAATAAACCTTTGCTTTAGAACCAACAAATACAAAAGACATACAAGTCACAAGATCAAAATCAAATGTCAACGACCATTGAATCAAACAAAAAGACAAGTGGACATATGAAGTTAACATGGATACCAAAGAAAAATGGATCAAGTAAAGACAATATTCCAAATACAAAACTCAATCAATATGTGGAGCCAAGAGACAAGAGGACTCCCAAATATCATAAATGTCATCTCCTTCAAAATGGCCATCAAACAAGGCATCTAAAAGTGTTGGTTCCACCCACCATCCCTCCAAAATCCATCATCCAACATCCCAAGTTTGGAAAATAAAAAGTGATTCATCCAAATGTCCAAACAATCCTTTCATGTCTACCATAAAAAGATATAACCCTACATCTTGCCTAAAGTCCAAAAATACCACATCACAAATCTAGCACATCATGGCAGCAACTCTTTACCACAAGGACTCTCATGGCACTCTATCGCGATGTGCGTATTCTGATAAGGTCAACTCTAGTATCAGAAAGGATCACAATGACATCAATCAATTGTATGCAAGCACTATGATCCTAACAAGACAACTCCTTCAACAAGGTCATTATTGGCATATCATGGAACCAGTCTCTACATCGACATCGTCAACAAATTCAAAATAATAATTAGTGGTCAGTTAAGGCATCAAGGTCATCCTAAAATATCAAAAATACAAAAAAAATGAAAATATATAAAAAATTGTCACCCTGATGAAAACCTGGAAAACAGGCGTCTTAGTGACACCAAAAAATTCAAAAAGTCATAGAAATAGTAAAGAGAAAAATTTCATCCAATGGTGAAAACTTGGAAAACAGGCACCCTCGATAAGTACCATGATGAAAACCTGACAAATAGGCGTCATGTGTAAAATAAATCGTCTATGTGGACTCTTACACTTGGGGGAAAGTCATCTCATCTCCTATGCCTTCC
The DNA here is from genome assembly GCA_007258455.2 of Sequoia sempervirens. Lineage (NCBI taxonomy): Eukaryota > Viridiplantae > Streptophyta > Pinopsida > Cupressales > Cupressaceae > Sequoia > Sequoia sempervirens. Next base: position 15,743,249 of record VDFB02271358.1, on the reverse strand, counting down.
TCTTGACATTGGCATCCAACCATTTAATCCATATCATTTCCATTCACTTTCCCACCTACCTTGGTCTTGACATAACAACATGCAAACATCAATCATGCTTTGGGAAAACTCTTGACATGTCTATCCTTTGGTCATACACTATTCACGAAACATCATGTCATTACTTTCAAAACCTCATTATCCTTATGCGACATAGTCCTTGATTATCATATGAAAATTCCTTTAGTCTCATGTCTCCTACCCTTTACCAAGGACACCTCTCATCCTTTCATGTCTGTCACCTATTTTGGCTTTCCCTTGTCAAACAGTCTAAGGATACTCCATCATCCCTTTTGGTCCTAACCAAGTCATTCCAAATGCAACGAGTCTAATCCATACAAGCACATTATCCAAAATATTACTTGACTTAGTTCATGGCCCAGTTGCAGACCTCAATACCTTCATAACATTATCATTGTCCTCACATTTTTTTGGGATGTGTCCTTCCCACGTCAAACAACGTTGTCATAACCTGTCAATTGGTATTCAGCTTGACTAGGGGCACAATCATGTTTGTCCTTGGATTCTCATGTGTAGGCATTAGTCACATGCATTTTTCATGATCCTCTTACACCATTCAAAAGGACAAAAACATCATAAAGTGTCCTAAAAAAGACAAAAACATCATAAAATATCCTGAAAAATGATAAAAACATCATAAAATGTCCTAAAAAAGACAAAAATATCATAAAATGTCCTGAAGAAAGCCCTAAAAATTGGAAAACGTTATGAAAAAAGACCTAATCAAATACTCAAAAAAAGAAAAAATAATCAAATACTCTACAAAAGACAAAAAAATCATAAAATGACAAAAGTCCAAAAAAAATCATAAAACGACAAAAATCCAAAAAAATCAAAACAGCTAAAAGATAAAAACTTCCAAATGACGTGAAAAAATCCCAAAACAAAGTCACATTTCATCATGTCAGTCATATTATTCAAGTCTTTGTCAATTTTCGAACAACGAGGTCTCTAAGTGTATGATGTAGGCAAGGCCATCTGTCGATGAGTCCCTAAGGCTGCACTAGGTCAGTCCATTAAGGTTCATGACATTACACTAGCACACATGTCAAAAAGTTCTCAAGTCAAACAAGTCATCTCAAAATAAGCAAATTAATGCAGCCAAATTATGGCAACCATTTATTCAAACGTGACAATTACACTGGCATGACAACATCGACATGTAGTCGACACAAGTCAGATTTGGTCAAAACAAGTTACATTATCATAACTAGTCAAATTGTTAATTCTTGGTTATGTTTTAGATGTGTCCTTCTGAAGAATAGCCTTTGTCATTTATGCCTTAGGATGTTTCCTTCCTAGGCATCATCATTGTCATTTGACATTTTAGAGGGATACTCTTGACGTTTAAGGATCACTCCTCTCGATATTAGATTCTTCAGATGTGTCCTTTTGAAGAACAATCTCTCTCATTCATGCCTTAGGATGTGTCCTTCCTAGGCATCGTCATTTTCATCCGACATTTTTGAGGGATCCTTTTAACATGTAAGGATCACTCTTCTCAAAATCGGTATCTTTCAGATGTTTCCTTCTGAAGAAAAAACTCTATCATTCATGCCTTAGGAATTGTCCTTCCTAGGCATCGTCACTGTCATTGTCACTGGCATTTTTGAGGGATCCCTTTTAACATTTAAGGATCAATCCTCTTGACATCAACATCATTCAGGATGTGTCCTTCCTGAATTTGAAAATCTTCAAACTTTCATCATCTTTGCATCGTCAAAACATGACACACTGGCATCTCATCATCATCAAGCCCAACATCTTGACATCAAAACACTCAACATTTAGAAACACTTGGTAAATACTTGGCACTTGTCTTTCGATTTTTCAACAAGGTCCTGACAATGGGATTTAGAAAAGAAATGATGTATCATGATTGTCTTAAATCTTGTCTTTGGATTTTTCATCATGTTACTAGCTTTTCAGCGAGGTCCTGACAATGGGATTTAGAAAAGTAGTGACATCTCATGATGATTGACTTGTCTTATCTTTTTCAAACTATCATGTTACTAGTTTCTCTGTGATGTCCTGACATCAGGATTTAGAGAAGAAGTGATGTATCACAATGGTTGGTTTTATTTTCTCATCATGCTGCTAGTTTTTTGACGATGTCCTGGCAATAGGATTTAGAAAAGCAGCAACGTATCATGATGATTGTCTTATTTTGTCTTTTTTTTTGGACTGTCATGCTATTAGTTTCTCTGCGATGTCTTCACGAAAGGATTTAGAGAAGCAACGATGTACCATGATGATTGTCTCATCTTGTCTTTTTGGCAGTCATGTTGCTAGTTCCTTGAGGATGTCCTGATGACAAGATATAGAGGAGCAGCGATGTTTCATGACTTGTCTTGCTTGTGTTTTTATGCTCATGGTTGATTGTGACAAAAAGACGAGGGCAATCACATTCTTAGTATGAGTCATGATCATCCTTGTCTGTGATTATTAGTCTCATGTGATGGTATGACTTTTCACACCTTGATCTATGTCATATCATGGTGTTTGTTGGCCATTATAATAATCTTCTCAATGATGATTAATAGCAATAAATATTAAAGTCTTATGGTAATTTTTTGAAGGATTTGGTCTAGGAGCTAACATGCATCTCTTTTGTCTTGTCATCTTGTCTCACCCATCTCATATAGGCATTGCATCCATATCATCATCCATATCTTTTGCACTAACATTTCTTTGTCTCTTCATATTCTAGTCTTCTCGTCCATTTCGAGAGCCCACTCGTGTTCTCTAAACCCATATCTCCTCTCGAGGGGGCATACCGTAACCCTCCTCATCATTTTTCCTCATGATATTTTGCATTGGGGCATATTTTTGACTTATTTTCTTTGTCACAATGCGACATGCTACATTATGACAAAGAGGGGCAAAATGTAGACACTTAAAAATGACCTAGGCTTGCAAGATCTATTTTTCATCTTTCCTCCTAGCATTATTATGACATTTAATTATGTCCTTCGTCTACATTCGACTATTAACTAAATAATTCATAATTATTTAATTAATTCATGTTTGTTTATTCTTCATGATTATTAAATATATAAATTTTATTTATTTATTCGATACATCACTAATGGTCTATTATCTTCTTACAGTTAAATAAATTTCTTAATTTATTTAATTCCTTATGTCTTCCTGATTATTAAATAAATGAATTTATTTATTTATTTAATATATCACTAATTCCCATAATTAAATAGATTTATTAATTTATTTAATTGCCTTATTTGACATTTCCCTCATTTTAAATAAAATTAATTATTTAAAATAATCTCACATTATTAGCTATCACTTCCTTTTAGTAAATAATCTAAAATCAATTATTTATTGTCACACAAAATCCATATTTTGAATTATTTTAGTTCAAAATGGTAATCTTCTTCCAAAAATCAAGTAATTAAGAAAATTCTTGATTTTCCAACTCTGTTTTTTCAGTTCAACCTTTATCCTCTTGATTTTTCGAATCTTACAAATCAAGTAGTCTTTATCTTCTTGATTTTCAAAAATCTTTATCTTTTTGGCTAATTATCACATTTATTCTCGACCGCCGATTCAATTTTCTCAAATTGCATCTTGGCCACTCATTTCAAATTTTTTCCTTAACCTTAATTAAGGATTGTCACATGCAATCTTGACCTCTGATTTTAGGCTTCTGTCAACTTTTAATCTTGGCGATCCATCCAAAATTGCATTTTCTATAAAATGCCAATTTTGCTCACATTTTAGACTTACACTTCGTAGGCTTACAATTTTCTTAATGCTTCATTTTGGCATAATTGTTGAGTCTTAGGCAATCTTATAGTCTTGTCATTTGGTTATAGGCTCTATTTTGGCATAGTTTAGTCATATCCTAATGCTTATCATTTGCATGGTAGCATTATAATCATTTTAAAATCCTTCAAACCTTTCTTTGGACATTGTCTTTGTTATAGTCATTGCTCACACACTCAAATATGAGGGAAACAATTACATTTGCAGCAAATTAGAATGGCTATGGAGGTGATTCATGGAGGCTTCAAAGGAAATTCGGTATAATCATTTTTGTTTTATTTAATTTTCTTCCTTTGTGATTCATAGTTAATGTTGGATTTTATGATTTATGCTCTAATCTTCTAACCCATAAAATTGCATCATTAGAGGATGTTATTTGTGTTTCTCAAGCTGTAAGACACTATAAGGCTCAAGATCAACATCAAGGGTGTATACTTTGTTATTGTAAATGTATTTCATTTTTTGATGTTGAAAGAGTGGAAGGCACACCATTTATTGCATGAATCCATGATCTTCCTAAGATAAGATTACATGAAAGTTCATGAGGCATAACGTGGATTGGTGTATTCAATGTGGCCACTCCAACTATACGAGGTATAATGATCACCCTGAGCGGTTTCTTTTCGACATTGTCAAATCCCTTAATAGATAAAGAATCAGGTTGAATGGTCAATTGATCAATGCCAAGCTTATCTAGAAGGTTCAAAATACACACATTAAGTGCATAACCAGTATCTACAAGAGTTCTCTTTATCCCTATGGTATTGTATTGAGCTATGATCATGAGCACATCATTTTGTTTTTTTCACATCTAAAGAGGGGAGTTCACTTTGGTGGAAAAAAATGTCAGTGTTGTGTCCTTGAATCATGGTTGCTATGTCAATTGGTTGCACATTAGAAGGGATAGGAACTTGTTGTAAGGCCATTTGAAGCATAGTGTGATAGGTAGGTGAATTCTGAAGAAGGGATATCTTTGCAAGAGTTCTCTTAATTTGCTCAACAAGATCATACACCCTTAATCAAGGAGCACTAGGAAGCATAGAATTAGGAAAAGGTAAGGAAGTTGGGGTTGGTTGTGGTGGTGATGATTGTTTTGAGTGTTATGTGTATGAGCAATGATTCCTCAGTTGCTATGAAACATTGTTCTTTGGCGGTAAAGGAAAAGTTTAGGTTTATTTTGAGTTTGTTTCTTGTGTGATGGTGGGTAAAGGATGAGTTCAAGTTGGTGATAAGTTTGTTGTTTGTGTGAAGGGGGATAAAGGATGAGTTGAGGTTGAATAATATTAACACCCCTTGGTGAATGAGAGTCCAAAATAGTCTCTTCATCTTCTTCTAAGGGCATAATATCATCATGGTCAATGTTATCCTTGTCTTGCATCATGATATCCACCACAAACCACATGTTCTTGACAAGCAAGGCTTGGTTCTTCAAAAATGACTACATCACAAGTAGGGGAATGATCAATGATGGGATTATCAAGAGTGGGATGATTAGGAGAAGGTGCGAGTTGAGTGTCCATTGTCTTTAAGTTCTCATTCTCTTGTGTCATATGATCTACCCTAGTAGGAGAGCTTGTAATATGTTTATCCAAGTTTGAAGTTTGTAAAGTAGCTTCATCACAAGTGGGGGAGGCATCAAGATAAGGAAAAATATGATTTCCAAATAAATTGTCCCAAATGGTAGGAGCATTTGGGAAGGGAGGGTCAGGATTATCATGAATTTTAATAGGGATATCTTCTAACACCATCCTATCCACTTTGCATCGAGGAGGGATATTAGGAGAGAGAAAAATTTGATTATCATGGCTATGGAGACTAGGTAAGGTGATGTTTAGAAATGTTTCTAAAATATCATGTTCTTGTTTTCTAACATCTTCCAAAGGGGAATGAGGAGATGGACAATCAAGACCCTCAATACTTGTATCTTCCTTCACCAAGATACCTTCATCACTAATAGGAGAGGTATCAGGAGAAGAACAAGTATGATTGTTATGATTGTCTACACTAAAATTCTAACCAATGGGCAATGCAATATTAAGGATTGTGTCAATGGTTTGATCATGTTGCTTAAAGACCTCATTGTTGTAATCGAAATTGAGCTCATAAGAGGGAATGTTGTATTTATGTAATCCATTTTTAACCAAATCAAAGCCACATCTTTTGAAAGAAAACATGCTTTTATGAAATAAAGTGCAATGCAATGATTTAAAATGAAATGTTGAAATGCAATTTGCAGATGTGAAACAAGGTAATATTCTATTTACATTATGCATCAACCTGAAAGATGAAAGGTTTGAAATGCAAATCTGAAATTAAACAATGCATGAAATGAGCTAATTTAAGCAAAATCTAATGAAATGCATGTTACATAATAGGTAATGGAAGCAAACATAAGCTTAAAAATAGGGTTTCCAATTATATGAAAGGCAATTTCAAGGGTGAAAAGGGACTAATTTTCCCAAGGTGGTGAATGAGTCCCAATAGGGATTTTTTGCAAAATTTTTAGAAATTTCTGAGTGATTTTGATGTTTTCTATTATATGATGCAAAAATAAGTTTAAAATGTAGAATTTCTTAAATTTTCAATGATTAAAGATGCAAAAATGCAACCTATAGGCACTTTCACTAATGCAAAATGTGAAACCCTAGAATGCAACTTTAACTAATGCAAGATGCAATGCAAGATAATTATAAGATGATGAAAGAATCCAAATAAGAAAATAAAAGTATTCTAAAGGTGGGTTCACCCAAATTTAAACAAATATTTTGGCACCCAAGGTCTTTCTAGCCCTTCTAGGGTTTTTCACCTAAAAGGGGAAAGATGAGCCAAAATGCAATGTAAACACTCAAGATTAATGTAAGGATGGGTGGAATATGATTAAATGCAATGCATAAATGCAACATAATAATAAATTAAATGATTTATCAATGCAAAACCTAAGAAATGGGAGATGTTTGAAAACACATTGTGATATGTTAAAGGACCTAGAAATGAAAGTAAAATGTAACAAAAATGAATGAAACTAAATGTGTGCACTTTAGAACTTGCTGGAGATTGGAAATGACTTCTGAAATGCTGTTGATGCTGAAAATTTGTCCTACAGTGACTCATTTTCCATTCTAGGTGAATTAGTCCTAGATTTGGGAAACTGTTTCAGAGCCCGTTTTGGACAAATGGACATCCAAAACTATAGAAAACCTTTTTCAGGCCTAGTAATGGGACTAATTCACCACTAATGGTGAATCAATCCACTTTTGAATTTCTAAAAATACAAAAGTGGAAACAAAATCCCTCAGTCTGCACTTTTGTTCCTGATAGGTGTCCGCCTCTAAAAGTTTGATTTGTAGCACTGAAAGTGGCTTTTAGTCGATATTTTGACTTAATCAACAAGGAGATATCTTCAAAAACTTTTCAACTTTATCTTTAGTGATCTCCAAGCCTTGAAGATACCTAAATCTGCAAACACACAAGAAGAGAAGGAGAAATGTTGAATGTTAGGGCATGGGGATTTGCCTTGGTCAAACTCCTTTGTAGGTAATTAAACCAATATGAAGAAATAATTTAATGAAGCATGAAACAACGGTGTTAATACCTTTCCATGATGATTGATCTTGATTTTTTGCAACAATATATGAAGATTTTGTCCTTGAATTTATAAAAAATGATCTTAAATGACATGGAATGTTAAAAACCTAGTTTGCTTGAGAAGAATAATGAATGATGAGTGAAGAATGAATGAATTGGTTATGAATTAGAGTTTAGAGGCTTGTATTTATAGTAAATCCACCTATTTTTCCCATTAATTTTATCCCTAAGGCTAACATGGAGGAAAATAAATTTTAAAGTCCAACTTTTCCTGCTTAAACCTTGAAAATGGCTCAAATGGGACTCATTCGCCATCAAGGGAAAATGGGTCCCACCTGGATGGGAATGATTTTACCTGAATGGTGAATGGGTCTCACAAGGGCCATTCTACTAGCTGGAATTCCAGGAAGAAAGGAAACCAGGTTTATATGGTGACTTTGTTAGTTATTTAATCAAATTATGCCTTAGGATGCACAATATGGGGTCATAGGGGCCTATTAATGATGATGTAAAGGTTAATTAGGGATTGGAACACAAAATTCAATGTGAAAGTGTGATTAAATACAATTTATAACACTCTATCACTTTCTGTGAGTGTTGGAGATACTATATTCATCCTAAGAGGAAAAAATTTATTTCTTGTCACTTGCACTACTACAATCACTTTCTTGTTGCCTTCTTTATCAAATATCATGCACTCTCCATTCTCCATTAGGATTTTATAACCATGTTGGACCATTTTTCCAATGCTCAATTGATAGGTTATGTTTTATTCTAGGGGCATGATAAACATAGATTGGATTTTCCTCCTTTCACCATTTTTGGTTTGGATGTCAATTGTCCCTTTTCCCATTACAAGAACTTTCTCATTGTTTTCCATTTTGATTTTAGTTTTTATGTTGCCATCTATGAAGGAATTTTTTTTTTGTTACCACTCATGTGGTTGCTACATGCACTATTTATGTACCATACTTCATCACTACTCTACTTAGCAAGATTGTAAACAATAAATACATTGGACTATTTTTCATTTTTAGCCTTGTTCTCATCTGCTACGTTAGCATTTTGACTATCTTGGTCACTTTTTTCTTCCTACATTCACTAGCATAATTACCAAACTTATTATAGTACTAACATTGAACATTGATTTTGTCACACTTTTGATTTAAACTACTATTATTTTTCTTATCTTGGTAGGATGATTGTGATTTACTTGGCTCCTCTTGGCTGTTTGAATCTCCTCTTCTGAAGTTGCTTCTTCCTCTACCTTTTTGGCCTCTTCCTTTTATATTTCTTCCTCTTCCCTTACCTCTTGCATTGGTTTGAGCTTTGAAGGCTTGTTCTAGGGGAGGAGCATATCTGTTCAGCCATTGCTCATGGGTTTTTAGTGAACCCATCAACTCATCTACAATCATTTTGGAAAAGTCCTTAGCCTCTTCAATGGAAATGACTATAGGATCAAAATTAGAGGGAAAAATTCTTAAAATCTTCTCAATAATCCTTTGTTCTTCCATTGTTTCTCCATTAATTCTTAGCTAATTAAACAAGGTAGAGAACTTAGTGTGGAAGTTTGAAATAGAAACACCATCCTTCATTTGCAAGGTCTCAAAATCTCTCCTTAACAGCTAAAGCTTTACCAATCTCACCTTATTAGTCCCCTTATAACTATTTTGCACTATTTCCCATGCCTGTTTTGAATAGTTTGCTGCTATAATATGGGGGAAAATAACCTTTATCAAGGATGCCTCAATAAAATTGAGGTATTTTACATCCCTCATTTCTAGTTTCCTTCAGGTTATTATTTTAGGCATTTGAAAGGGCTACATAGGCTACTAAGTCAATTATATCTATGAATCCATTAATGACCAACTCCATAGGTCATTTGCAATTAATATTATTTTCATTTTCTTAGCTTAAATGTCATATTTCTACCCATCAAAGTTTGGTGGTTGCTACCAACCATTCTATCACCACCAGCCATTCTTCTCAAACTGGAGAAGATTGATTAGTGCCTAAAGAATCTAGGGAATTTCCAAAACACCCACAAAAGATTAATTGCCCAAAAAATAGGGTTCTAATACCATTTTTTGGCAAGAAGGGGGCAACAAACAATATCACTACTATGATAAAATGAAGGAAAAAACACAAAAACATAGAGAAAGAGACAAAAGTATAGAGTACTTGATCTATTTTATAATACAAAATATTCCATATTCACTTTAGATTGTTGTCCAATAGTTGGTGTTGTTCACCCACCCAATCTAGAGTTGATTGCAGTATTGTAGCTGCCTATTGTTCATTTGCTACATCTGTAGAACATTCCCTTATGTTCTTTGCTAAACATTCACCTTTTGCTACTATTGGTTCTTATTTTTCAATACCAAAAATCTCCCTAAAACTCACAGTAACATTATTTTTGTTTTTTCTTAATTTCAAGCACATGTAAATGAGCGCTAAAATTTCAAATTCAACATTACCTACCAAATTAATTGCTGGTAGGCCAAAATAGTTTACAAGTTGACATGGGGGTAGGTTAATGATTTTTTGACTAAAGATTACTTTCCAATAGATAAGGGTTAATTGTTGACTAAAGATTAATTTCCAATAGATAAAGGTTAAATAATAAGATTGGAAATATTTAGAAAACTAAAACTACCAATAGCAAAAATCTCAAAATTAAATGAAATATTGAAAAAATAGGCATGTGTTACAAATAAAGAAGACAAAAGCATACAAAAGTACTTAAGATATTAAAACTACTCAACAAATATAGGATACATAGTGAAAGAAACTAAAAAATAAAAAAAATAGTAGTCCCTATACACTTTTGATGGAACAAATTGAGTCTTCTAAAAGTAGCCCAAATTTTTCTTGGCAACCATTACAAAAATATCCTAATAGTAGAGAGATTCAAGGTTTATACTATGTAAGCTAGAAGAGGAAATAGTAGACCACCTTCTTCTAAATTACAATTTATTACAAAAAATTTGGAAATGTTTGTCCACTAGACTTGGGTTGAAAAATGCACTTCCTAATGATATTATTAATCTTTTTTAAACATGGTCAATTCCAAAAAGATAATTTTTTTCTATCTAGTTTATGGATTATTTGTCCATTAGTAACAACTTTGAAAATTTGGACATATCAACATTCTAGACTTAGGCTATCATCAAATCAATCCCCTAACTTAGCTATATATGTGTGTAAATGAATCCTTTCCATACACTTAGTTGAGTTAGTCATAATCCTTTTGAACAAGTCTATCTTAAAGGTCATAAGTCTACCTTTAGATATACAAGTTCATTAGCACTTTATCCAAAACATCAAACATCAAACCTTTAAGTTTAAAGTGATGTCCAAATTTTTGAAGTTCATCATACATATCACTCACCCTTTGCATCATCCATTTACATCATTGGTCCAAAATGAGTTAGAGGGTCCCTTTTATCAAAATTTGAGTCAACTAGAGAGTTTCAACAATACAAATCTCAAGACACCTCTCCCATAGTTGATCCACAATTTATGGTAGCTCAACAAGATCACAACACAATAATAAAATGGAGAAAACCAAAATTACATCTTGTATACACCTGAAAATGGTCATCATATTCAATTAATTAAATACAACCTATTTGATTAATGCTTCAACTACATATAAATAAGGTCTTAATTTATTTATATTGTTCACTTTCCTTTTAATTCTTCTAATTCACATTCTTCTAAATAATTAAATAAACAAAATACCCTAAACGTGTTTATTTAATTAACCTTCCTTAATCCTAATTAATAATTTGAGAAAATTTCTACAAATTTTTGTGTGCCACCTCATAAAGGTCACATGAAAATAAATAAGCCTAATTATTAATTATAATTATCCTCACACACTTCCACCAATGAGAAAAGGAAAATGACTTTATTCCCCCACACTTCCAACAAATTTGGAGCACATGGGTCTTTGTTTCACACACTTGGGAATCCCATACATTTGGCATGCTTCCAATTGGTCAAGGGATTCTCTCCACACACATGGCATGTTGTCCTTGATCATGGGGACAACACCTTGATTCCTTTCATCTCCACTTTCTATCATTTCTCCTTCAAATCTAGACCGTTGATGGGTGCCACCTCACAAAATGCTTAAGAAACCCTATAAATACACCCTCTTGCCTTAGCATTTATGATCCACCTTTTGAGTAATGTTAAAATGCTATTTTGAAATACAAATTGGAATAGTGTTATAATGCCATTTTTCATCCACACTTTGAGTATTGTTACCATGCAGGTTTTTCATAGGAGCTTGGAGCTTTCATGGAGTCTTATGCTTAGATTTCATATCATGTGTTACTTTGCATTCTCATCTTAGATTAATTAATTGATTCATAGTTACATTTTATCATCTCCATTGCATCATGGTATCATTTTAGGTTAGTTTGTTTTATGTTTGCATTCAAGCATATTCATAATCATGGATAGTTCACTATAGTTTCATATCTTCTCACTCCTCTCCACTTGTTCATCTATCATCAACATCATCCTTCGTTTATCGTTGCATCCATTATATTTTCCATCATTTTGTTTCATTTAGAAGCATACCATTAATCATTCCAACACACATTTGCACATAGAAATCATCTTAGCTTGCATATTAAGCATCAAATCTCATTTTCTAGGTAGTCATTTTAACAACCTTTGTGCCCATAGAAATCTGAGAGCCAAACGGTTTAATAAATCCCTAGAAATAGAGAACAATGATACATATTTGAAAGGTTTGATTGTATTACGAATATAGTAGTTTTACTTGCTTCAAACTTTGAATGCAAACTGTCTCATTAAGGTTTGTGTTGACATTAGAATACCTCTCCACATTCGGCACACACATAGAATGGCACCCACCATGGGGCCTTTTCCTCAGTTATTGCTAATTTTTTTAATGGTTTCATGATTGTAGGTTCAAGGTTTATGACTTGGGAACACTTTGCACCAGTTTGGAGGAAATTCTAAGCTGTTTCAAGGCATTTATGGGTTTTTTTTAGAGTTTTGGCGCCTCTTGTATCTATTTTGGCAACTCTTGCAAGCAGTGCAGAGATCATTTTTAGCTATTTTGAGACCATTCTAGCTTGTTCTGAGAGTTTTGGCACCTCTTGTACCTGTTTTAGCACCTTTTGCAAGTTGTCCTGAGACTGTTTTCACCTATTTTGGGACCATTTTGGGCCACTTTTAGAGTTTTGGTGCCTCTTGCACCTATTTTGGTGCCTCTTGAAAGTTTTCTTGAGACTGTTTTCACCTATTCTGGGACCATTCTGGGCTGCTTTTAGAGTTTTGGCGCCTCTCGCAAGCAGTTCAGAGATTATTTTCACCTATTTTGAGACCATTCTGCACTTTTTTTAGAGTTTTGGCACATCTTTCCTCTGTTTTGGAGCCTCTTGTCTCTATTTTGGTGCCTCTTGTAGTTTGTCACCAAAATAAGAAATTCACATTCTGTGTTGTGCATTTGTAGGTTTTCCCAGATTCCCTGTCAAAGACTCAAAACCTAAACTACTAACATAGTGCATGGGCTGGATGTTATTTACTTGTTTCCTTTGGTTAAGATAGAAATGTAACTTAAGTAAATGGATAATGAACATCATTTTTCCTTTTGGTTAAGTTAGGAACATAGCTTAATTAATGGATTAATGAACACCATGTCTTTTATATGTGATGGATGGTAGGCATATGCTCTCCCCTTAACTGGGTGATCCAAAAAGCTAGACCCATTCTTGTTTATGTGTGAGTGTAAGTGGAGTATATGGCATGAGTTATCTCTTTATTCATGTGAAATAAAGATCAATTGAACTATGGGTATACTTGCTTTCTTTTGTTTATCCTAGAGGGCCTTCCTTGTGGGAAAAATTAATCACCCAAGGGAACGACCCAACCGGTAACACACTAAAGCCCAACGACTTCTAACTAGGATATAAATGTGGATACTTGAGGAAAGTTCAAGTATCATGAGGATAATTCTAACAAGATGGATCGAAAGGGACTCTCACTGTATGGATTATCCCTCACAACCAAAATACCCACATTAAAACCCTTGTAGATTTTCCAAAATCCTTTATCTATTCTTTGGTGCAACAATGGTCGTGGCCAAGGCATCCACATTCTCATAGTTTTTAGTACAGGTGATCAATTCACCGTGGGAGTTTCATGGGGACTGGAAGCTTGGTTGGCCTAAGAAGAGAGTGCATTGTAAGGGGGAGCCCGTGCAGCCAAGCTTCTAAATTCACCCACTAAAGATAGTGTGGTTGGGGTAAAACCCACATGGAATCTAAAAGAATACAGTATTACACAGTCTTAGGAGTGTATATTCTACTTGATGTGTCTTCAAAATGAAACTCAAACAAAACACCATAAAAAATGTTACATTTTGAAAGTGAAAACCTTGATTCAAAACTACATTCATTTAGGTAGACAAGTCGCTAACTTAGGTCCATCCATCTTCAGAAAATCAATCCTTCCAACAGTGTTCAACCATTCCTTAGGAAAAATAGAGTCAAAATATGTGGTTTACACAATGATTTCACGAAAGGTCAAGATTAGAAAATCAAAGATCAAACCTCTTAGTCCAAAACAACATAAAAAATGTTTGTCTATGCTCTACAACTTTAGAGAGAGGTTAACCTTCAATTTTTACAAGAGAGCTTGCAAAAAAATCTAGAGTTACACATGATGTACTATTGTCAAAATCCAAGACTTTTCCAATGTTTTGAGTACCTTAATTACATTTCTTGAGTCAAAACTTTGAGTCCAAGATCATTCCTTAGATACCTTAGAAGTCTAAACATTGTCGAAATGGACCTATACAAGTGGAAATTTTCAAACTAAACCTAGATCTAAACATTTCAAGGTTCCTAAATCATCAATATCCATCACATCTTTTCTTGTACAACCTATTTTCATCTTCTAGATTTGTCATCCTTTAATCATGAAACTATGTCATGCAATCAAATCAAACAATGGTCTAATCAATAGAATTTGTCATTCTATTTGACTTAGTTGTAATCCTTGGAACTATTTCAAACTTAGATCAAAGCTTAGTCTAAATCACAACACTTGTATGCTCATCCAAACAAGATCACAAAAGAGGAGACTCAAGGAAAAGGAACTTGGAACACCCAACTTTGAAATGAAAAAACATAGGAAGTCCGAGTAGTAAAGATTTTGATATCGAAACTCCCAACATTGAACCTCAAAATAGTGAGATACCTAGCAACATGGATAATGTAGAAGAAATCCCTATTCCTGGACTCAACAACACTCAAGGGGAAGAAATAAACGATGAGGATATTTGGCAAGCGGAACAAGACCCCAACTTCCATAAGTTTTTGGAAAATATTTTTGAAAGAGATGGGAAAAAATACCTATTAATGTTAGCCAATCAAGGAGTTAAACTTCCCCCTGATTTTGACATCAACATCTTAAAGAACCTGTCTAAAAGCCTGAAAAGGAAACAAAAAAAATGGTTACTTTAACTCACCAAATGAAAAACCTTCAACAACAAGTTCTAGACATGCAAAGGGGAACTTTGAAATGATACTTGATCAAGGAAATTTGTCCTTATCCCTTTAATCAATCCGTCAACATGATTCCTTTACCTAAACGTAGTGAATTTCCAAAGTATGATAAATACAATGGTACAACTGATCCATTAGATCATGTAAGGGAATTCTAAACTATGAGTCTAGAATTTGTGCATGAGGAAACTTATTTGATGATACTATTTCCACAAAGTCTAGTAGGGACATGCCTTGAATGGTTTTCAAAGATTACACATCCCATCAACAAATTTGGAGAGTTGGTCAATAGATTTCTCACTCAATACTCTTCCAACATCCAACATGATATCACCATGAAAGACCTTTGCAACTTGAAATAGAAAAAGGGTTTGAGTCCTTCCTCATTTTCTTGCAAAAATGGAGAATATTGTTCATAAGGTATTCTCATCCTGTGTCCGAAAAGGAAAAGATAGAGATTTTCATTGATAACCTAAATGATGAGATGAGTTATAGGTTGGAATTACAATGTTCCCCTGGCTTCAAAAAATTGATTGAAAATGGAATTAAAATCGAAGAACCCTTAGTTAAAAGAGGGGTCATTAAGGTATACAATGAAATCAACTCATCCACTTCGTCTAACAAATACAACAGTGGGGACAAACCTAGATTTTTGCAACGAAACAAGAATGTGGGTAACAATAAGGTCATAGCTGAAAATCAAAATACCAAACCCGTATTCAACCTAACAGCTGCTGCCACCAAGACTAATTAGACCAACAATCCTCCCAAAAAAACAATTAGACTAATCTAGGGACTAAAGCAACACCATTTCCAAAACCTTCCAATTGACGAAAATTCACACCATTGGGACAATCCTTAGATTCCACCTTAAAGGAACTTATTGAGGCTAAGCTTATCATAGTGCTAGAACCACAAAAATGGGATCCACAATTCAAGCCCTTTTGGTGGAACGGTGCCCATTACTGTGATTATCATCAAAAAAAGGGTCATATGATGAAAGATTGTTGGCAATTAAAACACAATCCAAGATCTCATTGATAAGAAAAAGGTACACATTGAAGGACCCCAAACAAACATTGATTAGGGAGTGTTCAAGAACCCTTTACCCAATTATGAAAAGGGAGAGTCCTCTACATCAAATACCAAAGGTAAGAATATAAACTATGTTTATGATTCTACCATTCATTGTATTGAGATGGTTGGGAATTCCATCCAAGACATTGAAATTAGAAGCCAAGGGAAGGATGCCACTACTGAAATCTAGCACAATGATGACACCATCTCACATCAAATCAATGACCTTGTACCTAGAAATTTGAGCACTAACATGAATGACAATCGAATTAGCATCATCAAAATCACAAACAATCAAGACAATACTCCTATTAATGTGATTATAAGAGGACAATCCAAGGTAAAATTGAAAGGAGCTACCCCTTCCACGTCCAAAATGAATGTTTTTCCTATAACTAATATAACATTGTTGATCAGTTATAGAAGATACCCACTAAAATATCCATATTGGTACTTCTCAAGATTTCACCGGCGCACAAAGAAATCCTAGAACAAGCTTTAGTTGTCACCACAGTACCAAAAAATATGGAAGTTTGTACATTTCAAGCTATGGTGGGACATTTGACTACACCTCATTGCTCATCATTCTCTGAACTTGATGATGCATCCACCACCCATCCACATAATGCTGCTCTCCACATCAAAGTCCTAATCCATAAACAGCGCATCAAACGTGTCCTTATAGATGGAGGAGCAAGCCTAAATATCTATACTCTCAAGCTTGTTCATGCATTAGGATATTTTGAAAATGCTATTGATCCTAGAAGGAAAATCACCATAAAAGCATATGATGATGAAGAAAGATCCTTCCAAGGATTGATCATCTTAACCATTCAAGTGGGACCAATCATCAAAGACATAGTGTGTCAGGTGTTAGAAAAGGAATTGACACATAACATACTCTTGGGACAACCATGGATTCATGAAATGCAAGTGGTACCATTGACCTATCATCAGTGCCTAAAATTTCCTTTCAATTGAAAAGAGATCACCATTGCTGCCGATTCTAACAATCCCCAATATTACAATGCACTTAGAACAAGTCAAGAAACCTTTGTACCACATAATAGAGAAGTCATCAACTCTGATCCTTCAAACAAAGAAATTCTAGTGGATTCTTCCTCAAGATAGTATGAGGAAAAGGCTCAATCAAAAGACAAAGGGGTCATTGACTCTATTTCACGCAACAGTAGAAGTCAACTTGATGCCTTATTAAAATAGTTAGAAAGAATCCAAATAAAAGACAAGGGCATGGGGGAATACTCATTTGAGCAATCTTTATACTTATAAAAAATTTCATCTTCTCCTAAGTCACATGGACAATGATCCACCTCAAGACAACAATCTTTACAACCCATCACCCTCTTTGATGGGAAGTTTATAAAAGCAAGCACTCAAGTGGAGGAATCAGAAGATAGGGATGTTGTAAACTGGTTATACAAAGATGAAGGACCTTCACAGGTATTAGTGTCCAATATATGCATAGATAAGTATGCAAAGGTCAGAAAATCCTGAAAATGATGGGATATGAAGGAAATGGTCCTTTGGGTAAAAGAAAAGAAGGCATTAGTGAACCAATACAGCTCATCACAATGAATCCCAAAGACAAAATAGGAATAGGATACAAAGAAGACTCAAAAGAGGAAGCTACTCAAAGAGATGTCAAAAGAATATTACAACTACAGGCTAGTGAGCATCATGAAATAGATTCCAATGAATATGAATGGGAATCCCTCTCCGAAGAATCTTTCCATGACAAAGAGATCGATGTAATCCAAAAGTATACACATATATGTATGAAAGGACAATGTATTGGTTCTAGATCACTTGAATATGGATCACAATATGTCATTGAATCGAGTGAAGATGATCATTATTTGAGTGAGATAGACACGTTGGAAGAGAGTAACATATTAGACCTCATTGGAAAATTTGATAACATGGCTATCCTGATGCTTACACCTTATGACCTTGACCAATCTAATGATTCCTTGTCCTTAATGCATCTTGAACTAATTGATTGGGATCAAAATGAGCTGCTTGACATACCCACCTTTTCAAACGATGATGCCCTCATAAAATTCCTATGTTCCGATAACCATGACACATGTTCTACCATTGAATCTCAGAATGAAGCTCTTGATGAAGGGAGTGTTAAACCTTTCAGCTGCAAAATGAAAAATATAGGAAATGGGTCTAATAGTGAAAACCATCTGGTGGCACTATTAAATCAGGAAAAAATAAAATCAAAGAGCATATCTTAAGGTGAAAACCTCTCTGAGGCACCAAGAGATGGAAGTTTTGACACTCTCCCAGAACACTATCAAGATAGATCTTTAGTACTAATAGAACCTACACAATCCATCAATGTTGGTACAACCAAAATAGTGAAGACCCTGCATTTAGCAGAATCCATGATAGAAGAGGAGAAACCTTGTTTCATCAAATTATTTGAGGAGAGGAAAATCAACTTTGCTTGGTCATATGCTGATATGCCAGGAATAGATCCAAAACTCATTATGCATCATCTATCCTTACCACCTGACACAAAACCAGTAAAGAAAAAACTGAGAAATATGCATCCCCATATTGCCCTTATAGTGAAAGTTGAGTTGAAAAAGCTATTAGATGTAGGATTCATAAGATCTATTGACTATGTCGAATGGATATCAAACATTGTTCTAGTATACAAACTAGATAAGAGCATCATGATATGCACAAACTTCAGAGATCTTAACAAATCTTGTCCAAAAGATGATTTTCCTCTACCAAACATTGATATGATTGTAGACTTGACTGCTGGGCACGAAATGTTATCACTTATGGATGGATTTTCAGGATACAACAAAATAAGGATAACACCTGAAGATCAAGATAAAACTGTCTTCACATGTCCTTGGCGATCTTTTCCTGGAATGTGATGTCTTTTGGGTTGAAAAATGCTAGAGCTACATATTAGAGAGCTATGAATACCATCTTCCATGACATGATGCATACTTTTATGGAAGACTATGTAAATGATCTGTTGGAAAAATCCAACACTAGAGAAGGACACTTAGAGATTCTAGAAAAAATCTTCACAAGATTGGAGAAATTCAAGGTGAGGTTAAATCCAAAGAAATGTGTGTTCGGTGTAACATCAGCTAAACTTTTGGGATACATTATCTCAACTAAAGGCATTGAGGTGGATCCTACAAAGGTTAAAGCCATCATGGAAATGCCTCGTCCTAAAAACATCAACCGACTCAAATCATTACAAGGAAGGTTCCAGTCCATCAGGAGATTTATTGCTCAACTAGCTGATAAAACTCATCCTTCCAATCACTTATTACAAAAGAATGTCTCTTTCAAGTGGGATGAAAAATACGAAGCTTCCTTCAGTCAACTAAAAAAGTACCTGATGACACCGCCTGTGTTGATACCACTAGTCAAGGGAAAACCACTATTACTATACATTGCAACCATTGAGATATCTTTGGGAGCCTTATTAGCACAAGAAGATTCTACAGGAAAAGAAAGAGCCATCTATTATATCAGCAGGACCCTAAATAGTTATGAGATAAATTACACCTTTATTGAGAAAGCCTGCTCAGCGGTTGTATTTGCTACACAACAATTGAGGCATTACATGATGACTCACACCATCAAACTAATTTCCAAAATTGACCCATTAAAGTACTTAGCAAAGCTGCTTTAACAAGGAGGTTAGCCAAGTGGGTCATGATATTGAGTGAGTTGGACATCCAGTACATGGATAGGAAAGCAATTAAAGGTCAGGCCATATCAGATCAACTAGCTGAAGCACCATTGTCAGATAAAAATCCAATGAACATTGAATTCCTTGATAATGACATCCTAACCATATCTACACAATAGTGGCTACTATACTTTGATGGCTCTTATGCACAACACAGATTAGGCACAAGAATCTTATTTGTCTCGCCGCAAGGATACACAATTCCAAAATCCTACAAATTAATGTTCCCTTGGACCAACAACATAGTTGAATATGAAGCATTGATCATTGGAATCAAGATAGCTGTTGGATGGAAAATCACGAAATTGCTAGTCTATGGTGACTCATAATTGGTCATCAACCAAGTCAATGATGATTATCAAACAAAGGATGACAAGTTGCTACCTTACAAGAGGATGGTGGATGATTTCAAAAATTACTTTGTTGAGATTTGCACAAGTTCCTAGAATAGAAAACAAAGCTGCAGATACAATGGCCACCATTGCTTTTCTCTTGCAGATACCTGAACAATGAAGATGTTATGAATTCATGGTAGAACAAGTGTCCAACCCAGCCTATGAAGATCCAGAATCCCAAGTGATACATGCCATATTGTCGACCCTCAAAATTCCCTCGATGGAGAGATCCATACATACTTGTGAGACAATACCCTTCTAATTAACTTATCTTGAAACCAAAAACAAAACTTAAAATCCAACAAGCAGCTCACCACACCCTAATAGCTGATGTACTTTATAGACGAGGTTTGGATGGTACTCTTCTTTGGTGTCTAGAACGTAATGATGCTGAAATTGTTTTACAAGAGGTTCACGAAGGTATCTATAGCACACATTCAAGTGGCTTAACCTTAGCTAAGAAATTACTAAAATTAGGGTATTACTGGCCAAACATGGAGAAAGAGTCATTTCAATATGTCAAAAGGTGTTCCAAATGTCAAATTCATAGAAACTTGATACATGCACCTGCATAAGAGTTGCATCCATTCATAGCTACATGGCCTTTTTTCTAGTGGGGATTGGACCTTGTAGGTAAGATTCACCCCTCTTCCTCCAATGGAAATTATTTTATAATCACAGCCAAAGAATACTTCACCAAGTGGATTGAAGCTGTTCCTCTAATCACCATCATCGGGAAACAAATCTCATCATTTATCTTGAATTATCTCATATGTCGGTATGGTGTTCCTCAATCTATCATTATGGATAATGGCCGACCCTTTAAGAATGATGATGTTCAAGAGCTTTGTGAAAGATTCCATATCCAACATCAATTTTCTACACCTTACTATCCCCAAGGGAACGACCAAGTAGAGGCCTCAAACAAGACTATCTTGAAGATTTTGAAGAAGACCATCAATGAAGCTGGATGTGATTGGCATGTTCAATTAAACCCAACATTTTGGGCTTACATAACCAGTATTTGTACCCTGATAGGAGCAACACCCTATTCTCTTGTCTATGGGTTAGAAGCTATTCTACCTATTGAGGTTGAGATACCATCCTTGCATGTGTCACTTAAAGGGATGATTTCAGACAAGGATTACAAAGTATCTAGGCTACAAGAATTGGAACTGTTGGATGAACACTAACAACATGAAGTTGATCACCTAAAAGCTTATCAACAAAGGATAGCTAGGAGCTACAATCATAGAGTAATACCTAGAGCATTTAAGGTGGGTGTCTTACTCTTAAAGAAAATCCTTGTAGTCAACAAGATTGAGAGAAGGGGAAATTTGAACCTAACTGGATGGGTCCCTTTGTTATAGTATCAGTCTTTGGATCAGGAGCATATCAGTTATCCACAATAGAAGGGGATTTTTTTGATGAACCCATCAACAACTTGTATCTCAAAAGGTTTTACACCTAGCTCATCCAGTGCATTGGTAAAGGCCTTGGAAAAATACCAAAAAAATTAGGGAAAGGATTGAAAAATAGTAAAGAAAAAAAGACCATCCTCGAGTGAAAACCACTTCGGTGGCACTTTGGGAAAGTGCATTGGTGAAAAAATGGAAAATAGGCACCTTGTGTAAAATAAGCACTCTCCATCTATCTTAGGCTATGTGACTTGCTCTGCAACATTCATCCATCATGCCTCCATCTCTGCATTTATCACGCTTCCATGTTTGCATCATAGCTTGATCCAATGTTTGTATCATGGTATCCCCTAGCATTACTCAACCCATTCTAAAAATCAGTTTGTCTTATCATATCACACTTGGGGCATCTCTTACATTGGATTGGATTCTTGTACATTCTCAAGGTTAGAAAATAAAAAATCTACAAACATTCAGAACATATCGAAAATCCAAAAACATTCAAAACATATCAAAAATCCAAAAACATTCAAAACATATCCAAAATCCCAAAAACATTCAAAACATATCCAAAATTTAAAAACATTCAAAACATGTCAAAATCCAAAAAACGGTTCAAAAAGTCAAAAATTCAAAAACATAGTGTTCATTCGAACTACGTCATCTCTGATCTTTGAACGTAGGCAAGGGTGATCTTTGATTATCCCCTGAAACATTTAGGTTGGTCTTTTAGGTGTCCATTATGTTCATATTTTCATCTTGTAAATCTTGGCCATGTCGTCATTCGAACTACGTCATCTCTGAGCTTTGAACGTAGGAAAGGGTGATCTTTGATTATCCCCTGAGACATTTCGGCCAGTCTTCTAGGTGTTCATTATGTTCATATTTTCATCTTGTAAGTCTTGGTCGCATCGTCAATTGAACTACATGGTCTTCATGTGTATAACGTAGGCAAGGCTAATCTATTGATCAAACCTCGAGGCCCCTAGGATAGGTCTTTAGGTTAGGTCTTGGTCATCATGGTCGTGTCTCACCCTAGACTGGGGGAAAAATCTTGCACTCACTAGGGGCAAATAAAGTTTGAGCTTGAACCAATAGGAAAAAAGTCGTGGGAACAAAGTTACAAACACAAACTTCAAATGGATGATGATCTTTCTGAATCAAGGGTTTATCACATTAGACACGAAAGTTCACATTGTTCTACTTTGATTTTTGATATCATATCTCTCGAGTCCTCAATGATGTGTCGAACTAGAGGAGCAAGGAAGGAGTATGATTTTTCTTTGTCTTCTGTCTGTGAGTTTAGCATTATTACTATGCAAGTTGTCATGATACATGTGCTACAAAGTATCACTGAGGATATTTTGAATTTGCATAGGAAAAAGATTATTTAAGCAAGCGATGCTTAGGTAATCTTGGTTTAATTATACTTAGATGCTTGTGTTAACTTGCAATTTTAAAACATCATGGAAGTAGTACTCAGGTCATCTTGGTCTAAAATATGCCATCGATGCTTGTACTCACTTTCAACATTTTAAAGGCACAATGATGATATAAAGCATGACAAATTGGTTAATATAAATGACAACTTTTAAAAACAAGATTTGCATAGTTAAGTTGGACTGAATTCATGTTAGTATTGCATGTGTATTTATGGGGTTTTTCAATGCTGAAACAATTTCACAATGGTGTCATCTCTATTATTAATGGATTGAGTACACTGGACATTAACCAAAAAAACACATCATTCTCATTTAGTTGCACATCAGTTGCATCATCATTTGTATATCTTAGAAAACATTGTCATCTCATTTACATTCATACATTCCATCATAATATTTGCATCAGAAAATACAAAAGAAAATAAAAAAGGACATACATTGCATATCATTTCCAACATCAAAATCATGTCATCCACTACACTTAAATAAGTGAGTCTCTTCAAATTTCTAAGAAAGTTGGGAAAAATGTCAAAGTTATGAAGCTTAAAAGATCAATCTACTGTAGTCTTCCCACAACTTTTGGAAGTTGGTTAGACTCACTTATTAAAGCTTAAGGCCTTGAACATTTAAAGTCATGCATCACATTACATTGCATTATATTGCATAATCATAATAAATCAAATCACCTTGCATTACACATCATAAATAAAATCACATTGCATTACACATCATAAATCACATCACATTGCATAATCATGATGACAAATAAATCACATCACATTTCATAATCATTATCATCACATAGAAATTAAATAAATTCACAACATTGCATATCATAAATAGGGAAATCAAATGCATTATAATCACCACTGCATATCATATATCATCAAAAATGTCATAATTTCCATGTGTACAAGGATAGGGAAAAAGTAGGATGAGATACATCAAAAATCCAAAAGGGCACTGTATCATGGGAACCACTTCCTCAATCTCACAAAAGGTGTATACACAATGTCCAAGGAACATCACAAAATGCTATGTCGAGCTCCCACCAGATGCAACTGCTCTCATAGAACTAGTACCTCCTCTACCTGATGGACATGCACCTGGATCTCTCCTATCTCTAGGCAATGGCTATGTGACACCCATGCTCACATTTCGAGAATGTGATATGCTAGAATGAGATTGTACAAAATTCTCTCGTCACTCAGGAGGAACCAACTCATGATATTTACCCTTGTAAAATTACAACTCCTGAGAAATTTTCCAGATCTCTCTGACGAAATCTATTGTATCTGTAGATGGTGCCATCTACTATGACCTCTCAACAATGCCCTTAGCTTGCTCTGTCTGATGTCTAAAGGAATCCCTCTCTGAAGTAAGTATGATCATCTATGTCTGCAATGCTGTATTTGTTGCCTATCTGTCCCTCTATCAATCCTCAAAATATCAATTTGTGCTCGACACTATCCTAACTCATCCTGAAGGGACACAATCTTGTTCGATCCTACACTATCTCGCTCTAAAACGACTGAACCTCTACTTGAAAAGTTGTTATTTTTGTTGACTACTGATGTGAGGGTATCCCAATCCAAATCCTGGGAAGCACCGCCTGAGCTACGGTGACACTCCTCATGCACCTTAGAACTACAAAATCCAATGGATGACTGTCATTTGCACCACCATCACTCTCCCCACCACCCACTACATGACCATCACCTCTACAACCACCCTCTACACCACCATCATCACCTCTTCAAGAACCCTCCCCACTATCATCACCACCCTCGTCATCTCCTCCCTCTCCATCAACTGGTGGTACTAGCTCCGCTGGATGAGTAAATCTAGGAAAGGGATGCATGTGGAAGAACTCTAAACAATCCTTGGTCATCTTGGCATCTGTAATATATGAAACATAATCCCATAAACCAGGGGTTAAGGTATAATACTCTGTACAAGCTGCCTCATATGATACACAGGGGCCCCACTCTAAAATATCCTGTCATCGCCGTACATAATGGGCAACTCCCAGAGGCATCCTCTGAACCCTTCCAAACTGTCGACATACTCGTAGATACAAGTAGTACTCAAGCACAACATGTGTCTGCCCAATCAAGTAGCGGGATAACAACATATAGGGCATCTCTAGCTATCCTTTGGCCACTGCTCACAATCCAAGTATGGCTACCATGTGACAGTCTCCAAATCATCCAACACACACCTCCAATAGGAAACCTTGCCCAGCTTATGCTAGACATGTGGGCCACTATAACTGAAAACATATGGTCTCCTTGGTGGTCGATGTCTCTCTCCCATGGGCCTAGTGACAGCTATATGCTCCCATGCCCAAGTTTGCAATAATGTGACACCAAATGATAGACTCATTGCCCCGTAATAGACAACCTCATGCAAATATCGATATAAGTGGGATAACATACATGAGCCCTAGACATACCTCATACCATCAAGTGTCATCCGTGATAGCACATGACCCCAACCTATTGAAAATCCATTTGACCTACGATCAAGACAAAGGAATCCACCAATGAATATGAAAAGTACACATGGTAAAGGAGCAAATCTGCTAATTATCTCTGTCCAAGGGATCCATCAGCCCATAACACGATCATCTCAACATAATCTCCATAATGCAGCTGTCCCACCCTGCTCTATCTTATCGTACACTACTATCTCTCCCATCACTGGGATCTATAGAATATGATAGACATCCTCAGGAGTCACGGTTATCTCTCCAGTCGATAAATGAAATGTATTATGATCACTGTGCCATCTCTCTGCCAAAGTTGTCAATAAACCTCTATTGATTCTATATTGTGGAATGTCTAACAAGGAAGTCAACCCACAATGGGAGATAATCTCTAAGTCGGCTGACGACAACTGGTGGACCATGTTCCAGGTCTTCGGGAATCGCTCTGAGACTAGAGTACATAATCTCCATAATCATGAACACAAATCAGTCAATCAATGTCATGTTCAATCAAGATTATTAGTCAATCAAGCTAATGTGTAGTCATTCAAATCAAATCAATCAGAACAATCAACATCTCATTCAATCAACTCATCATTCCTCGCCTATCATGAGGACGATCTACTATCAATCAACCTATCGTTCCTCACCTATCATGAGGACAATTTTCTATCAATCAACCCATCATTCCTCACCTATCATGAGGACGATCTACTATCAATCAACCCCTTGTTCCTCATCTATCATGAGGACGATATGCTATTAGTCAAACCATCGTTCCTCACCTATCATGAGGATGATTGACTATTAATCCTACCATTATACCTCGCCTATCATGAGGATCATATGCTATCAATCCTACCATCATTCCTTGCCTATCATGAGGATGATATGCTATCAATCATATTATCATTCCTTTCCTATCATGAGGACGATACAACACTAGTTCTATCTTTTGATTCTCGCCTATCATGAGATCAAATCATCACACAAAACATCAATCAAACACTTCACATACCACAATTTGATCAAAATTAATCCAAAACATGACAAACCAATGACTCCTAGGCTTCAAGGACATCTTACGAACATCACCTCGAGGGATTTTTGTAATCACACACCACAAAAAGGGTTAAACAACAAGCTAAACCACCTCAAATCAACAAGAATGACAACTTTGAAAGGTAACAAGAGGTGCCATTTGGGACCCCAAAGGCACCAAAATAGAGTTTGCATCTCAAAAACATGTTTTCTAAGCTTGCAAGAGGTGCCACTTGGGACCCCAAAGGTGCCAAAATAGAGTTTAACTCCAAAAACCTCCATTTTCAAGCTTGCAAGAGGTGCCACTTGGGACACAAAAGGTGCCAAAATAGTGTTGGAGGCCAAAAAATTGAATTCCAAGCTTGCAAGAGGTGCCACTTGGGACCCTAAAGGCACCAAAACTCTAAAACCACACAAAAACATGCATTTTCACCCTTGCAAGAGGCACCACTTGGGACTCCAAAGGTGCCAAAACTCTCAAAAGACTCAAAAACATAAATTTCAACCTTGCAAGAGGTGCCATTTGGGACACCAAAGGTGCCAAAACTCTTAAAACACATGAAAACTTGAATTTCAAGCTTACAAGAGGCACCATTTGGGACCCCAAAGGCGCCAAAACTCTTAAACATGCTAAAAAAACTCAAAAATGACAAAAAAAGCACCCAAAAGTGCATAAATGACATCCCATAAGCTACAACATCTATCTATGATGTTCAAAATTCTTCTAAATGGCAAGAAAATGACTAAAAAAGAGATTTCTCATAAAGCATACCATAGGTCCAAAGGTAGTAGGTTGATCAGGTTGGCGAAGACGCTCAAAACGATGCTTGTGGTATGGGATCATCATCTTCTTCTAAGCTCTCCAATCTTCCACTTCTCCAAACTCAAAATGTAAAAATGAATCCCATTTTTCCATTTTCACCTTTTAGGGGTAAAATTGAGGGAATTATGGTGGGATTTATTGCCCATTTTTACCAAAATGGAGGGGTAATTTAATCAACACTATTCGAAGAAAGAGCTTGCAACTCAATTCTGAGAGATAAATCATTTCTGACATCAAACCTTCATTGAATCGACATTGGATCATCATTGCATCATCACAACACTTATCACATCATTCAACACTTCATTTTCACATCTTTATATTCACCGATTTATCTCTCGAGGGGGCATAATATCCATCAATACCTAAAATTCAAAGCCTGGGGTATCAAAATCTTGCATCGTTTGGGGCATCAAAATCTCACATCTTCTGAGCATCAACATCAAAATCTTCTTTGAAGTAATGTGTAAACACATCACTTCAAAGAGGGAAAAAATGTATACACCTAAAAACGGTCATTATATTCAATTAATTAAATGCAACCTATTTGAGTAATTCTTCAACTACATATAAATAAGATCTTTATTTATATCATTCACTTTCCTTTTAATTATTCTAATTGACATTCTTCTAAATAACTAAATAAACAAAATACCCTAAACATGTTTATTTAATTAACCTTCCTTAATCCTAATTAAGAATTAGAGCACATTTCTACAACTTTTTGTGTGCCACCTCATAAAGGTCACATGAAAATAAATAAGCCTAATTATTAATTAGAATTATCCTCACACACTTCCACCAATGAGAAAAGGAACATGACTTTATTTCCCCACACTTCCAAAAAATTCAGAGCACATGGGTCTTTGTTTCACACACGTGGAAATCCTATACATTTGGCATGCTTCCAATTGGTCAAGGGATTCTCTCCACAAACATGGCATGTTGTCCTTGGTCAAAGGGACAACATCTTGATTCCTTTCATCTCCACCATCTATAATTTCTCCTTCGAATCTAGACTATTGATGGGTGCCACCTCACAAAATGCTTGAGAAACCCTATAAATACACCCTCTTTCCTTAGCATTTATGATCCACCTTTTGAGTAATGTTATAATGCTATTTTGAAATACAAATTGGAATACTGTTATAATGTCATTTTTCATCCACACTTTGAGTATTATTACCATGTAGGTTTTTCATAGGAGCTTGGAGCTTTCATGGAGTCTTATACCTAGTTTTCATATTATGTGTTACTTTGCATTCTCATCTTAGATTAATTAATTGATTCATAGTTACATTTTATCATCTTTATTGCATCATAGTTACATTTTAGGTTAGTTTTTTTTATGTTTGCATTCAAGCATATGCATAATCATGGATAGTTCACTATAGTTTCATATCATCTCACTCCTGTCCACTTGTTCATCTATCATCAACATCATCCTTCGTTTATTGTTGCATCCATTATCCTTTCCATCATTTTGTTTCATTTAGAAGCATACGACTAATCATTCCAACACACATTTGAACATAGAAATCATCCTAGCTTGCATATTAAGCATCAAATCTCATTTTCTAGGTAGTCATTTTAATAACCTTTGTTCCCATAGAAATATGAGGGCCAAATAGTTTTATAAATCCCTATAAATAGAGAACAATGATACGTATTTGAAAGGTTTGATTGTATTATGAATATAGGAGTTTTACTTGCTTCAAACTTTTAATGTAAACCATCTCATTAAGGTTTGTGTTGACATTAGAATACCTCTCCACATTTGACACACACACACATATATGACAAGTGATCCCACCCAACAAGAATTCAATCCTAGGAGCCACTCTACTCCATCACAACAACCAAAAAATCCACTAGACATGGGGTATAAGGTAGAAGATTTCACGAAAAACCTGCTTGATCTCACAACAAAGGAATTTATTGAATACCAATAAGATCCTAAAACAAGCCATATCATCAACTCTTCAATGAAAATGAACCCTACACAATACATGCTAGTTTTAGCAAAGGAAGGGGCTAAACTCCCTTCAACATTCAATTTTAACACACTTAGGGAACAACATTTAGGAAATGTGGCTTCTATTCCTCAAGCTTCCATCACACAATCCATGGAACAATGTATGAATCAATCTATCATTAAACCAACCCCATCACATGAACCAAGAAAACCATTGAATTCTAGTCTTCCAACTAGAATTGGAACCAACCTTTGTCTCACTCCCAATTTAGGAGGCAACACACTTTTGGCTACACAAGACACCACCCTTTTTCAAAATACAAGTTGGACACCAACATTTGGTGCCCCATCACATTCTTCCACCACCATTCCTAAACACCCTCTACATCCACATGTACCACTTGCATTCCATAATACAACAATGAACTTGAATTTTTGTGTGCAACTATCTTCTTCCACCACCACAAGAACCCAAAGTGTGCCTAATGTAGCACAAAGTCATATGAGCCAAGTACCCCATGTAGAACCACAAGGGAAAGTTAACACCCTCTCACAAGGTCAACCCTTAACACAACAAGTTACATCTTCATCCAACCACAGAATTGAATCATCAAATCAATTGGTTCCACATGCTATGCAAACCAACCCACAAAACACATCGAACCCATCTATCACAAATTAAATCAAAGAAATCCATTGGTCATGAATCCCATCAACCAAGGTAATACATTGGCCCTAAATAAAACACAACAAGGGAACCCTCCACATCACAACAATCAAGGGAACCCTTCCAAAAAATTAATCTAGAGAATGCCATTGATATCACAACACCAAGTGGTACCATCTCAACCATTGGTACCCCATGTCATGCAAAATCAAATGGGACCCCAAACCTACATTCCTCCACTCCAATCAATAATTTTATAAGGAATGATTGCATAAAAAAACCATCACAATATCATCTCAAAACAACCACCTCACAATCAAATCAATCCACAACTCACTCACACTATGTTCCCTCAAAATCCACCTCATGTACCACAAAATTAAAACACTTCCATGTTACAACAACAACAAGCCTATCAACAAGTGTTGCAAGAACAACAATCCCAACACCAAGCTTTGCAACAAGAAGTCTTAAAAGCAAAAAAATCCTATCAACAAGCATTGCAACAACAACAAGCTCAAGCACAAGACTTACAACAACAAGCTCAAAAACGGGCATTGACTATGCAATGACAACAACAAGAAGAAGCCCAACAAAAAGTGTTGCTCGTGCACCAACAACAAGAAGCCCAAAAACAAGTGCTCACGCAACAACAAAGACAACAACAATAGGGCTTGTAATAAAACCCCTAACAATATGCCAAAACATCACAAAATGTCTTGAACACAACTTTGTAAGGAGCATACATGCCTCCACCCTTATCACCCTCACCTTCACAATATCAAAATCCACCCTATAAACCATAAAACATCCCCATATATCAAAATACCACCTACAACTCATCTAACATCCTACCATATAATACATATGCTCCCCACCTAATCCTTGAGATGATTTTTCATCACAAATTAAAGAACTCAGACAATAGATCCAAGACATTCAAATGGGGAAAACCAAGAAAACACATGCAAAATAGAACTTGTGTCCATACCCATTTGATAGGAGCATCATGATGATACCTTTCCCAACTAGATTTGAAGACCCAAAATTTGATAAATATAGAGGGTGAGGAAATTTTGTGGGTCATATCAAATATTTTCGCGTAACATGTATGGAAGTTGCTTACAATGATTCCTACTTAATGTGCCTTTTCCCATGCATTTTGGGAGGCCCTGTGATAAATTGGTTCTCACAATTACCTCTGGGAATTCAAACCTTCCAACAAATAATCGATGGTTCATAGACCATTTATCCTACAACTTAGACATGGATGTGAGCTTGGAAGAGATCTACACTCTTAAGAAAAACAAGGAGGAATCCTTCATGGATTTCCTACAAAGGTGGAGGCATAGAGCTAGCAAGAACAAATGGCCTATTCTTGAGGAACAACAAGTAGGAATCATCATTTCCAATGTAGATGTGAACCTATCATTTCAATTAAAAATGCAATGTGTCACATCCTATGACGAGCTTATCCCTAGGGCCCTCAACATTGAAAGAGCCCTTATTGTGCAAGGAAACACCCAAACATACAAAGAAAACCAACCATCTACTAGTTCCTATGACAAACCTAGTGTATGGGCTAAGAACAAGAATGTTATGAGTGATGGTGTTGTTGATGCAAAGGTGGTCTTAATTGCTCCTAGGAAAACAAACAATCAACCAACAAACACAACAAAACATACTACAAATAAACATGTATATGTCAAACAATCAACCAACGATCAATATTGCAAATACTCAACATGGACCACAAAGAACAAACAGTGCTCCTAAATGATAATTCACTCCCTTATGGGAGCCTATGGAGGATGTATTGAAGAAGTTGATATAGTCTAACCTTATCACACTCCTAGATTTATCAAACTATCAAGAGCCATAAGTCAAACCTCCTAGCTATAGGGAAGATTATTTTTTTGATATTCACTAATACAAAGGTCATAACACACAAAAATATTTTAGACTCAAACATGTAATACAAGATCTTATTGAACAATGAGACATTGATGTTGATAAAAATTATAGGAATGACAATCTAAAAATTTACACAAACCCTATGACTGATCATATAAAAGAAAAATATTTAGGGAAGGCATCAAATTCAAACAACGTAAACCATACCAAAGATACCATGGTAGGGCACATTAATTTTTTCTTTCATCATAATATGAGGAATTAGACATACATCAAGATATTTTTTTAAAATAAAGTCCAAACCAATCAACATTGTCTAGTAATATTTCATACCATAATGGCATCAAATATGTATCAGATTGTGATATCTATCCCACATATAACTCAATGATTGGGAATATTGAAGAAGTCTGAAAGGAGTAAGAAATATCCCTTATTGCACCCATACCCAAATTTTTTTGTGAAGAGTCTTTTATCAATGATGTATCATCCACCCAAGGGCCATCTCAAGAGGAGGCCCTTGAGGATAATAAAGGTTGCTCCGAATCGAGTCAAGATCAAGGACCCCTATCCCCATAATATTTCCATAATTTGCATAATATCTTTCAACCTGCAAACTTGTGATGGTTTCTCTAAACTAAGTCAAGATGAAGATCTCACTTCCCCATAATTTTATCAAGAGTTGATGGACATCTTCCACACCATTTTAAAATCCAAAGATATACCCGATATCACCCCTGAGATGTTTCTTATGATGGACATATAAATGTTCTTCATCCAAAACAAGAGTCTCCTACTTTTGATATTCCTACACAAGATCAAGCAACAGTCAAGATTATTAATTCTTATAGTGATTGTGCATCATTAACATCTTCTGAATCAACACCAACATCTTCTGAAATAGTATCAATAGATAAATATGTCATAGAATCAGATGAAAAAGTTAGTAATCCTGAACAGTATGAACCCATTGTAATATCATGTGTTCACGACAAGTTATATTCAATGGCTATCAAAGGATCATTATTAGGGAAAAGGATTAGGTCTTGTTAATAAATTCACAACATTGGGTGCAATCTTGTCTAATGCAAACAACATACAGGGCACAAAGGATCCTTATGATGAAAATATTGTCAAAACTACAACTAGTCATATCATGAATTGTAAAAACCCCAAATAAGAAAATATGAATGGATACCAAAGAATACAAAAGAAAATCATCCCAATCATACTCCATCAATCAAAGAAACTATGAGATAAAGTAAAAAAAGGGAAATGTATCCATCAAGGACATCCTCAAGTAGAAAAACAAGCATCTCAAGAAAGGAACATAGTATATCCAATGGTTGGTCCTAATTCCACCCAAAGCTCCATTTCCACTCATCACCGCTCATCTTCCCAAGTTTGGATAGTCTTGAAAAGGTTCCAAAACATTGACCAATCCATCTCAAATTCCTTCATACATAAAACCATACACTCCATTCATAATATCCAATTCTCGGATTAACCGTGTGTTGGCAACTACTCTTCATCATAAGGATTCTGAAGGAACCATATTACGATGTGCGCACATAGACAAGGTTAATTCTAGTATCCACAAGATAGATCAGAGTTCTTGAAAGTTACATTCAAGTGCTTGTATCCTAGCAAAGTAGGTTCTTCAAGCAAGATATTGTTGGCATGTTATGACATTCGCCTCTACATTAGTACCACCAAGTGGTTCAACATGAGGGTAAAATTAAAAAAAAAAATCAAAAAATCAAGAAAAAAAGTAAAAATAAAAATCATCCACTAGTGAAAACTGTTACCTAATTTTTGCATAGGGATCAATCAGGTAGGGCAGCCCATCTATGTTCAAGTATTCATGAAGGCCAAATGGGGATATTTTTGTGCAAGATTAAATCATGCACTCGATGATATTTTACAAGGACGTCTATTGGAAAGCCTCGCCTCAGTCAGATTTGGCATAAAACTCATCAAAGAAGAAAGTAGGCAAGACCCTTCTGTTGTCTTGCCGACTAGCAGTGCATTCTATTTGGTTGAATACACCAGTTTCCAGGACATTCGGGTTACCATGAATCTTTATTTATCTTCACTTGAAAGGAGGTCATGCCAAAAGTAGATTGTTATTGAGGAAAGGAGCTCTTGTTTGCTA
The DNA here is from genome assembly GCA_007258455.2 of Sequoia sempervirens. Lineage (NCBI taxonomy): Eukaryota > Viridiplantae > Streptophyta > Pinopsida > Cupressales > Cupressaceae > Sequoia > Sequoia sempervirens. The sequence continues at coordinate 15,709,113 of VDFB02271358.1, read as the reverse complement.
TAATCTCTCACCAACACAACAAAGTCTCCCCGACAAGAATGGAGCTCTTTGTGTAAAGTTGGAGTTCATGGTAGCATCTTGGCAACCAAACGAAGTCTCGCTGAAGGGGATTGCCTTTGGCATAATGTCTCACCGAAACATGGGAGTCTCATCGAAAGAAATGATCAGAGCTCGGGGCAAGCGAAATTCCTTCAGCGTAATGTGGTAGCTTCAGAGAGAGGTCTTGCTGATGACGGATGTCTCACCGAAGCGAATGGTCTCAGGGAGATGTCTTCCCGAAAGGATGAAGTCTCAAAGAAAGTTGGTGCCTTTGCTATGATGTCTCCCCAACCAATGGAGGTCTACTCGATATGAAATGAGCTTGCCCAAACATCTTGAGCTCAGCGAGAGGTCTTCCCAACCTGCTAAAGGCCTGCCAACAATGTGGAGTCTTGCCAATAGTGATGGTTTTTCTAATGAAAGGTGATATCAGTGTGACCGATGGGAGCTCGCCACGACCTCTGACTGATAACGATTTTCTTGCTGATGGTTTTCTATGGTATCGATATAAATTTTGCATTCGATATGAGGTCCCACCGACAGTCCCAAGCTATGCCAATAACCACTGAAGAGCATAATCCCATTAGGGAGACACGGTCAGTGTCTCACTGACATGCGATTCTGATAACAATTTTGACCACCCGAAGAAGCTTGCATGGCATCTGTTCGACCAATCAAAGGAAGCTATAGGCGAGCCGTGGTAGTTTGACTGGTGAGAGGAAGATCAACAGAATGAAAGTGACATGAATTTTCTCTGAGCTCAAGAGCATTCAAAGCAACTCGGCAAGGAGGTTCGAGAGTGAACAATGAGGATACACATTGAATGTAGATGTAACTTGATCCAAAAGATCTAAGGGTAGATATTTCTAGAGGCTGATATTTTTGTAAGCCCTAAGGGGCCGACACACCTTTTGTATATATGGCATTTTTGCCTCTTTGTAGAACAGTTCTTCTGATGCTTTTTTTGAAGTTTGTGACTTTTGCAGTCCTTTCTCAGATTAGCAAACTTCTGTAACTCATTTTGGAGCATGATATATAAAATTTACCTTGGTTACCATTGAAGGTTCAATTTTCCTTCTGCTTCTTGTAAAATATTAGGCATTTCCAGGTGATTGATCAAGCTAGTTTGTGAAATATTTCTTTTCCTTATAGCTTTGTCTCATGTTAACATGCCCTTTCTTTGCAAAAGTAGTATTATGTAGGTTACAAACTATGTTTACTTAATTCCACACGAGCTTTTAATTTGTGAAAATCTGCTTTTCCTTTTCGAAAGTGTGTGCATGTCAAACTTGTTTGTGAAATACTTATACATAATCCACAAAAACTTGTTGTGTAGTATCATATCCACCATTAGTATTCAAGTGTAACTTGAGTGTCTCATTGTTCTTTTCATTTTGGTGTATCACCATAGTATTTAGTTTTCATTTCCATGCACTCCTTCTCCCTTTTTCTTTACAAAAAACCAGTAGTTTAGGTGATACCAAAGGAAGCCGTCCTCCGGAGGTTGACCTCTATTTACAAGAAACCCACATCTTTAGACATCTTCCTATGTTACACTGAGGTGTTGATTATTAGGTTCAACAAGGGTGGAATTTTAGGTGATAATAGTTTTTGGCACACATAGTGGGACTGTTCGAATCAGAATAGTTTAAAGAGTTCATATTACTGCTGGTTTTTTGATATGCAACCAGTAAGTTTTGAGTCTTTCAGACTGATGACATTAGCATATCATGGTGAATTTGAGTTTGGGAAGTAGTAGAAAATCCAATGCATTAATAAGAAATTTAGCATATTGAGGAATTTGGTGTCTACCTCAGTATCAGTCAACCTTCGGAGGCAGTTTGAACAACACTTGGCAATTCTAAGCTCAAATCTTCTGGTTTCATAGGCACAAGTGTTGGTATGTCTCAAAAGAATCTATTAGTTCTGAGTTTCCAGCTCTTTGAATTAAAGGATGTCCAATATTCATGAAAGTGCTTACTATTACCCTCCATATCATGAGTATGTTGCTCCTACACCTCCTTATTAGTCACATTCAACTGACCATAGTGTTGGTTTCGACCCAATTCACCTTGCAGTAACAACTAATCAACATTTTCATCATGTTTCCCACCCTCCCACTCTAGTTCAGCCTATGTTTCTATCAATATTTGATCAAAATCAGCCCCAAGAGGAGTTTTCTGATGTTAACCATTATGATTATTTATCTAATCAGCCTCAAAAACATCCATACCAGAACATATTAGACCCGCTCCAATAGGTGGATTGTATCTTGTGGGATCTGAATCAAAATTTTCACAATATGGAGATTAATGATATTAGTAAGGTGCTTTCCTACCTATCTAAGATGTTGGTTGATATCAAGGCACAATAAGGTACGATTATGCAGCAACAAGAAATGGTTGAACAAGTCTACTTTTATGATCAAGAGAGAGTGAAAAAAAGAATCCAGTTCGAGGAAGGCCTTGAACAGAAAATAGCTCTAAGGAAGGACAAATGAAGTTACTGTCTTCTCAAGTGCGGAATACTCAAGCTTACTCAGATTATCAACACCAACTAATGGAGGAATTTCAAAAGAGGCAGCTTGAGGGGAATTTCAAAGAATAGAGAGTTGTTGTAGAAGAAGAGAAGCTCACTGATCAAGTTAGTTCATTCACCTGGGAGGAGATTAGCATTCCAAATCTGTTGCATCTAGCTATGGAGGAATATAGAAAGAAACAACAAAAAATGATTGAACAAAAGGAAGACATTGGAGAGTTGCTGATTGGTGGCAACCAACAAGACAATGGGAGCTTAATTTAGGAAGAAAAGCCTAGAATTGAACCTGATTCTATCCTTAAAGGTGAGAATTTTGATGTTTTTGAGCGTGTTCTGGATGAGGAAGCCAATGTTGAGCTTTTTGAAGAGTTGTCAACATGTATTATTGAACAGTTTTGTTCAACAATGGATAGCAAAGAATCAGAAGAAGTTGAGGGTTATGATGAACCTGAGTAGCAACTTGCAGAGGTGTTGAAACTACAGGAGGAGCCTCATAAACTTATTCTTCAAGATTATATCTGGTTAGGGGAGCTTCCATTCTATTGTGCAGAAGAACTTGAGATTTCATCACCATTAGAATTGTTTCTTTCCTTTATTGAGGAAAACAAGCTTGAATTGGAATGTAAATTTTTTAGTGGTGATAATAAGAACTATGAGTAGCTTCCTTTTTGGAGTATAAAGGAGCCAGAGGTTGATGTATTGATTGAAAATGTGCTAGAGGAAGTCATCTCATTGTTCTCCATTGAAGGAATGAGTGTTCATATGTGAAAGCATGAACATACTGAGGAGGTTTCCATTTTTTCACCAAGTTAGCCACAAGGATTCGACCTTTTCAGGCAAAAAGATGATAAAGAGGCCACCCATGAGCAAGAGATCAGCCAGGAAAGTTCAAGCTTTACCCTTACCAAAGGTTGTCCAATCAGATACCTAGCTCAGATGAAGTCCAATACAACACCAAGGACCAATCATGCACCTATACATGAAGACACAATAGAAGATGGTATCCAAAATGCACTAGAAGTTAAAAAAGAGTGTGCTCAATTCACTTATCTTCCCTTGAATAATCTTACATATGATCTGTTTAAGGAGGGTAGTGAGTCTCTATATTTTTTTCATAAATTGCTGCAACAATTTATTAAATACTTCTCAGAGCATCGTCCTCTTGTAACTGCCATCATGCATGATAATTATTGCATATTGAGAAGAAAGGGCAGTTATTTCAGTCATCCTGTGAATGGTTTTTTTTGAAAATTTTCTTACCGGTTAGTGTAGGGTAGGTTTAGCTACAAGTTTTCAATTCCCTAAGTGTTGTTTTAGCATAGTAAATAATTTCATTTCAGTTTCTCCTGTTTCTTGGTTTTCAGGCAACTTGTTATGATTTATAAGTTACAAACACATTGAGCTATGTACAAAGCTGATGTTCTAAATTTTTTTGAGTTTTCCTAAATGACTCCATGCCCAATGGACAAGTTTTGGCTACTAGTTTCCATGTTTAGTAGGCAAACATCCAGCAAAGGTCGCTAGAAATGTTACCCGATTTTCACATAGGGCTCAATCAAGCAGGGCAATCTATGTTCAAGTATTCATGAAGGCCAAATGTGGATATTTTTGTGCAGGATTAAATCATGCACCCGATGATATTTTATAAGGAGGTCTATTGGAAAGCCTTGCCTCAGTTAGATTTTGCATAAAACTCATTAGAGAAGAAAGTCGGCAAGACCCTTATGTTGTCTTGCTGACTAGCAGTGCGTTCTATTTGGTTGAATACACCAGTTGCTAGAACATTCGGGTTGCCATGAATCTTTATTTATCTCTACTTGGAAGGAGGTCATGCCGAAAGTGGATTGTCATCGGGTAAAGGAGCCCTTGTTTGCTATAATCTCTTGCCGACACAGCGAAGTCTTCCCGACAAGAATGGAGCTCTCAATGTAAAGTTGGAGTTCACGGTAGCGTCTCGGCGACTGAATGAAGTCTCATCGAAGGGGATTGCCTTTGGCATAATGTCTCACCGAAACATGGGAGTCTCATTGAAAGAAATGATCAGAGCTCAGGGAAAGTGGAATTCCTTTGGTGTAATGTGGTAGCTTTGGAGAGAGGTCTCATTGATGACGGATGTCTTGCTGAAGCAAATGGTCTCGGGGAGATGTCTTCCTAAAAGGATGAAGTCTCGACGAAAGTTGGTGCCTTCGCTATGATGTCTCCCCGAACAATGGAGGTCTCCCCGATATGAAATGAGCTTGCCCAAAGATCTTGAGCTCGGTGAGAGGTCTTCCTGACCCGCTAAAGTCTTGCTGACAATGTGGAGTCTTACCGACAGCAATGGTTTTGCCAATGAAAGGTGATATCGGTGTGACTGATGGGAGCTCTCCATGACCTATGACCAATAAAAATTTTCTTACCGATGGTTTTCTATGGTATTGATATAACTTTTGCATTTGATATGAGGTCTCGCCAATAGTCCCAAGCTATGCCGATAACCACTGAAGAGCATAATTGCATCGGGGAGACAGTCAGTGTCTCACCGACATGCAATTCTGATAACAATTTTGACCACCCAAGGAAGCTTGCATGGCATCTATTCGACCAATCAGAGGAAGCTACAGGTGAGCCATGGCAGTTTGACTGATGAGAGGAAGATCAAAAAAATGAAAGTGACATGGATTTGCTCTGAGCTCAAGAGCATTCAAAGAAGCTCAGCAAGGAGGTTCAAGAGTGAACATCGAGGATACACATTGAATGCAGATGTAACTTGATCCAAAAGATCTAAGGGTAGATCTTTCTAGAGGTCGATATTTTTGTAAGCCCAAAGGGGTCGACACACCTTTTGTATATATGGAATTTTTTCCTCTTTGTAGAACAGTTCTTCTGATGCTTTTTCTAAAGTTTGTGACTTTTACAGTCCTTTCTCAGATTAGCAAACTTTTGTAACTCATTTTGGAGCATGATATATAAAATTTACCTTGGTTACCATTGATGGTTCAATTTTCCTTCTAGTTCTTGCAAAATATTATGCATTTCTAGGTGATTGATCAAGCTACTTCATGAAATATTTCTTTTCCTTATAGCTTTATCTCATGTTAGCATGCCCTTTCTTTGAAAAACTAGTATTATGTAGGTTACAAAATGTGTTTACTTAATTGCACATGAGCTTTTAATTTGTGAAAATCTGCTTTTTCCTTTCGAAAGTGTGTGCATGTCAAACCTGTTTGTGAAATACTTATGCATAATCCATAGAAACTTATTGTGTAGTACCATATCCATCATCAGTATTCAAGTGTAACTTGAGTTTCTCATTGTTCTTGTCATTTTGGTGTATCACCAGAGTATTTAGTTTTTATTTCCATGCACTCCTCCCTTTTTCTTTACAAAAAACAAGTAGTTTAGGTGATACCAAAGGGAGCCGGCCTTCTCTGGAGGTTGACCTCTGTTTACAAGAAACCCACATCTTTAGAGGTCTTCCCATGTTACACTGAGGTGTTGAACATCAGGTTCAACAAGGGTGAAATTTTAGGTGATAACAAAAACCACTTCGGTGGTGCTTTGGGAAAGTACTATGATGAAAACCTAGAAATAGGCGGATGAGAGAATTGAGAATCTATATGATCATTCCCTTGATAGAATTATCCTCATCCTTGTCATGATAAACCTAATGTTCCCTCCATCCATCCAAATCTTGCTTTATCTAGATATTATAGTTTATCTTGGTCTCAACAAAGGTTTGGCGTATTCTTCAAATGTTCTCATGGAAAGCTCATGACATGCTCTTTTACCATTTAGCCCTGAAGTCCCATAGCCCATAAGATGCTGATAAAACTCTATTGAACTCTTTGCATATACATTCCTATTCCATCCACACTATGAATTTTTAGACACTAGGAGAAAGTTAGCATTTTTTGTTTTCAAGTAACTCTTGATCCATGTCTAGTATCTCCTAACATGATATTGAAATGGATCTGCTGCATCTTTATCCCTAAAATACAAAAACACTCCAAAGTCAGTTTCAAAAATCCAAAAACCTTCAGAAATAAAAAAATCAAAAACATCAAAATATTGTATAGCTAAAATCTAAAACATTTTAAAAGTTGTAAAGTAAAAAATCCAAAACATCCAAACCACATCAAAACCCCTAAACAGGTCAAAACATCCAAAAATAAAAAAAAATTACCTTGTCGAACTACATTGTCTTTGAGCTTAAATGTGGGCAAGGCCATCATCGATGCACCCCTGAGAAACTTTAGGTTAGGAGTCCATCATAATAAACTGACAATACATAAAGTGTTCATATCTCATTAGTAAATGGTTACTGGTCAAAGTCAGTCGAACTACATGGTCTTTGCATGTATAACGTAGGCAAGGCTAATCTTTGATAAACCCCTGAGGCCTTAGGTCAGTCCCTTAGGTCTTGGTTGAAATTCAAAAAAATGAAAAACATTTGAAAACTTGAAAACCCAAAACATTGGAAAAAATTCAAAAAACCCTAAACAACCTCACATATCCTGAAAACATAAACATTAACATATGCCCAAAAAGATCAAAAACAACCTAAAAACATTGTAAAATACCAAAAACATTGAAATATTCCAAAATATTCAAAACCACCTATCCCATTTCGCTTGCACTCGCAATACACTTCCATACATAATATACCAATCATTACACTCACCCTTTGGTAACACAAACAAAAAACAAGTACAACAATCAACAAAAATTATAAACCTTAAACATGAAAAAATCAAACTCTTGATCATTGTCAAACATGTCAATTGAACCTTATATCAATGGCCTTTTAAACAACCTATCAACCCATTGACATCTGATAACACATACTAGGATACATCCTACAATGGGCATTATCATTGACAATCATTTTGGATGCTTATCATTAAAAAACATTACACCTTTTTTGGCAAGAGATATAAATAACATTGATTGTTTGTTCATTTTGTTCTCATCTTATGATTTTTCTTGTTGACCCATTTTGAGGACCACTGGATGATGTCTATAAAAATGATTTTGAGAGAAAGGAATGGTGCATTAATCATTATCTTTTGTTTGCTATGCTTGTGGGATGTTCTTGTAAAATAACTTTGGAAAATACTTGCTTAGTTGTGTGTAGGGAGATCATTTTGAATATATTGTTGACTATTGCATATGCTTTGGTCTGAAATGTTCCAAACTTCTAAACTATATTCCAACAAGGTTTTTGTATGTCAAGGTGTGAGCAAGGATTATCCTATTTGTTTGTAGAGTCAATCTACATTGCACTAGATACAATGCCATCCTGGTTATCAATACCTTGATGCATCATGTCTATGTGTTATATCAAAAATAAGGAATGAAATGATGAAGTATCCCAATCCCTGCAACAAGAAAATCATCAATCATGTCACCATATCTAATAAAGTATCAGAGAATAATTGACTTGTTGGACTTCTAAATCAATCTCAAAATCAATGGTTAATCCATCTCATTCTTCTATCTATCCTTCTCATTCTTCTATCTCTACTAACATTTCTATGAAGTATTGAATTTGTGTGATATATATCAAAATATACATGAGGTTACCCATGGTTGATGATTGTCTATGCATCATAAAATCTGTCTACATCAAACATCTAAGATTTTTAAGAAGTATCTTTACATCCTCTTTGAGCCAAATCGATCTTGAATCTTTGTTGTGATCTCAAACTAAAAATTAAAATTTTCGCCCTATCTCTTGAGGGGGAAAGATACCAACTTAATTCCTTCTGATGGGGCAAAAGTGGGGCATCCAAAAAATATATATTTAAATTTTTTTAATCTGAGCAACAATATTAATCTGAAAAGTATTAGTCTTTGAACCAATGTAACATGTACCTCACTTCACAGAGGGGAAAAATGTAGACACTTAAAATTGTCTTGACTAATTTTGCACATCTAAATCTGAGCACTAACATGTCATTTCATTGCAAATCACCTCTTTTCAACAATTTAATTAAATAATCTTTGCTATTTAACTAAATTCATCAGTTTCTCCTATTAATCAAATGATCAATATTATTTTTCTAATTCACCCCCTTTCAAGCTAATTTCATCTTATCTAATTAGGTAATGCAAATTATTTAATTAGATTGCCTATGTACTCTCATTTAATTAAATAATTTTAATTATTCAATTAAATGTCATTTAACCCCCTTTCATTAAATACATTAATGATAATCCCGATTTCCTCTAACTTGCATAATTAAAACTTTTTTTTAATTATCTAATTCCTATTTTCCCTCACCCTCTCACTTGCAAGAAATATTCCTATGGAATATTCCTCTATTTGCACTCATTAAAAAATGGGAATATCTTTTAACCACTTCCTAATTTTTAGGAAATGTGCTTCTTCAAATCAATGAGAGCCATTGATTAACTTCTTGATCCATGTCTCATTGCCTCTCATCCATTGATTGTGCAATTCAATCTTGATCCTTGATTCACCATTTTATCTTATAAATACTCCTCATTTTGGAGAGAAATGGATCCACTTCCATGAGAGCAAAGTCATTATAGTGAAATTTAGAGCAATCTTTATGAACATCTTTAGCATTTTAACATCATCTTAATTAGCTTTAGCATCCATTTTAGCATCATTTTAGCTTAGGTTACATCCATTTTAACCAACTTTTATCAATTTTATCCATTAGAAAGCTTGTTTCCATCTAGGGATTGGGAAAGGGTTGTCATTCCATATAATATGCAACACCAATCTCCCAATGGGATGAGGTTTGGAGTTTTAAATTAGGTTTAATTTATAAATTTATGGTTTATTTCATGTTTTGTTTAATGGTTGCTTGGTTTGAAGCTTTCAAGAATTTCATTGGGATTATAGCTTAACTAACTAAATCTTGCTTAATTTTGTATGGATCTAGTAGATTTAGGTCATGTTATGATTATAGTCATAACTAGAAACTTCAATTTTTAATAAATTGGAATCAAAAGTGGTGGAGGTAGTCAATAATAGACTCCAATACCAATCACAAAAATCAAAAAAAAAAATATTTTGAGACAATCAAATGACAAGGAATTGGAAATGTCTAGAATTTTACCCTATTAATGGTATTACTAGATTTAATTTTACACTATTAAGGAAATGAGTTAAATGAAATGTCCAAAAACCTAGATAGTTTAAACTAAAATTTGATGGAGCCTCAAAATAGAATCTAGGAATATCAAGGGGTGGATGTATAATTAGAAATGACCAAGGTAAATAAATAGTGACAATATTAAAGAAATTGAAAGAAGGAACAAAAAATGAAGTTGAGGTCCAAGCCGTTATTCGAGTTCACCATTTTAAAATCAATATAAATATAAGAAAATTGAGATAAAAGAGGATTCAATGATAAACATAAACCTAGTAAAAAAGAAAAGCTCTTAGAGTTCCTTAGAAGATTGGAAAATATAAATGGAAGAGGATTGTATAATAGATACACAATTTGATTGATGGCTTGGCCTAAAAGATAGACTCAAATGTGAAATGAAAAATTCAATTGCTCAATCATTAGAAGGAAGATATAAATAATAATTAATAATAACAAGGTGAAGTAGTTAAGTTTTCATAATAAGGTGGTAAGATTTCATCCATGCCAAAAATTAATTTCAAATGAAGGTAGAGGGAGGAGTATTAATGATGACAATGGTTCACCTCAAAATATTAGTAAAGCTATTCACGATTACCATTAGTCCACCTTTCAACGTTCAAATAAGATGGATACATTTGTATGTTTACTATGTAGGAAAAGAAAATAGAGTAATTTTAATGGGGGAATTATAAATAAGAGATCGAATTTATTTTCAAGACCAATAATGACATTGTTCTTTATGTCATATGATGGATTTTGGGGGATGAATTCATATACATGGAGCATAGGTATAGGGTTAATATAAACATTGTATCTATGTTTATCAGAAGAATGTTCAAGCTAGGAGAGGATAACGACACTATAAAGAGATTGAAAAAAACTTTGATAAGGAGCATTTTTATTCAAGGATTGGAAGACACAATCATCAAAGAAGTCTATGGAGTAGGCCTACCACTAGTTAATAGGACAATGCTACCAAGGAACATAATAGTTATAGCATAGTGGCGACTCTTCATAATAATAGGGCGGCCTAAGAATAATAATAAAAGAAAGGAGGACATGATGGGTGTGGAGTTTTTCAAGTAGACAATGGGAATGAATACAACAAAAATATTGAATGGATGAAGGTTCTAATAGATGATAGCTCAGAATTGTTCATAAGTAAGTTAAGGATATGAAATTTTAGAAATTATGTACTAAGATAGATAAATTTGCAGAAATAGAGTATATTGTAAAGATTATATAGGTACTCTGAATAAATAGGATAAACTTATGACTTTCAGATTCAAACTAGAAACAATGAAATTTTGTTAAGTAATTCTAGGGGAGCACTCCTCGTGACTACAATTTATTGAAAAGAAAGTCCTATTATTGACGAGATGTTAATAGAGAATATATATTATTTATTTTGAGATTACACCGAAAAAAAAAATAACTTTTTGATGTGTGTCAGAATGCACATAATTTACAAATTTCAACTGAGAGGTTATAAATGATATTTTGAAAATGTGTGTTTTTTTGCATGCATGCCCACCACGTTCTTTGCTGGGCCAATCATTTTTTCTACAGATTTATTGGTCGGCTGCATATGTATATCTAAATTTTAGAGCAGGTGATTACTTTCTTTCAAATAAATACTGGACACAAAATGTAAGGCGTTTAAGCTTTATATTTAACCAGTGTATGTTGTAAGCGCCTTGTCATTTATTTCCTCTATTTTATCTGAGACAGAATATCCTCAACACACAACATAACTAATAAATATTTTGTAAAGTTGAGTTCAGAGGAGTTTCGGTTTGGGTCATTTGTAATGAGTTATGGCGTAGAGCTTCTGTAAACATCTGCACTTTGTATTTCCAAAGCATGTATTCAACTTTTTCAAAAACCTTGCAAAGAGAGCGTGCCAACCATAATTTGCGACTCTCGACAAACATAAGTATAATTTCTTGATCAAAGCATAAACATTCTTAATTTTCTTGAAGGTGTAAATATCTAAAGAGGTGTCAAATGTTTCTCGTGGACTTTTTTGGGGTGACCATAGGGGGATTTTGGTTTTGTTGAGGTTTGTGTTTTTTATATTATTTTTGGTTTTTCTTATGTAATGTCATATCATGTTTTTGATGTACAAATTATATATTTTTTAATTTATTGCAGTATGTTTTAGCTAGTTCTTTTGAAGTTTTCAAATGGCTTCAATATAATAGTTCATGTTGGTGTTAATAGTTTGGAGGCTTTGTATAATTGTTCTTCTTAACGAGTAACCTCAAAAAATTGTTCTAAAGGTATCTTATGATGTACACATTCTAAATGCCTAGTGGATGTGGTTCTACCCACCTTGAGTTTGACAATACTTGTAAAAGCCATTTAAAGTATTCTCTAGGGTTTGGGCCAACAAGCACTAGACCTTGTGTAGGGTCTATCTTGACATTGTCGAGAACCTCACTAAAGTGTTCTTTCCTATTCATTTTTCTAAGGCTAGCCATGTCGAGGCTATTGATAAGCATGGTCCTTGGTACATCTATGTTGTTGCTAGTATTTTAGCCCTAGACAAGATATTTTGTCATCTCAAATGAGAAGAAAATGTGTGTGTTGGTTTAGCTTAAGTTTCTAGCATACTAGATCATGAAACAACTTCCTTTGATAGGGAAATTTGAGGATTCTTCCAAGACTCTTGTAGTCATTCATGTGTATTATTCCTCATCTTTGGATCCTTCTAAATTCTCTTACATGAAGCTAAAAAAAATCTTACATAGTTTTTTGTAGCCTTCCTCAAAAAATCACAAGAGATTTCATAAGGGTAGCCTAGTATTTTTTCTACCTCCCTTGGGGCTTTGGAGATACAAGGCTTGTTATCTACCTGATTATAGGGTTTGTCTCTTTTCACTAAGTGGATAAGGACCATGCCCTTCAAGGAAAAAAATCTTGGAAAGTTCTTGTGCAACATTGTATTGCCTCTAGCCATTCTTCTAGATAGCAAACCCTTCTTAGAATGAGGGATGTAGTGCACATTCATGGTACTTTTTTGATAAAAAATATTTAGAGAACTTGGAAAGTCATGAAGCCCTATCTATTTTGTAATGGTTCTAAATTCTAAGATGGACTCCTTATCAACAAATAGAATATTTGATGGTCCCCATTTTCAGTGCCAAGACAAGAAGTTGGAAAGACTACAATAGATGTGTGCCTTGTGATTTCATCATAGGAAATGGATTCAAACCTTGCTAAACCTCTTCTCCATAGCCTCAATGAGCCCCTTGACATGGAATGAAGCTAAATAAACATTTGACCTCTATAGTTAGGATTGTGAAATTTTTGATACAATCACGAGGACAAATATAGTTTATATGGTTTACAAAATTGATATCAATTCTTCTAGGTCCTAGTGGAAAGGTTGGAAGTGGAGTCTAAAAACAACCTTTTAGAATTATAAATATTGACATGGATATTTTTGGTTCTCTCCCCACTTTCATATGATCCTTATGTTAAATGAACAATGAGATTTATGATGATGTAGATTTCATACTATTTGGTTAGCTATTCTAGAACCCAAATTGTCCCACTTTCCTAGTGTATTATTTTCCAGTGCCTTTTAATAGGCTCTAGGTTGCTTCATTTGGGTTTTTCAAACCATTGATGTGCCTTTTAGGGAAGAAACAATATTTTAAGAATTTTGGTTGGTTCTATCCTAGATCCCATAATTTATAGAACTAGATATATGACTTCTTTGAGCCCTTCATACCAGAACCCTTCTCATGCATATAGTTCTTTTAGGAAATTGGCCTTACATTGCACACAAATTCAACTAGACCTAGCATTATTTTAGGTTGGGGATTATAGTCAACATATGGAAACATATAAATTTAGTTATTTGTGTCAATTATTATATTGATCAACATGTTTTTTTCTTTCTAAAGCTATGATTTGTTCTAATGTCTTATTGAAAATTCAAGTGCAACCTAAAAAAGTTTTACTTGAGATTACTCACTTATAAGTTCTCCTCAATAACTGGGGCAATACCCAATGTGTAATGGATAAATTTCCTCTGTCCCCCTCTTCTTCCATAGGATATTTTCCTCATGGGCTTCAACATAAAAGGATTTTTTAGACTATTAGATACATAGGACAACTGAGAGGGGGTGTGGGGTGAATCAGTTGTGCATTAAAACCTTCAAAACCTTATTAAGTATTAGTATGAATGCAGATAAATGAAACAACAACACATCCACTATGATTCAAAATAGAAAATTGGATTTTTATGTGGAAAACCCAATAAGGGAAAAAAGCAATGAGGATTAACTCGCTATACGAAAACCAAAACTGATTACAAGAGGCTCACTGCCAAAGAAGATCGCTTCTCCTAAATTGCAAAGAAATAGTTATAAGGAGGTTCACTACCTTAGAGTAACTAGAGAAACCACCACAATTTATCTTTACCATCCACAACCTTCGGCTCACTGTCTCCAACAACTTCTAGAACACTAAATTGTAGACACCTTCTACTCACTAGTTCTGGTAGTCTTAGGCATTCTTGCTTGAACTCAAATCTCAACACAGATCACACACATAATTCCATGCCACAATATTCTCCAAATATTTTACCTTACATATATATCTTCAACAACCTCAAATAACTTTCTCTAAGTTGGCTACAATGAAACATACACACCTTAAACATGCAACCAACAAATAGGTTGACACCAAACACCTCTATGATGGAAAGAAGTGAAGGTGAGCCAAATCAATGATTAAATAGGACCCAATTCTACACCGACATGCTACATAAGGCTTCCACAAACCACAAATCTCATTCCTAAATAATGCTAAAACACCAAGTTGGCTAAACTGGTATTATCACCATTAAGTAACCAAAATCATACTTCACCAAGATTGAAAAATCTTGCAAACCGTGTAGTGAAATTTCACATCTTTGAATATTCCAACACCAGGAGAATATCCAAAAACACTAGTGCAAACACATGAAACTGAGAATACTATCATCTTGTTCAATAAGTCAAGCTATCATTGATTTATAACTCATGAACCAAGCTTGCAGAATAGTTGAACACTAAACACATCAAGAGAAGTTAGGTATAAGAAATATTAGCACATTCCCAAATATGCAATACAAGAAACTTCAACATGGAGAAATGCGGAGGAATTCCATTTCTCCCAAATATCAAAGACATTCCAACACACTGTCAAACATATCTTCTACTATTGCATGATCCAAAACATGGAACTCTAGATATTGTAGACATGTAAAATAGCTTAAGACATATCACACATCCTAAACTACATTTTTTCATTACCAGTATCAGTATCATTATCACTATTGCATATTGCTTTATTAGCATCATTTATCCCTGTTTTTGACATCATTTGCATCATTAACCCTATTTTCCTCTATTAATTAAATAATCTTGAATTGTTTAATTAATTCACTATGTCATTACTTAATTTAATCTTATATTCCTCCCGATTAATTAAATAAACCAAAATTATTTAATAATGTCACTAACATACCTTATTCATCTAAGTTTTTGATTAGCTGAAAAACAGGTTTTGAAGGGACCTGAAACCCTATACAACTAAAAAAAAGCTACAAAAAGAATAGCCTGCAACTAGCCAAAAATCAGCCCCCAAACAAGACATTTCAAGATTTACATTTAGAACTACTCTTGTGGGAGCAGAGAGTCATGTCGAAAGAAGGATTAGATAATTTTTCTTTCTTTCCCTTTATAGTTATCCAACCTTCTTCCACTTGCGCTGCCTTAGCATGCCTAGCCGACATACTACTATCCTAAAGAAAATTTCCTATAGCCACTATCTCATAGATTTCATCAGTATTTCTTCTTACAAGCAATTTCTTATCAAAAAAGCTACCAGTAATGGCAGCTCGAGACCCATTCTCACACTCATTTGGGGTTTCAACAAGATAATCTTTCTCAGTATCATCAACCCCTTCATTTGAGACATTTGGAGAGGATGCCCCAAGACCCTATGATTCTAATGTAACCACCTCAAAAAAGCTCAGGTACGTTGCTCAAGTTTCTTCTCAATTGTTTAATGCTGTTGAGAGGCACTTTTCCACCATGTAGCCATCATTGCTTTCTTCTCTAATCCACATTGTGCAACAGCATAACCTATTTTAAAAAATCTTTGACAGTGGAAGGGGACCCCTTCATAGTCCAAAGATTGGATCCAAGAGCCCTTAGAAGATTTAAGTAAAATCTCAGCAGGCAACCCTTTTGAAACATCCATGTCCACCAATATACAGGCAAAGGTGGAGTGAAAAATATCAAAGGATTCAACATCCACCAACAAAAAATCTCCAAGGGCATCACCCACTTCTTCTAAAAGAGAATTAGCCCATAAATGGAGGGGGAGATTAGGCAACCAAACCCAAATTGGGATCTTAATTAAATTGTTATCATTAATAATTTAATTAAGCCACTTCCCCTTCTCCAAATTTGAATAATTAAATTAATTGTTCAATTTCCCCAAATTCACTCAACATGGTCAAATAAATAAATTATATATTTTTATTTATTGAAGTCAAATGTAACTTGCACATTCCTTTTAAAAATTAATTAATTATTAAATTAATTAATACACCCTCACATATCTTGGTTGAATAAATCATGCCCATTGATTTTTGAATATATTTTCCAATCCCACTAAACACTCAATCTAATTTCTTCAATCCCACTAATCATTCGATTTAATCCCACTGACTATTCAATTAAATTCTTTAATTGGATCAATTAGAGGAGTTAACTAATCAATCTATTTGCTCTCAACGGTTCTCAACTGTTGATCATGATGTTTCATTGTTGAATCCTGACCATTCATCTGAAAATTGTAAATCTATAAAACAACCTTCATCCTTCTCATAAATGATCAAATAATTTGGAGAATTTATGGAGAGGTCATTTTAAATTGAGTATTGAAGCAAATTGAGCAAATAGTTGCTTTCTAGATCACTATTACTACTACCTTTGAATATTTTGTGAACATAGATGCTTTGTATTGGTCAAGAAATAAAACATCCATTATTAATACTAATACACTCCGACATGGGATGGTAAAATTCTAGTCTTTGAATTCATTTATGTTCTCATTTAGGCTAACATTACTTGTTTAATTGATTTTTGTACAATCACATTTCATGAGTAGGTTGGGATTTATCTTGTTTTGATTTCAATTCATTTGATTTCATTATTGTATTCCATTGATCCATTCCCCCCTTAAACATTCTGGCACGCTCGGTGGGACCCAGGTCCTTAACTCTAACATTTTTGTCAAGTTCTATGAACAGTTGCAGGTTTTGGGTTGTTAACATCTTTTACAAGAATCACTTTTTCTAACTAGGGTGTTATTCTCTTAAAATATGAATGCGATCATCACTATTATTTTGCCACTTTGCACTAAACATAACCACTATTGACCTAAATTTGGTTGCTATTGTCGAGAAAGGCTACTATTTTCCTTTTTTCTTGCAAGTTCTTGACTATGGTTATTTGAACTGATATTCTAGAGCTGCTTTCATCCTAAACAAAGTTGTTATTGACCTAAATCCTTCCACTATCACCTAAAAAAGTTGTAGTCACACTAAATAAAAAGTCACTATTATACGTCATAGGGCCACTATTGCACTATTTTTTCGTGCCTGCTTCAATTTGTCAAAGTTCTTGGATGTTCCATTTTTTTACCTAACCCTAATGCAACTTCTGTTTGTTGTGCTTCAAGTTTATTTGACATTGTTGCTGCAGCTCTTGTAGGATCATGGCATATTTTTGTCGGAAAAACCAATCCTTTGGTTGTAGAGTTGACAAACAATCCAAGGTTAATTTTCAAGCCTTTATATTGAATGTTTTTTAAGTTTTAAAACATTTACATTTGGTGCTTTAAAAATGAATTCATCTTTTGTTTGGTGCACTAAAACTGAAAAACACAACTTGAACATTTATATTTGGTGCATTAAAACTTGGTTACAATCTTCTCATTTCATTTTGGTTCTAAAATTGAACATTTAATTTTAGTTTAAAATATGATTGCAATGACAACCAATTTTTTTATGGTATTTTTTTTGAAGTCTCAAATATTTGAAGTTGGTGAATTTAAAAAATATATTGTTATCTTTAAACACTTCATTTTTGGGCCTAAAATCAAATTACAATAAATTGTCTATTATGTCCACCATGATTGGAAAGCCAATTGCGTACCCTCTTCTCTATGTCTTTTTATGATCTTGGGTGATGAGAAATAGTTTGGGATCTTTGCGTATTTTTTTTACATCATTCCCTTATAGGTCAGGCTTTCCTTGAGATACCTCCCACACTGGAGAATTCAAGGTGACCCAAAGTGGTTTTTCCATTGAACTGCTATATAAATAAATTAAGGAAAAAACCATGATTTAATTGATG
This sequence comes from Sequoia sempervirens, assembly GCA_007258455.2. Lineage (NCBI taxonomy): Eukaryota > Viridiplantae > Streptophyta > Pinopsida > Cupressales > Cupressaceae > Sequoia > Sequoia sempervirens. The sequence goes on along the minus strand of VDFB02271358.1, from coordinate 15,691,004 downwards.
AGTACCTTGATGATAGTGCCATTTATAAAGGGGAGGTACCCAAGTGGTATATAGTGCCTCTAATAGGATTGGTTAAATCCTTAAGTGGCTTGTTGGATACTCACAAGGTGTCAAGTCCTCAAGTAGTGACTAAAAACCTTATTGTAGTTACCCACCTTATTGATTGACCATGTATTGGCAACATTTTCAGTGCAAGGGATGCATATTGCACCCTAAAGTTTTTACTCACCATATGAACTCCCTTGAGATGGGACAAAAAGCCCTAGCTTAGCATAGGCTACTTGTAGCTTTCAGAGGAAAGGGAAATTTGGGTTATCCTTCCTTGCCAGGAGGTCCCTATCTATCCATTCTCACAAAGAAAAAAGTGTATATACCCCTTTGGGTATCCCTACCCTTGAGTTGAAGGAGATTCCAAGTTGTGGGCTTGAAAGTGTTACCGTTGGCTTTGAACTTAGGGAAAAAAATGCTTGAAATATTTTCAAGGTGTTATTACTAGTTAAATTGGGTTGATTTTGGCCCATCAACATTGAAAACATTACGATTGATTCATACACTTCATTTGCAGTGTTTTATCACTTGCTGTCTCAAAAATATTATCTCAAACATTAGACTAAACAAGCATCAAAAACTTGCAAACTTATCAAACAAACTACCAAATTAGAAAATTGGAAACTATTGAAATAGAGTCGCTACTATCAAATTTTTCCATTACTATCTTAGAAATTTATTGCTATTGTTGAAAAAAATTACTACAATCAACCTAATATTTGCTCACTATTGTTCATTTGACCACCATTTCTATCACTAGTTGTATTACAACCATTGCCAAAACAAAATTGTTTCTAAAAAATTTGTCATAGTTATCTTAAAACAAAACCATTATTGTCCTAAATTCTTTCCACTATCATCCTGGATAGAAGTTGCTATTGTCCTACTTATAGGCATATCTCAAAATTTGACACAAACTTCTTTTAAAATATTGGCCTAAAAACTTTATTCAGTTAACATAGAACATTATCATCATTGAACCTATCAGTCACAATCCAATAGATCACCATCCTACAATTTGGACTTGGTTCACATAGGGTTCATGAATATCATATTTTGGACACAACATCAAAATCAAACTTACGGGTATGTGTAGGATCATCATGGAAAAAACAAGTCCTTAAGTGGCAAAAAATTCAAAAAAATCAGAGTTAGGCAACTTGATGTAAAAATTTGAATAAGTTATCTATATTATTTAAAAAATATGTAAGAAAAGAATCTGTAGAAAATTGAATGTAGTTTCTAAACTACTAGGTTTGTTTAAAAAAGATTAAAATCTATTTGGTGAAAATTTGAGATTTCAATGTAGTGGTACTTAAATTTCAGGGAAAAATTAAGAAGTAGGTGTCTATCTGACCACCCTAACCACAATAAAATGATAATATTTTTTTATAAGATTTTATATATATGTAGAGGACTCATACCCTGATGTGATGCATATTTTTTTGTAATTTTTTTCCAACTAAATAATTAATTATGAATTTTTTATTACAATTTTTTTAAAAATATAAAAACTCGTATGTCTAACCACCTTAACTTGGTCAAAACTTCATGAAATTCATTTTTTCTTTTTTTAATCATATATTATGTGAAGCATAGAATGTGATGCATGTTTTGGATTAAAAAAATGTGACACCGTTTGAAAGCTATAGATTTTTTTCAATTAGCCTATCAATTAGGACTTTAGTCATAAATTGAATAGAAAATGAATAATAATTACTTATTAAATTCAAAGTAAAGCATAATTTATATTGGTGAAAATCACAAAATCTCCTTTAAAAACCCATTTTGTTTCATCAATTTTGGGTAAAAAAATAGTCATCAGCCACATACACATCATATTGCCACTTTTTGGCCCATCATGATCCTGGACATACCCTTACACCATATCCTATCAACATCACCATCAAAAACCAAACATCAACTTAGTCTTGGACATGTATTGAACAGAAAAAATCAAAACATTATCTTGCTATTGTTTTTAGAGCTTGACCTTTACTTGCAACCTCATAGTGAGTTCAAGTAAAGCAATCACCATATCCTCTAATACATAGAAAAAAAATGATTTGAGTCTTGTGAAGTTTTGTGTTCAAAACTAGCATCAAATCAAAATATCAAACATCCACTCACACTCTTATCCTAGGGTTTTAACATCCAAACATCATAGCATCATTTATCAAACAACACCAAAAATCGGCTTATATCCTCATCATAGGGTTGAGTAGAAAAATCTTACCATCCAACATAAAACTTGATCATCCAACTACCCCAACATCAATCCATAACAAACAACCAACAAAATTTGTCCAAAAGGTATACACAAATCCCCTTTGTACATCATTTTGCTAAATTGAATCTCAAATCAACACACCATCCCATTTCCATAACTTGTCATTTCAAACTCACCAAGGTCTATTATGCATGTTTCTGACAACCACAAGATCACAAAATACAACCATCCAATCTTGAATTCAGCAAAGAAATTGCAACATCAATCTATTACTCGAATCTAGTTCCACTTTATACACCCATGGGGACATCATACCCTAGAAATTTCAATGATATATCAACTATGAATTCCCTTAATAATTTTTTTGGAGAATCTTGTCACATGGAAGATTTCAATGAAGGTCAAAACATACAAGTTTATGATCAAATCATGAATCTTCATCAATCCAACATCATATTCCAAATCAATACATTCCAAACACAAACATGTCAAATCCTCACATAGTAAATTATGGGATAGATTTTTTTATGCTTCAAAAAAGTAAAATTCCACAACAAAATCAAATCCATAAACAATATCAATCCCCAAATCAGCAATATCTACATCAAAGTCATCAAAAAATGGATTCGTATATCATCAATACAATGTTCTACATTAAGAAATTGCACATCAACAACCTCAACAATCCTCACAACAACAACAATTGTTTCCATACCATAACACCACTAAACATGAATACACTCCTATAGGGGAGCCAATTGAGGTGATATTAAACATGTTAGTCCACACTAAACTTAGCACACTTCCAAAATCATAATGTAATTACGAACCTCAATTCAAAACTCAAGGGTATGATGACAAGGCTTATTGTGAATATCATAGATCAAAGGTTCAATAATTATTGAAGACAACATTCAAGGTTCAATTACTAATAATAACATTGACAATATCTCTACCTCAAATATTGAAGATAATGATCAAGATTCATCTACCGAAGACCACATTGAAGATCTCTTTACCTCACATATTGAGTCAGAAGATGTAGATGTATTTTTCAAAAAATGATCAAGATAATCCATTGATGTCTAACAATGATCCAATTCAAGAAATCTTAACATCATTTGATCTCATGGTTGAAAACATTGATAAAATATCTACCTCAATTGTTGAGGATAACACCCAAGGTTCATCTACCAATGGCCATGTTGAAAATGCCTCTACATCATCCAATGAGAAAGATGACATATCTCAAGAACTTGTTCCCAAGCATGATAAAAATCCTACACCAAAGTCTAGCAATGGTCCTTTCTAAAACATATTGACATCATTTGACTTCATGGTTGGTACCTAATATTGAAGAAATCCTTAATTCAACACTTGATCCAAATTTGTTTGAAGATCAAGATAATCTTAAAACAATACCTATTCCTAAGGTAGATTTTGAAGAAACATTTGCAAACAATTCATGCTTTGAAATTAACCCATGTCAAGAGCTGGATCTGAAGCATATCAAAAGAAATTCTAAAATCAGTCAAGATCAAGGATCCATGTCTTCTCATTATCTAACATGTCTATTCAAATCTGATATAGAAGATAACTTCGATAAAAGATCGGATTAAAGATCCACATCTCTAAGATACTACAATGATTTAATGGGTATCTTCCAATCCATATAAGATTTTACAAAAAAAGATCACATCCATATACCACCCACACCTATATCTACCCATGAGATGTTTACTCCTAAAGGACATGTAGATGATCTTCATCTAAAACAAGAGTCATGCTTTTGACATCATTACCAAGGAACAAGAGTCTCTTACTCTCAACTTCATTAAAAATAAATAAGAGTCTCCTACTCTTAAACTCTTTACACATGATCAAGTCATAACATAAATCATAGAAATAGAAGAATCCATAAACTAAGCAGAAATGGATCATGAAGAATACTTCTACATGAATTATGAATCATAAACATCCTTTGAAGATCAAGAAAAAATGTATCATGAAGAATACTTCTACATGGATTGTGAATCAAAAACATCCATTAAAGAACAAGAAGAAATAGATCATGAAAAAGACTTCTACATTGACTATGAATCAGAAACAACCTTTGAAGAAAAGGTAGATATGGATCATGAAGAAGACTTCTACAAATTGTGAATCAAAAATTTATCCCACATATTGAGGATCCTATCACTTATAAACTTGGATCACTTACCTTTTTCAGATCAAGCTATCTTACCAATGAAGAAGCTATCACCTTTAAAGATCCACAACAGAGTAGAAAAGGATTAGCACCTTGTTTCCAAGATAAATCATATCCGATTGTAAGTAAAATTTGTCAATAGATGCATTATCAAGGTAGATGATTAGGCCTACATGAATAGGGTATCCTAGAACCAATGTAGATTATTGATAATCCTAAGCATGAAGGTCTTGGTTATTCAAAAATTAAGGAATATAAAAATATAAGTGATACCTCCATAATACTTGAAGAAACTTTATCTAATGCAAACATCAACATAGAGAGCATGAAGAGTCCTTATGATGAAACCACTACCAACACTACAACTAGCCAATTCATGAATTGTCATCCATGCATATTTCAAACCTATAATTGGGACCAACTATAGCAAAAAAGGTTATATCTATGGTAACATAAAAAGTACACCTTTTCCTTGCTTGATTTGGGAATAATTAATGATAAAGTGGACTTAATATCACCTTGATATAGTGTTGTAATGAGTATGCAAACACATTGGGTTTTGGGCCTTTTTAAAGCTAAATAAACCTAAATTTTCCTTAATTTAGTGTTGTAAAGTGTATTTATTTATGCCTTCACATTAAATTTAGGAGGCTTGTAAACTAAATGGACCTAATCTAGTGTTGTAATGTGTTGTACACATTCACAAGGGATTTAGGGCCCTTTTAAGCTAAATAGACCCAATTTTTCCTTAATTTAATGTTGCAAAGTGTATTTATTTACACTTTCACATTGGATTCTAGGACCTCTTGCATTTATGACCTTAATATCATCATTAATAGGCCCCTAAGACCCTATATTGTGCATACCAAGGCATATTTCAATCAAAATCTTGACAAAATCAACATATAAACTAAATTTCTTCACTCGTCACCATTCTTTGTCTTCAAATACACCATATGGGACCCATACGCCACCTTGGGTATATGGGTCCCATCCAAGTGGGACCCACACACCACAAGGGGCGTATGAGTCCCATTTAGCCCATTTTTAAGGTTTTGAGTGAGAAAAACTAGGTTTTAAGTTCAAATTTCATGTATGTCAGCCTTTGGGATGTAATTAACAGGATATTAGATGGATTGCTTATATACATAAGGTCTCAATTCATTATTTCACCTAAGAAATATAAGAATTGTTGATACCAAGTCAAGCACTCAAGAGTTAAGCATTCCAAGACTTCACAAGATCTTCAAGAGAGCATTCAAGGTCAATTTTAAAGCATCCAATGGTAGAATTCTCCATCAATTATTGCAGCAATCCAAGATCCATCATCATGTTAGGGTTATCAAGCATCAAACATTTTATTGAGCTAGTGTTGTGATGTAGCATTGAAGATCCAAGATCAAGCATTGTTCTACACTTATTGTCAAGATCAAGATCTACATCCTTCATGGTCATTTCATGTTGACTTGCATATTTACAAGACATCATTTAAATGGAATCATTCAAGGTATCATTGTTCATGTTTCATGACATTGTTTCATTGTTTCATCATTTGGTTTAATTACCTAAATGGGGTTTGACCAAGGCAAACCCTTATTCACTAAAAAATAAACAAGTTTTTCTCTTGTTTACATGTGTGATTGTAGATCTAGGTTTCTTGGAGCATGGGGGATCATTGAAGATTAGGTTACAAGCTTGGAGAAATTTTTTGTAATTGTCTCCTCATTTGCAAGGTTCTAATCTTCACTAAAAGGTCATCTACAAATCCGAAATCAGGGTTTTAGATCCACAAACAAAGTGGAACAAAAAGAGTAGAAATTGAAGACAAGATTTATAATTTGAAGTTCCAGGAAAACCTAACTAGACTCATACGCCAGTCCTAGTGTATGAGTCCTATTTTGGGTCATTTTTTATATTTTTGCAGTTTCATGTACCCTTTTTCCAGAAACCCTTTCCTACATAGAAACCTAGATCTGACTGATACACCCAAACTAGCGTATGAGTCCCAATAGGCATTAATTTTATGTTATTCAATATTTTAGGTCTTGATTCAAGCTATCTTAGGTTTTTAGGTGCTCCTCTATACTTTTCCAATTTGTTGTTATGATTTATTAGCATTTATAGTTTATTTAATGAGGTTTCTTACATCATTGAGTTCAATCATTAGATCTTGCATTTCATACATTTTTCCAAGCCCTAGCTTGGTAGTGAACCCCTCATTAATATCTAAACATACTTTGGGACACCCTATTATTAGATATCTTCCTTCGTTCTTCACTGGATTGAGATCTCTATGGTGTCCTTGAGTGTAGGAAGTGTGAAATAGGAATCTTACCCTTGTGCTTCATTCCTCAAAGGTAGGGAGTACTATTTCCATTGTTTCAATATCAAAGAATGTAACAAGTAATTAAAGAAATAGAATCAATAAAACAAAATGGAAAAAGTATATACAAATGAATACTAAATCAAAATCAAGAAAATCATCCTTATCAAACTCCATTAGTCAAAGAAAATATGGGGAAAAATAAAAAAGGGAAGTTCATCCATCTAAAATTTACAACAATACAAAAGAAAGATACAAGAGTGACCTACAAAGTATATGAATAATTTGGTCCCAATCAAATCTCCACATCCACCTATGATTGCTCATCCTCCCAAGTGTGGAAAGTAAAAAATTTCAAACTATTGACCAATCCATCTAAATCTCATTTCCCTAAAAGCATTTCACCATCAACTTTGACATCCATGATACACAAATCTCACATTGATTGTCTCGGAAATAAATTTTTATCATAAAGAATATCAAGGCACACTATCGCGATGTGCACATCTAGTTAAGATTAACTTCAATATCAATAAAGAAGATAAGAAAATTATAAGGGGTTACATTCAAGCACCCATATGTTAGAAAAACAACTCCTGCAAGCAAGATATCATTGGAACATTATGAAAACTACAACACCTATATTAGCACTAGCAATGTCTACTTTAGGACCACTAGGTGGTTTAGCATGAGCATAAAATCTTTCAAAAAAAAAAATCATCACCATGATGAAAACCTGGTAAACATGCACCTTGTGTGACATCAAAGAAAAGAAGAAAATGGTCAAGAGAAAAATCTTCCTCTAGTGAAAACCACTACAGTGGCACTTTGGACAAGTACTAGGATGAAAACCTAGAAAATGTGTGTCATGTGTAGAATTTAATATCTACATGTGCCATTTCAGGTGGAAGCATCTCAACCTATCCATAATAAAATCCAACATTCATCCATCATCCATCCATATTATCTATATTAAATCCATGAACCATTCATCAATCAATTTTTCATCCAAATCCAACTTACCTTGATCTTGGAAAAGGTTTGGTGTACACTCCACACTTTCTTATGGTAAACATCTTCACATGGGTCACTATCATTGATCCTATCCTATCCAATATTATCTAATCTATGAAGGCATTGTCCAAAGGGGCATACTCTATCTAAACATGTTATCCTATCACAAGATAATCCTTGGCATCCTTTACATATCCATTCATCCATTCATTTATCCATGCATCCACCCATTGCATTCACTACATTGTTAGACATTATGGGACAAGTACTTACATATTGCTTCAAAATAAATCTTGATCTATGTATCCTATATCACATTATGATCTAGGCATCAACCAAACACTTCAAATAATCCATATCAGTTGCATCTTGTTGATGCTTCAATGTGGTATCAAAACATTCAAAAATCTTGTTCCCGCCCTAACAAAAAGTCTCGATCAATCGTTATTCGATCAATCAATCATCATATTTTGATGTATCCTTCCAAATCCTTGTGTTGTTCCTATCTCAAGATAAAACTATGCTTACATTGTCATGTATCCTTAATAATGCTATCATTATTGACAATTACTCAATCAGATCAATCGAATTTAGCCTAGCTGTCAACAAGATCTCAAAAGACTATTGATATCCCTACATACTGATATCTCTTTATCTTTCATCCATATGATCATTATGAAAAAAATACAAAAATAGTTGAAAAACCATCAAAATCCAAAACAAGGTTTCCATAATAAAACGTGCACCCAACCATGGCTCGATAACTAATCAAGTGTTGAACTTTGTTGCATCATCTCTATCCATTATCTATTTTATCCACCTAGACCTAATAAGTGTAACCCTTTCCAAAACTAGGGGCAACCTCCTGAACCTAGTAGTGGATTGGACCATTGTTAATTCCATCGCTCAAATAAATATATCTAAACAAAATAAAAAAACATCCAAAAAAATGTCAAAACCCAAAAAAAATTCATAAAACACAAAATCCCAAAAAACATTGTAGGTCATCTCTGAATGAGCCATAATTGAGTCAAAATAAAGTAAACTATGATCCTCCACATCATCTATAACATGGGAAATGGCCCCTGAGGCACTAGGTCAGTCCCTTTAGGTGTCCTTGGTCTTTAAACTAAATTGGAAAATCTAAAAGACATTCAAATATCTTATCAAAATACAAAAAAAATTGTCAAGAGTTAGAAAAACAAAAATAGTGTCATTCAATAAAAATACAATGTATGTGTGTTCATTACATAGGAAAGTCCATAATTGATGAGCCCCCGAGGTACTAGGTTAGTCCCTTTAGGTGCCCCTATTTGTCTCTAAATCTCTCAAAAAAAAAAAAAAACATCAAATAACCTCAAAAGCACAAAAAAATTCAAAAATCTCAAAAATCCCATCTTTGTTATCACCTACCCATAATAAACTGTCAATCCATAGTAAAAAAGCATTGCCTTCAACCTTTGACAACATAATCAACAAATAAAAAAAAATAGTGAAATCTATAACTTACAAGAAAAGAAATGAAATGACTAGATCATCATTAGAAAGAAACAATACTTAATTATTAACTACCCTACCTTTGATGTCTTAACGAAAAAAATATTCCTACAATAGACAACAATGATGGGTAAATATCTTGAAACATCAAAACATCTATGGCAAGTGATACAACAACATTCTTTATCTTTTTTATGAACTTATCTTTTTGATTTATCTTATTGTCACATTCCCAAGATCTCTCGAGGATGTCCATAAGGATTTAGAGAGGAAGGAATGGGACATTGATCATTGATTTTCTGTCTACTCTATTTGATGGATATTTTTGTATTACTACCACAATGAATACTTGCTTTTTTTTTGTGTATGGAAGTCATTTTGGAATAATTCGTGTGGTGGTTGCATATTAAGTACTCCATACTTTTCTATTTAACTACTCCAAAATGTTTTGAAACCTCTTACCCATACACTCTAACAAGGTTTTCGTATGTTTGGTATGAGAAAGAATACTCCTTGTTTGTAGAGTCAAAGTCCACATAATAGATATAAAGCTGCCTTGGTCATTAGTACCTAGGTGCATCATGTCTATTTTCTATATCAATAAGGATTGATAAAAAATACTTAGTCCTCCATGAAAGAAAAAAAAATCTCATCAATGCATATAAACACTTATCATAAATGAATAACATCAATCATATCATCAAAATCATCTCATCAATGTATATCATCATAGATCATGATCCAGAGATAGGAATGAAATTTAGATCAAGCATCTAACACTTCTATCTATCTATCTATCTATCTCTAATATTACTAACATCTACATCCTACATCACAAATTCATTGGTACCACATGCATCCTACATCCACAAACTCATTAGTGCATATCATGTTCATCATTTAATAAAACATCATATGTCATCACATAATCCATCACATACATGTATAAATCATCCATCCACACATATCATATAAATGCATTAGAAAAGAACAAAATCATGAACATATAATCATAAATCATCCATACATATAAGAATTCATAAACATCCATAAACATCTTATAACACATATATGCCACAAAAAAATGGTATATCTCATATATGATAAAAAATGGGAATGACATGTAAATCATCGAACATCATGTGTAATATCAAAATATATAAAATATATATATGAGGCCTCAAATGGGCTAATGAATGTGTATACAAAAATATATGTCTACAGAGAGTCTTTGATATAATAATATAAAACATATAGATCAAAATTAGCCCTTCTTGTCATCCAAAGGTTGGGATCTATGTTGCTAGTGGCTATGAACATGAGATGATTGTGGCTTCGTAATGAATTTTCCTCCTGACTCTACCGCTGTGGCACTACTCAGCTCTATGAAATGAGGAAACCTTTGTAATATCAATACAAATGAATCATATGAGGTCTAGTAGTAGGTCCTCTCTATGATGAGTTGATCCCTCTCATTCTGATGTTACTGCCTCTCTAAATCTCTCTCCTATTTGAGAGAATCTCACTCTTCCTAGAGATGATCACGCTCAGTAGTAATAGTGGCCAGTTGTACCTCTAGAGTTTATTTCTAGGCTACCTTAGTGTCTATCTCACTATCCTTGGCATCACAATCCAAAAATGCATGATCTAGATCTTAGCTATAAGTTGAGCAATGTTGATAGCCATATCTCCCTATTGGGGAGGTCCTTGTGGTCCTTTCTATTGCTACTATTGATGTTGATCCTGTTGATCAAGCTGCTGATGGACATCACCTTGCCCATCTTGTCCATACTAAACATGTTGTTGCTACTTCTGGGTGATCCTAAGTCTCTGGGATCTTGTTGGAACACAACCACACTTTCTCTCCTAACCCTAGGACTAGGCTTCTAGATGCTCCTCTTGCAAGGATAGTAAATCTCAATGGCCTATGCCATGCACACCATCCGTCGTACTCCCTAGTAGTCCTTGGGTTAGGTAGACCAACTTCCCATCCGCATACAAATGGTGTCAAAGCTCTAAATGGTGAAACTACTACCCTAGAATCACCCGGAGGACCCCACACAACCTTCTCTCTAGTGGTCCATCCATATATGACAAGATAGTCCTTTACCAAGTGAGTTTATCACTCATCAAACTGTTGAAGCACCCTATCTGGTAGATATCTATCAAGAATGATATCAATCTAGAAAATAAAAAACTAGGTCTTTCTGTAGTAAACCAACTACTCATGGTCATTTGGCCAGGCCTCACAATCTCTATACGACCGCCATATAATATCTATCATATCATCAAATGCTAACCTCAATAGGATAGTCTACTTGGTTGAGTGTAATGAAGATAATCAAAATTCTGATAGCCATAAGGATCTTGAGCATCCCTATCTCACATAGCCTTTGTATGGGTGATAGTAATCCTTTCCCAAGCCCAAAAATGTAGTAAACTGGCACCAATTGATATGCTACTACTACCCCTATAAACAACCTCATGTATATCTCTGTAAATATAGCCCAACACACACTGACCCCAGGCATACAATATTCCATGCTTCATCATTTTCTCAATCATAGTGCCCCAACCAATGGGAAACATCTTAGCCATCCTATCCAACATCAAGGGACCAATAATCAAACTTTCCAAAAAAATGACCATAGGGTTTGCATCATCCACAAATGGAGCCAAGTCAATCTGGAATTCAACCACCTAAAGCTACTAAACATTGAGTAACCTTTGCATAGCCAAGGTGCCCCTATTGGTTTCATAATTTGTCAACTCTCCATGAATGGAGATCCTTAAGATCCTCCATACATCCTCAAGGGTAACAATACACTCTCTTGTTGGTAAATGGAAAGTGGCATTCTTCGATCTCCATCTCTCCACCAAAGCAGTCATCATAGCTGATGAACCCTGATTGCTGGCATATAGGTTATATATCGTAATTTGATGATGTCAAGAAAATACCTCTCAAGCTCTTGAAAAGCGGCCAATCCATCAATCAGTTGGGGTCTCCGCTCTCACATGAATAAAGGATGTAAAACATATTACAAGCATTCATCCCACAAAGTCATAATTTTTCTATAAAATCAAGTCAAGAACTTAAATCTACAAATAAACATTCCAAATTATTTATTTTGAGCAATAGTATGCTTTTCCTAGGGTGATAGTGGTTGTTCTTGGCAATAGAAACTATAATTGGCAATAAAATTCTTGTTTAAAAGGTGATAGTGGACATAGTTTGAAAAAAATAGCCAAAACCCTAAATTTTCCTAATGTGAGGCCAGATTTGGAAAAATAAGTGACCATTCAATAGTGGCCATCTTTAGCAAAAGTGGCCAAATATCTTAGTAACAACCATAATAAAATAGTGATAGTTGTTTCAAAGTGTGGCCTTGGTCTCCTTATGTTGTGTAGCACAAAGCTTGAGTTTGTGACATGTATTAACTGCTTCCCATGGATTCATTGACTATGTCAATTGTATTGGGCATTAATATGTCAATCTTTTGGTACAATTAAAACCGTTTATGCAACTATTGGTATTAGAGCCTAGGTCACAAGTTTGAAACCCTCGCTTACATCGAGGGATTGTTGCAAGGTGTACACCCTTGGTCTCCTTGTGTTGTGCAACACAACACTTGGGTTCGTGACATGACTTAACTGCCTCCCGTGAATACATTAAATCTAATGGTTGTATTAGGCATTAACAAGTCGATCTTTTGGTGCAACAACAATTGTCTATGCAAAAATAGTGTCTGTATCACGTTAATAACACATTTCCCCTAGAATTGCCACTATCTCCTAGTCTAAGTTTGAACATTAATTACACAAGTGAAAAATGATGAAAGAAAAAATTAAAGATACACATACTGCAATCCCTACGCTGACTAGTCGTCAATACTTCCTGACTGCATCTACTTTTTGTGGTGCTTCTGGAACTCAAGGCATCACAAATCAACATTTGCAACAAGAAATCACTAAAAACTATTGAGAGAAAAAATATCACAAAGCAATGTGTGCAAATGAGGAGTAAATTCACCCTAATTTCCATTTTAACTCCCCTCCCCAAACCCTATTTTTTCACTTGAAACTCCTTCTAGGTCAATTTTGGAAAGGCCTATGACCATCTGGAACCCTAAATGTGAGTCCTAGGCCTTAATTTTTTGTCCTGTATGCATGTAAACTACTCTAGAACCTAGTTGAGCACCCAACCAAAAAAAGTGATTTTTCTAGAAAACCTCTCGAGGGGGGAACCCAATGTCTTATCATCCTTCCACTAACCACCGAGGCATAATGGGCATATCAAAAATTTTCAATATTGATTTGAACATCGAATTCTTTGAAATAATGTAACCAATACATTGTGTCAAAAAGGGGAAAAATGTAGACATGTAAAGATGGCTTAATGCATATCACACATTCTCAACTATAATTTTTTACTATCAACATCACAATCATTATCACTACTACATGTCTCTTCATTAACATTATTTATCTCCTTTTCACATCATTTGCATCATTAACCCTATTTTCCTCTATTAATTAAATAATCTTGAATTGTTTAATTAATTCACTATGTCATCACCTAATTTAATCTTATTCCTCATGATTAATTAAATAAAAAAAATTTATTTAATTGTGTCACTAACATACCTTATTCATCTAAATTAATTAAATTTTTATCATTAATAATTTAATTAAGCCACTTTCCCTTCTCCATATTTGAATAATTAAATCAATTATTCAATTTCCCAAAATTCACTCAACATGGTCAAATAAATAAACAAATAAAATTTATTTATTAAAGTTAATTTTAACCAAGTACATTCCTCTTAAACATTAATTAATAATTATTAAATTAATTAATACATCCTCACATATCTTGATTGAATAAATCATGCCCATTGATTTCTCAATCTATTTCCCAATCCCACTAAACACTCAATCTGATTTCTTCAATCCCACTAATCATTCAATCTAATCCCACTGATTATTCAATTAAGTCTCTTAATTGGATCAATTAGAATAGTTAAATGATCAATCTATTTCCTCTTAGTGGTTCTCAACCTTTGATCATAATCTTTCATTGTTGAATCCTGATCATTCATCTGAAAATTGTAAATCTATAAGACATCCTTCATCCTTCTCATAAACGATCAAATAATTTAGAGAATTTGTGGAGAGGTCACGTAAAAATTTCTATTGAAGCATATTGAGAAAATACTTGCATTCTATATCACCATTACTACTACCTTTGAAGCTTTTGCAACATAGAGGCTTCCTATTGATCAAGCAATCGAATATCCATTATCAATATGAATACACTCTGACATGGGATGGTAAAATTATAGTCTTTGAATTCATTTCACGATTACCATTAGTCCACCTTTCAACGTTAAAATAAGATGGATACATTTGTATGTTTACTATGTACGAAAAGAAAATATAGTGATTTTATCGGGGGAATTATAAATAAGAGAATGAATTTATTTTCAAGACCAACAATGACATTGTTCTTTATGCTATATTATAGATTTTGGGGGATGAATTCATATACATGGAGCATAGGTATAGGGTTAATATAAACATTGTATCTATGTTTATCACAATAATGTTCAAGCTAGGAGAGGATAACGAGACTATAAAGAGAATGAAACAAACTTTGATAAGGAGCATTTTTATGAAAGGATTGGAAGACACAATCATCAAAGAAGTCTATGGAGTAAGCCTTCCACTAGTCAATAAGACAATGCTACCGAGGATCATAACGACACAATTTTTTTTTTTTTAATTTATTGCAGTATGTTTTAGCTAATTCTTTTGAAGGTTTTAAATGGCTTCAATACAATAGTTCATGTTGGTGTTAATAGTTTGGAGGCTTTGCATAATTTCTCTTTCTAATGAGCGACCCCAAAAAATTGTCCCAAAGGTATCCCATGATGTACACATTCTAAATCCCTAGTGGATGTGGTTCTACCCACCTCGAGTTTGACAATACTTGTAAAAGCCATTTAAAGTATTCTCTAGGGTTGGGCCAACAAGCACTAGACCTTGCGTAGGGTCTATCTTGACATTTTCGAGAACCTCAATAAAGTGTTCTTTCCTATTCATTTTGCTAAGGCTAGCCATGTTGAGGCTATCCATAAGCATGGTCCTTGGTACATCTATGTTGTTGCTAGTATTTTAGCCCTAGACAAGATATTTTTCCGTCTCAAATGAGAAGAAACTTTGTGTGTTGGTTTAGCTTAAGTTTCTAGCATACTAGATCATGAAACAACTCCCTTTGATAGGGAAATTTGAGGATTCTTCCAAGATTCTTGTAGTCATTCATGTGTATTATTCCTCATGTTTTGATCCTCTAAATTCTCTTACATGAAGCTAAAAAAAATCTTACATAGTTTTTTGTAGCCTTCCTCAAAAAATCACAAGAGATTTCATAAGGTAGCCTAGTATTTTTTCTACCTCCCTAGGGACTTTGGAGATACAAGGCTTGTTGTCTACCTAATTATAGGGTTTGTCACTTTTCACTAAGTGGATAAGGACCATGCTCTTCAAGGAAAAAAATCTTGGAAAGTTCTTGTGCAACATTATATTGCCTCTAGCCATCCTTCTAGATAGCAAACCCTTCTTAGAATGAGGGATGTAGTGCACATTCATGGTACTTTTTTGATAAAAAATATTTATAGAACTTGGAAAGCCATGGATCCCTATCTATTTTGTAATGGTTCTAGATTCTAATATGGATTCTTTATCAACCAATAAAATATTTGAGGGTCCCCCATTTTCAATACCAAGACAACAAGTTGGAAAGACTATAATAGGTGTGTGCCTTATGATTTCATAGGAAATGGATTCAAACCTTGCTAAAAATCTTCTCCATAGCCTCAATGAGTCCCTTGACATGGAATGATGCTAAATAACCATTTAGCCTCTATAGTTAGGATTGTGAAACATTTGTTACTAGCACGAGGACAAATATAGTTTATATGGTTAACAAAATTTCTATCAATTCTTCTAAGTCCTAGTGGAAAGTTTGTAAGTGGAGTCTAAATACAACCTTATGGAAATATAAATATTGACATTGATATTTTTGGTTCTCTCCACACTTTATTATGGTTCTTATGTTAAATGAAAAATTGGATTTGAATTGATGATCTTAGTATGATGATGTAGATTTCATAATATTTGTTCAACTATTCTAGAACCCAAATTGTCCCACTTTCCTAGTGTGTTATTTTCCAATGCTGTTTAATAGGCTCTAGGTTGCTTCATTTGGGTCTTTCAAACCCTTGATGTCCCTTTTAGGGAAGAAACAATATTTTAAGAATTTTGTTTGGTTCTATACTAGATCCCATAATTTATAGAACTAGATATATGACTTCTTTGAGCCCTTCATACCATAACCCTTTTCATGCATATAGTTCTTTTAGGAAATTGGCCTTACATTTCTCACAAATTCAAATAGATCTAGCATGATTTTAGGTCGGGGATTATCTTCAACATATGAAAATATATTTACATTTAGTTATTTGTTTCAATTATTATATTTATCAACATGTTTTTCTTCTTTCTAAAGCTATGATTTGTTCTAATGCCTTATTGAAAATTCAAGTGCAAGATAAATTTTTTTTACTTGAGGATACTCACTTATAAGTTCTCCTCAATAACTGGGGAAATACCCAATGTGTAATGGAAAAATTTCCTCTATCCCCCTCTTCTTCTACATGAAATTTTCCTCATGGGCATCAACATAGAAGGATCTATTAGACTGTTAGACACACAGGAAAACTCAGAGTGGAGCGTGGGGTGAATCAGTTGTGCATTAAAACCTTCAAAACCTTATTATGTATTAGTATGAATGTAGATAAATGAAACAACAACACATCCAAAATAATTCACAATAGAACACCAGATTTTTACATGGAAAATGCAATAAGGGAAAAAAAAAATGAGGATTAACTCACTATATGAAAACCATAACTAATTACAAGAGGCTCACTACCTGAAGGGCTCATTGCCAAATATCACTTCTTCTGAATTACAAAGAAATAGTTATAAGGAGGTTCACTACCTTAGAGAAACTAGAGAAAACACCACAATGTCTCTTTACCATCCAAAACCTTTAGCTCATTCCCTCCAACAACTTTTGGAACACTAAACTATACACACCTTCGACTCATTAGTTTTGGTAGTCTTAGGTATTCTTTCTCGAACTTAGATCACAACATATATCACACGTACATAATTCCATGTGCCACACTCTTCTCCCAAGCTTTTACCTTACATATATATCTTCTGAAACCTCGAATTACCTTCTCTAAGTTGGGTACAATGAAATGTATGCACCTTAAACATGCAACCACCAAATTCGTCAACACCAAACACCTCTGTGATGGAAAGAAGTGTAAGTGAACCACATCAAGGATTAAATAGGACCCAAATCTACATTGATATGCCACATAAGGCTTCCACAAACCACAAATCTCATTTGCAAATAGTGCTAAAACACTAGGTTAGCCAAACTAGTATTATCACCATCAAGTGACCAAAATATTACTTCACCATTGATGAAATTTCACAGCATCTTGGAATATTCCAACACCAAGAGAATATCCAAAAACACTAGTGCAAACACATGAAATTGAGAATACTATCATCTTGTTCAATAAGTCAAACTAGCATTGATCTATAACTCATCAACCAAGCTTGCAAAATAGTTGAATGCTAAACACACCAAGGGAAGGTAGGTATAAGAAATATTAGCACATTCCCAAATATGAAATACAAGATACTTCAAATGCAAAAATATAGAACAATTCCATTTCTCCCAAATATCATAGACATTCCAAAACACTATCAAACATATCTTCTACTATTGCATGATCCAGAACCTAAAACTCTAGATATTGTAGACATGTAAAATGGCTTAACACATATCACACATCCTAAACTATATTTTTTTATTATCAACATCACTGTGATTATCACTATTGGATATTGCTTTATTAACATCATTTATCTCCCTTTTTAACATCATTTGTATCATTAACCCTATTTTCCTCTATTAATTAAATAATCTTGAATTGTTTAATTAATTCACTATGTCATCACCTAATTTAATCTTATTCCTTCTTATTAATTAAACAAACCCTTGAAAATATTTAATTATGTCACTAACATACCTTATTCATCTAAATTAATTAAATTGTTATCATTAATAATTTAATTAGGCCACTTGCCCCTCTCCAAATTTGAATAATTAATTCAATTGTTTAATTTCCCCAAATTTTCTCAACATGGTCAAATAAATAAATATACCTTTATTTATTAAAGTCAAACGTAACTTGCTCATTCCTCTTAAACATTAATTAATTATTAAATTAATTAATACAACCTCACATGTCTTGATCGAATAAATCATGCCTATTGATTTTTGAATCAATTTCCCAATCCCACTAATCATTTGATTTAATTCCATTGATTATTTAATTAAATTCCTTAATAGGATCAATTAGAGGAGTTAACTGATCAATCTATTTACTCTCAATGGTTCTCAACCATCGATCATGATGTTTCATTGTTGAATCTTGATCATTCATTTGAAAATTATAAATGTATAAAACAACCTTCATCCTTCTCCTAAATGATCGAATAATCTGGAGAATTTATGGAGAGGTCATTTTAAATTGACTATTGAAGCACATTGAGCAAATACTTCCATTCTGGATCACTATTACTACTACCTTTGAAGATTTTGTGAACATGGAGGCTTCGTATTGATCAAAAAATCAAACATCCATTATTAATACTAACACACTCTAACATTGGATGGTAAAAATTGTAGTCTTTGAATTCATTTATGTTCTCATTTAGGCTAACATTGCTTGTTGAATTGATTGCTTTACAATCTCATTTCATGAGTTGGTTGGGATTTATCTTGTTTTGATTTCAATTCATTTGATTTTATTGTTGTATTCCATTGATCCATTTCCCCCTTACACATTCTGGCATGCTCAGTGGGACCTAGGTCCTTAACTCTAACATTTTTATCAAGTTTTATGCATAGTTGCAGGTTTTGGGTCGTTGACATCTTTTGCAAGAATCACTTTTTTTAACTAGGGTGTTATTGTCTTAAAATTTGAATGTGATTGTCGCTATTGTTTTCCCACTTTTCACTAAACAAAAATTCTATTGAACTAAATCTGGCTACTATTGTCGAGAAAGGCCGCTATTTTCCTTTTTTCCTTGCAAGTTCCTGACCATGGGTATTTGAACTGATATTCTAGAGTTGATTTCATCCTAAAAAAAGTTGTTATTGACCTAAATCCTTCCATTATCACCAAAAAACTTTGTAGTCACACTAAATATAGAGTTTCTATTATAGGTAATAGGGCCACTATTGCATTATTTCCTGTGTCTACTTCAGTTTGTCAAAGTTCTTAGATGTTCCATTTTTTTACTTAGCCCTAATGCAACTTCTATTTTTTGTGCTTCTTGAAGTTTATTTGACATTGTTGGTGTGGGTCTTGCAGGATCATGGCATATTTTTGTGGGAACAACTAATCATTTGTTTGTAGAGTTCACAAATGGTCCAAGGCTTTTAATTTTCAAGCACTTGTATTGAATGTTTTTAAAGTTTAAAAAAAATTACATTTTGTGCTTTAAAAATGAATTCATCTTTCCTTTGGTGCACTAAAATTGGAAAACACAACTTGAACATTTATATTTGGTGTATTAAAACTTGGTTACAATCTTCACATTTCATTTTGGTTCTAAAATTGAACATTTCATTTTAGTTTAAAATATGATTGTAGTGACAACTAATTTGTTTATGGTATTTTTTGTTTGAAGTATCAAATATTTGAAGTTGGTGCATTTAAAAAAATAAATTAACTTCATTTTTGGGCCTAAAATCAAATTGCAATAAGTTGTCTACTATGTCCACCATTATTGGAAAGCCAATTGCATATCCTCTCCCCTACGTCTTTTGACGATCCTGGGTGACAAGAAATAGCTTGGGCTCTTTGCATCTTTTTTTTACATCCTTCCCTTATAGATCAAACCTACCTTGCGATACATCCCACACTGGAGAACTCAAGGTGACCCAAAGTGGTTTTTCCCTCAAACCACTATATAAATAAGTTAAGGTGAAAGCCAAGATTTAACTGATGAGTACCTTGCTGATAGTGCCATTTAGAAAGGGGAGGTACCCAAGTGGTATATAGCACCCCTAATAGGATTGGTTAAAGCCTTAAGTGGCTTGTTGTACACTCGCAAGGCGTCAAGTCCTCAAGCAATGACTAACCACCTTATTGTAGTTATCCACCTTATTGATTAACCATGTATTGGCAACAATTTCAATGCGAAGGATGCATACTACACCCTAAATTTTTTACTCACCATATGAAATCCATTGAGATGAGAAAAAAATCCCTAGCTTAGCATAAACTACTTGTAGCTTTAAGAGGAAAGGGTGATTTGGGTTATCCTTCCATGCTAGGAGGCCCCTATCTATCCACTCATGCAAAGAAAAAAGTGTATACACCCCTTTGGGTGTCCCTACCCTTGAGTTGAAGGAGATTCCAAGTTGTGTGCCTAAAAGTGTTACCATTAGCTTTGAACTTAGGGGAAAAAAAGCTTGAAATGTTTTCAAGGTGTTATTACTAGTTAAATTGGGTTAATTTTGGCCTATCAACATTCAAAACATTATGATTGATTCATACACTTCGTTTGCAGTGTTTTATCATTTGATGTATCTCAAAAACATTATCTCAAACATTATACTAAAAAAACATCAAAAACTTGCAAACTTATCAAACAAATTGCCATAAAAAAATTGGAAACTTATGAAATAAAGTCACTATTATCAAATTTTTCCAATACTATCTTGGAAATTTATTGCTATTGTTGAAAATAATTACTCCATATGACCTAATATCTACTAAGTATTGTTCATTTGACCACTATTTCTATCACTGGTTGCATGAAAGTCACTATCAAAACAAAATCACTTTTGAAAACTTTGTCATCTATAGTTATCTTAAAACAAAACCACTATTGCTCTAAATTCTTACCACTATCATCCTGGATAGAAGCTACTATTGTCCTACTTACTATCATATCTCAGAATTTGACACAAATTTCTTTCAAAACATTGGCCTAGAAACTTTATTTAGTTAATAGGGTATGTGTAGGATCATGATGGGCAAAAAAGTGGCAATATGATGGGTATGTGTAGGTATGCGGCTGACAACTTTTTTTTACCCAAAATTGATGAAATGAAAAGGGGTTTTAAAGAAGATTCTCAACTTTCCACCAATATAAATTATTCTTTACTTTGAATTTAATAAATATTTATTATTCATTTTCTATTTGAATTACAAGTAAAGTCCTAATTGATAGACTAATTGAAAAACATCTATAGCTTTCAAAGGGTATCACATTTTTTGAATCCGAAACATGTGTCACATTCTATGCTTTACATACTATAAGATTAAAAAAAATGAATTTCATGAAGTTTTGACCAACTTAAGGTGGTCAGACATACAAGTTTTTATATTTTTAAAAAGTTGTAATAAAAAATTCATAATTAATTATTTACTTGGAAAAAAATTACAAAAAAATATGCATCACATTGAGACACGAGTCCTCTACTTACATCTAAAATCTTATAAGAAAATATTATCATTTCATTATGGTTAGGGTGGTCAGAGAAACACCTACTTATTTTTTCCCTAAAATTTAAGTACTACTGCATTGAAATTTCAAATTTTCACCAAATAGATTTAAAATAAATAAATACACCTAGTAGTTTAGAAACTACATTCAATTTACTATAGATTCTATTCTTACATATTTTTGAAATAGTATAGATAACTTATTCAAATTTTTACATCAAGTAGCCTAGCTTTGATTTTTCTAAATTTTTCTCCACTTAAGGGCCTTTTTTTTCCATGATGATCCTACACATACCCATTAGAGAACATTATCATAATTGGACCTATCAGTCATAATCCAATAGATCACCATCCTACACTTTTGACTTGGTTCACATAGGGTTCATGACTATCATATTTTGGACACAACATCAAATTCAAACTTACACCACATCCTATCAATATCACCATCAACAACCAAACATCAACCTAGTCTTGGACACGTATTGAACACAAGAAATAAAACCATTATCTTTCTATTGTTTTCAGAGCAACCTTTACTTGCAACTTCATAGTGTGTTCAAGTAAAGAAATCACCATATCCTCTAAGACATAGTAAAACATTTATTTGAGTCTTGTGAAATTTTTTGTTCTAAACTAGCATCAAATCAAAATATCAAACATCCACTCACACTCTTATCCTAGGGTTTGAACATCCAAACATCAACTCATCTCCTCATCATAGGGTTGAGTAGCAAAATATTACCATCCAACATCAAACTTGATCATCCAACTACCCCAACATCAATACATAACAAACAACAAACAACCTTTGTCCAAAAGGTATACACATTAGCATCATTTATCAAACAACACCCAAAATCAGCTCATCTCCTCATCA
Organism: Sequoia sempervirens; assembly: GCA_007258455.2. Taxonomy (NCBI): domain Eukaryota; kingdom Viridiplantae; phylum Streptophyta; class Pinopsida; order Cupressales; family Cupressaceae; genus Sequoia; species Sequoia sempervirens. The sequence continues at coordinate 15,668,135 of VDFB02271358.1, read as the reverse complement.
TAGGGTTGAGTAGCAAAATATTACCATCCAACATCAAACTTGATCATCCAACTACCCCAACATCAATACATAACAAACAACCAACAACCTTTGTCCAAAAGGTATACGCATATCCCCTTTGTACATCATTTTGCTAAACCGGATCTTAAATCAACACACCATCCCATTTCCATAACTTGTCATTTCAAACTCACCAAGGTCTATTGTGCACATTTATGACATTCACAATATCACAACATACAATCATATAATCTTGAAGACAACAAAGACATGTCAACATCAATCTATTGTTAAAATCGAATCTAGTCCCACTTTATACACCCATGCGGACATCATACCCTACAAATTTCAATGATATATCAACTATGGATTCCCCTAATATTTTTTTTGGAGCATCTTGTCACATGGAAAATTTCAATGAAGGTCAAAACATACAAGTTTATGATCAAATCATGAATCTTCATCAATCCAACATCATATTGCCAAATCAATACATCCCAAACACAAACATGTCGAATCCTCACATAGTAAATTATGGGATAGATTCGTTCATGCTTCAAAAAAGTAAAATTCCACAACAAAATCAAATCCATCAACAATATCAACCCTCAAATTAGCAATATCTACATCAATGTCATCAAAAAAAGGATCCATATATCATCAGTAGAATGTTCTACATCAAGAAATTTCACATCACCAACCTCAACAATCATCACAACAACAACAATTGTTGCCATACCATAACACCCCTAAACTTGAGTACACTCATTTAGGGGAGCCAATTGAGGTGATGTCAAACACATTAGTCCACACTAAACTTATCAGACTTCAAAAATCATTATGTAATTACGAACCTCAATTCAAAACTCAAGGGTATAATGACAAGGCTAATTGTGAATATCATAAAGCAAAGGTCATGACACATCAAACTATATTAAACTTAAAATTTTCATCTAAGACCTTATCAATGAAGGAGAAATGATTATTGAAGACAACATCCAAGGTTCAATTACTAATAATAACATTGAAAATATCTCTACCTCAAATATTGAAGATAATGATAAAGATTCATCTACCAAAGACCACATTGAAGATCTCTTTACCTCACATAATGAGTTAGAAGAAATAGATACTTTTTCAAAACATGATCAAGATAATCCATTAGTGTCTAACAATGATCCAATTCAAGAAATCTTAACATCATTTGATCTCACGGTTGAAAATATTGATAAAATATCTACCTCAATTGTTGAGGATAACACCCAAGATCCATCTACCAATGGTCACATTGAAAATTTCTCTACATCATCCAGTGAGAAAGATGACATATCTCAAGAACTTGTTCCCAAGCATGATAAAAATTCTACACCAAAGTCTAGCAATGGCCCTTTCTAAGACATATTGACATCATTTGACCTCATGGTTGGTAATATTGAAGAAATCATTAATTCAACACTTGATCCAAATTCATTTGAAGATGAAGAGAATATTAAACCAATAACCATTCCTAAGGTAGACACTCAAGAACCCTTTGCAAACAATCCATTCTTTGAAATTGATGCATGTCAAGAGTTGGATCTGAAGCATATCAAAAGCAATTCTAAAATCAGTCAAGATCAAGGATCCATGTCTTCTCAAGATCTAATAGGTTTATTCAAATCTAATATAGAAAATAACTTTGATAAAAGATTAGATCAAATATCCACATCTCTAAGATACTATATTGATTTAATGGGTATCTTCTAATCCTTATAAGATTTTACAAACAATGATCACATCCATATACCACACACACCTATATCTACCCATGAGATGTTTACTCCTAAAGAACATGCAGATGATATTCATCTAAAACAAGATTCATAATTTTTACATCATTATGAAGGAACACGAGTCTCTTACTCTCAATTTCATTAACAATGAACAAGAGTCTTCTACTCTTAAACTATTTACATATGATCAAGTCATAACGTAAATCACAAACATAGAAGAATCCATAAACATAGTAGAAATGGATCATAAAGAAGACTTCTACATAGATTGTGAATCAAAAACATCATTTGAAGAACAAGTAGCAATGGATCATGAAGAAGACTTCTACAAGGATTGTGAATCAAAAATTTATTCCAAATATTGAGGATCCTATCACTTATAAACTTGGATCACTTACCTTTTTTAGATCAAGCTATCTTACCAATGAAGAAGCTATCACCTTTGAAGATCCACAACAAAGTAGAAAAGGATTAGCACCTTGTTTCCAAGATAAATCATATCCTATTGTAAATATATTTTTGCAATAGATGCATTATCAAGGTAGAGGATTAGGCCTACATGAACAGGGTATCCTAGAACCAATGCAGATTATTGATAATCCTAAGCATTAAGGTCTTCGTTATTAAACAATTAAGGAATATAAACATATAAGTGATACCTCTATAATACTGGGGGAAAATTTATCTAATGCAAACATCAAAATAGAGAGCATGAAAAGTCCTTATGATGAAACCACTACCAACACTCCAACTAGCCATATCATGAATCATCATCCATGCATATTTAAAACCTTTTATTGGGACCAACTACAAGAAACAAGTTATATATGTGGTAATAGAAAAAGTATGAATTTTCCTTGCTTGATTTGGGAATAATTAATGGTCAACTGGACTTAATATCACCTTGATCTAGTGTTGTGATGAGTTTTACACATCCACATTAGGTTTTAGGCAATTTTAAAGCTAAATAAACCTAACTTTTCCTTAATTTAGTGTTGTAAAGTGTATTTATTTACACTTTCACATTAAATTTAGGAGACTTGTAAACTAAATGGACCTAATCTAGTGTTGTAATGTGTTGTACACATTCACATGGGATTTAGGGCCCTTTTAAGCTAAATAGACCCAAATTTTCCTTAACTTAATGTTGTAAAGTGTATTTATTTACACTCACACTGGATTTTGGGCCCTCTTACATTTATGACCTTAATATCATCATTAATAGGCCCCTAAGACCCTATATTGTGCATCCCAAGGCATATTTAAATCAAAATATTGACAAGATCAACATATAAACTTAATTTCTTCACTCCCCAACATTCTCTCTCTTCAAATAGGCCCTATGGGACCCATACACCATAGGTGGTGTATGAGTCCCATTTGGCCTATTTTTAAGGTTTGAGTGGGAAAACTAGGTTTTAAGTTCAAATTTCATGTATGTTGGCTTGTGGGATCTAATTAATGAGATATTAGATGGATTGCATATATTAGAAAGGTCTCAAATCATTATTTCATGTAAGAAATATAAGCATTCATGATACCAAGTCAAGCACTCAAGAGTTAAGCATTCCAAGACTTCACAAGATCTTCAAGAGAGCATTCAAGGTTAATTTTAAAGCATTCAAGGGTAGAATTCTTCATCAATTATTGCAAAAATCAAAGATCCATCAACATGTCAAGGCTATCAAGTATCAAACATGTTATTGAGCTAGTGTTGTGATGTAGCATTGAAGATCCAATATCGAGCATTATTCTACACCTATTGTCAAGATCAAGATCTACATCCTTCATGGCCATTTCGTGTCAAGTTGTAGATTTACAAGACATTATTTATAATGCATCATTCAAGGTATCATTGTTCATGTTTCATGTCCTTGTTTAATTTTTTCATCATTTGGTTTAATTACCTAAATGAGGTTTGACCAAGACAAACCCCTATTCACTAATAATCAACAAGTTTTTCTTCTCTTTACATGTGATATTGTAGATCTAGGTGTCTTGGAGCATGAAGGATCATTGAAGATTATGTTACAAGCTTGGAGAAAGTTGTTGAAATTGTCTCTTCATTTGTAAGGTTGTAATCTTCACTAAATAGTCATCTACATATCCAAAATCAGGGTTTCAGATCTAGAAACAAATGGAACAAAAAGAGTAGACTTTGAAGTTCCAAAAAATATTAACTAGACTCATATGCCAGTCCTGGCATATGAGTCCTAGTTTGGGTCATTTTTTAGATTTTTGCAATTTCAAATGCCCTTTTTCTAGAAACCCGTTTTTGCATAGAAACCCAGATCTAGGAATGATACGCCTAGACTAGCATATGAGTCCTAGTAGGCATAAATTTTAGGTTATTTAGTATTTCAGGACTCCATTCAAGAGAGCTCTTAGGTTTCCAGGTGCTCCTTTGTACTTTTCCAAATTTTTGTTATGATTTATTTGCATTTATAGTTAATTTAGTGAAGTTTCTTGCATCATTGAGTTCAATCGTTAGATATTTCATTTCATATAGTTTTCCAAGCCCTAGCTTGGTAGTGAACCCCTCATTAATCTCTAAACATAACTTGGGATACCCTATTGTTAGATCTCTTCATTGGATTGAGATCTCTAAGGTGTCCTTGAGTGTAGCAAGTGTGAAATAGGAATCTTACCCTTGTGCTTCATTCATCAAAGGTAGGGGATACTATTTCCATTGTTTTAATATCAAATAAAAAAACAAGTCATTAAAGAAATAGAATTAGTAAAGAAAAATGGACAAAGTAAATAAAAATGAATACTAAATCAAAATAAAGAAAATTATCCTTATCAAACTCTATTAGTCAAAGAAAATATGGGGAAAAATAATAAAGGGAAGTGCATCCATCAAAAATGTCCAACAATACAAAAGAAAGATTCAAGAGTGACCTACAAAGTATATGAAGAATTTGGTCCCAATCAAATCTCCATATCCACCCATCATTTCTCATCCTCCCAAGTGTGGAAAGTCAAAAATTCCAAACTATCGACCAATCCATTTGAATCTCATTTCCCTAAACACATTTCACCATTCACTTTGACATCCATGATACACAAATCTCACATTGAATGTGTCTTTGCAATAAATTTTTATCACAAGGACTCTCAGGGAACTATATCACGATGTGCACATCTAGGTAAGATTAACTTTAGTATCAATAAAAAGGATAAGAAAATTATTAGGGGTTACATTCAAGCACCATATCTTAGAAGAAAAAATCCTCCAAGCAAGATATCATTGAAACATTATGAAAACTAAAAAACCTATATTACAACTAGTAACATCTACTTTAGGACCACTAGGTGGTTCAACATGAGCATAAAATATTTCAAAAAAATAAATAAATATCATTACCATGATGAAAACCTCGTAAAGATGCACCTTGTGTGACATCAAAGAAAAGAAGAAAATAGTCAAGAGAAAAATCTTCCTCTAGTGAAAACCACTACAGTGGCTATTTGGACAAGTACCATGATGAAAACCTAGCAAACATGTGTCATGTGTAGAATTGTACATCTATGTGTGCCATTTCAGGTGGAAGCATCTCAACCTATCCATAATAAAATCCAATATTTCATCCATCATCCATCCATATTATCTATATTAAATCCATGAACCATTCATCAACCCATTTTTCATCCAAATCTAACCTACCTTGATCTTGGAAAAGGTTTGGTGTGCACTCCACACTTTCTTATGGTAAACATCTTCACATGGGTCACTATCATTGATCCTATCCTATCCAACATTATATGAGCTATGAAGGCATTGTACAAAGGGGCATACTCTATCTAAACATGTTATCCTATCACAATATAATCCTTGGCATCCTTTACATATCCATTCATCCATTCATTTATCCATGCATCCACCCATTGCATTCCCTACTTTGCTAGACATTAGGGGACAAGTACTTACATATTGCTTCAAAATAAATCTTGATCTATGCCTCCTAGCTCACATTATGATCTAGGAATTATCCAAATACTTCAAATAATCCATATCAGTTGCATCTTGCTGATGCTTCAATGTGGTATCAAAACATTCAACAATCTTGTTCCTAGTTAGATAAAAAGTCTCGATCAATTGTTATCCGATCAATCAATCATCATCTTGGGATGTATCCTTCAAAATCATTATGTTGTTACTATCTCCAAACAACACCATCCTTACATTTTTCTGTATCCTTAATAAATTTATCATTATTTACAATACTCAATCAAATCAATCAATTTTAGCCTAGCTATCAACAAGATCTCAAAAGACTATTTATATCCCTACATAGAGATATCTCTTTATCATTCATCCATATGATCATTATCAAAAAAATCCAAAAATAGTTGAAAAACCATCAAAATCCAAAAAAAGTTGACATAATAAAATGCACACCCAACCATGGCTTGATAACTAATCAAGTGTTGAACTTTGTTGCACCATCTCTATCCATTATTTGTTTTATCCACCAAGCCCTAATAAGTGTATCCATTTACTAAACTGGGGGAATCCTCCTAAACTTGGTAGTGGATTGGACCATTGTTAATCCCATCACTCAAATAAAGCTATCTAACAAAATTAAAAAAAATCCAAAAAAACGTCAAAACCCAAAGCAAAGTCAAAAACACAAAATCCCAAAAAACATTGTAGGACATCTCTAGATGAGCCACAATTGAGTGAAAATAAATTAAACTATGAGCCTCCACATGTATAAAATAGTAAATTCCATCATCAACGAGCCCCCAAGGCACTAGGTCAGTCCCTTTAGGTGTCCTTCTTGGTCTTTAAACTAAATTGGAAAATCTAAAAAATATTCAAATATCTTATCAAAATCCAAAACCATTCATCAAGAGTTAGAAAAATAAAAATAGTTTCATCCAATATAGTCGAACTACAATGTCTATGTGTTCATCATGTAGGAAAGGCCATATTCGGTGAGCCCTTGAGGTACTAGGCTAGTCTCTTTAGGCCCCTCTATTTATCTCTAAATCTCTTAAAAATAGAAAAAAAAATCAAATAACCTCAAAAGCACAAAAAAATTCAAAAAATCTCAAAAATACTATCTTCGTTATCACCTACCCACAGTAAATTATCAATCCATAATAAAAAACATCACCTTCAAGCATTGACAACACAAGATCAACAAACAAAACAAATAGTGAAATCTAAAACTTACAAGAAAAGAAATGAAATGACTAGATCATCATCAAACTGAAATGATGCTTAATTATTAACTACCCTACCTTTTAAGAATCATCATCAACATACTGAAATATGTTGTAACAAATAAAATATTACTACAATAGACAACATCGATGGGTAAATATCTTGAAACATGAAAACATCTATGTCAAGTGATACAAAAACATTGTTTATCTTTTTATGATCTTATCTTTTTGATTTATCTTATTTTCAGATTCCCAAGATCTTTTGAGGATGTCCATAAGGATTTAGAGAGGAAGGAATGGGGCATTGATCATTGATCTTTTTTCTGCTCTATTTGATGCATATTTTTGTAATACTACCACAACAAATACTTGCTTTGTTTTTTATATGGAAGCCATTTTGGGTTAATTCATGTAGTAGTTGCATATTAAGTACTCCATAACTTTCTATTTAACTACTCCAAAATGATTTGAAACCTCTTACCCATACACTCTAAAAAGGTTTTTGTATGTTTGGTATGAGCAAGAATACTCCTTGTTTGTAGAGTCAAAGTCCACATAATAGATATAAAACCATCTTGGTCATTAATACCTAGGTGCATCATATCTAAAAAATACTTAGTCCTCCATGAAAGAAAAATAAAACTCATCAATGCATATAAACATTTATTATAAATGAATAACAACAATTATATCATCATCTCATCAATGTATATCATCATAGATTATGATCCATAAATAGGAATGAAATTTAAATAAAGCATCTAACACTTCTATCTATCTATATATCTCTAATCTTACTAACATATCTTTTGAATAACATCAGGATTAGGTGATCCCACAATACTGGTTTACAATTTTTGGCAAAACTGGACACTGAACTAATTTTTTCTAACTAAATCTTCACTTTTGGGCACCTATAGCAGCTAAACTGTGAGGAATTTGAAGATGATGCAAATAAGTGATTTGTGAAATTTTGTCTATAGAGTCTATATTTTTTTTCAAAAATTTTGGAATCATATTGCACTTCCTTCTCCATCTCCTCCAAAAACTAGTTTTTTTTAGTAAACACCATTTTTAAGGAGTGATGCTCATCGTATACAACATAAATTTTTTCCATGAAGGATAAAATTATTATTTTTTCAAATTTAGATTTGTAACTATGATATCTAGTCTTTCATTTGGTTTCATAGTATTTTATTGAATATTTTTTCTTAATCAAGTATCAAATTCAAACCAATTACAATTCAGACATAGGTGGAATGTATACAACATAACCTTTTTGGTATGTATCAAATTTCAATTTATGCATTTTTTGTTGGATCGAGGACTTCAATATCTAGTGCATTGATATTTTTCAATTTTTTTTGATAATTTGCTTATTTTTTTACATGTAGAGAATAGAGAGCTTGATTTTTAGTGAAAAAACTACATTCACAAGAAATAAAAAATAAATATAATAATAAAATTAAATTTATTTAAAATTATACTTTTTGGGAAGCTTATAATAAGGACTACACACTTACAAAAAATAAATTTTAAATGAATTCATTTGATCCCCAAAGGGTAAATCAAAAGTGGTTTTTTATTAGCATTTTGATAGGTGTAAAGGATACTATATTATAGGAATGGTTTAAAACTAGCGAGGTTCTATCCAAGGGGTTTTGATCTAAGGTGGTTCGATCAAACCCTCTTCACTTGGGATAATTTAAATGGAACTTTTCAAGGGTTAAATCATTATATTTTCTAAAAATATGTGATTTTAACAAAAATCAGGATCTCCCAGAAATTATAAACTAGTATTGTGGGATATACCCCATCCTACATTAGAAAGTCATTAGTACCACATGCACCCTGCATCCATAAACTCATTAGTGCATATCATGTTCATCATATAATAAAACATCAAATGTCACCACATAATCCATCACATACATGTATAATGCTGCAAATATGAGCTAGTTTGGTGGTGTTTTCATTGATGTTGTCATTGATGGTGTTGTAGATGTGTTGTATTGGTGAGTTTCCAAGTACTTTTGAGAAAATTAGATAACTTAGAAAAGAATTCAGTGTTCAAAATGTGCTCTGGTATGTGATTTGTGTTTCTCCTATGTTGATCCTATGCTTGTGCAGATTTGAAGGTTTGTTAATTGTAATCTCATGGTAATGTATGCTAAGTTTTAGCTTCTTGTGAGATGGTACATGGAAGTTCTGTTCAACGGTATGTGGAATGTTTGGAAAGTATTGTTTTTCTATGGACTAGGAGAAATTTTTTTGCTCCACAGTCCTCCACTATTTTGTTTCAGATCGTGTGGATCTGGGATATGTCTTGTGAACGTATTTCCTATGCTTTGGCAAAGAGGTTTGGAGTTTGGTAATAAGGAAGTCATGTTTTAGTATTCTTGTATGAGTTTTCACAACCTAGATTGACTAGTGAAAGGAATTCAGTGATTGAAGTATGTTATTTTTGCTGCAAATATATCTTGAATTTTTTGAGATGCACTCTCATGTATATTGAGGCATGATGTGGCATCTGCATGTCATCTTCTTGTTGGGAAGCATGTGCATCAATGTTTATTTGTGTTTTCATTAGGTTTGGCCAACTTATTGTTTACACTTCATTCAAGGAATAAAATTTAAATTGAGCAAGCATGAAGAAGACTTAAGAAAATAATTTTATTGGTCCACTCTTATTCCTTTCTACCATGGGAATTTTGAGTTTCCAACCTAATTTGAATTTATGAAATGTTGTTTTGTGGCTGACCTTGGTAAATTTTTCTAAGGTTGAGAATGGTATACAAGCAAGTTGAATTGTGAAGAGTCGTATGCCAATGTGATGCAAAGTGACGAAAGTAATCCAAAAATCATAAGAGAAAAATTATGTGTGTGAGTTGCGTTGAAGACAGTGAGACAAGGGTTTTTGTAATCCTACAAATGTGCTTTAATTGCAGTGGTGGATCTTTTATTCTCTTATGTATTTATAGGCAGTGAGCCTCCCTATTGGACAGTGAGCCTTTGTACTTGGACACTGAGTCCTCTCTTGGATAGTGAGTCCTCTTTTGGGTAATGAGCCTTTTTCAATAATATTTATATTGTGAGTTAACCCTCACCATGATTTTTCCCTTATTGGGTTTTGTTCTGTAGAAAAAAGGACCCTTTGCTTGAAATGGGATTAATTCATGATTAATTGGACTTAATGAGGTTTCAATCAAGTGTTTTGAGGCATTTTATGTGTCCAAACTAGGTCTTGGACCTTTGCAAATCAAATAACATGCTTTTAATGACATCTTGTAAAGATGTTGTAAAGTCTTGTAAAATAATTTCACACTTTTCTAGACTTAATTAACCTATTTCTCCTTAATTCAACATTATAAAATGTATTCAAATGAATTATTACATCAATCTAGAAGGTTCTTAATGTAAACTTAATGATAAACTAGTTTTGTAGTGTGATTTGCACATTCACATTGGTTTTTGTGCCCTTCTAGGCTATGTGGAACTAATTTTAGTGTTGCAAAGAGTATTTAATCACACTTTCACATTGATCTACATGTCCCAAGCCTTATTTTAAATTTATATCATCATTAATAGTCCCATATTAACCCATATTGTGCATCCCGAGGCATAATTTGATCAAATAACCAACATAGTCATCATATAAGCTTAATTTTCTTACTTCTCAGCATTCCAACAAGAAAAAATAACCCCTATGGGACCCATTCACCATTAGTGGTGAATTAGTCTAATCTATGTAGGACCCATTCACCATTAGTGGTGAATGAGTCCCATTTTAAGTCATTTTTTAGGGTTTGAGCGGGAAAAATTAGGTTGTAAGTTCAATTTTTCTTCATGTCGGCCTATGATGAGGTATCATCGGGTACTAAGGAACAATTGTCTATAACTAAGTTCTTTTATCTTCATTTTATGTTTAACAATACAATTTATATTCATTCTTCGTTAGTCATCCATCAATCTTTCATTTCAAGTCAAGCAAGCTAGGGTTTCTCCAATAGAAGTCATTAAGTTAGCTTTCTAAAAAATTCAATGGCTGAATCTTCATGTATTGCTATAAAATTTCAAGATAATTCATCATGGAAAGGTAATTTATTCCATTTTGCATGCTTCCTTCCATTATTTCATCATTTTGGTTTAATTACCTAAACGAGGTTTGACCAAGGAAAACCCCCATGCCCTAACATTCAACATTTCTTCTTCTCTTCTTGTGTGTTTGCAGATTTAGGTCCTTTGGAAGATTTTGAATCATTGAAGATCTATTTGCAAAGTCATTCAAGTCATCTCTTCATTAGTCAAGTCAAAATATCAACAAAACTGTCATTTTTCAGGCCTGAATATGACAGTTTTGGAAGTAGACACCTATGGGAAGTCAAAGTGCAGATCAAAAGCTTCAGAATCCACCTTTGAAAATTAAGAAATTAAGAAGTGTATTGATTCACCATTGATGGAAAATGAGTCCCACTCCAAGGTCAAATTTTGGTTTTCCGCATTTTTGGATACCGTTTGTCCGAAACGGGCTCCGGTTCAATTTTGTAGAACTGGGACTGATTACCCTAGAATGGTGAATGAGTCCCACCAGGCCTAAATTTCAACATCAACAAAATTTCAAAAATAATTTTCTATTCTCCTTCAAGATCCTGACAAACTTTTAGTTTTATTCATTTCTATTATAGTTTGTTATTCATTTCTAAGTGTTTTTGCATATCATAATGTGTTTTCAAACATAGTTGTAATTGCACTTTTACATTCATTTTCATTCATTTAGATTAGTCAGTTGCATTTATTTAATCTCATTTACATCATATCACATAGAAAAAATCCTAATTTTAGTGTTACATGAGCATTTTGGACCTAAATCTCTCATGTTTTAGGTGAAAGAAGTGTAAGAGCAAGCATTTAGGTTCCCAAAATCTATGTTACATTTTGGTGAACCTGAATTTTAGAATAGTTTCTTGTCTAATTTTGGATTCCTTTATCATAGATCTAGGCTTGCATTTAGCTTGCATTAGGATTTGCATGTTTCATTTGCATGATAGATGTTAACTTTTGCATTCATAAAAAGTGCATAATAGGTTGCTTTTTTGCATTTTTCATCATTGAAAATCTCTAAAATTCTGCATGTTTCATTTAGACCCGCATCATATCATTATAAAAACATACAAATCAGTCACAAAGATCTGTAAATCTTGAAAAGAATCCATACCGGGACTCATTCCCCACCTTGGGAAAATCAGTCCCTTTTGACTCCTGAAACAACACTTTATAGAATTCAAAACATTGTTTTTGGGCTTCTTTTTGGTGCCTTAACCTATATATATATATCAGTTAGTTGCATTTCTATAGCATGCATTTCATCAAAACTAGTCTAAATTAGCTCATTTCATGCATAGTTTAAATTTCACATTTGCATTCTCATATTATTCCATAGCATAATCAGTCAATTGTTCTTTGAAAATTGCATTTTATTTCAACCTTTTATTTTTCATCTTTAGTTAGCATAGATTGTTATTTCAAAATGTTAGTTAATAAGCATGATTGTCATTTCTTCACCGCAAGTCAATATTTTGAGAGTCTCTTAGCACAAATGAATGAAAGTGTTAATGCTTGTCTTAAACTTACATTCCCTCCTATTTCTCCTATTAGTGCGGATGATGTGGTAGAAGAGTATAAAAACAAAGACGCTCATGATGACCATTATTGTAATACTCTCCTTTTAGTGACAAAGGTATCTTGGAAAAAGAAGATACACTCATTGAGAATCATGAGACTCTTGTTTTTCCTTCTCATCACCCCCTTTGGGAGGATATTTTAACATAAGAAAATGAAATCATAGACACATTCTTAAACATCACCTTGCCTACTTTCCATTGTATAGATAACTTTGAGGAACATGAGATTGTAAATGATGAGGATGATAGATTGGTCTTAAATAATCAAATCTTTAAGGTCTATAACAACCCTCTTTATGATCCTTCCCCTACCTATCATATTTTTGAAAACATTATGGAACAAAACAATGAAGTCATACGTGGTCATGATAATCAAATTTGTTCTTCTCCTAGCATCTCTCCTAGTTGTGACAAAGATACTATATTGTTAGAAAACATAACCAATGAAAGTCATGATAATCTTAGTTGTCCTCTTCCACCTATTAAAAACTTTAGTGACCAAAATAATTCCTTCATTGATTTTATTCATACTTGTGATGAAGATACTTTGAAAAATTCACCCTTAGATGAACATATTACAAGCTCTCCTAGTATGGTAGACAACATGGAATAAGAGAATGCGAAACACCTAACAATCAAATACAATCTTCCCCTAATCTCCCCACTATCAATAATAAAACACATTCCACCATTAATAACTCCCTTGGATATGATGAAGTTATTTTGGATGAACTACACCTTAATTGTCATGCACATGTGGTTTGTTGTTCTCCCAACAAGTCTCCTTCTAGGGAGGATATTATAATGCAAGACAAAGATAATATTCCCTTCAAAGACAATGAAAAATATCACTTGCTAAGGGATGTTAACAATATTCAACCTCAACTCACCCTTTATCCTCCTTCACATAAACCTTCACCCAAACCCAAACTTACCCTTTACCCACCTTCACATCTGCTCATACATATAACTCTCAAAATAATCCACAACCTCCACAACCAATTTCACCATCATTACCTTTACCCAACCTACCTAGTGCTCCTCATTATAACCCACCTGCAAAGGAGTATGTTCTTGTTGAACACTTAAAGAATACTCCTGCAAAAATTTCCCTTTGGGATTTACTTCAGACCTCACCAAATTACAACACTATTCTTCAAAAAACCTTACAACAAATTTCAGCTCCTCATGGTACAACTTTGAATGATGTGGAAAATTTAATTCATAAACTGACTCAAACTAATCTTGACATTACTTTTCATCAACATGAACTCCCTTCTTTGGAGTTGCAAAAACAAAGTGAGGCTTTCATGATTATTGCTCAATACAAACAAACATGAATAAAAAGGACTCTTATGGATAATGGTTCTTCTCTTAATTTATGTGGTGTGTCTCCTTGATCACTTAGAAGTTGACAAATCACAAATAATACTTGATTCCACCACTATTTGAGGATTTGATAATACAACAAAGCAACCGCTCGGTATAATCACTTTACCTATTACGATTGGGATGGTTAGTTTCAAACTCCTATTCATGTCATGCCTTATGATCTTTCATACAACCTTCTTCTAAGCAGACCATGGATTCATGTGATGAATGCAGCTCCTTCAACCATTCATCGTATAATGAAATATATCTATAACAATAAAATTTATCAAGTTGAAGCAAATCCCAAGCATGAAAGTTGCTTGCACCTTGAAAAAGGAGCTACAAGTCCTCTGATAAAATTGATTCCAACATCCAACATAGATCCTCTTGAAATTGAACACAATGATGAGGAATTTACATCTAAATTATTTGGTAATGATTGGGGGTCCTTATAATTCACACCCTCATTTATGGGAAAATACATATTCACACAAAAGAAATATGAACAACAAAAACAACCAACCATCATGTCAACACACAATTCAAATAACCTTTCAAAGGCATCCACCTGAACCACTTTTGACAATGCCACAAGTTATACAATACCCCTTGAAAAACACAACAATGAACAACCCCACGATTCCAAAACACTGACGAAGATTTATGGAAAAGGGTATGACTTCATGAAACAACTTGGATATAATGGAAAAGGTTGTGGTGCTAGAGAGCAAGGTATCCACAACCCTATAGATCTTAACACAACAAATGACTCATGGTCTTGGTTATTGTCCTTCACTCAACATCAATACTATCCCACAAGACTCTTCCAAGCTTCTCCCTTATTCACATAAATAACCTTAGTTGCTGCTCCTTTCCTTGTAATAGTTGTAGGATAATCACATTCTCACTATTGCATGTCTTGCATCCATCGCAAGGGGCAATATACCGTCATCCACTTTAGGCTCACCCTTGTCCTGCACTAAGTAGGGGGAAAAGGGTTAGACAACCTTCTCCCTTATATGTCACTTGTCATTGTCTCTTTCGAATAGTTAAAATTTCATGAACATATTAAGAGAAAGCTTGGGATGTGGATGACATGTCTTAAGATTTACTTGCATGTAACATACTTCCCTCTTTCATGATGTAGGTTATCAGAAACATATGACTTGACACAGGCTTTTCAAGTCATCTCTCATGTCTTCTTCTTTCTCTTCTAGTTTAAAGTAATTGCTCATAGAATGATGTGTAGCAATTCCTTTAAAGTGGGGGGCATACATTACCATAATTCATTTGCATCCTTGCTTCTTAGTGTAGCCTTGTCATTTACATGATAAGTTTGTCACTTTGTGGATGAAATTGGGTGTGATGTCCTTCATAAGTGATCTATCTCATCATATTTCATTCATCTTGGTGGTTTGATGTGACACACTACATCCCCTAAGTTTTGGATTTACTATCCTTTGATTGGTCCTCTCTCAGAGACATTAGATACAATGTTCCCTAAATGACTGACCTTGCATATACTAAACAAGTCTCCTTCGAACATTTTACACTTTTACATTTTTACATTTTTTTTGCATTTTTTTCATTTCTTGGCCACCTTGCATAACACAACTTGCATGCCTGTAGTGTTGTATTGCTTTAAGCTTAACATTTACATTTCCTTTGGCTTTGTGGCACCTTGTTAAAGTTAGCAAGTGGTATAGATTTAACATGGTTAAGTGGGAAGCCCAACTAGCGGCATGACTTTCCCCATGGCCACTTTTTTCTTTGTGAGTGCATACCAACTAGCATATGTATCTTACTTCTTTTGGGGATTTCTCACCCTACGGATGAATAGAAGTTTTGTGGCCCTAGAGTGAGTATGTTTTGCCCCTTCTCACCCTGTGGACAACCTGAAGTTATGTGGGCCCAGAGTGAGTACATATTTTTCATATTATCTCTCTTTCTATCTTTCCTATGCATGATTTTGTATCTTGGGGTCTTGGCATACATGTGCATCACTCTTGAATGTCTACTTTAGCATGAGTTTGATGTAGATTCATCCTCTCACTAAAGTGGGGGCTAAATGTGTCATAGAAAAAATGACCCTTTGCTTGAAATGTGTTTAATTCATGATTAATTGGACTTAATGAGGTCTTAATCTAATGTTGTGAGGAATTTTATGTGTCCACACTAGGTCTTGGACCCTTGCAAATCAAATAACATGCTTTTAATGATGTCTTGTAAAGATGTTGTAAAGTCTTATAAAGGACTTTCACGATTTTCTTGACTTAATTAATCTATTTATCCTTAATTCAACATTATAAAATGTATTCAAATGCATTATTACATCAATCTAGAAGGTTCTTAATGTAAACTTAATGATAAACTAGCATTGTAGTGTGATTTGCACATTCACATTGGTTTTTGTGCCCTTCTAGGCTATGTGGACCTAATTTTATTGTTGCAAAGAGTATTTAATCACACTTTCACATTTATCTAAGTGTACCAAGCCCTATTTGACATTTAAATCATCATTAATATTCCCATATTTACCCATATTGTGCATCCTGAGGCATAATTTGATCAAATAACTGACATAGTTATCATATAAGCTTAATTTTCTTACTTCTTGACATTCTAGAAAGCAAAAATGATCCATGTGGGATCCATTTTCCATTAGTGGCGAATTAGTCCAATCTAGGTGGGACACATTCACCATTAGTGGAAAATGAGTCCCATTTTGAGTCATTTTTAAGGTTTGAGCGGGAAAAATTAGGTTGTAAGTTCAATTTTTCTTCATGTCGGCTTGTGATGAGGTATCATCGGGTACTAAGGAACAATTGTCTATAAATAAGTGTTTTTATCTTAATTTTACATCTAAAAACTCAATTCATATTCATTCTTCATTAGTCATCCATCAATCTTTCATTTCAAGTCAAGCAAGCTAGGGTTTCTCCATTAGAAGTCACCAATTTAGCTTTCTAAAACATTCAAGGGATAAATGTTGATGTATTGCTGTAGAATTTCAAGATAATTCATCATTTCAAGGTAATTTATTCCATTTTTTTATCTTCATTCCATTATTTCATCATTTTGGTTTAATTACCTAAATGGGGTTTGACCAAGGAAAACCCCCATGCCCTAACATTCAACATTTCTTCTTCTCTTCTTCTGTGTTTGAAAATTTAGGTCCTTTGGAAGCTTCTGAATCATTGAAGATCTAGTTGCAAATTCATTCAAGTCACCTCTTCATAATTCAAGTGAAAATATCAACAAATAGTCATTTTTAGGCCTGAATATTATAGTTTCGGAAGCAGACACCTATGGGAAGTCAAAGTGTAGATCAAAAGCTTCAGAATCCATCATTGAAAATTTAGAAATTGAAAAGTGCATTTATTTTCCATGGGTGGTGAATGAGTCCCATTCCAGGGTCAAATTTTGGTTTTTTGCATTTTTGGATATGCTTTTGTTTGAAACAAGCTCCAATTCAGTTTTGCAGAACTAGGACTGATTGACCTAGAATGGTGAATAAGTCCCACCAGGCCTAAATTTTAGTATCAACAACATTTAAAAATAAATTTATAGTCTCCTTCAAGATCCCAAGTGCACACTTTTATTTTTATGCATTTCTATTACAGTTTGTTATTCATTTCTAAGTGTTTTTGTGTATCACAATGTGTTTTCAAACATAGTTGTAATTGCACTTTTACATTCATTTTCATTCATTTAGATTAGTCAATTTCATTTAGTTAAGCTCATTTACATCATATCACATAGCACACATCCTAATTTGAGTGTTATATAAGCATTTTGGACCTAAATCTCTCCCCTTTTAGGTGAAAACCCCTATAAGTGTAAGAGCAAGCATTTAGGGTCCCAAAATCTATGTCACAAGTTTTCCATGTAAAAATATGGTGTTCATTTTGTTGATTTACTTTCTATTATCTGTGGTTCACGCTTATGTTTAATAACAAAATAGTGTGGATAATGAATTGATGAGTGATAAAGTTTTTAAGTATTGATTTGTGTGACAACTGATTCCCCCCTCTTAGTTTTCCTGCACCTGTTTAACATTTAAATAATCCATCCATACATATCATATAAATGCATCAAAAAAGCACAAAATCATGAAAATATAATCATAAATCATCCATACATATAAGCATTCATAAAAATCCATAAACATCTTATAACACATATATGCCACAACAAAAAATGGTATATCTCATATATCATCAAAAATGGGAATGTTATGTACATCATCGAACATCATGTTTAATATAAAAATATATAAAATATATATACAAGGCCTTAGATGGGCTAATGAATGTATATACAAAAACATATGTATACATAGAATCTTTGATATAATAATATAAAACATATAGATCAACATTAGCCCTTCTTGTTGTTCTAAGGTTGGGATCTATGTTGGTGGTGGCTATTAACAAGAGACGATTGTGGCTACCTAATGGAATGTCCTCCTGAATTTTCCTTTATGGCACTACTCAGCTCTATGAAATGATGAAATCTTTGTGCCCTTGATAAAAATGCATCGTATACAGTCTAGTAGTAGGTCCTCTCTATGATGAGTTGATCCCTCTCACTCTAATGCTACTTCCTCTCTAAATCTCTCTCCTCTTTGAGAGAATTTCACTATGCCTAGAGATGATAATGCTTAGCAATAATAGTGGCCCTGGGGTTGTTCCTCTAGAGCCTATTTTCAAGCTACCTCTATGTCTCTCTCACCAGCCTTGGCATCACGATCCTAAAATTCCTGATACTGCTTAGCTATAAGCTGAGCAATGTTGATAGCCATAGCTCTAGGCTATTGGGGAGGTCTTTATGGTCCTTGATGTTGCTACTATTGATGTTGATCCTACTGATCAAGCTATTGATGGCCATCACCCTACCCATCCTATCCATCCTAAATATGTTTCTACTAATTATGGGTGATCTTAAGTCTCTGGGATCTTGTTGGCACCCAACCACACTTTCTCTCCTAACCCTAAGATTGGGAATCCAGCTACTCCTCTTGCAAGGATAGTAAATATCAAAGACCTATGTCATACTAACCATCCATCGTACTCCCTAGTGGTTCTTTGGTTAGGTAGACCAATTTGCCATCCCCATTCGAATGGTGTCAAAGGTCTAAATGGTGCAACTACTACCCTAGAATCAACAAGAGGACCCCACACAACCTTCTCTCTAGTGGTCCATCCATATATGACAAGATAGTCATCGAAAAAGTGAGTCTATCACTCCTAAAATTGATGAAGAACCCTATCTAGTAGATATCTCTCAAGAATGATATCAACCTAGCCAGTCAAAAACTGAGTCTATCTATAGTAAACCAACTACTCTCTGTCATCTAGCCAGGCCTCATAAACACTATACGACTACCATGTAAAATCTATCATATCATCAAATACTACCCTCCAATAGGATAGTCTACCTAGCTGAGTGTAATAAAGATAATCAAAATACTATTAGCCATAAGGATCCTGAGCATCCCTATCTCACATAACCTCTATATAGGTGATAACAATCCTCTCCCAAGCCCAAAAATTTAGTAAAATGGCACCAATTGATATGCTACTACTACCCTTATAAATGACCTCATGCATATATCTGTAAATATGGGACAACACACACTGACCACAAACATACACTATTCCATGCTTCATCATTTTCTCAATAACAATGCCCCAACCAATGGGAAACATATTATCCATCCTATCCGACATCAAGGGTCTGATAATAAAACATTCCAAAACAATGACCATTGGGTCTACATCATCCACAAATGGAGCCAAGTCAATTTCCAAGTCAACCACCTAAAGCTACTGAACACTGAGTAACCTTTGCATAGCCAAGGTGCCCCTCTTGGTGTCATAATTGATCAACTCTCCATGAATAAGGATCATCAAGATCTTCCATACATCGTCAAGGGTAACAATACACTCTCCTGTTGGTAAATGGAAAGTGGCATTCTCTAATCTCCATCTCTCCACCAAAGTAGTCATCATAGCTGATGAGCCTTGATTTTTGACCTATAGGTTATATATCATAATCTTACAAAATCAAGAAAATCCCTCTCAAGCTCTTGAAAAGCATCCAATCCATTAATCAACTGGGGTTTCTACTCTTGCATGAATAATGGAAGTAAGACAACTTGCAAGCATTCAACCCACAACATCAGAATTTTTCCATAAAATCAAGTTGAGAACTTAAATCTACAAATAAACATTCCAAATAAGTTATTTTGAGCAATAGCATGATTTTCCTAGGGAGATAATAGTTGTTCTTGGAAATAGCAACTATTCATGGAAATAACATTCTTTTCTAAAAGGCGATAGTGGACATATTTTGAAAAAGTAGCCAAAACCCTAAATTTTCCAAACCATTCAATAGTGGCCATCTTTAGAAAAAGTGGCCAAATTTCTCAATAGCGGCCATAATAAAAAGTGATAGTTGTTGCAAAGTGTGTGGCCTTTGTCTCCTTGTGTTGTGCAACACAACACTTGGGTTTGTGACATGGCTTAGCTGCTTCCCATGGATTCATTGACTCTAGAAATTATGTCAGGCATTAATAGGTCAATATTTTGGTGCAATGACAACCGTCTATGTAACTATTGGTATTAGATCCTAGGTCACAAGTTTGAACCCCTTGCTTACGTTAGGGGGATTGTTGCAAGGTGTGCACCCTTGGTCTCCTTGTGTTGTGCAACACAATGCTTGGGTTTGTAACATGACTTAACTGGCTCTTGTGAATTCATTAAATCTAACTATTGTATCAAGCATTAACAGGTTGATCTTTTGGTGCAACAATAATCATCTATGCAACAATAGCATCTGTATCACGTTAATAACACATTTCCCCTAGAATTGCCACTATCTCCTAGTCTAAGTTATAACATTAATTACACAAACCAAAATGATGAAACAAAAATATAAAGATACACATACCACAATCCCTACACTGACTAGTTGTTGGTACTGCCTGACTACATCTACTTTGTGTGGTGCTCCTGGAACTCAAGGCAATGCAAATCAATGTTTGCAACAAGAAATCACTAAAAAATCTTGAGAGAAAAAATTCACAAAGCAATGTGTGCAAATGAGGGGTAAATTAACCCTAATTTCAATTTTAACCGCTCTGCCCAAACACTAATTTTTCGCCTGGAACTCCTTTTAGGTCAATTTTGGAAAGGCCTATGACCATCCAGAACCCTAAATGTGAGTCCTAGGCCTTAATTTTTTGTCCTCTACAAATCTAAACTATTCTAGAACCTAGTCGAGCACCCAACCAAAAAAAGTAATTTTTCTAGACAACCTCTGAAGGGGGAAACTCAACATCTTATCATCCTTCCACTAACCACCGAGGCATAGTGGGGTATATCAAAAATTTTCAATCTTGATCTAAACATTGAATTCTTTGAAATAATGTAACCAATACATTGTGTCAAAAAGGGGAAAAATGTAGACATGTAAAAATGGCTTAATGCATATCACACATCCTGAACTATATTATTTTATTATCATCATCAGTATCATTATCACTATTGCATGTCTCTTCATTAACATCATTTATCCCGTTTTTAACATTATTTGCATCATTAACCCTATTTTACTCTATTAATTAAATAATCTTGAATTTTTTAATTAATTAACTGTCATCACCTAATTTAATTTTATTCCTCATGATTGATAACTAAACATAAATTATTTAATTGTGTCACTAGCATACCTTATTCATCTAAATTAATTAAATTGTTATCATTAATAATTTTAATTAAGCCACTTTCCCTTAACTCCATATTTGAATAATTAAATCCATTATTCAATTTCCCATAATTCAGTCAACATGGTCAAATAAATAGATAAATATACCTTTATTTATTAAAGTCAAAATCAATTTGCACATTCCTCTTAAAAATTAATTAATACATCCTCACATAACTTGATTGAATAAATCATGCCCGTTAATTTATCATTCTATTTCCCAATCCCACTAAACACTCAATTTGATTTCTTCGATCCCACTAATCATTCAATCTAATCCCACTGATTATTCAATTAAATCCCTTAATTGGATCAATTAGAGGAGTTAAATGAACAATCTATTTCCTCTGAATGGTTCTTAACCATTGATCGTGATCTTTCATTGTTGAATCCTAATCATTCATCTAAAAATCATAAATCTATAAAAAATCCTTCATCCTTCTCATAAACAATCAAATAATATAGAGAATTTGTGGAGAGGTTGTGTCAAATTTACTATTGAAGCATATTGAGAAAATAGTTGCATTCTATATCACCATTACTACTACCTTTGAAGATTTTGCGACATAGAGGCTTCGTATTGATCAAACAATCCAACATCCATTATCAATATGAGTACACTCTAACATGGGATGGTAAAATTATAGTCTTTAAATTCATTTATGTTCCCATTTAGGCTAACATTTATTGTTTAATTCATTTTTTTACAATCACTTTTCATGAGTAGGTTGGGATTTATCTTGTTTTGATTTCAATTCATTTGATTTTATTATTTTATTCCATTGAATCATTTCCGCTTTAGACATTTATAAAACCTTCAAAGACTTATAATCATCACATTCAAACCACACAAGCATATCTTCAAGAATGAAGAAATGTGGAGAAAAATACATAACACTTCCTAGTCACCTTGTACAGTTTTTATTCAATTTTTTTCAGAAGCACTTCAAATCCAAGTAACGTTGCATTTGCAACACCTGATCAATACCATAAAAAACTTCTCAACATATACACATGAGAGGCTGACAACAATGACAAAGCTGATGAAAAAATAGTGCAAAAATCTTCCCCTATGTCATTGATGACATTTGTTGAAAAACCAGCAATAACAAAAGTAACTGTTTATCTCAAATACTTAAGAAAATCTCCCCCTTGAGCATTTGTTTCTCTATGTTGTTTAGAATTCTCTCTCTCCCCCCTTGACATCAATGGAAAATAGAAACACCTACACACTTCACTTTAGGCACAAGATATGCTCTCCCTGACTGTACCAACCAAAAACACCACTACCTACTCTCCCTGAGAGGTAGCCTTCATCAGTATAAGAAAAATAATACATCTTGAATTTCTCCCCTAGATAGATGCGCAATCTTATGCATCTACTTGAAAGAAGGAGGGGCAATAATCCTTAGCTTATGTCCGAGATACTCAAATGTATCTTTTGGAAGAGCCTTTGTGAAAATGTCTATTGATCCATTGTAGACACATAATCCAACTTCACTTCCTTCTCAACAACTTTCTCTCTTAGGAAGTGATATTAGATAGAGATATTATTTATTTTTTAATGCATTATAGGATTTTTTGAAAAGTTGATGCACTTGTATTATCACATTAGATAAGAATAGATTCATCATATTATATTCTAATATCCTTCAATGTGTTCTTCATCCAAAACACATGTGTGTAGAAATATTTTCACCAATATATCCTACATCTATAGTAGATAATGGAATTGAGTCTTGATCCTTACTTATCCAAGAAACTGGTTTATTTCCAAGGAATAAAGTACCACCACTTGTACTTCTTCTCTCATCCACACAACCTACCCAATCTACATTTGTATAAGCACTCAAAGAGAAGTTAGTACCCTTGGAATACCATAGACCATAGGCCAGAGTGCCCTTCAAATATTTGAATATCCTTTTGACTAAGTTACCACATGTGATTCTTTAGGATCTTCTTGAAATATTGCCACAAGACATACTACATGCATAATGTTAGGTCTAGTTATAGTTAGATATAATAATCCACCAATTATGGATCTATACTTAGTCTAATCTGTCTTATGGGATTCATCATTTTTACTTAATTAACAACTAGTAACAAATAATCCTCTATTCCAAACTTCTTTAACATTTTGTTTACATATTCTAATTGTGAAATGAATAAACCTTTTTTTGATTGACTAATTTGTAGCCCAAGGAAGAAAGTCATCTCCCCAAGCATTGAAATTTCAAACTCATTTTGCATCTCCTCTGAATTTTTTTTAAACATGGTCTCATTTCCTCCAAAGATTATGTCATCAACATACACAACTACAATTAGGATTTGATCTTTCTCAATTTTGAACTAAATATTTCTTTCTGCTGTACCATTTTTGAATCCAAGTGTTGTAGTAAGTATCTATCCAATCTTGTATACTAATCTCTAAGAGCTTATTTTAGCACATATAATAAATTATTCAACTTGCAAACCATATCAGGATCTTTTGATAACTAAAAAATTTCTGGTTATTCAATGTACACTTCTTCCAACTCACCATTCAAAAATGTAGACTTTACATCCATCTAATATACCTTGAAGTCTTTATGTGCCACAAAATCCAAAAAAATCCTAATAACCTCCATTCTTTCCACTGGAGCAAAGGCCTCTCTTCAAAATCTATTCCTTCCACTTGTGAGTAGCCTTTACACACAAGCCTAGCCTTGTTTATGATAACTTCTAGATTATCATTCAACTTGTTCTTGAAAACCCATTTAGTTCCTATCAAATTATTGTTTGCTGGTCTTGGGACTAGTTCCCATATACAATTCTTCTCAATGTTCCTCAATTATTCTATAGCTTTGATCTAATTTTCATCCTTGCATGTTTCAATAACTATTTTAGGTTCTATTTTAGAAAGTAAACAAAGATTTACCTATTCCTCTACTATAGAAAATTTTCTTCTTATCAAAACACATTTGCTCTTATCTCCAATTATTTAATCTTTAGAGTATTTTTTTTGCACATACTTAGGAGTCTTAGGGTTTTTTTAGAGCTTCTTCCTCTTCTACTAGAATATCTTTTTCTTCTTCTTCTTCTTTTTCTTCTCTACAAAGGGGTTCATTAGATTCATATCATTCTATCAAAAATAAGCTCTGATGTGATTCTTAAACCTCTTTGATGCTTACACTTTTAATTATCTTCTTTAGCCTCTTGTAGCATATGCATTCCTCACTCTTTATAGAGTATTCAAGGAAGATTCCTTCATCTAATCTTACATCAAACTTTCCTAAGTTTTCTTCATCCCTCCTAATATAACATTTACTTTTGAATACTCTAAAATATTTCACAATAGGATTTTTTCCATACCATAGTGAATAATAGGGGAATGGGTGCTTTATCGCCTTGGTCATATAATACCACTCTTCTCCAATTATCATTCAAGAATGCCATAGGATCCCAAATTGGATTGACTATCAACACAAAGGTGAGTCAATTCTCAACAAGGAAGACATAGGGGGGTTCTTTAGGCCTTGAGGGGTTCACCACCAAGCAAAAGATTGGAAAAGACAACTTAACATTCAACTCACAAAACCTAGTAATGCAAGCCAAATAATGAGTGGAATGAAAAACATTATGTAACAAGATAGGATGTGTGTACGTAGGAAGTCTAGAAATGTGATAAGGATTCTAGAAATGTAAAAATGTTGTCAAAATGTACCAAGGAGGACTAAGAAATCCTTACTATTGTCTTATTCCCACTACTATTTTTCAGGGGGAATTCAAGGGTATGTGCAGGATCATGACGGGCCAAAAAGTGGTGATATGATGGGTATGTGGCTGCCAATTTTTTTTTAACCCAAAATTGATGAAATGAAAAGGGTTTTTAAAGGAGATTATCATATTTCCCCCGATATAAATTATGCTTTACTTTGAATTTAATAAATAATAATTATTCATTTTTTATTTGAATTATGACTGAAGTCCTTATTGATAGGCTAATTGAAAACATCTATAGCTTTCAAATGGTATCAAATTTTTTGAATCTGAAACATGTGTCACATTTTATGCTTCACATACTATAGGATCATTA
This sequence comes from Sequoia sempervirens, assembly GCA_007258455.2. Lineage (NCBI taxonomy): Eukaryota > Viridiplantae > Streptophyta > Pinopsida > Cupressales > Cupressaceae > Sequoia > Sequoia sempervirens. The sequence goes on along the minus strand of VDFB02271358.1, from coordinate 15,642,291 downwards.
AAAAAAAAAAATTCATGAATTTTTGATCAAGTTAAGGTGGTTAGACATACAAATTTTTTATATTTTTTAAAAGATGTAATAAAAAATTTATAATTAATTATTTACTTGGAAAAAAATTACAAAAAAATATGCATCATATAAAGACATGAGTCCTCTACTTATATCTAAAATCTTATAAAAGAAATATTATCATTTTATTGTGGTTAGGGTGGTTAGACAGACACCTATTTCTTATTTTTTCCTAAAATTTAAGTACTACTGCATTGAAATTTCAAATTTTCACCAAATAGAATTAAAAAAAATAAAAATAAAGCTAATAGTTTAGAAACTAAATTCAATTTTCTATAGATTATATTCTTACATATTTTTGAAATAATATAGATAACTTATTCAAATTTTTATGTCAAGTTGCCTAACTTTGATTTTTCTAAATTTTTCACCACTTAAGGGCCTATTTTTTCCACGATGATCCCACACATACCCACAAAATCTTTGGATGTAGAAACAAAATATGATATAATATTTGCAAAATACCTTTGGGAGGACTAAGATTCCCTTGATATTTTATTAGTCCTAATCTAAATTTATGAAATCTTTGAATGTGATCCTGAGGCTTAATGTTTGTACTTCCTTCTTTTTAGATCTTAGGTCCTGAAACTTCCAGATCTGGCTTGTAGGTGAGTTTCCATGAACATGACAATATTACAATGCAACTTTTCAACTTTACAACTTTTCACTTCAAATGATCTTCAACCTAAATATGCAAAAAAAAACATGCAAGAGAGTAAAAACTTGTTGATTGTTAGTAAATGGGGGTTTGCCTTGGTCAAACCCATTGTTGGTAATTAAAGCTTGGAATGAAATGAAATAATGAAGGGAAATGATGAATGAAAAAAGTACTATGTTGCAACTCACCAAACTGTTGTTATGAAATCTACAAACTTGTGTGATGTGGCTAGCTTGAAAGTATATCTTGAAATTCTTGAATGCTTGATAGATCTTGACTTGTATTTCTTGCTTGAATCAAAACCCTACATCACAAATGTTATCTCAAAAACACACATGATGCAAGAATATCTTTGACATGACGTTTGAATCTTGATGATCACTCCAAATTCTTGATGAATTTCTCTTGAATGCTCTTGAGAACTCAAACTTGCTATTAGGAATTCTCATTCAACTTGCTCGATGAGAAATGAGAGAAATAACCTTGTATTTATACTTATCCATGCTTAATATCCCAAAATTACACCACAATAATCTAATATATGAATCCATTAATTAGAGGAGAATAAATGCCACCAAGATTGAAACTAAATCTCAAAAATAACTTGAGGGGGACTAAGACACCCTAGGTGGCATCTTAGTCTTGATACTTGAAACTCTAGGCATAAACTCCAAAAAGAGGCCCATTTAAGGTGCATTTGAAATTAGGTTCCTAAGACCTTTTGAGGACAAAGATGCTCTAGGTGGCATCTTAGTCCCAGTCCAAAAATCAAGGAAATATAGGAAAAATCATTAAATTATCATTTACCCTTTGATGTTTTTCGTGATTAGCCATAAAAATATACAATTTACTAGGTTTGTGGATGAAAAATAGGACCAATTAAGACATAAATAAGGATAAATAAAGCAAGGCGGGCCCAAAAAAGTGTGAAAATGAAAGGGTATGCATTTTCCTACACTACATTTATCCCCCACTTTAGTGAAAGGATGAAATTGCTTCAAACTCACACTAAAGTAGCCAACCATGCAATCAAGAGGGGTTAAAATGTACAAATTCTAGTAAGACAAGATCACAATAACCAATAGGGTGGCCAAATCCCTAGGATCAAGATCATATGGTAGAAAAAAATAGGTACATAGGATTACACATGCAGATGATATATGAAGCCATAACTGGATAACAAGCATACACCATCAAAGATAGAAAAAAAAATGCAATTGATCAAGCTTCAACTAGCCATCCAACACGCTGTGGATCGGGTCTAGGCTATTTGTCCAAAAAGGATTACAAGTGGAACACATTGTCCACTATGAAAATAAATTCATCCTCACAAGGGCTAGTGAGAAATATATGCCCCCAGGAGTGGGCCTGTCATTGATTTTGTTGGCTATGTAAAGAGGACCATCAGATGCATTTTTTATTATTTCTTCTCAAGAGAAAGTAATGTCAATATGCATTATGGTTTGTGGTTTATGAGGATATATTTCAACCACTCCTATCATTGTAATAATATGAATTTTCTCATTAGTATCTGAACTGTTGATTTTTGGCTCCTATGGACAACTCTTGCACTTCTAGGGTTTTAACCTAAAAGAAGAGAGATAGGAGCAAAAATGCTAATGGTTCATTCAAATAATGTTATGTGTGATGTTGTATAACATAAATTAAGTTAACTAAATGCAATTTACTGATCTAAATGAATGAAAATGAATGCAAAATTGAAATTAAAGCTATGTTTGAAAACACATTATGTAATGCAACAATGAACTAAATGAAGAAAATATACAAAATAGAAAGGAATGAGTTAAATAAGAGCGCACCTGAGAAAAATTTGATGAATCTAGAATGTTTTTGATGTTGGTTGAAATCACTGATTTTTCACAGTGGGACTCATTCACCCAGGGTGGCAAATTAGTCCTCTTGGTGAAAAACTGTCGAGAACAAGTTTCTGTCTATCTGGATTTGAAATCTGAAAAAAAATAGATTTTAAGTCCTAAGGTGGGACTCATTTTCCATAGGTGGTGAATTAGCCCTCTCCCAAATTTCTGAAAAATTAGGAGACAACTCTACAACACCAGATCTAGGAATCACTGCTTGTTGGGTTGTCAAAGTCAATTATGCAGAAAATAGACAGAAAACCTTCTCCAAGCTTGAAATAGACTTAAGTTGACTTGAAGCACCTAGTTGACTTGTAAACCAATCTTCAACACCAAAATTTTTGTTTAATCTGCATACCTAGGTCTAAAAACAAACATGCAATAGGGGAAAAATGGTTTAAGGTTAGTGAATAGGGGTTTGTGTTGGTCAAACCTTGTTTTTGGTACTTAAATCTTTAATAAAATAATGAAATGAAAAGGAATGATAAAATAACAACATAAAATTTCTATCAACTTACCAAACCCTTGATGATGTAAATCTGAAGTAATGTCAATGGCTACTTCAAAGTGTTTGAAAAGATGTAAAATGATTGAATGAGTGAGGAGATATAAAATGAGGTGAAAATCACATATTTATATACACTTTTGCCCTAGTTACCCATTCATACCTCATCATAGGCTGACATCAAGTGATTTTGAATAAAATCCCAAAAGGAAATTTAAAATATTTTGAATTTGGGGCCAAGGGAGACTCATTTGCCACCCATGGCGAATGGGTCCCACCTAGGACCTAAAAACAAGTGTCAGGAAATATGTTGTATTTAATAATGTTTGTCAGGATAATACTCAAAAATAGACTTAATTAAGCATATGAGAGAATAAATGGGTCAAATAAAGCATAAGAAAAGGATAAATACTAAAGATGTGCCTAGAAAAGCTTGAAAACTTGTTACAAGACTTTACAACACTTCAAAATAGGACTTCTTGATAAGTAAAAAGGTGATTTGTAGGTGAATTATAATTAATAGGGTTTAGAAGAATGTAGAAATATCTTACAACACTTCATAACACCTTCATAAGATGTTGTTCTTTGATTTTTAGTACCTAAATAAGCATGTTCAAGCAATGTTGCAACATAAAATGAAAGAAAAATAATTCCAACACCATGAAACAAGACCTAAAAGGCCATTAAAATGACAAGGGGCCATTTTTCTATGACACAGTATCCATAGGATTTTGTTCATCATGATCCATGGGATTTTTTTCATTATTGTTCATGTTATCATCATCTGTGTCAATGCTCATCACATTAGGCTTAGTTTCACTAGCCTTAACAAATGAAATATTGTGGTTAGCCATGGGATTGGTAAAGATTTGCAAGTTTTGGTTAGGAGGAGCTACAAATTTACTACCATTTTTATTTACACCCCCAATTTGAATATGATTAGAATCAATGAGGTCTTGCATGATGTTTAAGACACTTGCAATGCTTTGTATCATGTCCTTTTTGTTGGTGATAAGCACAATAGGAATTGTTTCTAAAGCTTAGAGGTAACGGGTTGCTAGGGTTGAGAGGTCGAATGGGAGGTAAGGTAAGCATGTTTTCATTTAATAGTTGAGTCATGTGATGTTTTGAAGTGTGTCAGGTAAGGGAGTAAATTGTCTTTGCGGATCCCCAAAGATATAAGGATTACTCTTCTTTATAGTTGCTACTTGGGTATCAACTTGTTGGGTAAGTTGGGAGGTAGAATTTAGTTGAAGGAAACTTTTATTTTATCTTTTGAAAGGCTAGTAGGTGTTTTGGTTAGAAGATTCATAATTTTCAGGACAGGTAGAGGTGGTTTTTGGTTCATAACTACCTACACAATTCTCATAATCTTGAAGGGCAGTGCATAAGTGCATGAAGGAAGGGAATTTCATCATGGTAAGATTGTCTTGTATCTTTCTTTGTAAATTTTCTATGAACATCTTTTGAAGGTGAGAATCGGGAATCTTCACACTAATTTGGGAATAAAGTGATTGGTAACATGAAATAAAGTTGGTGACTTTTTCACCCTCGCTTTGCTTATGTAGTGTATTAAAATGCATACCCTTGCATTTTCACACTTGTTTGGGTCTACCTTGCTTTATTTATGCTTCTTTATGGCTTAATTAGTCCTATTTTGTGACCACAAGCCCTATGAATTACATATTTTTCTAGTTAATCCTGACATTCTCCAATTCATAAATGATAATTTAATTACTCCATCAGTGTTCCCCTAATTTTTGGGTTAGGACTAAAATGCCACCTAGGACGTTTTTGTCCCCCAAGGCTCTCGGGACCCTGATTTTGGCTTCTTCGAATTAGGCCCCTTTTTGGTGTTTGTGCCTCAATTTTTTAGGACTTGGGACTAAGACTTCACCTAGGGAATCTTAGTCCTCCTTGAGTCATTTTTGAGATTTAATTTCAAATTTTGGCAGGATTTAGCCTCCTTTATTTAATGAATTAATATGTTAGCTTGGTGTGATATAATGTTAGGATATTAAGCATATATAAGTATAAATACAAGGTTCATTCATTCATTTCAACCTAAGTCTTTTGTGAGATCTTTTATCATAGCATAATTGAGTTCACAAGAAAATTCAAGAGGAGATTTATCAAGCATTTGGAGCCATTTTTAGATTCAATCATCATATCAAAGTTTTTTCTTGTGTCATGTGTGTTGTGCTAACATTTTTGATGTAGGGTTTTGATTCAAGCAAAGTAGTTCAATTCCCATATTTCAAGTATTCAAGACCCATATCCATTTTAGCCATTGCACACAAGTTTGAAAAATTTACAAGGGTTTGGTGAGTTGTAGCATTTCATTTTATTTATTCAACATTTCCTTCATTATTTCTATTTCAAGGTTTAATTACCAACAAGGGGTTTGACCAAGGAAAACCCCCATTCACTAACAAAGAACAAGTTTTTCCCATTTTGAATATTTGTGATTGCAAATCTAGGTTGAAGACTTGAAGATCATTTGGATTACAAAGATGCAAAAATTGCATTACAATGTTGTCATCTTCACGGAAACTCACTTACAGTCCATATTTAGAAGATTCAAAACCTGAGATTAGAAGGGAAGCTAGTGCAGACCTCATAGCTCAAGATCTTCTTCAAAAATTCCTAAAATTAAGAATGGGTCTAATATTCCATCTTGGGCATCTTAGTCCTCCTAGGCCTACTTTTTAGAGATTTTTTGAGACCTGGTTCCAAGATCTGAAAAACTCCATATTTACCCCAACAAACAACAACTGGACTAATACGCCATTCTAGGCATCTTATTCCTCCACAACATATTTTGGTAGTCTCTTTGCATTTCTAGAATCCTCATAGCATCTCTAGATTTCCTAGGTGCACACATACTATCTCCCTATTGCATAATTTCATCATTTGCATCTTTCATTTAGCTTACATTTTTAGTTATAGGTCATTTTGTATATCACAACATGTTTTCAAATATTTTCTTTTCCAAGAATTTTCTTGGTGGTGAACCACTTAGACTTAAAGAACCCCTTCCTAGGTCCTTCCTAATTGAGAAATTGACTCACCTTGTGAGGTTGATAGTCAATCCAATTGGTACACCTAGACATTAGTGAATGGTTGAGTGGAAAAGGTGTGATATCTCTAAAAAGGTATCCATTTTTCCTCTTCATCATTTTGGTGAACCCAACTCTTTTAAGCATTCATTTCTAATCTGGAGACCATTAAATTCCTTAGATATAGATTGCATTCATCCTTGCATTGCATCTAGCATTAGTGAAAGTGCATCTAAGGTATCTTGCATTTTGTATTATTGAAATTTCATTTAAGGTTTCCTATATTTGCATTAGTGAAAGTACATATAGGTTGCATATTTAATTTATTTCATCATTTCATTTGATTAAAAAAAAGGAAAAGTGCATTGTTCTTCATCTTCATTGCATTCTTATTACATTCAAAAGTGAAAAAAAATTGCATTCTTAATTTCATTCAATTGCTTGTTTCTAGCTACCTTTTCTTGCACTTATTTGAAAAATTTTCTATTTAAGAGCATCAGTATCTTGCATAGGCAATTTGTAAACATTGTTGACATTCCAAAATTCACTATTTTTCTACAAAAAACCTTTGCTAGGAATAAAACGCCCTTCTTGGCATCTTAGTCCCTCGTAGTATTTTTGCTTTAAAAATATCTCTCTACTATTTGCTATCTATTTTGGCCTTTGGAACTTTAGAATCTCACCAAGAGGACCAAGATTACCTTCCTAGCATCTTAGTCCCTATTGAATTTGATTCTTTAGTTTTCAGGATTTGAAATTGCTTCTTTGTGTTTATGTTGGCTACCTTTTGTTTTCTGTTTTAGTTTTTAGATTTGTTGTTATTCCAATTTCTTTCATTTCAAGTGAATTTAATCAATCTTGCATCATGGATATGTGCTTTGGGAAATTTTAGATGTCCTTGAAATCTTTAGTAGATGTGTCAAATTATGCCTTTGATAATGACCCTAAAGACATCTAACTCACTCATGCTCACTCAAATCCTAATGCATGTCCTCCTCGTGATGTTGACATCATTGGATAAGATGATGACAACATGAATAAGTTCCTAAATAATTGTATTGATAACCTTGAAGCTAATGCATTTTTCTATCCTTCCATGAAACAACCAAATACTCCCACAATACCACCTCTTCAGATGTTTGGTTACTTCCTGAAATTGAAGCAAAAATTCAACCTAAGTTCCCTAAAATAGGTGAACCTAGTTCCTCTAAACAAGAAAATACTAAATCCTATTATGATAACAAAGTAACAAACACTCCAATCAACCTTGAAGAAACATATGGAAAAGGCTTCACCATCTTGAGAAAAAAAGGTTGTGACAAAACAAGTGAACATGAAATTCATCAACTCTTAGAAAAAAAACCAACCGATGAAAACAAAAATGGATTAGGATACCAAGATCCCTTTCATAATGAAAATCCTCCTAGAGAATATCTAAGGCTCTAAGATGATGGTACATTGATCTTGGATTCTTCCCCTAAATTGAATATCGTTCTTCCTAAAGAACAATCAATAGATCATAACAATAACAAGGATAAAGATAGGATAATCTTAGGACCTCCTACCCTAATCCCATCTAGAGAAGTTGGTGAATCTAGCAAATGAAAAAGACCATATAAATTACAAAAGTTACAACCTCTCTGTCTGCCACCTGAAACTGAAATAAAATTACAAATACTTCTCAACCAAGGGTGAATGTTATTACCACCTATGAACCAACTTGTGTTATACCCTAAAGATGCAAAATTTAAACATAGTGCATATCATTGAGTTCTTGGACATAGTACTGATGAGTGTCGTGCATTAAGAGAAATATTGAGCAAGTATCACTTTGATGGCAATAATTGCTATCCAATGATAACATATCATATCCTCCTACTCTTTGTCATGTAATAGTTGTAGAATACTCTATTCTCACTATTACATTAGCATTCTCATCACCCACCTTGGCCCATTCTTGTCTTGCACTCAGTGGGGACAAGAATTCATTGGCCTTGTCCTAGTAAGGCATTTTTTATTTTCCCTTTGGTTCGTTATCTACCTTTTGCTTATATAGACTGAGATTGGGGAGGTAGATAACTTACTTTAGGTTGAATCACCTATGCCTTACTAGTAATTTTCATTTTCTTCTTGTTTGTTTGAATGTGCATAACATGATCCCTTGTGATGTTCTATTTTATGTTTCTCTCTCTATGTCCATTCCTCTATTTGTACCTTCATTCTTCTATATATTGTATACTTTTCCCTTTTTATTGATCTTTGATCATTTCCTTTCATTTTCATTTCTTGTGTTTTCCTTTTGGGGATGATGCAAGGCATTGAGACATTCATGTATCCTTCATGTTGACCCAAAATATTTTTCATTATCTTTTCTTTTCCTTTCATGTTCGTTTTCATTTGTCTTGTGTTTTCCTTCTGGGGATGATGCAAGGTGTCAAGACACCATATGTCTCTTCCATGTTGACCCAAAAGGCTCTTTCCTTTTCCTTTTTTTCACTCTCTTTGTGTCATTCTTCCAATTCTATGTATTAGGGGAATGATGGCAGTTCCAAACTCTCTAATATCATTGTAGAAAAGAAAATACTAACCCCACATCCATAGATCCCTTATGTGTTTGGTGTTTTCATTTTTGGGGCAACCCATTTCTTTTCCTTTTCTCTTGCATGCCATAGCATCATCATGGAAAAAATAGGTCCTTAAGTGGCAAAAAATTCAAAAAAACAGAGTTAGGCAACTTGACGTAAAAATTTGAATAAGTTATCTATATTATTTCAAAAAAATGTTAAGAATAGAATTTTTAGAAAATTGAATACAGTTTCTAAACTACTAGGTTTATTTTTTTTAAACAAAATCTATTTGGTGAAAATTTGAAATTTCAATGTAGTAGTACTTAAATTTCAGGAAAAAAATAAGAAGTAGGTGTCTGTCTAACCACCCTAACCACAATAAAATGATAATATTTTTTTATAAGATTTTAAGTATAAGTAGAGGATTCATGTCCCGATGTGATGCATTTTTTTTTTTGCAATTGTTTTCCAAGTAAATAATTAATTATGATTTTTTTATTACAACTTTTAAAAAATATAAAATCTCGTATGTCTAACCACCTTAACTTGGTCAAAACTTCATGAAATTCATTTTTTTTTTTAATCCTATAGTATATGAAGCATAGAATGTGACACATGTTTCAGATTCAAAAAATGTGATACTGTTTGAAAGCTATAGATGTTTTTCAATCAGCTTGTCAATCATAACTTTATTCATAATTCAAATAGAAAATGAATAATAATTATTTATTAAATTCAAAGTAAACCATAATTTATATTGGTGGAAAGCTGAGAATATCCTTTAAAAACCCTTTTCGTCTCATTAATTTTGGGTAAAAAAAAAGTCGTCAGCCACATACCCTACAAATACCCATCATATCGCCACTTTTTGGCCCATCATGATCTTGTACATACCCTTACTCGGAAACATATGACTTGGGATAGGGCTTTCCAATTTGGCTCTAATGTCTTCCTTCTCAATTGCATTTTTATTTTTCTACTTTAAAGTAATTTCTCATAGCATGGTGTTAGAAATTTCTTTAAAGTGGGGGAATACATTGACATTATTTTAGCATGATTTCACTTGAATTTTTTTCCTTTTCTTTGATATGATTTTCTTCTTTCACGTGACACATTTTCGTCTTTGTAGTGACATTAGGAGTATTTCCTTCAAGAGTGTGACCTATCTCAGCATATTATATTCCCCTTAATGGTGATGCAACTCACTGTAGTGGTGAATCTTTTATCCTTTGATTGGTCCTCTCTTGGAGACATTAGGCACGATGTGGACCCCTAAGAGTAAGAGCTCACATGAACTAATAAAAATACCTTTGAGCATTCCTCTTTCTTGTTTCATTTTTGTACCTTATTAAATTCATGGAGGTATGGCTTTGATATGATCCCCTGGGGCTCACCTAGTGAACACCCAACTTCACTAACCTGTGTGAGAATGCATTTTTGTACCTTATTAAAGTCATGGGGGTATGGCTTTAATATGGCCCCTTTGGGCTCACCTAGTGGACACATAGCTCCCACTAGCCCTTGTGAGCATGTGTTTTTTCTTCATAGTAGACAACATGTTCCACTTGTAAACTTCCTTTTGGAAAAATAGCCTAGACTCGGTCCACCATGTTGGATGACCAGTCGAAGCTTGACATGTTGCAATTTTTTTCTTTTCCTTTTAATTTTTCCTTTTTCTTGTCTTTCATGTTGTATGTTTGTGATATGGTTATGGCTTCATATATCATTTGCAAGCATGTTCCTTTGTGCTTATGTTGGTTTTTCCATAGGATCTTGATCCAATGGGATTGGCCACCCTCTTGATTATTGTCATCCTATCTTGATAACATTTGTACATTTCAACCCCTCTTGATTGTGTGGTTGGCCAATTTAGTGTGAGTTTGAAGTAAGTTCATCCCCTCACTAAAGTGGGGGATAAATGTAGTGTATTAAAATGCATAGCCTTGAATTTTCACACTTGTTTAGGCCTACCTTGCTTTATTTATGCTTCTTTATGGCTCAATTGGTCCAATTTTGTGTCCAAAATCCCTAATAATTACATATTTTTATAGTTAATCCCAACATTCTCTAATGCATAAATGATAATTTAATGAATCCATCAATGTGTCCCTAATTTTTGGGTTGGGAATAAAACACCACCTAGGGCATGTTTGTCCCCCAAAGCTCTCAGGACCCTTATTTTGGCATCTCTAAATTGGGCCCATTTTTGGTGTCTATACCCCAAGTTTTTAGGATTTGGGACTAAGACACCTCCTAGGGCATCCAAGTCCTCCACAAGAGTCGTTTTCAAGATTTAATTTCAAATTATGGCAAGATTTAGCCTCCGTTATTTAATGAATTCATATGTCGGCTTGGTGTGATATAATTTCAGGATATTACGCATAGATAAGTATAAATACATGGTTCATTCATTCATTTCAACCTAAGTATTTTGTGATATCTTTTATCATAGCATAATTGAGTTCACAAGAGCATTCAAGAGCATATTTATCAAGCATTTGGAGCTAATTTCAGATTCAATCATCATATCAAAGTGTTTTCTTGTATCATGTGTTTTGTTGTGCTAAAATTTGTGATGTAGGGTTTTGATTCAAGCAAAGAAATCCAAGTCCTATCTTTCAAGTATTCAAGATCCATATCCATTGCATCCATTACACACAAGTTTGTAGAATTTACAAGGGTTTGGTGAGTTGTAGCATTGCATGTTGTTCATTCACCATTTACTTCATTATTTCTATTTCATTTCAAGGTTTAATTACGAACAAGGGGTTTGACCAAGGCAAACCCCCATTCACTAACAAACAATAATTTTTTTCCATCTTGCATATTTGTGGTTGTAGATCTAGGTTGAAGACTTGAAGATCATTTGGAGTGAAAAGTTGCAAAAGTTGCGAATTTGCATTACAAAGTTGTCATCTTCATGGAAACTCACCTACAAGGCATACTTAGAAGTTTCAAAATGTGAGATCAGAAGGGAAACTAGTGTAGACCTCAAAGCTCAAGATCCTATTTAGAAATTCTAGAAATTTAGAATGGGACTAATACACCATCTTGGGAACATTAGTCCTCCCAGTCCTATTTTTTAGAGATTTTCCAAAACCCGGTTCTGAGATTTGAAATCTCTGTATTTTCCCCGAAAAACATCTGCGTGACTAATATGCCATCCTAGGCATCTTAGTCCTCCACAAAATATTTTGGTAGCCTCTTTGCATTTCCAAAATCCTCATAGCATCTCCAAATTTCTCAAGTGCACACATACTATCTCCTTGTTGCATAATTTCATCATTTGCATCTTTCATTTAGCTTACATTTTTAGTTATAAGTCATTTTACATATCACAACGTTATGATATTGCTATCAGGATTCAACTGTGTAGTTTTGAGTCAAACTCATTGACCCATGTTTCATGAGTAGTGGTTCAACAAGAACCCATCTCTCATGATATCGAATGGTCCACTTAGCACTCATTGCATCTAGGTGATGCTCACGAGAGGTGAAGAATAGGTCCGTCTGGGAGGTCACCCATCCAAGATCTTGCTCAGCATCCGCATTGAATCCGATAGCAATATCATAATTTGACACACTATGGAAAAATACCTCCTACTTATCAATTGATGAGCTAAAGGGGCTCTATTATGAATGGTTCATAAGGCACAACACTTGAAGGTTTTGCAAATGGGGTAACAACTCAGCAGGCAACCTTAAAAACTCCTGGTTAAGCGCGCTTGAGCTGGAGGCGTCTTGGGATGGGTGACCTCTGGGACGGACCGAGTGCTTCACCTCTGTGAGCATCACCTAGATGCAATGAGTGCTAAGTGGACCATTCGATATCATGAGAGATGGGTTCTTGTTGAACCACTACTCATGAAACATGGTTCAATGAGTTTGACTCAAAACTACACAGTTGAATCCTGATAGCAATATCATAATTTGACACACTGTGGAAAAATATCTCCTACTTATCAATATCACAACGTGTTTTCAAACATTTTCTTTTCCAAGAATTTGCTTTGTGGTGAGCCCCTTAGAACTTAAAGAACCCCTTCCTTGGTCCTTCCTAATTGAGACATTGACTCACCTTGTGAGGTTGATATTCAATCCAATTGGGATCCCTATGACATTAGTGAATGGTTGAGTGGAAAAAGTGTGATATCTCTAAAAAAGGTATCCATTTTTCCTCTTCATTAGCTTACATATCATCAAATCAACTAATGTCATTTTAGGAACCCTATGCACTTGGAAATAGTTAACAAAGGCTTCAAAAAGTTCATTAAATGAATGAATTGAGTTATTCAGTAATGTAGAAAACTAGTGCAAGGCAACATCTTTCAAGGATTAAGGAAAAAGCTTAGTCAAAAGTTTGTACTCAAGGATAAAGTCACTACACAAAGTAGTAAAGGAATTAACATGATTAGTAGGATATCCCTTTCCTCCATATTTCTCAAATCTAGGGATCTCTATACCTTATGGCACTAGAGTTCTCAATATCTCCAAAGATAGTGGATTGATTTTGACATATTATGAAGGTGGACCATTTTGATTTTGATTTATGGTGTAAACTTGATGCTGAATGGATGAAAGGCTTTGTAAGAGGTGGTTAATGATAGGTTCATTGTTTTGTGGTTTGAGATGGAGGTGAATATGGTGGTGGTGTGTATGTGTTGGAAGAAAAATTGAATGGATTGCTTGTGGGAGGAGATATTAGGTTAAATGCCACATAAGTATAAGGAGCACTAGTGGAAATGTCCAAGGTAGGAAGGTCATTTCTAGTTGGTTGCATCATTGTGGTCACTTGAGGATTTGTATAGGAGGGAATGGAGGTTATGATTGAAGGGGGAGGAATTTAAGTTCTACCCTGGTTTTACACATTGTTTGAGGTTTGAGAAGGTCACTAATAGTGGAAGTAAAATGTTTTCCAAATATTTGAGCTATGATACACACAACTTCTAGTCCTTCATCACTTTCCATCATGCAGTGAATACTATCTATGGTAGGTATAATAGTGTTGGAAATGTTTATAGTACTCACACTATCTTGTAAATGGGTTAGGTCTTCATGCATTTTCATTATGTTTTATTGAGGGATATGATTAACCATTTTTTAAACACTTGGAATAGAACTTGTAGGTAAATTAGGCATATAAAAAGAGGTATCAAAGGTACAATCCATACCTAGTGAACTAGTACCAACACTAGAAGTAAGAGAGCTAGATAACCCAAGGTCCACAATGTTTATTTTTATTGTAGGATGACATGAGTCTTGTACTTCATCTCACCATAGTATTAGTAGTAGGAAATCAAGTAGAAAAACTCATGCAAGGTATAAACCAAATAAAGTGCAATCAACACAATATCCTATGCTTGAAATTACATTTGAAATGAAAGAAATTGGAATAATAGATATTCTACAAACTATAACAGAAAACTAGAAGCAACCAACATAAGCACAAAAAGGCAATTTTAAACCCTAAAAATACAAAGTGAAAGTCAACAAGGAATAAGATGCCAACAAGGGAATCTTGGTCCTATTCATGAAATTATGAGGTTCCAAAAATTGGAATAAATAGCAAACAAAACCGAGAGGGTTGTAAGCCAAAAACCCACAGAGGGACTAAGACACCAATAATGGTGCTTTAGTCCTAGTAAAGGTGTTTTTCAGAAAAATAGCAAAATCTAAGTTTATAATAGTGTTCCTAGGTTTCCTACTTAGGGACTTGAAGTGTAGAAAAAAAAAAGTGTGCAAATGAATGCAAGAAAAAGTGCCTAATGACAAGCAATTGAATGCAAATTTGAATGATTTTTTTTCAATTTTGAATGTAATAACAATGTTCTTAAATGCAATTAGGATGATTGACAATGCACTTTTAAGTTTTTCCATGAGATAAAATGATGCAAGAAAGAAAAAATGCAACCTATATGCACTTTCACTAATGCAAATATGAGAAACCCTAGATTCTCTTTCACTAATGCAAGACACAATGCAATAATGAATTCAACCTAGATCTAGGACCTTAGTGAACTCCAAATTAGAAAAATGAGTGCTCTAAAATTTTAGGTTCACCAAAATGAATAATTGGGGAATGACTGCTTTATGGGCTCAGTCGTATAACACCACTCTTCTCAAATTATCATTCAAGAATGCTCTAGGATCCCAAATTAGATTGACTATCAACAAAAAGGTGAGTCAATTCTAAACAAGGAAGACCTAGGGGGGTTCTTTAGGATTCGAGGGGTTCACCACCAAGAAAAAGCTTGGAAAAGACAACTTAACATTCAACTCACAAAACCTAGTAATGCAAGCCAACTAATGAGTGTAAATGACAAAATTAAGTAACAAGATAGGATGTGTGTACCTTAGAAGCCTAGAAATGTGATAATGATTCTAGAAATGCAAAAATGTTGTCAAAATGTGCAAGGAAGGACTAAGATTCCCTTACTATTGTCTTAGTCTTGATACTATTTTTGGGGGGAAATACAAAATCTTCAGATGTCGACCCTTTGGAGGACTAAGAGACCCTTATAGTTGTCTTAGTCTCTATCTGAATTTTTGAAATCTCTCAATGTGATCCTGAGGCTTAATGTTTGTACTTCCTTCTTCTCAGATCTTAGGTCTTGAAACTTCCAAATCTGGCCTATAGGTGAATTTTTGTAAAGATGACAACTTTACAATGCAAATTTGCAACTTTACAACTTTTCACTTCAAATTATCTTTAACCTAAATTTTCAAACACAAACATGCAAGAGAGGAAAAATTTGTTGATTGTTTGTAAATAATGGTTTTCCTTGGTCAAACCCCTTATTGGTAATTAAACCTTAGAATGAAATAAAATAATGAAGGGAAATGATGAATGAACAAAGTGTTATATTGAAACTCACCAAACCCTTGATATGAAATCTACAAACTTGTGTGAAATGGCTAGTTTGAATGTAGATCGTGAAAAGCTTGAATGCTTGCTAGATCTTGACTTGTATTGCTTGCTTGAATCAAAACCCCACATCACAAATGTTAGCTCAAAAACATACATGATGCAAGATTATCTTTGATACGATGCTTGAATGTTGATTATGGCTCCAAATGCTTAATATGTTGTTCTTGAATCCTCTAGTGAATTCAAACTTGCTATTAAGAATGCTCATTCAACTTGCTAGATGAGAATATTTATACTTATCCATGCTTACTATCCAAAAATTACACCACAAGAACCTGGCACATGAATCCATTAATTAAAGGAGGCTAAATCCCACCAAGATTTGAAATTAAATCATGAAAATAACTTGAGGGGGACTAAGACACCCTAGGTGGCATCTTAGTCCCGAGGTGTGAAACTCGGGGCACAAAATAAAAAAAGGGACCCATTTAAGGTGCATTTGAAATTAGGGTCCTAAGACCTTTGGAGGAAAAATATTCTGTAGGTGGCATCTTAGTCCTAGTCCAAAAATCAAGGACACACAACTAGAATCATTAAATTGTCATTTACCCTTTGATGTTTGTTGGGATTAGCCATAAAAAGATACAATTTACTAGGCTTTTTGATGCAAAATAAGACCAATTAAGACATAAATAAGGATAAATAAAGCAAGTTAGGTCCAAACAATTGTGAAAATATAAGGGCATGCATTTTCCTACACTACACGTAGCTCATAGGAGGTCTTTGAACTATTCACTCTTGCTTGTCCTATGTTGAGAATCTAAACTACAATATGAATAACTTCTCTCCAATAGATATCTAGTAGATTTTATTCCTTCAACAAGGTTCTTGTTGCCTCCTAAACTATCTTGTTCTTCCTCTGCATAGCTCCATTATGTTGCGACATCCTAAGAGCTAATTAATATCTTTTTATCCCATGATCTTCACAAAAATTGTTAAAACTCATTTGAGGTGAACTTACCACCTCTGTAAAACCTTAAGAAATTTCTTTCCAAATCCATTTCATACTCAACCATATATTTAAATACTTTAAACTTATCTAGAGCTTCTTATTTTTCTTTGAAAAAGGTCACCCAAGTCATTCTAGACTAATCATCTATTAATAATATAAAATACATGTCACCTTGAGAGCTTCTTGTTCTAGTACGTCTACATAGGTCTATATGCACCAAATCTAAAGGTACTATAGTAGAATATTCCTTAGTTTTGAAATTGTTCCTTTTCTATTTTCCAAGTTGGCACTCTTTGCAAATTTCATTGATAGGCTTTGTAATTCCTAGTAAGTCTCTCACAACATGAGTAGAGATGATCTTTACTAGGCTATCAAAATTGATACGACACATTCTTCCGTGCCACAAAAGAATTTCATTGATTTGAGTTGTAAAGCACTTACCATCAACACTCTTGAGGTAATAAACATTTCCTTGTATCTATTATTTTTAATATTACTATTGAATTTTTCCATCGAATGTCTCATCAACATCTTTTGTCTCTTCTATTTCCTATTTGCTGCACTTGCTCTATGTGACATCACACATTAAAAAATTTGAAATGCTAGCATTGATGTACAAGAAAATGAGAACCGAACTACAATGATTTAAATTCATTGTCAGCACTTTATCTTCTAAGTGTATTTAAAAACATATCCCAACAAGAATTTATAGCAAGTAGTGTTATGCATGAAAAATGGAAAATAATAAACATGGCATGTGAATTGTATGACAAAATTCCTCATAGAAAAGTGATCACAAAACAAGTTCATCATAGTGCATGTTTAAGCCAATGTCTAGTCTTTGAAAAACATAGAATTTAAGTGAACAATAGTATATTATTTGATTTTACAACCAAAAGGTGAAAATGTAACTCTGATAGATTCAAAGACAATAACTACAAATATACATATTGATAACATTAAAACATAACTTTCATATTTTATCAAATATGAATATGCCTAAAACAAGTACCACATAGAAAAATTTGAATAACTATTTCAAAGATCACATAGAGGTAGTAATTTGAGAACTCACCTCTTCTCGAACAAATCTTCCCTTAGATCTTGTTCTACTGTACTTGATCTCTCAAAAGTCATGCCATTCTTTGAATTGAAAAGGGAAAACTCTTTCTTAAATTATCCTAAAACATTCTTAAATAGCTAGATGTTATTGCCCAAAAGAAGATCAAAATAAGTGTGAAATATCCCCCCTCCTCCAATTTGGGTGGCCCTTAAAAACCCCCCAATACAAGAAACAAAAACTTCATGAGTAATGACCTTGTTCTTGAAACTCACTCCCTCTTAAATTATCAAATTGAATTGATACAAGAGGAGCAATAATATTTTTTTATTTATTTGCAGTATTTGTAATATTATTTATTTATTAAAATGATTGAATAATTATTCATTTCCAAGAAACTTAACTATTTTGATTATCATAATAGAATTAACTTAAAAATATCATTTACTTGATAAGTATTAATTTAAAAATAAACTTGAAATAAATTAGATTTGTAAAAGGAGGTCAAGTGACAATACACCTAATGTGTCTACACAAGACATAGATCTATTTTATTTTGAGAGCAATATAAGTAGTGATGATGGGATAAAAAAATATGATAAGTTGAATGAGGAGACTTCTCCTCTTGTGAACACAAGTGCACAAGATAAATAATGTCAAGGTAAAATTGGTGGCCCCCCTTCAGGGAACACTAATCTTGATGAAGAACCTAATTTTCCTGTTCCAGAAGATACAAATGAACACAATATATTTGGTTAGTAAAAAGTACAAGGGCCCTTTAAATAGAAAGAAGGATAAGATGTTTTCTATATGCAAAAATTGTAAGAAGTCTTAGGTATTGTGAAAAAAAAGAAGAGAAGGGTGAGTGTAGGATCATGGGGGTCCAAAAAGTGGTGATATGACCAAAAAGTGGTTGACGATATTTTTTTAATCCAAATTTGATGAAACGAAAAGGGTTTATTGATAAAATTGTCAAATTTCCACCAATATAAGATATGCCTTATTTGGAATTAAATAGATAATAATTATTGATCTTCTAAATGTGCATTCTAACTAAAGTCTTGATTGATAGGTTGATTGAAAAACATCTATAATTCTCAATTGATTTCACATTTTTTGAATCCAAAAGATGCGGCACATTCTATGCTTCCTATACTATAGGATTAAAAAATAAAAAATGAATTTCATAAATTTTTGACTAAGTTATGGTGGTTAGACAAACAATTTTTAATATTTTTCAAATTTTCTAATAAAAAATTCATAACTAATTATTTATTCGCAAAAAAAATTATAAAAAAAATTGCAAGACATTTGGGCACATGTCCTCTACTTATATTCAAAGTTTCAAAAAACTATATTATTTTTTCCTTTTACTTATGTTGGTTAGACATACACTCACTTTTTAAAAAAATAGTACTACAACATTGAAATTTCAAATTTTCACCAAATAAATTAATTTTTTTTCAAAAAAGAACTAGTATCTTAGAAACTAAATTCAATTTTCTACAAATTATGTTTTTATAAAATTTTCAAAATTATGTTA
>VDFB02271358.1:15594583-15622973 GCA_007258455.2 Sequoia sempervirens | reverse complement strand
AATTTTGTAAAGTATTAGATAGTTTGATTTCTAGAATTTTATATTATAAAATAATTTGTGCAAAAGAAAAATAAGGTCTTAGAAACAATCATAAAGTAATATATAATAAAGTTTAACACCAAGAATTGTAATTTAAGAAAAAATAGTTTATAAGCATAAAGGTTGCTATTATTTTATTTATTTTGAATGAAAAATTGAAACTATTCCTATAAAAATTAGCATCTATTGACTTTAAGAATTATAGATTCTAAATGTTTGGTTTTTATTTACATGATTCTTTATGTGATAGTAGTTCTCCAATTTTAAACTATTAGTAGGTTTATAGATGATAATAATAGCACCATCAACATTAAACATGATTGTACACTTTCACCTACTTTATTTGGTCTCTACATAGATGGATTAGAGAAGATGATAGTATATTTAGGGGGAAAATGGATGATTTTATTCTTTATGCTATAACCATGATTATTTAATTATTTACAAACAAAATTATTCTCATATCACAAAGTGCTAAAAACCTATAATGGTATCTTGAAAAATTGATTTTATGTTGTGATACTCATATTTTGCAAGAGTTAAGATAAAATTAATACACTCAAGAAAGAGTGTTTTCAACTCTAATTTTAGGACTCCACAAAAATCCTATCTTTTAACCATTAATGTCACAAAAAATCTTATATTCTTATGAGATTTGGGGGCATAGGCTTAAAATATGAATTGTACTTGAGTTGATAGAGTTATTCTTTCTACGTTATCCAAAAATTTATAGACAAAATAGTTTGTTTCACATGTAGTTATCTTGGTTGAATATGACCACCATCCTCTTATATATCAACTAAATTTCATTCAATGATGTTACTTCATAGATTATTTTATATTTCATATAAAATAATAGGACAATATATATACCTATTTGAAGCCCTTTAATCATTTATGAGTCTATATAAAAATGGAATTATAAACATTTGGTATACATAATTATGTATTCCTACAAAGAATTGATATTTATATCAATTGTCCTTGTAATACCTTTTCCATAAATACTCTACATGTTGAAAAAATGTTTACAAAGGGATTAGGGATGAGATCTACAAATTCTACAAAAAATCAATTTGAATAGAACCAACATAACTATTGTGATGAATAATGGATCAATAACTAGAGTATTAGACTCATATAGAACATGGAAATGTTATTCCTTGAAGTAAAATAGGATTACTTTAGTTAAATATTTCTTTTGGATCAATTGTAGGAATAATTTTATCTTAAGGGATCAATACATCAATTTTTTACAACAATGAACTACAAATAGAAAAGTTCCTTGTATTTAGGTGTCTAGTGTAATATGAGAGTTGTGGATGGTTTAACTACCTCTTTAGAGAAAATTATGACTCTTTACAATATTTTTTTTTTTGTAAAGATTAAATATGTGTAATTATTCCCTTAAGAATCATCTAAATATTTATTTTTTTTTATCTCTTTTTGAAAGATATTTACCTACCCTTAGAGGGGATTGGGGGATTAGGTTGTCTTTTTTTGGATAAAATGAACTCAAATAGTGACACCTCTTTGATAGTGAAAAGTAATGTTTGGGAATTAACTGTGGTTTGTGATCCTCTTCATGGTCCTTTACCCTTTGACAAATAAAATTGATTGTCTTCTATGATTTTAGGCAACCCTCTAATTTCTACTTTTTAGCTGGTAAATCCCAACAAGAAAGGGCATGATTTGGATAAGAATTAGTGAGGCTAGAAGATCTTTAATATATTTTGGATTTAATCCACCTGAATAGATGGCCTTGTCTTTATGTGGAATTTTCCCATATGCTTTGTTCTCCCCTTATGCAGGGTGCCATGGTTTTTTATTGTATTTTTCTCTTGGTGAATCTCACTGTTCTTGGTAGTCATTGGTTATATTTTCTTCATTGTAAAGGGATTGGCCTCTCAAATTCATAGATTCAATAAAAACCATTTACCATATAAAAAATACAACTTATTTATGTCAATGCTCATCTTCATATTTCCTTCTTCAACTTCAACTTGAAAAGCCCAAACATATTCATTGAAATTTATAATTTTTTAATATATTTCTTACAATGCTTTAAACTAGTTAAATTAGCAATGCACATAAAATTACAAGTTCCAAAATTCAACTTACAAGTTATAACTTATTATTATGAAAATATTTGTTTTACAATGTGACAATATTCTTTCATCTCTAGGTAGGCGAGCCATGTTCTTTATCAAGCCAATTATTTTTTCTTCAAATAATTTGTTGATTCGTTGTGTATGTATTGTGTTGTAGAAAAATGGCCTCTTTTCATTTTCATGGCCTTTTAGGTCTTGTTTCATGGTGTTTGTCTATTTTTCTCTAATTTTATGTTGCAACATGGCTTGAACATGCTTATTTAGGTACTAAAATTCAAATAATGATGTCTTATGAAGGTGTTGTGAAATGTTGTAAGAAATTTCTACATTCTTCTAGAATCTATTAATTACAATTCACCTAAAAATCACCTTTTTATTCATCAAAAAGTCTTGTAACAAGCTTTCATGCTTTTCTAGGCACATCTTCACTATTTATCCATTTTTCATGCTTTGTTTGTCCCCTTTATGCTCTCATATGCTTAATTAAGTGTATTTTTGAGTATTATCCTGACAAACAACATTAAATACAACATGTTTCCCAACGCACATTTTCAGGTCCTAGGTGGGACCCATTCGCCATGGGTGGCGAATGAGTCCCCCTTGGTTCCAAATTCAAAATATTTTAAATTTCCTTTCAGAATTTTATTCAAAAACACTTGATGTTGGCCTGTGATGAGGTATGAATAGGTAACTAGGCACAATTGTGTATAAATAAATGATTTTCACCTCATTTTACATCTCCTACAATCCCCATTCATCAAGTTCACTTATTCACCTATTCATTCAAGTATTCAAGCATTTTACAACATCTTTTCAAGCACTATTCAAGCACTTTGAAGTAGCCATTGACATTACTTTAGACTTGCATCATCAAGGTTTTGACCTAGGTGTGTAGATTTGGTAGGATTTTGGGTGTTGAAGATTGATTTACAAGTCAACTAGGTGCTTCAAGTCAACTCAAGTCTATTTCAAGCTTGGAGAATATTTCTTGTCCATTTCCTACAAAATTGACTTCGACAACCCGACATTAAGTGGTTTCCAGAGTTGATGTTGTAGATTTGTCTCCTAAATTTTTAGAAATGCGGGAGAGGACTGTTTCGCCACTTATGGAAAATGAGTCCCACCTTAGGACTAAAAATATGAAGTTTGTCAGATTGTAGATCCCAACAAACAGAAACTTGTTCCTGGCAGTTTTTCACCAAGAGGAGGACTAATTCGCCACATTGGGCGAATGAGTCCCACAATGAAAAATCAATGACTTCAACCAACATCCACATCATTTTTGATTCATCATAATTCATCCAAGTGTACTCTGCTTTAACTCATCTTATTTTGTTTTGCATATTTTCTTCATTTACTTCATTGTTTGCATATCACAATGTGTTTTCAAACATAGCTTTCATTTCACTTTTGCATTCATTTTTTATTCATTTAGATCAGTCAATTGCATTTAGTTAACTTAATTTAGCTTAGACAACATTGCACATAACATAATTTGAATGAACTATTAACATTTTTCCTCCTATCTTTTAGGTGAAAAACCCTTGAAGAGCAAGAGTAGCCCATAGGAGCCAAAAATTAACGGTTCATTTTGGTGAACCTCACTTTTGAGCAATTTTCATTTCTGATTTCATTTACATATTGCAACCTAGTTTACATTTGCATTAACATTCAATTATGATTTGTTTTAAGGATCTATGACAATTGCTTCAAATGCTTATGTTAACAATTACAAACCAAAGGTGCTTAATTAAAATTGAACACAACAAAATTAAATTTACGAAATTACAAAGTGATCAAAGAAAGAATATAATGAGAGAGAGAAAGAGAGTGCAAACGAAATTGATAATGAAGTTTTTCATTTGAAACGACTACGTCTCCAGGCCCCTCTCCAATGAGTGGACTGATCCAATTATTCCTCCAGAAATTCAGTTACATTCGTTGGTAGAACCTCCCCTTGGTTTACAAAGAAATTTACAAATGCACTTCCAAAGTGTGTGGAAACAAGCTTCTCCAAAAGCATGGAAATACAAAAATTCCTCCAAGGAAACAATCTCTCACACAAGTGTAAAATTCTTCCAAAAATCCCTTGACTTCTCTCACCATTCTCACCTCCTTTTATAGCCCAAAATTACCAAAATTGGTGTGCAACCAATTAACTACCCAATCTCCCTTAGATAATACAAATTTTCAAAAATATCCCCCTTTTCACATCTCTCGGAAGGATAATATATCCAATATTATTTTTATTTAGCCCTTTATATTTATCTGGGGCTTTACAAATGAGATTCTCCTTTTATTTAGGAGATTTTATTTCTCCATAGGGTATTTTTGTTGTTGTTTTATCCCTATGTATAGGGCTGCGTTTTAAATTAGACAAGTTTGTTTAAAAAATATATATATATCAAATCCCCCTTAAAGAGGATCTCCCACCCACAAGGGTAGCACCCCACTTAATGTGGGCCACCCCCCATGGCATGGATGGTGCCCCACTTAATGTGGGTCACCTCCCCATGGTATGGGTGGTGCCCCACATAATGTGGGTCACTCTCCATGGTATGGGTGGGACCCATATTATAATATGTATTATTTTATTTTATTTTTGTTTTTTTAATTAATTTATTATTATTATTTTATTTAAAAATAATAACTACCACTTGTGTCAATAATGGCTTGCCATGTGGAGGGGTGATATGTCATTGGGTGTCAAGAGATGACTGGGTGCTAATTGGGCATTGACGTCATCATTGCAACTTTGACCCAATCTTTGACCTTCCATAACTTCTCCATATGGACTTCATTTTCTGTGAAATGAACTTTGCCAGAATTGGGATGATGAGCACTTCACAATGGTGCTGACTTTGACTGGTTTTGACAACTTTATTTTTTTCTGGCTTGGTTCTGAGAGTTGACTAGAATTTTGACCATATATATCTTGAGCTCTGGGACTCCGATTGACTCCGTTCGAGTTGCATTGGAGTCAAGATCTTGAACACTTTCTAATGATACCCAAACTGGAGAAAATTGAGAATTTCAAAATTTGAAAAAAATCCTCCAAATCAAATTAGTACATTATTTTTTTTGCATTGTAGGACTTTTTATCTTGCATTAGTAAAAGCTTCGTTTCAATTTCATTTTTGCACTGCATCTCATTGAAAAAACTAAAAATTTGCATTCTGCATCCTTGATTGCATTTTGTAGAGCATTAGAATCATCATAAAAATTCTGAAAAACACATAAAAACATCATTCTAGGACTCATTTTCCACCTAGAGTGAATCAGTACCTCTGCACTTGTTAAACAACATTTTTAGCATTTTTCTTGCATTTTTCTACATTTCTATTTTCTATAGTTAGATCTAAGTTATAGTTAGCAACATTTCTGTTATTTGAATTTCAGACTCTTAGATTAGTTTGAATTTTCATTCAACCCTCCTTTGTGGTACTTGTATGAGTGTTTGGTGCCCCATTGACAATACTTTAGTGAGAAGAAGTTCTAGACTCATGGCCTCCCACAATGGCACTTTCATTGTGGACCTTGGGATCTCACGAGCTCCTACTCCTAGTATGGAAAATGGTGTATTAGGCCTTGACAATACTACTTATATGCCTTCACCTTTCCATCCAATGAATGTTGACAACCAAAACAACTCCCTCCCACATGAAAAGGTCATTAATACTCATTAGGGTTTTGCACACTTACAACAAGACTTATCACTTGAAAACATTTCCACCACTGCCATACCTTCCATTAAAAACCTTCATTATTTAATTGAAGGTGATGATGGCTTGCAAGTGATGAAGATTGCTAAGATTTACAATAAACATGCTTCTTATAATATCCAATTTACAAAAATTCCTATAAGCCAAGGAGGACCTCAAGTTCCTCCCCCTTTAACCATAGCTTCCATACCAACTTATACCAATCCACATGTCCATGATACAACTATGCAATAGGTTAATTATGCGACTACTTCTTTCCTGATTTCCACTAGCATTCCTACTTCTCTTGTGGCATCACAAGTCCCTTCCACCACCTTTACACCCCATAGTATTCCTTTCACTTCCCATCACATCACCTATACTCCATCAGCATTTCCCCTTCCACCTCAACCCACATACCTTGATCCCCTTCTCACACAAATCCTTACCACTATTTCATCCATGCAACATCAACTTTCCACCATTATCCAAGGTCAATCTGCACCACCTACATATCATGTCCATAGTAGCCCTTTATCATTAGAAATATTACATACCCCAATGCCACAAGGGATAGAAATGCCTTGGTTTGAGAGATATGGTGGAAAAGGAGACCCTATCAACCATGCTAATGCCTATATAGCTTTGTGTAGTGACTTCATCCTTGATGATAAACCGTTTCCAAGGACCTTGAAAGATACTACCTTAGAGTGGTTTTCCAACTTGCCTAATCATTCCATCTATTCTTTCAATGAATTGGTGGATGCTTTCATAAGTCACTTTCAAGTTCACATGATGCCTAAAAATACAATGGTTGACCTTATGCGATGTAGACAAAACATATATTAAAAAGTAATGGATTTTATCTCACAATACCAATCCGTATATGCTCAAATTGATGTCAAGATTCTTGATGCACATCTACAAAAGATGTTTATTGAAAACTTGCACACACACCTTTAGGATGAATTAACAGTGATGAAATTCCACTTCTAACTATGCTGACAAACTTGAGCATAGCAATCAAAATCAAAATAACACACAAAACTTCCACAAACCAAATAGAGGCCTTTTACAGTTTAATTTGCCTCCTCAACTTCAACTGTAGCCAACCAAACCCATTCCAAATTAAGTGGAAGCTATTAAAGTAGTGGTTCCTTATACCTATGGGGACCTGAAGAGATAGTTTAGTCCCCTACTTGATACCCTTCATAACACAATGAACCATTTAATTCAACAATGCATGCTCACTTTGCCACTCGTTAGACCACTTGATCCAAACCAACCATTACCACCCACCTTCAAACCTAATGCTTATTGTCATTTTCATCCCCAGATTGGACATGACACTGAACATTGCAAGTGTCTAAAACATTTAGTTCAAGACCTCATTGATTTAGGCCATTTGTCCATTATGGGTGTTAATAATTGAGGCAATAAGTTTGTTGCACTCCTAACCAAAAGTTGCAAATTTTCACTAATCCCATGCCTAAACATCCTACCTCATTTTTCAAGGCTAGCAAACCTTCGACCACTGATGTAATGAGTGTTGATACAACCAATGAACAACATGATACACCTCCCCTTGTTACTACAAAAAGTCTTATGGATGAACTAGTGGGTATGATAGATGTTATCCCTCGTAAGGACAAAACCACTAAGTATCTTGATATCACTTTTTCTACTAAGTACATACTACAAAAGCTTCTTGATGGTCCTCTCTACATAGCTGGAAGAATCTATGATAATCCCACTAATGGGATATTAATAGATCTCGCTTGTGGTGAGAATGTGATCATAGAGGAGTTTCTAGTATTACATGAGCTATATCAAGATGAATATAATAAACCGACTACATGAATTAAGACACATACTAGTTTTGTATGCCCTACGATAGGATTAATCATGCTACCCTTATAGATAGGACCTAAAACTTTGGAGGTAACATTTTCAATTATTCCACAATCTGACCAATTTCGTTTGTAGCTAGGCCACCCTTGGCTTCACTCAATGAAAGTGGTATCAGTAGTTCTTCACAAGTGTTTGAAGTTTCCACATGACAATGAGATAGCCACCATACACCATAGTGGCTTTAATCCTTTATCTTCCAAAGGTAATTTTTCATTAGAAGCCTTTTGGCCTACACCCATGGAACCCATCACCCCTCGAAAGGACTTTTTTTTCATTGCTTATCAAAATTTTAAAGATAAAAAAAATATGAATTGTCTCTTTGTAACATGTCCGCATCCACTTCCACACCTCCTATCATTGGTGAAACCATGCTTCAACCTAAATTTGATATTGAGAAAACCACACAACCTCCTGAACAACCACCCTTAGATACTTCCTTGCCATCATTCAAACAACCAAGAGAAAATGAAACCACACCTATCATGCCTCCTCACCTTAAACAAGTGTATAAAGCTAAAGAGAAAGTGGTTGACCCATCTTCTTCGGTTTCTTTTGTTCTTCCCACTTCGAAAGTAGAAGAGCCTATGATGACTCAATCCGTTCTTACACCTTAACAACTCCAAAACTAAATTAAACGAAACAATGGTGCTAGGGAACATAGGTGTTGTCATAGTCTCCTTTCTTGTTAATCTCACATAGAACACGATAAAGAAAATAAACCTCCAACCTTGACATAAGTGATAGATGACCATCCTCCTGCTAACCTACCATAGAATAGTCCAGTGCAACAATCACAACAAAATGAACCAATCCAATAGCCACATCTTTTGATACATTCATCCTTAGAAATCACCCTTCATCCTCCCACTGTCATTAATCTTGATGATGATGATGATGATGATGATGATGTGACGATAGAAAAAATAGATGAAGAAGTGTATAATGACTTAAATTCTCTATTTTCTTCTACAATGAATTTACATGATAAATCTTCTCCACCAAAAGAAGAACCTGGTATGACTCCTAGTTCGGTGCTTGCAATTCCTCCTTTGGATAGTCAACCACCCTCACATTACACTGACCATGATTGGGAGGTAGATGACCTGTTAGATGGTTGACTTGCATTTTCCTAACTAGAATTTTTTCTTTTTCTCTTTTTTTTTTTATTTCCTTTTTATGTGTATCATGCTCCCCTGTATCGTGCATTTGTTGTTTCCTCTCTTTGTACACTTCTTCTATTTGTTCCTCTATTCTTCTATTTGTTGTGCATTGTCTTTTTCACTTTCATTTTATGTTTTCCTTTTGGGGATGACACAAAGCATAGAGATGCCCTATGTCTCTTCCATGTTGACCCAAAAGGTCATTATCTTTTTTTCTTTCATTTTGTGTTTTCCTTTTGGGGATGACACAAAGTGTAAAGATGCCCTATGTCTCTTCCATGTTGACCCATAAGGTCTTTTTATTTTTCTCTTTTTGTTTTGTGTTCTTGTGGGGATGATGCAAGGCATTGAGACCAAAATGTCTCCTTCATGTGCACCCAAAAGCTTTTTCATTTTCTTTCACCTTTTTATTTTTGTTTCGCTTGTGCTTTCCTTTTGGGGATGATCCAAAGCATTGAGACCACAATGTCTCTTCCATGTTGACCCAAAATGGACTTTCGTTTTCCTTTGTTTTTGCTTTCTTTGTGTCATTCTTCTAGTTCTATGTGCTTTGGGGAATGATGATAGTTTTGCACTCTTTCATAAAAACATTGTAGCAACAAACACACTGACTCCAAATCGATAGATCCCTTATGTGTTTAGTGTGCTCTTTTCTGGGGGGCAAGTCCCTTTCTTTTTTTTTCATTTTTCCTTGACATGATGCAGCTTAACTTCAAAATGTATGACTTGGCATAGGGCTTTCCACGTTGGCTCTCATGTCTTGTTTTCTTTTGTTCTCTACTTTAAATTAATTTCTCACAGAACGATGTGTAGCAATTCCTTTAAAGTGGGGGGCATAGATTAACATTAATTCATTTGCATTCTTGGTTCCTAGTGCAGCCTTGTCATTTATATGATGTGTTCATCACTTTGTGGATGACATTGGGTGTGATGTCCTTCATAATTGCAATCTATCTTAGCATATTACATTCCTCTTGGTGGCCTGATGCGACACAATGCATCCCCTAAGTTGTGAATATACTATTCTTTGATTGGTCCTCTCTTGGAGACATTAAACACAATGTCTCCTAAGTGATTGAACTTGCATGAACTAAACAAGACTCTTTTGAACATTTTACACTTAACACTTTACATTTTTTCATTTTTTCATTTTGCCTTTTTCCACCTTGCATAACACAACTTGCATGACTGTGGTACTTTGTCTTTTTGTTCATGACATTTTTCCTTTTGGCACCTTGTTAAAATTATCAATGGGTATAACTTTAATATGGTTGAGCGGGAAGCTCACCTAGCAACATGACCTTTCCCCATATCCACCTTTTTGTTTGTGAGTGCATACCAACTAGTGTATGTATCTTACCTTTTTAGGCTTTCTCAACCTGTGGACAACTAGTTATGTGTCCCCAAAGTGAGTACACATTCTCTTTTTCAAACAATCAACCTAGATCTAATCCACAACTAGTTGGATTGATGATCGAAGCTTCATCCAATTCATCTCAATACTTGTGTGTTCCTTTGTTCTTATGTCTAGTTTTCCATGGGATCTTCATTCTGGGGGCTTGATCATCCCTCTTAATTTTTGTCATTCCATCTTGCTAACATAAGTGCATTTGAACCTGCCCTTCGATGTTCATGGCTACTTTAGTGTGAGTTTGAAGCAAGTTCATCCTCTCACTAAAGTGGGGGCTAAATGTGCCGTAGAAAAATGGCTCCTTGTAATTTTCATGGCCTTTTAGGTCTTGTTTCATGGTGTTTGTCTATTTTTATTTGATTTTATGTTGCAACATGGCTTGAACATGCCTTTTTAGGTACTAAAATTTAAAGAATGATGTCTTGTGAAGGTGTTACATGAAGTGTTGTAAGCATTTCTACATTCTTCTATACTCTATTAATTACAATTCACCTAAAAATCACCTTTTTTTTCATCAACAAGTCCTATTTTGAAGTATTGTAAAGTCTTGTAACAAACTTTTATGCTTTTCTAGGCACATCTTCACTATTTATATTTTTCATGCTTTATTTGGCTCCTTTATGGTCTCATATGCTTAATTAAGTGTATTTTTGAGTATTATCCCAACAAACAACATTAAATACAACATATTTCCCGAAACACATTTTCAGGTCCTATGTGGGACCATTCACCATGGGTGGAAAATGAGTCCCCCTTGGCTCCAAATTCAAAATATTTTAAATTTCCTTTTGGGATTTTATTTGAAAACACTTAATGTTGGCCTGTGATGAGGTATGAATGGGTAACTAAGGCAAAAATGGGTACAAATAACTAATTTTTACCTCATTTTACATCTCCTACAATCCCCATTCATTAAGTTCACTTATTCACCTATTCATTCAAGTATTCAAGCATTTTACATCTTTTCAAGCACTATTCAAGCACTTTGAAGCAACCATTGACATTACTCCAGACTTGCATAATCAAGGGTTTGACCTAGGTGTGCAAATTTGACAAGATTTTTGGTGTTGAAGATTGGTTTACAATCAAGTCAAGTCTATTTTAAGCTTGGAGAAGATTTCTTGTCCATTTCCTGTAGAATTGAGTTCGACAACCCGACATTTAGTGATTTCCAAATTTGGTGTTGCAGAGTTGTCTCCTAATTTTTCATAAATTTTTGAAAATATTGACTCGCCACCTGTGGTGAATAAGTCTCACCTTAGGACTAAAAATCTGAATTTTGTCAGATTCTGGATCCTGATAGGCAGAAACTTGTTTCCGACAGTTTTTCACTAGGAGGAGGACTAATTTACCACCCTAGGTGAGTAAGTCACACTGTGAAAAATCAGTGACTTCATCTACCATCCACAAAATTCCAGATTCATCATACTTCACCTAGGTGCACTCTGATTTAACTCATCTTATTTTGTTCTACATATTTTCTTCATTTACTTCATTGTTTGCATATCACAATGTGTTTTCAAACATACCTTTAATTTTACTTTTGCATTCATTTTCATTCATTTAGATCATTCAATTACATTTAGTTAACTTCATTTACGTTAGACAACATTGCACATAACATAATTTGAATGAATCATTAACATTTTTTCTCCTATCTCTCTCCTTTTAGGTGAAAAACCCTAGAAGAGAAAGAGTAGCCCATAGGAGCCAAAAATCAATGGTTCATGCATATTTACAAAGTAGAACATGTGATTAATTGTTCCAAATAAAATTGGACATAGAATGTTGGAAGCGGCTTTACATTTCATTCCCCTATTTTAGCTCAAACTGAATATCTTCAATACATAATTAATAAATATTTTTGTAAAATTGCATTTAGACAAGGTTTCCTTTGGGTTATTTTTAATGAGTTATAGAAATAGGTGTCTATGATAATTGTGATGTGAATATAGAGAAATACAATGGAGTCCCTTATGTGTACTAAGATACACAATTGTTATGTTTCATTTTACATATGTATATACACACATATGAATGATTGGTTATTATTAAGTTTATAATTTGATTATGTGTGTGTAAATATATATGTATATGTATATATATATGTGTGTGTGTGTGTATGTAAATATGTATATGTATATATGCATATATATGTATGTATATATTTATACATACATACTTACTTACATACATACATATATATAATTTTACATAACAAAATATTTATAATAATGTGAATAATCAAAGAATTTAAATTCTTAAAGACTTTAGTCTTTCATTCTCAGTTGAAAAAATTTCAGTCTATGACACATGCTCTATAATTAAAATGATTCTAAATTTGATATAAAACTTTTACAATTTTTTTTTAAAAACCATCTATTATAAAAAATAGAAAGTAGAGAACATGTTCGTGTTACCTCATATTATATGTCCTAAGTTCTGGTAGTCATATTGACTAGAAGCCATAAGCATAGGCGCGAGATAATGATGGTTGAGCAGTTGCGTGTATGGGAAGCCAAATTTCCTTTTCACTAATTCTCATTGGAATTTTCAAGAAACCGAGTCTATTCCCTGTTTCGAATCGACCGTAACACTGATAAATATAATCTGAATATAATCCTACTTTCTCGCACGTGCCAAAGCCAGTCCAGAGTCGGGGAATATGATCAGTTTTAATATAAGCGCGGGTCAAGCGCGTTATCCTACTCATTACCCATTACAATTTGTAAACTATAAATACTTTCAAACTGATGACTTTCGCCAAGGTTTACATTATTTTATAGCAGAAGGAATATTGGGAATGGACTTTGGTTTCCCTCGTGCGTGAAACTACGCTTTTGTTTAATTAATTTCTCTCTTATTTTGAAAGTAACCAATCTGCTCTTAATAAGTGAAGCTTCTTCTACATCCTCTTTCCGGCTCTCCATGGAACTTTACATGAAATATTAAATATGGGTATATATAAATGCACAGAGCTCCGTTAAAGACATCCTCACTGAAGATGAAGAAGAATGGCTGAAGGACTATATACTTCATTCTTCCGCGACTCCTCTTGTTCTAAACATGATTTGCCTGGTGCTGTTACATATGACTGCGGTCCCCTGAAGAGTTCCTTCCACAACAATCTGTATGAGGAAAATGCACAACAGCTCATTCTACAATTAGAGGAAGAAATCAAACGCAAAAGGAGAAATCGGAGTACAATCTTATCTGAAAAGAAAAGGAGGATAAAGATGAGACACTTGTTCTCCACTTTACAACCTCTGCTGCCCGTTTCCACTACTGACAAGGTAATTTAATGACAGTTTTTATCTCCCTTCCTCATTCTGATCGCTGATTGTGATCGCAAAAATGGAAAGATAAGAAAAAACTGCACATTTATTTTCAAAATTCATACAAATTTCCACTGAGGTATTCTTATTTTGTGTTGAATATAATTATTTCAACATGGCACTCTCATTTCAGGAAGGGATTATAAAAACAATCTGTGTGTTGATTACAACTTACCTGTTTCTAAGAGCCAACGCTCTTTCGACTGGTATTAATCTTATGAGCTTATGGTGTTTCAGGTTGCAAGATATTGTATAATAGAAGAAACTAGCAAATATATTCAGAATCTCCAAAATAAAACCGAAGAGCTGCAGAAGAAAAGGGCCTATTTATTGGCGACAAAAGGGTCATTAAATGATCGTAGTTCATCAGCCATCGACAGAGAGTCCAAAAGTCTTAATTTATGTATAGATGTTATAGTAGTGAAACAGTAATAATAGGAATTAGTGCCTCAAGAATGCCACGCTCTCTCTGCAAGATTTATGAAGAGGTTGAAGCTCATGCTTTGGAAATACAGAATGGAGATGTTTACAGAGGGGACTCCATTGTCTTTCTCTATATCCACGCCAGATTAGTTGTAGACATCGATTGTCATAACTCATTACAAATAACCCAAATGAAACCTCGTTTGAACGCAAATTTACAAAATATTTATTAATTATGTATCGAGGATATTCAGTTTGAGCTAAAATAGAGGAAAGAAATGTAATGCTGCTTCCACCGTTCTGTGTGCAATTGAGGATATAAGATTTTTATAAGAGTTTTATATCAAACTCAGAATCATTTACTATTTTAGTTATGGAGTATCTGTCATAGATTGAAATTTTTTTTAAGAATTTTAGTTTTTTTTTATAATTCATATTATTATAAATTTTTTGATATAAAATTATATTTTTTAATATTTTTGCTATTTTTCTTTTTGTTATAGATGAAAATAAGAAATATTAGTTTATTTATCTGTTATAGATTGAAAAAGTTTTTAAGAATATTAGTTTTTTGATAATTCATATTATTATAAATATTTTGATATAAAATTATATTTTAAATATTTTTGTTATAGATGAAAAGAAGAAATATTAGCTTATTTAAATAAATAAAATTATTTAATTGATATAGATAGAAGAATTAATGAGAAAAATATAAAATAGAAAGATAGAAATGGATTAGTCATTTTTAAGTGTCTACATTAATTATATAATATAAAAAAAAAGATTATACCATAAAAAATAGAATTCATCATATTCTATTTTTCATAAAAGATACAATTATCCCTTAAATTCTTTAATATTGTGGAGGGAGACTCAACGGAAATGGAGGAGCAAGTGAATTGATTATTTGATTTTATTAAGAGGGATTCTCATGATATAAAGTTCATTCTATTTTAGATTGTTGTGAATTATGTAGAAATCAAGCTTTATCTATTCTTATTTAATTCATTATGGCTACAAAAATGATAAAAGAGTACTTAAAATCATTCCTTACAACCTCCCCATATGAGAGAATGCTAAAAGTATAGCCACCCCTAAAAAAAAATAAGGTGTACATACTTAATGCAAAGTTTACAAGTACAAATCTTGAATCAACCATTTATAACACGTCAATCTTGTAAATTTCTACAAAATGACATGCAAAATAAATGATGATATTATAAATATAATCTTTATGATTTTTGGATAAATTTAAAAATAAAATTAACTAATTTTTATATCTTGGAAAAAAATTATTCCCTATTAAAGAAAAATAAAATAGGGGATTTAAAAAATAATTATAATCATAAATAGAAAAGCTAAAAAAATGTGCATCAATTCCTAGTACTTGAAAAGAGATTTTTGACACTTACAAGAAGTGAAAATTTTGACATCTTGTGTGAAAGCTATGGGCCATTGAAAAGTATCCTTTTTATGCATTAAAAAAACATTGATGGCATGACTAGTAGTGGCATCGCTAGATTGATATGATATAATGTGGTGACACTATAGTGGTATGAAGTTTGGTAACACTTGGGCTATGTGATAGGGAAATGGTGGCATGTTAGTAATTGGTAGAGTAGATGGTGCCACTATGTTTAATCCCCGAATGAGTTAGGTGCATTTTGGCATTGAGTTCCACATGACCACCCATTCTACTCTACCCATACATATCAACATTGTGTAGGCTAATATTTGACATTAGTCCATCTACAATCTTTAGATAAACTATTAAAAATGAAAAATAATTCAAAATAGAGCTATACCAAAGTTGAAATAAGCCTTGTATTACCATGGAAACTAAGAAAGATCACATCGAATATAATTTTTAAGACATATGAATCCATATAACCAATAATGGAGAATCCCAAAATACCTCCATGTATCAGTTTCAACAAACCTTATCAATTTTACTATTGATCCATATATTTTGAAACTTCTATATATAATGGTGAGGTTAATATTTCTTAAAGATACTATGTGTGAGAGAAGTTGACAACAATTCCTCAAACAAGGGAAGGGGCTTGTATATTTAGAGCTTTGATACCATGTTAAAATCACCAAGAAAACCATAGGCTCAGAAGATCCTTGGAAAACTAAATAAACCTTCTACAAGGAGATAATGAAAAGAAAGGTCATAATATTAAAATTCTACAAAATATGTGTAAAATGTAGAATATGCTCATTGGATATGTAGGACAGGGAGGAAGAAGGAAGGTAGGAATAGCTATATAAAAGTGTTGGTATGTGGCAACTAATCATGCTATACTGTACACCCCAGTTAAAACAACAATTAGAAAATTCATTTGCTATGAAGGATTTGGGGGCAACAAAGAAAATCCTTGGTATGAAGATTACTAGAGATAGGAAAAACATTTTTTTTTTTTTATCTCAGGCTGATTATGTTGAGAAGGTGTTGTAGAGATTTCATATGGAAAATGCAAAAGTTGTCAACACACCTTTGCCCAGTCATGTTAAATTGACTAAGGATATGTGTCCAAAGACACAAGAGGAGGAAGAAAAAATGTCCAAGACACCATATGCTTTAGTTGTAAGTAGTTTAATGCACACCATGGTATGCACAAGACCAGCTATTGCACATGCTGTAGGAGTTGTTAGCAGGTATATGAGTCATCCCGGTGTTGAGCATTAGAATGTGGTAAAATGGATTCTTAGGTACTTGAGGTACATCCAATAAATGTTTATGTTTTGGGGGCTCTAATACTGATTTAAAAGGCTATGTTGACTCAGATTTGGTAGGGGATATAGATACTAGGTGGAGTACCATAGGCTATGTATTTACAATTGGTGGGACAACAGTGAGTAGGATTTCTCATTTGCAAAAGGTGGTTTCTTTATCCACCATAGAGGTAGAGTATGTTGTTGCAAAAGAGGCAACAAAGGAGATGATATGGTTGCAAATTTTCATGGAAGAGTTGGGAAAACAACGGGTCTGAAAATTACTTGTTTACAGATAGCCAGAGTGCTATACATCTTGCCAAGAATTCTGCCTTGCACTCTAAAACAAAACACATACAATTAAGATATCATTTCATTCAGTCAGTGTTGGAGGATGGACATGTCAAGCTGGACAAGATACATACAGATGCCAATTTAGTAGATATGTTTATGAAGGTAGTGATAAGGGAGAAGCTAAGCTCCTCTTTAGTTTCGGTTGGCCTGCAAAGTTGAATTTAGTTATAACAAACCAATAGGGTCCAAGGTACTTATTTCTAGTGGGAGTTGTAAGTGCAGCAGTGTCATCCAGGATCAGTCTCCAAGTGGGAGATTGTGTTGGTGTAGAGCCTAATCAGTCTCCAAGTGGGAGATTGTGTTGGTGTAGAGCCTAATCAGTCTCCAAGTGGGAGATTCTTGGTATGTGGTGATTGATCATGCTATACTCTACACCCCAACACATATCCTCGCCGGGTCTGGGGCCAGGCCTTGGGTAGGGGTTCGAGGGTGATAGCCCCTAAGAATTTTTTTCCCATTTTTTTGTGTCGTCACTGAAAAAGGAAAAATCACCGAAAAAGAAAAAAATGACTTTGTAAAACCCTGATTCTGAAAGCTTCTAAAAAAGCTTGTTATAAGGGGTTGGGATGGGGGTTACAGTATGTAGAAAAAGTGATTATTCACAAGATTTTAATATGTTTTGCACTAGATAATAAAATCATTGGATGGTTGCAGTCTTGTGGATGTAGCCCGGATTGGGTGAACCACATTAAAGTCTTTGTGTTGTCTTGTTTCTACTATAATTTTCTATGTGTTTTATTTCTTTGTTTTATTGATCAAATATACATTTAACTATTAGATATCTGCCTTCTAACCCTAACAAAAAGTTTACATAGACATTGTATTAGGATGGAAACTAAGAAATATCATATGGAATAACATTTTTAAGACTATATGGATCTATACAACCAATAATGGAGAATCCCAAAATACATCTATGTATTAATTTCAACAATTATTATCAATTTTACTATTGACTTGTATATTTTGGAACTTATAGAAATAATGGTGAGGTTAGTATTGCTTAAAGATATAGTGCATGAGAGTAGTTGAAAAAAATTCCTCAAACAAGAAAGCACTATAACTAATGCTCATAGCTTTGTAAGTGAAAATTCCTATGTTCAAAAAGAGAAGGGTAGGAATTAATAATCTCCATGGTAGACAAGAAAGCACTTATTTGATGGAAGAATACCTCCTTTGATAAAACATCCCCATCAATAGTGTAAAAGTACATGAGAGTATCAAGGATGAAAGAATCACCAATTGAAAAGTATGGGAACATATCAAAATATGGAACATAATAATGTACAAAGGATAGGGAAAATGGGTTATGAAAATCCATGGCATGAAATATATTATAGAGCACAAACCAAGGGTGGGTGAGAGAGTTCAAAGAAAATTTAACAATGTAAAGCCAAACCCTAATAAGGATATGCTGACAAGACTCATCTATGTAGGAGTTTTGAGTTCACCACAAAATGTAATGAATAAATACATACTTAAAAGTCTATATTAATTACATAAATAGCCAATTAAATAATCATTTTACCCAAATTTTAGAAGCTAAGATTGACACCACATAATATAATTAGAATGAAAAATTTAAAATTACAAGAGTATTTAGCTCTAGATTCAATGAAGAGACTATTGTCATAGATGTCAATAATTAATGCACCATTATATTATAAAATTAAAGCCTATTAGGTGATCATTATATAATTAGGAATTGATATTAAAAAATTAAAGCCTATTAAGTGATCATTGTAGAATTAGGAAATTGACTATATTTTTTTTCATTTTCATTTTTGTGGGTGCAAAAGTGATCCTTGCAAGTGAATAAATCAACCTACATGCAGAATAGAACATGTAGTCATGGATCTAATATTATTTGTTTTAGGTTCCAACCTCTTTGACTTTGTGTCTTTGATATGTATCTAGGAAAATGTTGTATAGAAACACTACTTGTAAGCTTGCTAGGTGAGGGTCTAGTTATCCTTAGTTATGCCTCTTGGTGAATGCATGTAATGATGATGAACCAATATCAAAGACAACATGTCAACATGCAATATTCTTATAAGATAATGTAAATGATATAAGTTTTGATGTTAAAAGATTCTTCTTTTAAATATATGTGTATGTTAGATTCTATCTATTCTAAATATTTTAAATGAATCAGGGTTGGTCCTTTAATACCTCACCTTGATGCGTAATTTAAAATAATTTATGTTCTAGTTAGCTTAGAAAAATGAGTAAGAAAAGGGAATATACATCCAATTTCAAAATTTAAAATTAAAAGTTCAAAATTCATGTCTCCAAACATAAATATAACTTAATTCAATTCTACATTCACATATCTAAACTAAAGTGACAAACAATAAATATTAGTGAACTCACAATCTTAAAATGTTTAAAATTGTAATAGAACTAAGATAATTACTTGGAACCTTCAACTCAATCATACAACATATTACACTCTATATATATATATACACACAGTCCTATTAACCTGGTATGGTTGCTATTGTGCAATAATTGAATTTTTTTAAATTTTATCTTACAATTTATGAGTTAATATTTTGTAAATTTTTTCTTCACAATGTGACAATATTGTTTCACCAATAGGCGTGCCAGGGCCAATTATTTTTCTACAGATATAATTAGTTTCTGTGCATAGTTTAGAATAGGTGATCATTTTGTTTCAAATAAAAATTAGACACAGAACGTGAGCCGTTTAAGATCTAGCTCGAACAGTTCACCACCCTTTCAATCCAATTACTCGCATTAAGCATCCCCCTCCCCCATCAATGCTCATGTACAATTGTGTTTAATGCACGTCCCTTCCCATTACCTCCACAAAATGCCATGCAAATTCTAAGCATTTCTTCGTTGAATGCTCATGTTACCTCACACAACTTGCAATATTTTGACCCTTTCTTTCTACCATCTTCTTAACTCTTTTTTGCAAATGGACCAAAAGGTGTTTTTTTATGGTCTTTGCAACTTCAATCCCACCACCACTACATGTTATGCTTGGATATCAGTCTCGCTTCAACCAATTTCTAGTACATATTATGCTCTGATAGAGGTCTACCTTCAAGCTCGAAGATGCTTCCACCTTCATTCTTTGACACCATTCTAGTTTCCCAATTTGGTAGGTAAACACAAATGCAACCTGTTTTTTAGTTTGCATGTAAGTTTTCTAGTTTACAGTCTTGATATGTATGTATTTTTGGTTTGCATTCTTTGAATGCATATATTCTGGTTTGCATATGTCAAACATGCAAGTGTCATCTAGTGGGTTTGATATATGACCAATAATAATGACACCCATTCGACTCGAGTGTGGTTCTAGCCTCACTAAGGCCTTACCAGTCTCCATTTTCTTTTCTTTTTTTTCTATAGGATTTTACTATGCTCTGTGTTAATATTTCTTAGATTATGAGGTGAGGGTGCTTTTCTAGGAACTAATAGGTGTTTTATGAACACTATAAAATCTATGTCCATAAACACACTAAACATTTATAGGAAATTAATCTTATGTTCAAGCATCATTTTTGTTTATGTAATGGGTTTACATTGTTCAATTTAGTTAGATAAACATTGTTGGTTTTTTCGGTGCCATAGATAAATTTCGGGGTGTTCTCTTTTTCATAGATTTGGCTTTATGAATTTAGTTAGATAAATATTGTTGGTTGTTTTGTTTCCATAGATAAATTTGGGGGTGTTCTCTTTTTCATGGGTTTTGCTTCAACAATTAGGTCTAATAAATATTGTTGGTTTTTCCGGTGCCATCGATAAATTTG
The DNA here is from genome assembly GCA_007258455.2 of Sequoia sempervirens. Classification (NCBI taxonomy): domain Eukaryota; kingdom Viridiplantae; phylum Streptophyta; class Pinopsida; order Cupressales; family Cupressaceae; genus Sequoia; species Sequoia sempervirens. Next base: position 15,602,025 of record VDFB02271358.1, on the reverse strand, counting down.
GGGGTGTTTTCTTTTTCATAGGTTCCACTTCATCAATTCAATCAAGTCAATATTATAGGTTTTTTCGATGCTATGGATAAATTGTGGCATGTTCTCTTTTTCATATGTTTTTCTTCATCATTTCAATCAGAGAAATATTGTAGATTTTTTCTATGCCATAAATAAATTTGAGGGTATTATCTTTTTCATAGGTTATGCTTCATCAATTCAATTAGATAAATATTGTTGGTTTTTTAGTACCATAGATAAATTTGGGAGTGTTCTCTTTTTCGTAGGTTCTGTTTCAACAACTCAGTTAGATAAATATTATTGTTTTTTTTGGTGCCATAGATAAATTTGAGGGTGTTATTTTTTCATAGGTTTTGCTTCATCAATTTAGTTAGGTAAATATTGTAGGTATTTTAGTTGTCATGGATAAATTTGGGGGTGTTCTCTCTTTCATAGGTTCTGGCTCACCATCTCATGCTACAAAAAAAAAACCAAATCCTAACACAGAAATTGCAAAAGCTTTGATACCACTTGTGGAAATGAAAATGTCAAACCCACAAACCAAATAATATTGTAGCATAAGTTAGTTCCAAAGAAATAATGAAAAAAATGAAATGAAATAACAAAATAATAGACAAGATACAAATTTTTGTGGTAAAACCTTGACAATATGTCATAGAAACATCCACGGGGCAAAGTGTCAGTATTCTTATTGCTAATAGAAACATATTATAATCTTCACACAACTACTGCTATTCAATTACAATTCATTACATTGATTTTTCCTTCAAGATAACAAGATATATATAATATCTTCAAGATAACAACCATTATCAAACTTAGAAATTTTTTTTTTATTTTATTGCTTTGTTTCTATTGTTTTATCTTTTTGTTTTATTTCTTTATCTTTTTCAAAGATGAGATTTTTCTTTATTTCTATTATTGTTGTCATTATCCAACAATACATATGTATATAAATGGGCTTTAGGAAAATTCACCGCCAAAAATTCATCGACAAAAATTTCACTGTCAACAATTCACAACGAGAAAATTCACTGCCACCAGCAATTCACCGCCATGGAAAATTAACCACCAAAAATTCATGCAATTAATTTTTTGCTTGGTGAATTGTCATGACGGTGAATTTTACCATGGTGAATTGTTGGCAGTGAATTTTCCGTCGGTAAATTGCTCGCGGTGAATTTGCTATGCCATATAAATGATTTGTTATTATTAAGTTTACAATTTGATAAAAAATAAAAATATATCAAAAAATTATATTTTTTACATAACAAAATATTTATAGTAATGTAAAAAATTAAAATTTTAAAATTCTTAAAGACATCAATTTTGATTCTCAATTGAAAAAATTTCAATCTATGACGCGTACTCCATAGTTAAAATATTTCTAAATTTGATATAAAACACATAACAAAATATTTATATTAATATGAAAAATGAAAATTTTAAAATTCTTAAAGACTTTGGTCTTTGATTCTCAGTTGAAAAAATTTCAATCTATAACATGTGCTCCATAATTAAAATATTTCTAAATTTGATATAAAACTGTTATAAAAATCTTTAAAAAATCATCTAATAATTAACCATCAGCTATTATAAAAAAATAGAATATAAAGAACATCTTCGTGTTACCGCATATTATGAGCCGGCATAACCGGCACACTCTAAGCCCTGACAGCTTAGGTGCCTGGCCCATTCACCTGACATTTTCGTACCTATGAAATCCACGTTTCCGCTTTTCACAGAGTCCGTTAAACTTTGTTCCTCCGTTTTCACATTTAAAGTTTTTAAACTCCCAATACCATGCGGTAATGAATATGGTGGAATTTTATCTTATAAATACTCCGCTGAAGTAATAATATATCAAACATATTAAAGTAGAACGCTCAAACATATGGGCTTATTCTATAGGTAATAATAAATTTGGTGAAATCTTATCTTATAAATACTCCAAAGTAATGGTATTGCACATCATTTTAAAGAAGAAATGTATGAGATTAATTAGGTGTTAGCGTGTTTAAATAGAGATGCCCTCTATAAAGGTGTTTAAATAATTTAAAATTTAAAATTTAATAAAATCATTTAATAATAAATATACATAAGAAAAGATGATGAAAAAATTTACAATTAAAAAAATATTTAATCATAAATATATTATTATTAAATATTCAGTATATTATTAAAATATATTATATGATTTATTTAATATATACATATAATACACAGATGTATGATTTGCAGTTATTGTGCATTTCAATAATGTAGTTACATTTTTTTTTTGTTATTATTGTAACTATTGTTGTTATTATTATGACAAAGTATTTTGATGTAATCTTATAATTTATGAAAATAGTAAGAAAATTTCTAAATTTTATATTTCTTTATTAACATAATTATTCATTTTTATTATGAATTTTGATGTATAAGTTGTAAAGAAATATGAGTTTTTAAAAGTTATAATTAAAATATTTAAATCTATTTTTTTACATAAACAATTAGTAGGGTTATTGCAATGATATCAAAATTGTGATTGTGTCATCCTACAAATCATGGAGTCACCATATCATGTTGCAAGTTTCAATATATATGAAACTATACTTAGAGGGATTCAAAGAGAGATTATCTTTCTGCACTTCAAGGAATTATATTGAGATCATTAGTAGAAGAAATTACTGTAAGGTTTGTAAATTACTAGAATCTATCAAAATATTTGAAGGCAACTTCGTCATTTCAAAAATATATAGAATTTTCTTTCCCAAACTACCTGAAATGGATAAAAACATAAAGTGGACAAATATAAAAAAGGAAGAGTCACAATTAGTACTGACATATAAATTTTCAAAACACTATATTTGAACAACTCAAAGGAAGAATCACATAAGAAGAGACATCATGCATCCACTAGAGGATCACACCTCCAATTATTACAAAGAAAATGAATGCATATAGTAGAAATAATTTGAGAAAAAATAAACTTTTCTTTTGTAATGAACCTTGGGAGTTAAGTCATGGATATCAAAGAAAAAATGAAATAATTCTAAAAGAAGATTTATGAGTTTAATAGTTTGAAATATTTTATATTTTTATGTTATTGTTATATTTTTATTTAAAAATTATTTTTTCACAAATCATTTTAATAAGTGTTATTGGAATTAGTCTTTGTTGTAATATGTTAAAAAATACATTTCATACTAATCAATTAAAAGTAATTGCAAATATTGATTGTTATTTTATTTTATTCATATAAGAATTATTTCAAATTAAAAAAGAAAATTATAAATAAAAATAATTCTTGACTAAATAAAGTAAAATTAAAATTTTGTATAGTTGTAAAGTAAAAAAGATAAATCTTAAGTAAACAAAAGTAAGTATGAAATACTAAATGAAAAATAATGTATATTGTTGTATTAACAATTTTAATTAATATATTTATATGATTTGGATAATAATATTATATAAATATATTATCATAAAAAACATTTAAAGCATTCAAACATAAAAAAATATATTTAAAGAAATTAAAAATATAATATAATTCAAATATAATTTATTATATACTTTTTTTTTAATTTATAAAACTTTTTTCATCTTTCTCCATATACATTTAAATTATATTTATTATTAATTTTTTTTTAATTGTATAACCTTTTCATCATTTTTTAATATATTTATTATTAAACGAATTTTTTAAATAATTATTTTAAATTTAATATTATTTAAACTGACTTAACACCTATTTATTCTCCTACGAATAAGCGATTTCTGCTTTAATATGTAAAGATATATTATTACTTCAGCGGAATATTCTGTAAGATCAAATTCCACCATATTTGTTCCGGCATGGAATGTTGAGTAAAATAATCTTTAAACGTGAAAATGGGGGCTCTAAAAAAACAGAAACGTGGATTTGATAGGGTACAGAAATGTCAGGGAATGGGCCAGGCCACTTAAAGCTGTCAGTGCTTAGAGTGTGCCGGTTAAGCCCGGCCTCATATTATATGTCCTAGGTAATTTCTGGTAGTCATATTGACTAGAAGCCATAAGCATATGCGCCAGATAACGATGGTTGAGCAGTTGAGTGTATGGGAGGCCAAATTTCCTTTTCACAAATTCTACATTGGAATTTTCAAGAAACCCAGTCTATTCCCTTTTTCGAGACGACCATAGCACAGATAAATATATTCTGAATATAATCCTGCTTTCTTGCACGTGCCCAAGCCAGTCCAGAGTTGGGGAATGTGATCAGTTTTAATATAAGCGCGGCTCAATCACGTTATCCTACCTACTCATTACCCATTTCAATTTGTAAGTTTAAATACTTTCGAGCTAATGACTTTCGCCAAAGGTTTAAATTATTTTATAACAGAAGGAATATGCGGAATGGACTTTGATTTCCCTCGTGCGTGAAACTACGCTTTTGTTTAATTTAACTTTTCTTTGTTATTTTCAAAGTTAAACCAATCTGCTCTTAAGAAGTGACGCTTTTTCTAGAGCCTTTTTACTATCTGGCTCTCCAAGGAACTTTACATGAAGCTTCTTACGGGGAAACAAAGGGAAAATATAACATATGGGTATATATAAATGCACAGAGCTGCGTAAAAGATATCCTCACTCAATAAGAATGGCTGAAGGACTGTATACTTTACTCTTCCGCGACTCCTCTTGTTCTAAACATGATTTTCCTGTTGCTGTTACACATGACTGCGGTCCCCTGAAGCGTTCCTTCGACAACCTCCTCATATTAGAAAATGCTAAAAGTAGAGCCACCCCTGAAAAAAAAGTCTACATACTTAGTGCAAAGTTTACAAGTACAAAGCTTGAATCAATCATTTATAACACAATAATTTTATAAATTTCTACAAAATGACATGCAATTTTCTTTTTTTAATGATATTATAAATATAATCTTTATGATTTTTGGATAAATTTAAAAAATAAAACTAACTGATTTTGATATCTTGGAAAAAATTTATTCCCTATCAAAGAAAAAATAAAATTGGGGATTTAAAAAATATTTATAGTCATAAATAGAAAAGCTAAAAAATTGTACATCAATTCCTAGTACTTGAAAAGAGATTTTTGACACTTATAAGAAGTGAAAATTTTGGCATCTTGGGTGAAAGCTATGGGCCATTGAAAATTCTCCTATTTATGCATTCAAAAACATCGATGGCATGGCTAGTACTGACATCATTAGATTGAGAAGAGCTACTGTGGTGGCACTGTAGTGGTAGGAAGTTTGATAACACTTGGGCTATGTGATAGGGAAATGGTGGCATGTTAGTAATTGGTAGATAAGTTGGTTCCACTATGCTTAATCCCCCAAGGGTTAGGTGCATTTTGGGGTTGAGTTCCACATGACCACCCATTCTACTCTACCCATAGACATCAAAATAGTGTAAGCTAATATTTAACATCACTCTACCTACAATCTTTAAATAAACTATAAAAAATGAAAAACAATTTAAAATGGAGTTTTACCAAAGTTGAATAAGCCTTATATTAGCATGGAAACTAAGAAAGATCACATGGAATATAATTTTTAAGACTATATGAATCCATATAACCAATGGTGTTGGAGGATGATTCGACGAATGGAGGCTATGTTGACTTAGATTTGGCAGGGGATATAGATACCAGACGGAGTACCACAAGCTATGTATTTACAGTTGGTGGGACAACAATGAGTTGGATTTCTCGGTTGCAAAAGGTGGTTGCTTTATCCACCACGGAGGCAAAGTATGTTGTTGCAATAGAGGCGACAAAGGAGATGATATGGTTGCAACTTTTCATGGAAGAGTTGGGAAAACAATGGGCTAAAAATTACTTGTTTACAAACAGTTAGAGTGCTATACATCTTTCCAAGAATTCTGCCTTGCACTCTAAAATAAAACACATACAGTTGAGATATCATTTCATTCGGTTAGTGTTGGAGGATGGACATGGAAAGTTGTACAAGATACATACAGATGCCAATCCAAGAGATATGATTATGAAGGCAGTGATAAGGGAGAAGCTGAGCTCCTTTTTAGCTTTGGTTGGCCTTCAAGGTTGAATTCAGGTATAACAAAGCAACAGGGTCCAAGGTGCTTATTTTCGAGTGGGAGTTGTAAGTGTAACTTAGTGTCGTCCAGGATCAGTCTCCAAGTGGGAGATTGTTGGTATGTGGTGACTAATCATGCTATACTGTACACCCCAACATGTATCATCACCGGGTCTGGGGCAGGGCCGGGACCTAGGTAGGGGTTTGAGGGCGGCAACCCTTGAGAATTTTGTTTTTCCCATTTTTTTACGTCGTCATTGAAAAAGAAAAAAATGACTTTGTAAAACCCTAATTTTGAAAGCTTTTGAAAAAGCTTGTTATAAGGGGTTGGGATGGGGGTTACAGTATGTAGAGAAAGTAATTATTCTTGAGATTGTAATATTTTTTTCACTGAATAATAAAATCATTGGATGGTTGTAGTCTTGTGGATGTAGCTTGGATTGGGTGAACCACGTTAAATTCTTTGTGTGTCTTGTTTCTACTATAATTTTCTATTTGTTTTATTTCTCTATTTTATTGATCAAATCTACATTTAACTGTTAGATATCCGCCTTCTAACCCTAACAAAAATTTAACATAGGCATTGTATTAACATGGAAACTAAGAAAGATCACATGGAATAACATTTTTAAGACTATATGGATGTATACAACTAATAATGGAGAATCCCAAAATACATCTATGTATTAATTTCAACAATTATTATCAATTTTACTATTGATTTGTATATTTTGGAACTTCTAGAAATAATGGTGAGGTTAGTATTGCTTAAAGATATAGTGTGTGCGAGTAGTTGAAAAAACTCCTCAAACAAGAAAGCACTATAACTAATGCTCATAGCTTTGTAAGGGAAAATTCCTATGTTCAAAAAGAGAAGGGTAGGAATTAATAATCTCCATGGAAGACATGAGATCACTTATTTGATGGAAGAATACCTCCTTTGATAAAACATCCCCATCAATAGTGTAAAAGTACATGAGAGTATCAAGGATGAAAGAATCACCAATTGCAAAGTATGGGAACATATCAAAATATGTAACATAATAATGTACAAAGGCTAGGGAAAATGGAACATGAAAATCCATGGCATAAAATATGATATAGAGCACAAACCAAGGGGTGGGTGAGAGTTCAAAGAAATTTAACAATGTAAGGCCAAACCCTAATAAGGATATGTCAACAAGACCTATCTATGTAGGATTTTTGAGTTCACCATAAAATGTAATGAATAAATACATACTTAAAAGTCTATATTAATTACATAAATATGCAATTAAATAATCATTCTACCCAAATTTCAGAAGCTTAGTTTGACACCACATAATATAATTAAAATGCAAAATTTAAAATTACAAGAATATTTAGCTCTAGATTCAATGAAGATACCATT
>VDFB02271358.1:15522029-15594483 GCA_007258455.2 Sequoia sempervirens | reverse complement strand
TTGAATCTATTTGTATATGGTGTCAAGGATTTCTAAGAAACTTTTTTAAGCTATGGTTTATAAAAACTTTGAAAGCTTGACACCTTTTTATGCCACTGTCCTATATGGTATACTTGTTACAGTCATAGAGAAGGCTGAGTGTATAGTGCATTTTAGAGTTTCCTATGGTTAATGATTGCAACAAAATTTCAAGAATCATATGTTGAATTGTATTTCATGCCATTTAAACTATGTTTAAGGTCTGGGAGGGTCCTTTGATATTGCATGACAAAATAGATAGAAGAGGACAATCTTAAGAAGTCTAAATAGGCATGATTGTTGAATGACAGTCATTATTTGGTGGTGTTTGTAGAATCTATGATCCTTTAGCTATGTAGGATCAAAAATTCTATAGTGAATCATGAAATTATACTATCCACTATTATGTGGTAGGCATGTTCCCTATGAATTATCAAGAATATAAAGGTCTGGTCCTAGTATTCAAATAAAGAGTATAATTCTTATCAAATATTCTATTGGTATGTAGGTATCCTAGTATTCAGAATTACTGGATTCAATAAATTACATAGATTATTTAGTGTTAGAGGCACTATTAGGCTAACATATATTATAGATTATAGATTATTTATGAGAGCTTGTGATTGATAAATCATTGGATATCAATCCTAGTGATACATCATTAATGGATTTCTGATATTAGCCTTATCAACACTCTAATGAAATCACCCTACAGGCTTCCACTTAATTTGTAGTATGATTAATAGACATAAAACATCAAAGAAATAGATAAAATAACTAGTAAAATAGAGCAAATAAACAATACACTGTTGCATAACATGATAATTCCTTTCGTGAAAATACAAACAAGTAGAAAAAATTTAGTAAAAGTATGCCTATGGCATCTCACTCACTATTCAGTGCTATTGCATGAATATTCTTCCATAAATATGGACTGCTTGTACAAACAACAATATAACTTCTCTTGTCACCTCTCTATTCTTTCAATCCACAAGTATCTACAACACATTGTCTGTTTCTTTAGTATGGCAATAAAAGTTCTCTTCTTAGCCAATTGAACTTGCATGAAGGGTATTCAATTACCTTTTATCCTTGTCTACCTTGCATCAATGGGAGACGGACTAATTGCCCTAGAATGGCAATGGTCACCCTTCCATAAATTCCCAATTATTGATATGGAAACCCAAACAAACTGCTCGCTAGCTCTAATGGCCTCCAACAGAGAATGCCAAGAGTTTTCTTCTTGCCTTCACAACTCCATGGAATGCAAACAGTCCTGGCTGAAGAAGAATAAAAATCCGCTTAACTAATGTTTGTCATCCTAGCACCACTAAGTGTGGGAAAACAGCAAGCATGACCCTTATCAAAGTCAAATAGTTTCCAACTAAGGAACAAAATTTTCCCTTTCATTGTCTTCCACATTGTATGGCTTTCAACATAATAATAGCTAAAACTACTTTGAAACAAATGAAAATATGGATGCTTGGTGCCACAAATCCACCAATAAAACTAGAAAACACATTTTCTCATTCATACACTTGTTACATATCATTTGAGCATACTCCAAATTTGTGCCATAAATCCACCAATGATGTTCCAAACCAGTGCCAAGGACTGGAAAACATATTTTCTCTATTCATACCCTCACTACATATCATTTGAGCATACTTCGAATTGCTGAAAGCAGAGTATCCCAATGATGATCTCAATAGAGAATCAATGCTCCATTAATCTACATGAAGTCACAAAACACTCGTCAAATGGCATCATGCCTTTTGAACAAGATTTAATACCTTCAGCAACCTTTTATCACCTCTAGAAGCCTGTAAGATGCCTATAGCAGATTACATGAAGCCTATAGCAGCCTGAATGATGCATTGTAGCAACATGCACAACACCTGTAGCAGATTACATGATGTCTGTATCGGCCTGCATGATGCATGTAGCAACATACACAACGCCTGTAGCAGACTATATGATGCATGTAGCAACATGTACAACACCTGTAGTTGCTTGAACAACACTTGTAGCATTGTTACTATTACAAGTGATCTACAAATGATCCTGCAGCATGTCATATACTTTTCATAGAGACAAATCCCCATAAGTCCCTACACTCATGATATTTTCCCATTCAAATGCAATGTGTTTAGACGTGGTCAAGAATCCTGGATCTAAGTTTGAGTCAGGCTTGGTAAGTCTGTAGTCATGATTTACTGACATGTTAGTCTCAATTGTACCTTGTCTTTATCACTGACATATAGCAAACAAGTCTATAGTTCTCCTTGCCATTCACACTAGTGCATTCTTTATTCCATGTCAATGATTTATCTAGATTAATGTGAACCACTAATTGTATCATTAAAATACCAAGAGTTTATGATGTTGCATCAATGCAGTGAAACATCCAATCTTGAAAAACAAATTGCAACTAAGATTATACTTCCCTCGATGACCTAAAGTACTTTGGTACCTTGTCACCTCCAATACATTTGTCTTTGTCACCCTGGTCTGTTGTTCGCTGTGGATGATCACAGTTGTTTTCTTCAATGTTGTCCGCAAATGGCTGCTCCTTTGGTCATGAGAACCATAATCTGCCTTGCAAATTTTTCCCTTAGAACTGTCATTGTACTTGGACCAATTATAATCTCTCTTAAGAATAGAGTTAAGTATTAGATCTTAAAGATAAAACAAAAGTTTATGCTTCATAGTTATCCTAAGCAACCTAGTCTCATCCTTTTCTTGCAAGACTAGGTATATTTTAAATACTATAGCTTAATTTATCATAGTCAAGATCCACCTAGTGATCAATTAAAATCATCCTTTAAGTTCCATATTTTAAATTTATTCTATGTGTTTTTGTGTAGGGGCTCAACATACAAAAACTAAAGTAGAAGTCGAGCCAAATTTAGATACTGGAGCAAATGAGGCTAAAGAACATATAGTTGATGTTAGGGAAGAGGCCCAAGTGCAAGGAATGAATATTGGAGAGGGATCAGGATCACTTCAGGATACCATCATGTATGTGCATATGAATATAGCTAAAGAGGTGAAGGGAAAAATTTCTTCTAGAAATTTAGATCATTTACTTCAAATGGATATGGAAAAATTGAAGTTTTAGGTTGAACAACCTAGAAATAGTACTAGGAGGTCAATGAACAAAACTGCAAAGCAAATAATTGCTCATTTCAATAACCTTGATACACTTGATCAAGCCCAACTATTATCAATTATACTACTAAGTAATGAGCTACAAGAGCCATTACAATTGTTGGGTGTAGATACAAGTACAAAAAAGAGGAAAGGTTCACACTTACAAAAAGACATTGTTGAAAATTTGAAAAAAAGGTTTAGGGTTCATTGGGAAACAATCTTGATCAGCAGATAAGGCAATTTCAAGAAGAGTCATATTGACATCAATTTTAAGTGGAAAAATGGCCAAAAAAAGACAAATCTCTTCACTTTCAACTGAGATTGGTTTCAGCAAAAAGACATTGACACAATATGTCAAAAGGAGAAAGATTCTTGATGATAGTACCTCAGAAGGCATTTGGGCAATTATGTGTAGAGCTCCTCGATCTGACAGGATTCAAGATGTTCTTAAGAACTTCATCTCAACCTTTTGGAATGATCATACACGTCCTTCATCAAATAGTAGAGATGTTATCAGACATAGGATTGGGCCCAATAATAATGAATTACATATAAAACATTGGCTAGACATAACACAACATGAGATGTATGTAATGTTTTTTAATTCAAATCCACATATAAAGATTGGGAAAATAACGTTTCAAAGGTTAAAGCCATACTATGTGAAAAAAAACAAGGTTTTGAAACTTCTTGTTGTCATTATCATATTGAATTTGATCTCTACTATCAAGTGTTCTGAAAGATTAGAGAAGAAAGTGATGGTATTCAAAATGCGCCTCCTAGACAAGCAAGTCAATTCATAGCATCCATCCTATGTGATAAATAAAATGATGATAATGCAACCAATCAAATAAGTTGCATACAAGGACACTGTGAAACATGTGGAAATTTGGCTAAAATTCCTTTGAGAGATGAAGATACTGACCTAAAAAAGTTGGTAAATTGCAAGAGTTACAAGTATATCAAGTTTCATACCAAAAGTGGCAAAGAATCAACAAGGTTAGATTATGTAGAAGAGGAGATACCTATTGGAACATTTATGGAAAAGTTTCGTAAATTGATACAACCATATATACAACATGCTTTCTTTTCTAAGTGGCAAGCACAACAGTTTCAGACATTAAGAGATACATTCCCACTTGGAACAATGTTATCAGTAGTTGACTTTGCAGAGAATTACTCTTTTGTACATCAAAAAGAGATTCAATCACAATATTATTTTTCAGAGCAGATCACTATTATGGTGCATGTGTGTTATCGACATGCACAAATGGATTTGGATGGTGTTGACAGTACATCTGAGGAATGAGTCATTAAGAAAGAATATCACTTCTATATTAGTGATGACAAAGAGCATGACACTCTATTTGTACAACATTGCTTCAAGAATTTTTTTGAATATTTGGCAATCAGGGGTGTCAAAATTGAAAAGCATTTTGTATGGTCAGATGGATGTGCTTCACAATTTAAATCTTCAAGGCCATTTTATGCACTTTGTAGATATCATCAAAATGACAACATACCACATGTTTGGAGCTTCTTTGAGAGTGGACACGGAAAGGGTGAACATGATGGTGCAGGAGCTTGCATCAAACATGCTCTAAGAAAGTATCAACTGAATTATGAAGGAGATCATATAAAAGAAATGCATGATGTTGTTGAATGGTGTCAAAAACACTTTGCATCAAATGAGGTTGGCACATCTTCAACAAACAACCGATCCATTCCACATAGAGTGTTTTGGGAGATATCAGGTATGTTTTTGTTTATATTTAAATCTTTAAATATACATATATGTTTACATTCAAGTTTATTTATTTTAGTTTGAATATATTTATATTAAATTATGATTTTTTAATGCAAAATTAATTTTTGTAGGTGTGGATAGAAGATCAATGCATGGATGCAAGAGGGTAGATAAAAAAAGATCTTTGCATTCTGTCATGAGTACAAATAGTTTCCTGTGGACATTGCAGACTAGGGATTACTCATGTTTTTGTTATGACTGCATTTTAGAAAACTATGATGAATGCAACAACCAACAACAAGGATATGTCAGTGGATGGAATATGGTGCCACTAGATGTTAGTGACACATACAATTAAGATGAAGATGAAAGCTTTGAAGACATTGCTTTGAATTCAATTGATTATGACCATATTTCAAGACTAATTAAAAAGGCTATCTATGTGTATATATTTATATCGTACATGTACGAGCTTTTGTAAATTTGTAACTTAATCATTTAATAATTTTTTGCTACTTATTTTAAGTAAATTTATATATACTTAAATGATAGTGGAACTCCTTTTTTTACAAATTTTCCATGTAAATTTGGTGCAGGAGATATTTTTGTAGTCATAGCAGAGGTTGGAAACATAGAAGGTGTTAGTTATTATCTATTGTGTTGCACAAGAGAGAGGTGGTAGCTAGTAGAATCAGAAACGAGTGATCGAATGTCGTTCCCCACAGGTTTGACAAAATAAATAGATGCTCTTGCAAGATTTATCTATTGAATGTATATATTTTGAATTTGTTACTCATATTGACCTTCTAAATGTTATGTCTTACTTTTGAATGTTGGTTCCCATAGGTTCAGTTGTACTGCAAGGGACATATCTAAAACAAGTCAAAATTGTTCAGCATGGGATTCATTTTATTGATTATCAACTTGAGAACAAAGTATATCAATATAGCCACCTAGTAGTTGCTACTGCCCTATCCCTTCATCCAGTTCCATGTGCACGTGGAGACTAGATAGTGATGAACATCAAATAATATTACATGTTATTGAAGAGCGAGTTGAACCACTTGAATTGGTTTGAATAACATGATGTGTCATAGGTGTACTTGAACAATTTACACAAATTTTTTGACTCCAAACTATATTAAATTGAATTTTTCTTCAAGTTCATTCCATCTTATTTGTCAACAAAACAAATATATTATCATGTATATGTTACTTTAAGTTTACAATCTCATTCAATTAAGTATATTATGGTCTCAAGATTTTGTATAATAGCTATACTGATCATTTTTTGTATAATAGTAACTTCCTTTCTTGTGGATGATGAAAATAGGCATCAAATGCAGTAGGAGTTATACAAAGGATTTTATAGAGCTAACTGCTCCATGATAGAAGTTGTGGTGAGGTCTGTGATGGAGATGTCCATGAAAAGAGAACCCATAAATGTTGCTTTTTTTTTACGCCTACAATATCATGATTGTTCAGTTAATGTGAGATAGAGATACTTTTTAATGTACTATAGGCCTTAGTAAAAATGCTTGAACTTATCAGAGAGTATTTTCTTATTTAGATGATTGTTTAGGGCACCCCTAAATTCATAAGTTTATTCTATTTGGAGGTTTTCTTAATGAGGTTGTGACTTGCAAACATAATCTGTGTTTAAGTGAAAAATCAAAGCTATAGAGGGGATTATAAGCTTATTAATGGAACTATACATAGCTGATATATAACTATGTATATTATGTTGTTTTTTGTAGGGATGTGATGGTTCTCTACTTCTGGATAAGACCTCCAACATGGCTGGAGGGAAGGATGCACTATCCAACATAAACTCTTTGAGGCTCTAGAGAAAGTGTGCCATGGTATAGTCTCTTATGCTAACATTTTCATAATTGCTGCAAGGGGTGTTGTAATTCTGGTAAATAAGATTATTTGATGTCCTTTATGCCAAACTACTATGTAGACCTATCAAGGTGGATTTACTTGTTGTTCAATTGTTGTTTCAAGCCAAGCAACAACATTTTCTTATTACTTTCTGATGGTATTAGTGTACCATGTAAACCAAAGCAGAAGCAAATTTGTTTTGAATGGTAGAGATTTTTTTTTTTAATATTGAGATTCACCATGAAAAGTAAAATTAACAACTATGTACTTGTTGGCATTGCATAGACAATTTTTTGAGGGAATATCTTTTTGGGTATCTTTCACAGCATATATGTGAAAGGGGATCAAACTAATTTTGAAATCAGATTTGTTGGTGTGGAAGGCAGTGAGTTGTATCTAGATGTAAAAGACCTCACTGTCAATGAGTTCTTGAGTCAATTTGCTTGAATTATATGAGATACTCTTGGAAGAAGTGAGCTATTAGGTACCATGAGAATAAAATTTTTGAATATACATTTAGTGCTAGATATTGTGTATGGGTGATTGCACAATACGTTGTATTAACTCTAGTGAGTTGGGTCCTTTAAATTTGATTTTATGCATAGCCAATTATTGATATATATACGCTTGATATTTGCATGCAGTTTGCTCAAGATATTCATTAGATATGCTAATATGGAGTTATTCTAAGCTGTGATTTATGAACCAAAATCAATTCTTAATGTGCAAAAGTAAACATTTTGTTGTGGTTTCAACTTATGTATTATTGATCCTCGTAAACAAAATGCCCTATTCATTAGAATTGTTAGAATCATACATTATATGGTACTGGCACTTTATTTTTACTAAATATTAACTATGGAATTTGTAGATTCACAGTCTTGAAGTATGGCTTATCAATCTTCAAATAAAAAACTAGTGAGATGAACTAGTGTATGTAATACCGACTTCACAAACAAATAATGTGCCAACCACAATGCCCAAAATATAAGAAAAAATAATGATAGAATTCAAATGGGGCTCAATCTTCCAACAGACTTGAATATGACTTAGATGGTAGACTGATAGTTCAATGTAAGTAATCTAGAAAATAAATTCAATTTGCCTCTGTCTATCTCAATCAATCACATAGATTAAAGTTACATTGCAAATAGAATTTATGCTTTTAATAACAATAATGATGTCAATTATTCCTTATGGCTAATGAATTACTGGAGATAGACATAGTTCCAAAAGCTATTTGTATGATGCTACTTCTAAATGATGCAAGATAAACAAGCAAACTATCTTTAACATGGGTCTAGGAAATTGCAGCACACATCAAGCTGCAAATTTCTTTTGGTAAGAAGAAATGAAGTAATATAAGTATAGTAATACAATATAGAGTACCTAGTAGATCCATTGATAATCATAGATTATGAGGTCACATAGTTTGAGATGGACTTAGAACACCAACTAGGACTCAATACAATGTTGGGTGATATGATATGTGACTTATCTATTAGACAAAATGAGATGGGATGGGGCACCACATTACAAAATGAACTTGATAGACTAATCCACAACTGTCTATGAGAGGACTAAAATAATTAACAGATGGTCAAGATTAGTCAACAAAGAGAATTGTAGGATTAAAATAATTGGCTAAATGAGTTATGTCATGTATTGTCATCCAAAATAAATGCATTGTGAACTATAAACACTAACTGAAGTGTCACCTGAAGAAATATTAGATTCAATAAAGTAATGGAAGCACAAGTTTCTCTGAATCAATCACTTTCCTCAATTTTATGTTGCATCAAAATGATATCTCTGGAATAGTTATGTTTTCAAAAAATAGTTGTCGACTGCCAATACAATTTGTGTTCAAATTTATTCTTCTAGCATTCCCTACCTCTGCCCTTAGAAGAGTAGTGCACTATTTTTGTAACATGAAAACATGTGGAAAAATGCACATTAAGTGGGGACATTTATGCATGTGAAATGAAGCCACAAGTGACTGGTACAAAACAAGTTCAGAAAAAAAATATATATATATATATATATATATATATTATGAAAATAGTGAAGCTTTTTTATTTATAGCAAAAAGCAGTTACAAAATGGCAGCCAAAAAATACCAAGGCAAGGCCAAAATTACAAAGTAATAAGTCAGATTTTTGTAACATACATATCATAAACTCTTACATGTCAAATATGGCTTTAAACAAAGTTTAAAGAACAACAAGAAAGATAGTTGTTTCTTCAAAACATGGCTAGTGAACAATAGTTTTTCCTTTCATACATAGATAAATGTAGGAACCAACAGCTTGCATCATCTACGCATTAACATGATCAAAGTCTGAAAGAGAACTAGAATAGTAGGTAGGATCACTGAAGCCTGTTGTGTGTTGATGTTCCATGCAACAGAATGGAGGGCACTAGGTTTGTATAAGGTGGTTGCTTTTTAACCAAGAACATTTGCCTACATTGATCTCTTTGCTTGAGTGGCCACACTTTTGGTGGTAGGAGAAAACATTGCATCCACAACACAAAACAATAGAATCAAAATCCACCAAGTTGATAAAATTAATAGTGAAAGCTAAAAGTGCATGGTTTGTACAAAATCTGGAGTAAACAAATTGAAGTTTCACAAAAGACAAGCTTACCAAAAGCTAAAGACAAGCATTAGTGATCAGATTGTGTCCACTCTTATAAGCTCCACCAGCTTCACCAACCCAAGCACTTGACTAAGGTCCATAATTATCCAAGATTCTTTTGAGGTTCTTGAATGTAGACTCTTCTTGGCTAAGATACGATGGATCCAGTATTTTATCCACAAGAAGCTAATCAACACTTGGTAACCAGATAACAAATTGTAAAGTAGTATCATCTAAAAACTTGATATGATGAACAAATTGATGAAAACTATTCAAGAGGTTCTTGGTAGATCAAAGGGATATAGAGGAAAGCTCAAAGAAAAATTCCATTCATTAAATCCCTTTTTTAAAAGAAACATTAAAAAAAAAATCTCAAGTAAATAAAACTTCATTTTACATTGCTTCTCGGTACCAAGTACCCGGTATTCAGCTTTTCCCATGAGCTTTCCCTGAACTTCGATTTTACTGGAACTTCCATTTTACCGGACCTCGACTACCAGATCAAAACATTTTTCTTGCATTTGCATTACCTTTTTCTGTTTTCAAACATTCCTGGTTCATGGTATCTGGTACCCAGAAAACTACATTACAAAGTACTCTTTTATTAAAAAATTGTCTTTTCTCTTTACTTCTAGAGATCTTTTCAACTTGCTAGCTCCTTTCATAAGAGTTAAATTTTTCACTTAGGTCTCCAAGTCTTATAGCCTTGGGGCGCATTGTGAGACCACACAACAAAAACTAGCAATCTACCATAAGAAACCACCAAGGTATCATTAAATTAATTAACAACTAGCTGCTAGAAAAATGACCCAGGATGCTTTTCCATCTCATTTCACCCATATGCACTTTGATATATCTCTTCCTCTATTATAACCTTTCACCAATTGCAAGGTGTATACCATAGCATCAAGAGTAATCATTTTCCTTGTAAAATTTCCATTTTTCCTCTTTCATATGTTGACTATCCATTGCATTTTGTTGATTTTAATCTTCTTAACTTTAGTATACTTACTCTTTATTTGCACTATAACTATGCTTGCAAGTGTTTGCATTCAATCTGAACAAATGGTATTTTAACTATTCATAAACCATGTCACTGTGAAAAATTCACTACTTCAGTCCCGCATAAATCAAGTTAATGAATGAAACATAAAAAATTGAGTATATAATCAAAAAATTATGTTGAACTACACAAGCTTTGATAAGGTTTTTGACATTTTATAGGGATTTCTTCACTATCACTTTGTGAGCCAATGATGTACTCATTTGTAGATTAACATGAAATATGTGTTCCCTGTATTGTAAACTTAAACCTTTAACCAACAATACTTTCATTCAACATGCCACTTTTAACTACCATTGTCCTCTTTTGAGCATTGTCACTTTTTTTTAGACTGTGGACTTTCTTTCATACTAATCTTTTGAGTTTGAACTACACCTTTCTATGACTTTCATGTTATTCTATTGTAAATCCACTATGTGGTCTTTGGTAGCAAGAAATTCACAAGTAAACATAGCATTTGATATTTCCTATGAGTCTTTTCATTTCTAAATTACTCTCAAGATTACCATATTTCCTTCCAAGCTCTATCAAGCTATTTAATGGTGAGAGCAACTTGTCTCCTTAAAACCCTATACATGACCGCCCTCTTCAATATTTTTCATTGGCTGCCATGTGCTTGATTACCAAGGTCATTTTCTTCATCTAGATTTTTTCCCTTACCATTGTAGCGTTGTTCTTTATAAGACAATATCTACACTTCTATAGACTGACTTCTAGAGCTCATGATGACTGTGATTATTGGCCTATGACTACCTTACTATTGTTTTCTTGACAAGGCTTTTCTCAATCTTAATAGGGGATTTACTATGGTTTACCATAAGAGTTTCCTTGTTGACAGTAGTAGGATCCTTTAAAAAAAAAAGGAAGACTTTTATTTTGGCAAATCAAAAGGTTATAGAGGAAAGGTCATAGCTACGAAATTCAAGTATTTCAAGTGCATGATAGTGATCAAGGGACAGTAGTTTCAAGTTGAACTAAGATAGTATATTGAAGGCCATTCAAGAAAATGAAATAGAAATGACAGACACATCAGAGGAGGAAGGAGATGAAGATTTTTCATCTATTGTCCTCATTATTAGGTTACATTCTTTGCAATACAAGCATATCTAAAGTAGTTTAAGAAACGGCTAGTAAATCTGAGTTTGTCTATTATACATTATTGTCAATTAGAGGACAATCTCCATGAGAATATAGGGACAGTCCTCACCAATGTTCATGAATGAGAAGCATTCCAATGCTAAGGCCAAGACGATTGAATTAGATAAGGAAGTTGAAGTCTTAACCCAGCTGCCACGTGTAAAGGGTTATTTATGATGCATATAAAGGCAACCGAAGGAAGCAACAACATGACAGTCTAATCATACATAGAGCATAGTGAAAAGGTAATGGACTGTGCAAGATGACTTTGGCATTAGTTTCATGGAGGCTACATACCAAAGAGGCAGTTAAGCAGGGGTTGTCTCATATCATCATATGTTAGAAGATAGTCTACAATGATCTCGGCAGTTGAAGCTATGCAAGACAGTCTTGATTAAGGTGTTGTCAATCCTTATGCATGAAAAACTAAAGATAATTGATAAGGGTAACAATGAGAGTATGAGGATAGTCATGGACTGTTAAAGATGGTGAATGAGTCATATATATTATATGCTTAAAGGAAAACTATTTTCATTTTAAATGGCCAATGGCTAAAAGGTAAGGTAATGTCTTTGTGTTAGCCTTAACATTCTTCATGACTGTGATGTAATGTATAGTCCAAATGATAATCTTCTTTAATGACTGTGATCTCATCAACGTCCTTGATAGTTGAAGATGTTACACTATTTAATTGAAACATCTATAGCATCCAAGCCTTTTTTTCATTGGATTAATGTCTACAAAATCAAAATTGTGTCTTTGCAAAGTGAAGCAAGGTGATAAGAAAGAATACAGTGAAATTGAAGAGGAGGAAGAACATCAAGAGTTGATAATGACCACAAAGTGTAGTCACAGGGGAAAAAAAATACAATACAAGCATAAAGGTCAGTGTTGTAAAGCATTTCATGAGTTTTCAGTTAATGGCACGATGAAGGTTGTACACATTCGTATCAAAGCATATGGTATATAATATGTATGTATATAAACTAGGAAGAGTAATGATTACAAATTGGTATCTGAACATATCATATCGTAGTAGCATTACACTCAACAAACCTACCATTAATCCCAAGTAATCATGACTCATTTCAAGTTTTCACAAGTTATTCAAGAAGTTAGGCCATCATAGAAAACTTTTGCAAACTATTTGAACATACCTTAAGCAATCTCAAGAGACACATAAAAAGTAGAATCTTAGAAAATTTACCTTTTGTACCCAAGGATGACTCCTCGTACATAGAGCCTAGAAAAAGAAATGTGCCAAAGAGTTAGAATCAAGATAAATTACCAACATGTTTCATTCAAAATTTTGAGCAGCTATTGTGAAAACATAAAATAAACATTGCATTTTGTACCAACAACTTGTTTACCTATTAATTAACTTAGGCTCCACCAGAGTTGTCATGTCGAATCTGAATTGAGCAACCCTCTGAGTGAGAATCATGCTCTGATGGATGCACCGAGCCCTGGAGATAGTACAAGACATGTACACAATCTAATTATATTATGCCAAATTGGAATAATGTTAAATATCTATATACATGTGTACAAATTATATATATACATGGGTACATGATTTAAAAACTCAAACTCACCTGTCCACTAACATTAGTCACATCAACCAAATTACACATGCGTACACGGTCCGTCCTCAGACTCGGTGTAACATGAGCTAACTCCCTCTAAACTATATATATAACATAAATGTGTACATTAGGACTATCTACCATTTAAGTAAAACAAGTAATATTAAAGTTTAAACAAGTTTAAATTATGCATGTGTGTACACACATACACACCTCTGTATTAGGTGGTGCAAGATCTACTGCAATGACCCTATCTATCAACTCAGCTGTATCACGGGTCTCCTTGGCTAGCTCCAGTATTGACGGGTGTAGTAGACTAACTAGGTGAGATGGCATCGATGAAATTTCTCCATGTACCAGCATATCCACAAAACTTGACGATCCCATCTGCAACTGATATTCAACTAAATCTAAGCCCTGGGATGCATGATGTCGAACACTCGTAGAAGGACCAGTAGGTGTACCCTCATCTCCAGCAGCTGAATGATCTGTAGGTGGATCTGACAAATGTGCAGTGTTTCCAAAGTGATGAGAATGATGTGAAGGACCTGTAGCCTGGTTGGATCCTAGATGTGAACGAGCTCTACTCACATGTCCTCTGACCTCATTTATTAGGATCCCAAGCTCTGCCAAAATGAAACCATGTGCCTCCAATAGGTCATCTAACAAACAATGAGTTGTACTCTGAAGCATCTGCTCTCCTTTGAGACCATCTATTTTTGCGAGTGAAAGGACACCCGCATAGCATAAGGATCAATACCATGATCCAATGGTCTAGATCGTGTAGAATGACTCATCAAATATCTCCCCACACGATCAATAGATATTGTAGATGCAACAACAACTATATCACCAACACCGTCAATTGCTTCCCTTTGGGAAGAAATGACAACTTGCTTTGCAATAGGTGCTAGGGTTGAGGAGATAGCAGGCAATCTCTCCCCGGTGAAATTCTAACAAGATTGAGGTTGTCGATTTGGTCGACAAAAAGCCTCCCTATCAGCAACCCTACCATGCCCCTGACCATAATATTGTGGTAGGTCCAAGTAGTTGACGTTGAGGCCCAAATGAACCTCAACATACAACTGTTGTACAAAGTATAAAGGAATTTGGTCGTTATTTGGATAATGACCAAATGCTGCAAGAAAGCATGGGTATATCAAAGGGGCCATATGAGGATCAACACATCGAGTCACCTGATATCCCTTAACCTTGGATTTACCAACGTAATATGGAAAACATTTTTCTTTGATGGTATCTTTTGGGACTTGCAGCTAAACAACTGCAAGAGAAACCTCACCACTAATCTCATGCTGCATCTCGACAAGAATAGCTGCTATAGTGTCAGTAGAATAAGCATTTGTGGTGTGAAATTTCCATATAATCTTCTTTAATCTATTTAGAATTGACACAAATGTATCCTTGTAAAACCCTGTGGTGGTGGGATCAGCTAGAATATAATCCAATTTATGGATCTCCTCATCTGTATAGGAAAATATACCCACAAGTGGTGGTTCTTGAGTTGCCATATTAGTCCTTGATTTGTCCAAAAAAATACATTACTTTAAACATCCTAGTATTTAAATTTAAGTGAACAAATCACAATAAAATTTTACTTTAGTCCAACCAAATGGAGGTGAAGACCAATAGGTACATTTTATAATGATCTTCTTTCTATAACTAATTTCATGCAATTCCTTATTAATACCCAAACCTCAAGAAAATTTGACTTTCTAAATAGAAGGAAAAGTCATAAATTTCTTAAATTAGCATTATTTAGATTGTCCACAAGAAATCTAAAAATAAAGTTATAGACATTATGAACACTATTAGAAAGTCATCAAGCCCCAACCTGACTTAGTCGGGATAAATTGTAAACCTGATAGTAAGAAATCTGCTTTAATGCAAATCTGACCCATAAACTATTGTAGATATTCTTAAATAGCTCACCAATTATGGATTTCTAATCCTAGCTACTCCAAACATCTTTCAATTGAATTCAAAAGAAAAATAAAGTACCAAAAGCAAAGCAAAAGTAAGTAGATTAATAGAAACAAAACACAAGATTTGGACTAGAGAAACCCGAAAGGGGGAAAACTTGGATGATTAAATACTCTCCAAACTCCACTATAACCAATCAGGTACAATCAATATGAATGAACTTCTATTCTATAAAGTGAAAGATTGAACCCTAGAATAGAACAAATAGTAAGGAAAAACAATAAAAGCATAGAACAAATAAAAAACCCGATCACGTAACTTGGAAAGAATTTTGAAAATGAAAAAAAATTCAAATTTAGAGAGCACGATAAGAATTAAGAAACTTGTGATAAATTTTGATTGCAAGAGCTTGGATGTGTGGCAATGAGGTACCACCAAGAGTTAGCATCCTTCCAATACTTGGCACAGAGAGTGGAAACAATTTGACCAATGGAGGCTACAAAATCAGTAAACTCACTTATAACTACATCTTCCATATTAGGACTAGGGGAGACTTTAGCAAGCACTTTCTTGTACTCTTTGCTGACTTATGTATCACTTTATGGTGGAACCCTTGTTGGCACAATAAGGATTTCATTGCTATAATGGGGTGGTCATTTTATTCTACCACTCAACAAAATTGATTGCACCCTTTTGAAAAAAATTTATTTAGGATCTTGCTCTTTTTCAGTTATGATGGACTTCATATTTTCAATTATTCAATCAATGCCATCATATACCTCTTCCAAGCATGACTTATGTTTGCAATGAAGCCGATCATACTCGTGATGGATTTGGTGAAACTAAGAAGATATTACATGCAATCCCACCAAGATTCATTTAAGATGACTTACTTTATAGTTGATGCCCTTTGACTATTAGATTGGCTCTATATTGATAAAAGTTGGCTAATGATTATGCTAGAAGGTGCCTCCCACACCTGCACAAGCTGTCTCAAGATGATTGTAGTGGATGCAAATAAGATCTCGCTTCTCTACAACAACCTATTAGAAAAATAAATAAAAAATTTAAAAACAAAGAAAGAATCATACTTAAAGTGAAGCATAATTTTTTTTTAAAAAAATGCATTGTTTTAGTTACCTTCAACAGCTCTAATTGGGAGAATGATCTTGAAATGGGCTATGACATGTGTTGGTTTGTGATGAACATTTGAATATTTTTGGCCTCAACCTAGATTTTTTTGATCCAATCTTTTTTCTTGCCCAAGTTTTGTAGCATGAGGTTAAGCAATGTTCAGTCCTTAAGATCACTTACAACCTATGTTTCATGGAGTTTCCGGGATGGGAACAGTGGTGGATAAAAGGATGTCTTTTTGGGATGGTTGGGATGGAAGGTCATTTTTAGGGGATAAGAGGGAATGAAAATAAAAATTAGGGAAGATTTAAAAAATATAGGAAATTTTAGTTATTCATGCATAAGTTGTTCATCATATATATTATACATTATAGAATGATATTAACATAAAACTAGAGCTGAAATGAGAATTCAAATGAGAGTTGACACACAAATTAACAAAATTTTATTGCTTGCATGTTAACATGTATGTAATAAATATAAAAATACTACAAAATGTCCTTAAGGATAGAAGTTACAACTCCAAAATGATGAAGAGAAGTTAGAAATAGAAAATTATGAGATTAAGTGACATTTGCATCAGTAATATAAAATTCTTAAATTTTTTGACAACACAACTATTCCTTTCTATCAAAATGATTGATTTCCTCTAATTATATAGAGTTATTTGTTTGGTCACTTGAATAAAATGTAAAAATGTTGCTAAACACTTCCCATCTCATAATTTCACATTACCTCTCTTTTAAAGAGAAATAGATTGTAATCTCTTCAATACACAGCTAAATCAACATGGGTAAGAGTGGTGTAGACATTCATTTGGGAATTGATACTGAAAGCATATTCAAAATTTAGTGCATATTCTCCATTGAAATTCCTTCAAAGTGCAAGGGGATAAAAAATTAGACCATTATCAGTAAAACAAATGACAATGAATAAAGCACATGTAATGCAGCTGTTCATATTTATGTGGATCAGTCTGGATCTGGTCCAATTACACAACAATTATATAATATATTATATAGTTTCTTAGTTAACTCTAAATTACACAATAGTTACACCCCCAAAGGTTAGTTGTTCCTAGGATGGTTGGGGGATAGCTACTATCCCCTGCTATTTTTGAGGTGTATTGGAAACATTTCCTAACTTTTATTCCTTTTTATTTGTAGGGGATGGCCTCAAGGATGTTCCCTATCTGTATCCATGTCCTCAAAATGTCTCATGTGGGGATGAGTGGAAATACCCAGGGGATGTGTCCCCATGGAACATAGCTTACATCAGCTCCTCAACACTCTCTCTCGATTCTGCTCACCTTAATATAGTCTATTGTTCACTTGGAAGTTTGAACACTTGTGTTCTCTTGGAATTCACTTAAAATCCTGCAATTCTATGCTGAAACACATATACAACATGTATATATGATTTTGCAAGCGAGAGCAAAAGGTGAAAGGATGCCTGGAAGTTAGAAGGTCAGAATTTGGAATACCACAGGCCAATTTTATACACATGGAAAAACCACTGCTTGGTACAGACTGGTGGGTACAAAATCAATACTTTCTGGAACATGCAGTTACATAATTGTCTGCTGTTGGATCCAGTAGTTTCTCACAACTGTGAAAAACTACTCTATTTTCTATCCAAAAACACTTGTTCCCTCCAAAAAAAGTGAGCTACAAGCCATGCTCTACCATTTCATGGATCCTTAGTGTGACTAATTCATTTTCTTGATCCATTTTCAAATCAATGTGTAAGTCTTGTAAGGTATCTCTAGCATGAACTTATATGAAACAGATGAATACTTCTTTATCATGCAATTCACATTAGATATCTGCCACAACACATTCCCACGTCTCAAGCATATTTAAGGGCTACTTTGCACTTTCTGTGCTAGTTGTTTTAATTAATGTAGATCATACAAATTATCTGTTGAGGTGCAAATATCTACAAGATCTGTTCATTCTTGCCAACATACAAGGATTCTTTGTCAAACTTTGGAGAGGATTTTTTTTTACACTACTCATGAGTTGATTGGAGACTCTATCAAGGAAGGAGTAGGTTTTTTATAGATGATTAGTCCTTTATTTGGTATTCATACTCTTAGAGATGTGATTGCACCACATGATGCTTTTGGGATTGATGGATCAATGGAATTTGGATACATCCACCTTTCATCTCCTAATAGGGGAGATGAATATTATTCATGTGGATGTATAACACATTCTTAGATTCCTAGTCCATGGTTATTGCATTACTATTGAGGATGAGAGACAATTAGTCACTATATAGGAGGGATAGTGATATACACTTGCATGATTCATCATGAGTTACAATATTGATTATTTATTATGTGGTGACTTGAGCAAGGGTCAATACCTATTCCCCTAACTAGGAGGATATTGATCACTATAGTATCCATGATAATGACTATTGATGGTCAAGGCATGCATTTGCATGTGGGCCTCATGCACATAATCAAGGCCATGGAGGAGTGAAATACTATTTTTGTATTGGAGCAGAGTAT
This sequence comes from Sequoia sempervirens, assembly GCA_007258455.2. Taxonomy (NCBI): domain Eukaryota; kingdom Viridiplantae; phylum Streptophyta; class Pinopsida; order Cupressales; family Cupressaceae; genus Sequoia; species Sequoia sempervirens. The sequence goes on along the minus strand of VDFB02271358.1, from coordinate 15,575,663 downwards.
GCTTGCTCACCTTTACTAAGACCTTGGCAAATTTTGCATCATGAGGGGAAAATACTCATGAACTCCACATTACTTTAGGTATGAGAATTCAAGAACATCATGTGTATAAGATATATCAATTACCCAAGGAAAATTTATTTAGATGCACCATGACCACAATAATACCCACTAATTTGATATTAGAGTTTCTAAGATTTACCATTTTGGAGATAATCTTTTGATCACTTGTACAACATAGAGATTATATAGTAGCCATATAGAGGAATGAGAGCATGGCATGATTTTGGTAGATAGATGGCTTGTATCCAACAAGATCACCTACTTATTGGTCACTATGACTATATCATCATGTTATTTAAGTACATGTGATTGATGAGGTAGTTTGGACTAGTATGGAAAGTGCCATTGATAATACCACTTATTTGCATTCACATCACATTACCATTAGAGCTAGACACCTCTCTCATCCAACAATCACTAAGGTAAAAGAGATGCTCTAAGTATTTTTGGAGCAATGGTGATAATGGGGGATGAAAATATGGGTGATGTGGAGAGTGATCTTTGCAAACGTTTTGGGACAACACTTTTGACTTAAGTTTGAAATTTTGATGTTGGGATAAAGGATGTTGATGAACTTGGAAATATTTAGGGTAGACTCATGACCTTTAAGATAAATTGGTTCAAGTATGACAACTAACCAAACCAAATGGATGGGAAAGGATACATTTCACATACAAAGTAGCTAAGTTAGGGGTTGGTTTGATAAATGTTGAAGTCAAAAAGTGTTGGTGTATTAAATTTTTTTGCAAACTTTAGTGAAGTGAAAGATGAAATTTCATGGAGGGGTGAATGAAGTGTTTGACCCAATGTTGACCTAAAGTGAACTTGTTTTTGACAAGACCAAGGTTGTGAGAAAGATGCTAGAACTCTAAATTTCTCAAATCATAAAGACCCAATCACTTAGAGAAGTTCAAAATTTTGAAAAAGACATGGATTTTGACTATAATAGAAGGAATACAAGTTTGGATTGTTCCTTGAAGCACGTTTGTAGAAGTTGTATACCAACCTCATTCTAGTTTTTTGAAGTGATAAAAGGTATTTCTTAAGAGTTTTTTGACTAAGATATTGAAGTTTGAAATGATGACTTGTAGACCTTATTTTGGGAATCTTGACTTTGCGTGAGATCATTTAGAAAAGTACAAGTTTATGGAAGAAAGGAGGATATTTATTTCCATGTGGGTGGTTGTAATATGGGCCTTCTAGCCTCAATATTATCTTGTTCCTCTTCATCATCTAAGATGGTCATTACATTTCTCCACTGGGTGGGTGTTTCTTTTCTTTCAAAAGTGAAGCTTCTCAAACTACTAATCATATCATTTGGTTCTTTGTTAACGAGATCAAAGTTTGGTTGAATGATAGCACCTTCAAAATTAGGTTGTTCAATGGGAGCAATCAGTCTCCAAATAGTCATGTGGGGTTCATTTTTCAATTTATCTTGCTTAAGTGAATTTAATTTACCAAAAACACTCATCTTGATTAAGTTTTCAAACTAAATGTTTATTTCAAAAACATCATAACTTTCACAATGTCCATTTTATGAGAATCATGAGGTTGAAGCCATAATTTCCTATGCTTTCATTGGAAAATATGGATTGAGATATAAGTCAAGATATATAGAAATCTCTAAGGATAGAAACCCTTAGGACAAGTAGTAATATCAAGGCTTTTTCAAAAGGTATCCATTTTTAAGCCAAAGTGTTTGAAATTTTGAGGAAGATAGTGAATGTTTGTTTGTAACAATTTGGAATCAAGCAATGTATTAAACTGACTCACAATCATTAACAATCCTAGGTTGAAATGGCCATATTTGTTGATTCCCCACTCGGATTTCTCCAAACACTAAGACATTGTGAACAAATAGAGATTTGGTGACACTGGCTTCCCTCCACAATGCACACTTCTCGGAACCACCAAATCTCAAAATCTTGAAAATCCTAAGATTCTAAGGATTTTTCTGTTTTAACAATGAATAGTACAAATGTGGGGCAGCTTCAAAATGACCGTTCTTGCACCAACAAGCATTAAGGATTTTTGGTAACTAAACAATTTGGTTCTTAGTAAAAAATTGAGAACACCCAGTCATATACAGACCTTCTTTGCCACTTCAAGCTCTTACTACCATTCTCATTCCAATTAAGGCATTGTACTAGGTGCAGTATGTGATACATTCTAGGATAGAAGGTACTTTCTCACAATTTCCCAACCTTTAATATAGCTCACCAATAAACATGCTTGCAAGAACTTTCCTATGAGTTTCCTGTTGTGGGGTGTGTCTCATAGTAAGTCCTCTCTTAAGGGTGACACAAAGCATAACAGTGTACTTAAGTATTTCTCTTCACCCAAGATCGCACGAAGCATAGGGGGATTAGATACTCATTACAAGTGTGCCACAACAAAGAAAACACTAATTCATTTTACCAACTAAAGCTAAGATGAATTCATTTTATGTACCAAATGAAATGTTAAGTTGCCTTGTTCAATTTTAAAACTTAAAAGACAATAAGAGAATGAGGGTTCAATTTTAGTCTTGTTTGAGCATTCATTTTAAACCAAAATGAAATTTAGTGAGGTCCTAGAGCATAAAGTAAAAGGAATAGGAAATTGGGTTATAATTTCCCCAAAGCATCAAATGCTTGTTACAATCATAAAATATGAAGATGAGAATGCTTCTTCACTTTATCTTCATGTCATCAAACCTACAAAACCCTATTAGTCTAACAACCAGAACAATGTTAGAAGCACGTTAGTAATATGATAAATCATAAAAATTAAAACACATGCTAAAAAATTATTGTTAAATTTCTTAGGTCATAGTTGGGCATCGTTGTACACAATAGCCTTGCTCTGGTGAATTTGGGTGTTGCTCTATAGAGAAAACAATGAGCATGATAGCATTAGTATTTGGTAGAGCATCACCATTTTCAAATTTTGACACCTCTTAAAATTATTAGTGTCACCATTTTTTAATCAGCGTTAGTGTATTTAATAGGAGCCATTGTTTCAAATTATAGTAGTGTTTATATATGGTGATTTCCAACAAAGTGCATCACTGAAATTGTTTTAGGTGCTGCTCTATCCAGAAAAAATCAAAACGAATGAAATTCAAGATAGAAATTGATTTAATTTGATCAATTTTCCCTCCTTCTAGAGCCAGAATGTGGCCAAGGATATTATTATGGGCCAATTATGCTTGATCCATGAATAATTGAAGCATAACAAAGCCACTAATACTTAATCCAAATAGGATCAATCGAATTGAAGTTAAACTAAACATTCATTAAAACAAAGCATTCTAAATTATGAAAAAATTTAAAATGTCTATTTTAACCCATTTGAAACTTATCCCATTTTGGGAGTGGTGTTTCATTTATGTTGAATGACAACCCTTTCTCAATCATGTGGTTAGTGAGCCTATTTCAATAGATTCTATTGAAGAGAAATGATGAAACAGTTGTGAGATGTGACTGAAAACATGATTTATGCTAAGATGGGTATGATGCAAAAGTTAATGTACCATGATTTATACGAAAATGATTAAAATATGTAATTACTAAGCTAACCTAAATGAAATTAAACCAAAAATATTCAAACCCTAATTATCTAATTTGCCAAATCTCCATGCATTTTCAAATCCATTAATGGAAGATAAGCTATTTATGCAACTAATATGAACTAAAATATGCTAAATGTGAGTTAAAAATGAGTGTGAGTGTGAGTTATTTCAACAACATAATTTTTTTATGAAAAAGATGGATCCATTTGTCTCCAAATAGTGCTCTATTTATAGGAAAGAAAATGAGAAATGAAGGGTTGAGATTAAAAATATTAATCAACGGTCAAGGATGGAGGAAAGACAAGGCATGGATCATGGATTCTCATCAACGGTTGAGAATGCAAGCTAAGATTTAATCAAGGGTTGTCATTCCTTCCAAACAAACACATTTTTTACCTATACAAGAAGTGAAAAGTTAACTTGCACAAGAAGTCAAAAGTTAACTTGCATAGGAAGCTAAGTGAGAATATTCCCTTTTTGAAATGATTGGAGGAGAGAGAATATTCTTTAGAATATTCTCATGGGTGTGGAAGAGGAGATATTTTGCAAATTTAAAAAAAAAATTGTGTAAAAGGGGAGGGAATATTCCCTTGCAAGTGGGGGAGCTTAGATTAGTTAGATAATTGCTAACTAAACAAGGGTTTAATTATTCCATTAGGGGATTTAGAAGAATAAAGTGATATTCACTAAATTAAATGATTTAATGAAAGGAGGAAAGGTGAAATGAAATTTAATTAAATAACTTAGGGCTATTTAATTAAATAAGAAGACTTAGGGAATTAAATTAAATAGTTTGATTTATTTAATTTAATGAGATAAAATGTTAGTGTGAAAGGGGGTGAATTAACCCAATTAAATGAAGTAGTTTAATAGATGCAAATGATGCAATTAATTAAATAGCTAGGATAATTTAATTAGTTAAGCAAAAAGAGGATGGATTTTAAGAGGAAATGATGTTAGTATACTTGATTCAAGTGTATGATATCATTCAGGACATTTTTCAGTGTATACAACAAATAACAATCTTCCCTACATCAAAACCAACATCAGAACAAAATCTTCAAAGACAAATAGATTCCTTAGAGGCATGAGTTTCTGACATGTACTCGGCCTCAGTAGTGGATAAAGTGACCATAGCCTACTGCTTACTCATCCATCTAACTACACCACCAAACAATGTGAATACATATCCACTGGTGGATCTTCTGCTATCAATGTCCCCTGTCCAATCAAAATCCACATATCCACAAATGCTAACTTAACTCTGAGGTCTAGTAGAGTAACCATGATAACATAAGGTGTACTCAGAAGTACCCTTCAAATAATTGAAAAATATCTTTATAGCATCCCAATGCAACCTTCCTGGATTAGGCATAAACTGACTAAGCACTCCCACTACTTGGGAAATGTCTAGCTTGGTACAAACCATTGCATACATTAAACTACCAATTGCACTTGCATAAGGAACCCTAGTCATGTCCTCCATTTCAGTGGGAGATTTTAGAAAATCTTCAATAGAAATTTTCATTCTCTACAACACTAGAATAGCTAACTGTTTGCAATCAACCATATTAAACCTCTATAGAATAGAACTTATTTACTTTCTCTAGTTGAGCCATTTTTTTCTATTTCCCCTATCTCTTTTGATTTCCATCCCCAGAAGATACCTAGTTGAACCTAGATCCTTCATTTCAAACTATGCTACCAATTAAGATTTTAATTTAGAAATCATACCCTTACTATTCCCAATGAACAACATGTCATCAACATATAGGGAAATAATAATAAGATGACCATTTTCAAATTTAAAGTAAACACAATGATTAGACATTGATTCCACAAAGCCCAAAGATAACACATAGGTATCAAGCTTTTGGTACCACATTCTAGGCGACTACTTCAAACCATATAGCTTGATTTCTTCAATTTGCAAACCAGGTTTTCCTTACCTTTTTCAATGAAGTGCTATAGCTAGGAAATGTAAATATCTTCCTTCAATTCACCAAGAAAAAATGTTTTCTTCACATCCATCTACTTGATCTCTAAGGCATATGCAGCTACAAGTGACAACAAAAAACTAATAGATGTCAACTTAGCTACAAGAGAAAATATTTCTAAATAATCAATTTGATCCACCTAGGAATATCCTTTCATGACCAACCTTGCTTTATTCTTCTCATCACTACCATCATGCCTATATTTTTCATGAACACCCATTTACATCCAATAGGGGGTATGTGTAGCATCATGCTGGGCCAAAAAAGTGGCAATATGATGGGTATGTGGCTCACGACTTTTTTCTTACCCAAAATTGATGAAATTAAAATGGTTTTTAAATGAGATTATCATATTTCCATCATTATAAATTATGCTTTAATTTCAATTTAATAAGTAATTATTATTCATTTTCTATTCAAATTACGACTAAAGTCCTAATTGATAGACTGATTGAAAAACATATATAGCTTTCAAACGGTATCAATTTTTTTGAATCCAAAACATGCATCACATTCTATGCTTCATATAATATAGGATTAAAAAAAAAATGAATTTCATGAAGTTTTGACCAAGTTAAGGTGTTCGGACATATGAGTTTTTTATATTTTTAAAATTTGTAATAAAAAAATCATAATTAATTATTTATTTGGAAAAAAATCACAAAAATATGCATCAATCGGACATGAGTCCTCTACTTATATAAAATATTATAAAAATAATTATCATTTTATTGTGGTTAGGGTGGTCAAACAGAACCTACTTCTTATTTTTCCCTTGAAATTTAAGTACTACTACATTGAAATTCCCAAATTTTCACCAAATAGTTTTTTTTAAAGCTAGTAGTTTAGAAACTACATTAAATTTTCTATAGATTCTATTCTTAGATATTTTTAAAATAATATAGATAAATTATTCAAATTTTTACGTCAAGTTTCCTAACTCTGATTTTTCTAATTTTTCTGCCACTTAAGGGCCTATTTTTTCCATGATGATCCTGCACATACCCTAGGCTATCATCCTTCAGGAAAAGCTACCAAACCCCATGTTTCATTCTTCTTTAATTATTCCATTTCCTCACTCATGGCTCCTAACTAGGAACCTACATCAGACATACCCATAGCCTCTCTAACAGTCCTAGGCTCATCATTGTTAGCAATTAAAGCATAGGCACAACTAGAATCTAACTTAGAATATCCAAACCTTTTAGGCTATCACTTAGCACACGTAGAAATCCTCACAAGATGAGACTACTTGTTTCTTCATCTTGATCAAATTTTTTAGAGCTACTTGAGCTCTCCTCACTAATAGGTCCACCAAGAGTATGTAGTTCATCCCTATCTAGAGTAAGAGGAACTTCAATTACCTCCTTATTTTCTACTTCTTTCACCTCTAGTTGTAGATCAACTATAGAATGTTTCAACACATGGAAGATCACATTTCTACTATAGAGTACCTTCTCTGTAATTGGGTTCTAAAGATTGTACCCTTTCACACCAATTCCATAACCGATGAAGATACAGTTTACAATATTTTTCCTCAATTTAGATCTTTTTTCACTAGGCACATAAGCATATGCCTCATAGCTAAAGGCTCTAATGTGTCTTAATGAGGGCTTCTTACCAGACCATGCTTCCATAGGTATCTTTTCCACGAGCATTGAAGTGGAAGATATGTTAATCAAATAGAATGTTGTAGATATAAGCTTAGACCATAATTTATGTTCCATACCAACACTACTCAGAATACTTCTTTCCCTTTCCATTAGCATTCTATTCATCCTTTCTACAACTCCATTTTGTTGTGGAGTGTAAGGAGTTATTTTATACCTTTTAATTTTGTGGTCCTTGCAAAACTTATCGAAATCTACTGAAAAATAATCACCACCATTATCCATCCTCAAACACTTAATCTTTCTTCTGGTTGTATTTTGAACCAAGATTTTAAATTCCTTAAACCGGTTAAAAGTTTTAGTTTTACTTCTGAGAAAATAAACAAATATGCTTCTTGAATAATCATCTATGAATGAAACAAAATACACAGATTTTGATAATGAAGGAACATTAACTAGACCAAACACATTAGCATGAATATAATCCAAAATATCAAAAGATTTATGAAGACTAGAATAAAATAAAACATGGTGTTGCTTTCCATATATGCAATGTTCCCAAAAATTGAACTCAAAATTACAATCATCAAGCCCTTCAACCAGGAAATCAACCAAACATCTTTTGACACACCTATGAACATTACATATATGGAAAGAAACACCTGAGTTGATCAACAAAACATCTTCTAATGCTTAAATCACCAAGGCTGCTATGAAGGCATCTGCATCACTCTGAGAAAATTAATTTTTAAAAGAACTCTTTTTTATTTTTCTTCTTCTCCTCCTCTTTAATTTTTTTTTGGATGTGTCTAGTTTTCCCACAATTCCAACATTTCACCTTGGATTTTTTACTAGGAGACTTTGATCTCCCCTCTAACTTGGATTTGGACTTCTTTCCTTTTTCTTTCCTTTCTCCATTGATTTGCCTCAAATAGCCAGGGCCTCCTTGGCCATCTCAAAAGACTTCCTTCACATTTCCTCTACTAGCAACAAAGCAACAACATCTTCCATCTTGAAAGTGGATTTTTTACTTCCAATAGACATTACTAGGTGATCTCATGTGTCAAGAGACGAACATAATCGGAATATGCAATAATCCTCGTCATCTATTTTCACACCAACAAACCCCAAATAAGAAACAATCATGTTAAATGAATTCAAATGATCTGCAATGGATGCTCCTTCCTCCAGCTTCAAAGAGTATAACTTATTTCTTAGGAATAATTTATTTACCATAGATTTCCCCTGATAATGTCACCAAGATTCTTCCAAAAAAAATTCACTGTCTTCTTTTCATGGATGTTCAAGAGAATTGAATCAACCAAGCACATTCCAATCAAACCCTTGGCTTTCCATTCCATCACATCCAAATCATTCAACAAGGTTGTTCATGGTTTTTTAGAGGACACTACATCCCATAACTCTTGGTCTACAAGAAACTCTTTCATTTTGAGTTTCCAAAACTCAAAATTTCCACCGCTAATCTTCTCAATCTCTATTCTTTTGGATATGCTCACCGTGATAAATCTGCAATAAGTTACAAACTAGATTTCTAGAAAAACTCCCACTAAACAAGATAAGCACAAAATACCCATCTTACCCACAAGGAAAAAAAAGCTAGCCAAGCTCTGATACCAACTGAAAGGAAAGTAGAGTCTAAAAAATGCCTTCCTAATACTAATCTTCAGGAGAGAGATACAAAAAATCTTTCAAAACTGGAAATTACAAAACATAAAGATGCAAATACATGAATAATAGAATAGACAATGAATAATGAACACATAATTTAAATGGGAAAACCATCTCAAGAGAAAACCCACATACCAAAGAAGAGATCTCTTGTAATACAGTAAAACAAAATATTACATACAAGTTACAAAGCTATGCTCTTTTAGGTGTTAATTCACATAATGAATCCAACAATTGTTTGTTACATTCACTCTGATCTACGTTCACCATTCCCAAATTACCAATCCAATGCACTACGACATTCAATGCAAACTTCTCAAGTGTTACTAGAAAATTGACATTTCAACTTCCATACTAGAAAAATGGTCACAAATAGACTTAACTATCTTTACCTTTCGTTGTTGTCGAAGTCCTATTAGAATGTCAAAGAGACACGAAATCATGTTTCTCTAAGTTCTCACTATCACTCCAATACGTCTATCATTCCATCAGAGCGTTGAAGAGACAATATAGTGCGCTCAACTCCTTCTGATATGGTGAAGTCTCACTGATGAAGTCCCATCAAAATGTCAAAGATACTTCCATTGTTGTCTTGTCAATAACAATATTTCTGTCTGATATGAGCACACCAAATTCATGAACATCCTCTCAGAATGTTGAGGGGACAAGCCTCAAGGTCTCATCGATGTCATATCATCTCATTGATACAGCTCCATTGGAATATCAAAGGGACCATATTTTAGGTCTCATCGATATCCTCCTATCTCCAAGAAATTTCCTTCCTATCACTCATCAAAATATCAAAGAGACTTCTGATTGAATCCCTGTAACCTGGGGAATCCTCATCAATGAAGAATTTATCGGCATGTCGAAGAGACTACTCATTCAATCCCATTGACATTCACTTGTCTCTTCAATGAAGCTTTGGTCAATGCAAACTCCAAACACACCTAGCAATAAGCCAAGCACTTATCGATATGTCAAGGAGACTTCTCACTAAGTCCCATAGACATGTACTTTTCAACCTGATGACGCAAAAGCCTAAACTTTTGAAACCTTATTAGCATGTTGAAGAGACTGGCCATTTTGTCCCACAAAAATTCACCTATCAACCCGATAAACCAAAAGTTGATGCATTTTTCACTAGTAGTTTCAAGACATCATTTTCTCAACATGAACAAGGTTACAAAAGATGTCATTCTGATTATTGTGTTTATTTTAAGAAATTGGGTAGTGGTGGCTATATTATCATATTGCTTTATGCTAATGACATGCTTCTTGTCGGGTCTAACATGCAACATATTAGTGAACTTAAGCAGAAATTATCAAATTCATTTGTTATGAAGGATTTGGTTGCAACAAAACAAATCCTTGGTATGAGGATCACATGAGATAGGACTAACAAATAATTATTTTTTTCTCAAAGTGAGTATGTAGAGAAGGTGTTGAAAAGGTTTAACATGCAAAATGTAAAAGCAATTAGTAAACCTTTTCCTAGTCATTTTAAGCTGACTAAGGAGATGTGTCCAAAGACACAAGAGGAGGAAGACAAATTTTCTAAGATACCATATGCATCAATAGTTTGTAGCTTGCTGTATGAAATGGTATGCACAAGGATAGATATTGCACATGCAGTGGGAGTTGTGACCAAGTATATGAGCAATCCAGGAATGGAACATTAGAATGCAGTAAAATGGATCCTTTGATATTTAAGAGGTACTACTTCAAATAAACTATGTTTTGGAGGAACAAATACTGCTCTAAAAGGATATGTTGACTCTGATCTGGCAGGTGATATTGATAGGATTACTACAAGGTATGTTTCTATTGTAGGAGGTACAGTAGTTAGTTGGATTTCAAGGCTACAAAAGGTTGCGCTTTCAACCACTGGAGTTGAGTATGTTGTTGCTATAGAAGCTAGTAAGGAGATGATTTTGTTACAACATTTTCTAGAGGAATTCAAACAATGACAAGAATATAGCCCTTTGTACACTGATAGTTAGAGTGCCATTCATCTTGCTAAAAATTCGGCTTTGCATTCCAAAACTAAGCACATACAGCTCAGATACCACTTCATCTACTCAATTTTGGAGGATGGACAGTTGAAGCTGGAGAAAATTCACAAAAGTGAGAAACCTATAGATATGTTCAAAAAGGTATTTACACGGGAAAAACTAATTTCCTCATCAATTTTTGTTTGCCTTCATGATTGATAATGGTGGACATAAGAAACTAGCTAGACCTATAATCTAGTGGGAGCTGCAAGTGTAGCAATGTCATCTAGGATTAGTCTCCAAGTGGGAGATTGTATGGTCTGGAGCTTGAACAGTCTCCAAGTGGGAGATTATTGGTATATGTTAACTAATCATGCAAATATTGTACACTCATAATGCATCCTTTTCAAGGTTCAGGGGCATAGCCCCTGAATTTTCTTCCCTTTTTCACAGGATAAGGGGTTGGTAGTTAATTTTTTGTTAATTGAAACATGAAAAATGACTTTGTAAAACCCTAATTCTAGAAGCTTCCAAAAAGCTTGTTATAAGTGGCTAGGATGTAAGTTGTGGGATGGTACTCATGAGATTGTAATCTATTTTGCACTAGATAATAAAATCATTAGATGACTGAGTTTCTATGGATGTAGCACATATTAGGTGAACCATGTTAAAATTCTATGTTGATCTCTTTTGTGTTATTAAATCTACATATAATTATTAATATTTATTACTCTGATCTGACTAAACCCTAACATGTAATGTGAGGGTATGTGCAGGATCATGATAGGCCAAAAAGTGGCAATATGATGGTTATGTGGCTGACGACTATTTTTTTTCCCAAAATTGATGAAATGAAAAGGGTTTTTAAAGGAGATTCTTAGATTTCCACCAATATAAATTATGCTTTAATTTGAATTTAATGAGTAATTATTATTCATTTTCTATTCAAATTATGACTAAAGTCCTGATTAATAGGATGATTGAAAAACATCTATAGCTTTTAAACAGTATTATATTTTCTAAATCCAAAACATGCACCACATTCTATGCTTCACATACTATAGGATTAAAAAAAGAAAAAAATGAATTTCATGAATTTTTGACCAAATTAAGGTGGTCAGACATACAAGTTTTTTATAGTTTTTAAAAACTTGTAATAAAAAATTCATAATTAATTATGTACATGGAAAAAAATTATAAAAAAATATGCATCACATCAAGGCATGATTTATCTACTTATTTCTAAAATATTATAAGAAAATATTATCATTTTATTGTGGTTAGGGTGGTCAGACAGACACCTACTTCTTATTTTTTCTCTAAAATTTAAGCACCACTGCATTGAAATTTCAAATTTTCACCAAATAGATTTTTATTTATTTTTTAAACAAACTTAGTAGTTTAGAAACTACATTCAATTTTCTAAAGATTCTATTCTTACATATTTTTAAAATAATATAGATAACTTATTCAATTTTTTACTTCAATTTTCCTAACTCTATTTTTTCTGAATTTTTTGCCACTTAAGGGCCTATTTTTTCCATGATGATCCTGCACATACCCATGATAGAATGTTTAGTTCAGTCTAACAAGGTGTGCTAGATAAAAAGATGCCTGCTAGTACCTTTACACTACTCTCAAATGAGGACTTTTAAAATAATACATTCATTGCATGTGCATAATTAAATGTTTTGGAAATGATTGTAAAAATTAAGATAAGGAACTATAAAGGGACTCAATGTTGACTTGTCTACCAAGAAGACGAAGAGGTGATTGATTGGTTTTTCTTTCAAACCCACTTATTGGACCTCCTTTCTAAAAAAAATAGATGCCCACCTTAATAGAGTCAAATAATACATACATTAATATATCTAAAATGATGTATATACAATGAAATAAGTGAATAGTCACCACAAGTTGATAATCCACATCAAACATTTTCTTACTTCTCTTCATTTGTATGAGGGGTAAGTGTATGAAATGATGTCATGACCACTTGTGACAAGCATGCAGAATAAAATTAGACTATATATATCATTTAAATGTATACAAAATTATGTAGAATAATAAAGGATATACAAAACAAAATATACATTATTGCCTCATACATCTATTAGAGCAACTGAACATAAAATGAATGTAGCAATACCCACCTCCATTGTTTCATAAATATCATGATGGGTCTTAATTTATGTCATCAACTAAAAATAGAATAATGTTATTTGACCCAAATATAACTCATATTATGTACACACATAATGATAAAAAATAGTTAAATGTACCTAATGAAAGTTGACATACAACCACTATAACCAATGGGTGCTAATGTTGAAGGTCCAACATCCACTTGTTCACCATCAAATGTTAATTTTAGGAATACCTCTTGTATATGAAAATATAATTTACATGTAGTATATATATATATTTTTGTTAAAATTTACATATCTATGGACTCAACAAGGTTGCATAATCAAGAGCTAAATGGCTAATAAATTTGAAATGATGAACTTAACCCTAGAGTTTAATTACATACAATTATAATTTACATTAATTTTTATTCATAATAAATCAAAATATTTGATCTTAGATTTAAAAATAAAATATGATTAATTACAAATATTTATTAGAAATTACTTGTTTGCACATGTTGAAGATACTATTGAACTATAACTCATTCATCAACACAATATTTTCTAACATAGATTTAATCTCCTTATAGCCCTATCTAATATACTCCTAAAATTTTAAAGCATCTTCTATAGTGTGTGTTTCATCAACATCCTTCCACCCATAGTTGTACAAAGTTCCATAATTATGGAAAAGATTATGTGAGTTTTGATGCCTAGAAATCTCACCAGCAACACCCTATGAAAATGGCATGCTATATATTGAACTATGTTTTATGTCATATAATTATTCATTGTAAAATGGCATGTTATATATTGAACTATGTTTTATGTCAATATTTGGAGTTTATTTTTATAGTTTCAGTTTGACCTAATAAATTTTCTTGTGTGTCACAAGGAGCTTTAGGGATATATAAAGGAGTTTGAAGAGGATTAGGCTCCGCTTTTTGTTGAAATCACATATTTTTAGAAAATATAATGATTTCATCCTTGAAATGTTCCATTTAAAGGATTCCAATTGAAGAGGGTTTGATCAAACCACCTTAGACCAAGCCCCCTTGGATAGAACCCCACTAGTTTTGAACCATACCTATAACATAGTCTCCTTCACACCTATCAAAATGCTAATAAAAAACCACTTTTTATTTACCTTTTGGGGAATCAAATGAGTTCAATTAAAATTTATATTTTTGTAATTATGTATTCCTTATTATAAGCTTCCAAAAAAGTATAATTTTCATAAAACTTAATTTGATTATTATATTTATTTTTTATATCTTGTGAATGTAGGTTTTTCACTAAAAATCAAGCTCTTTCTTCTGCACATGTGGAAAAATAGTATATTATCAAAATAAAAAATTTAAAAATATGAGTGCACTAGATATTGAAGTCCTTGATCCAACAAAAAAATAAAAAATTTAATTTTGATACATACAAAAATGGTACGCATTGTACGGTTGTGCTATGTCTAAATTATAATTGTCTTGACTTTGAAACTTCATTAAAGAAAAAATATTGAATAAAAACTATCTAACCAAGTGGAAACACTAGATATTGGAGTTACAAATCTAAATTTGAAAGAAATATAATTTTATCCTTCACGGAAAAAAAAGTTATACGTTATACGGTGAGTGCCACTTTTTAAAAATGTTGTTTTCTGAACAAAACTAATTTTTGAGGGAGATGGAAAAATAAGTGCAATCTGATTCCAAAAATTTTGAAAAAAATATATTTAGAATCTACAGACAAAATTTCACGAAACTCTAGTTTACATCATTTTCAAATTCTTCACAGTTTAGCCGCTATAGGTGCCCGAAAGTGAAGATTTAGTTAAAAAAATTATTCGAGTGTCCAGTTTGGCCAAAAATTGTAAACCACTATTATGGAATCACCCTTGGATGGTTTGGGGAATTAATATTTGGGGGTGTTGAGGAATTTTCAATTCCTAATTTAAAAGAAAATGAATCAAAGAAAATATAAATAAATTTAATTCTACTTTAAATTTCTAAAAACTTAAAAACCTTACCTCCTCAACCTTGTACACATCATTGTAGCATTGTGTTGGATTATGTCAACTTGTAGATGTCACAAATGCACTCATTATTTTCCTCACTTACATTAGGGCTTAGCAAAAATAGAGTCATGCTCAAATGAACTTACCCTCTTTTTCTTTTTATTTTAATAGATAAATAATAAAAGTGTATTGTAATACACTCATGTTGTAATGTGCTCTCATTTATCTTTTCATGGACCATAAAGTTTTTTTTGCCACATTTTGGTTGTAAATCTTTGTGCACACAAATCTAAGCGCTAGCATTAGAAAGGGTCATAATAGATATAAAGAGGGTAGCTTTGATTTTAATGATAATCTTCAAAGCTAAATCTCTCATGTCATTGACAATATTATGACCATTCTCATTTGAGTGATATCGGAAAATAGAAAATGTAAGTTATGTTAACAATAGAAAAAAAAAAAACATTAATTGTAATTCTTGTATCTAAATTGAATCTTCATGAAATATATACTCCATTATGTTCTGTATGTGATGATTTGTAGAGAATAAAGATTATATTATTTAAATAATTAACTTATCTTGATATCTAAATTGAAAATGATCTTTTTCTTGCAAACATTTAATTCTAACCATTTAAAATATTTAATTACCAAAATATATTCATACCTTACTACAATATAATGTATTAATATAATTTTTTACAAAATATAATAATAATATTTATATTTTTGCATATTATTATATTATTATATTTTATATTAATATTATTATATTTTTGTATTTAATTCTAACCATTTAAAATATTTTATTACCAAAATATATTCATACCTTACTACAATATAATGTATTAATATAATTTTTTACAAAATATAATAATAATATTTATATTTTTGCATATTATTATAGTAAATATTATGTTTATTTTGAATAGAAACCTGAAATACCTCCCCCGCCCCCAAAATAAATCCATAATGCATTCTTACATTACCATTTCCTATTTATATTTATAATATGCTAACCCTCAGTTGCTCTCGCATTTAGAAATAATTTACAATTTCGAACAAATAAAAAATTGTATGAATGTCTCCATTTCATCCTTAATTAAGTCCTAAAATGTGTTAGGCATAAGCATGTACTTTGGATGATAACTGTATATTAATTAAAGTTTGGAGGTGTATAATTTATTTTTAAAATAAAGAAATTAATGTTAAATTCTTTTATATATAATCTTATTAAGTTATATGGATGAATGTTCAATTAAAAAATATTATGTTAATTATTTTTTGAAAGGTTAATTGAGCGTATAAATTTAAGAAGTTAAATAGTTTAAGTGAAAAAATAAGATTCAAAGTTAGCTTATGGGTGCTAACATAAAGTCAAAACAGAATATATTAAGAAGATAAAATTGTGTTTTAAGAAAAAATAAAGATATAATTTTTATCTATAATTTTATAATAAAAAAAAAAGAATTTTGATGGATGTATGAATATCAATAGTATTTATTAGGATTAATTGATTGAACTATAATTTTTTAGTATTATTTCACAAGAATTGATTGAACTATAAAATAACAATTATTTAGTCTATTTCATTCTTACATACTTCTAGGGTAGGTTTCCATATGTCTGCTTAGGTAGCTTATTTTGACAAGTTAATCCTTCTGCTTATTTTTAGGAGTCATAATCTTTCTGCTTATTTTTAGGAGTCATCTTAAATTTATATTTATAATATTAATAATCATTTGAGTAGTAAAAATTTGAAAAAAATAAATCAGAAAGGTATTTCCAGTCACCTTTTTTTCACAGCTTATTTTCAAATCCTAAAAATTAGCTGCTCCATTAAAATAGATTCCAAATTATCCTTTTTCCATAATAAATCTTTTGAAACTTAAATTTGAACACAATACATCTGCTTAAATTTGAACACAATACGTCTGCTTCAATTTGAACACAAAACATCGTGAAGACATAAAATTACCTGTCAATAATCAATCATTCAATAATAACTTTACACCTCATGACACTAAGAACTGTTTATAATATCTTTACACCTCATTGTCCTTATCAGATTTCATATTCAAATTAAACCTCTTCAATACCCTACCGTCAAAATCAAAAAAGCGAACTTTGCTTCAACCTTCTAACCCGGATGGGTATATAAAACTGTGCAGAGAAGAGTCTTACGGGAGATTCTAACTGAATAATAATGGCTGAAGATCCGAATACTCTGCTCTTTTCCTGGGTTTCTACTCCTAAACATGATCTGGATCTGCCTAGTGATGTTAGGCATGACGACAATCCCCTTAAGAGTAGCTCCGTCCTCAATCTGGATAAGGAAAATGCACAACAGCTGATTCTACATCCAGAGGAAGCATTGAAACGCAAAAGAAATGAGAGAGTAGCGTTATCTGAAAAAATGAGGAGGCAAAAGATGAGGCATTTGTTATCCACTTTGCACTCTCTGCTGCCTGTTTCCACTACTCCAAAGGTAATTTAATGACAACTTCCCAAGGAGATAATTTTCTTTTGTCTAAGATACTATCATATTTACTTCTCATGCGCATTCCACTGGTGTTGATTTGTGAGCTCTTGGTATGTTTCAGGTAGCAAGACATTGCATAATAGAAGAAACAGGTAAATATGTTCAGAACCTTCAAAGCAAAGCCCAAGAGCTGCAGAAAAAGAAAGCCCAGGTATTGGCGACAAGAGGGTCATTAGTGGATCATAATTCATCAGGCATTGACAGAGAGTCCATAAGGCTTAATGTGGGTATTGAGGTTTATAGCAACGAAACAGTTATAATGAGAATTACAGCCTCGAGAATGCCACGCTCTCTCTGCAAGATTTATGAAGTAGTTGAAGCTCATGGCTTGGACATCCAGAGAGCAGATGTTTACAGAGGGGACTCCATTGTCTTTCTCTATTTCCATGCCAATGTAATTGTAAGCACTGATGCCCATAACTCATTACAAAGCAGCCAAACCACAAATTGTCTGAGGGAGACTTTACAAAATATTTACTAGGTCTATATTTTGAATATAAATCTAGACTTGCTGGGCCATCAGCAGTCAAGTATATCAAAATCGCAACATACATATACGATGTGCAAAACCTGTGTTCCTACATAAACAGCCCGAAT
This sequence comes from Sequoia sempervirens, assembly GCA_007258455.2. NCBI lineage: Eukaryota > Viridiplantae > Streptophyta > Pinopsida > Cupressales > Cupressaceae > Sequoia > Sequoia sempervirens. The sequence continues at coordinate 15,557,481 of VDFB02271358.1, read as the reverse complement.
GAATAGTGATCAACAAATAGTTTACAATGGTCTTCCATGGTTTAAACAAATTTGAAGTATGGAAGGGTGTTCAGATGATTTATGCTTTGAACATCACCAAGGCTGAGAGTTAAGGAATGATGTCAAGGTTATTTAGTCTCTTGATTTTTCAATATTCTATAATTATAATGTTTTTGAAGGAAAAATGTTATTATTTATATATGTAATTTGTGTAAATTATTTTTGCTAAATAAATGTGAGTTGTGGTGACATAGTATTTGTTTAGTACTATTAAATGTAAATAAAAATTAAATATACTTTGTTTAATGATTTAAGATTGTATAAAGAAGATCTAAATCTAACATTTATCATGATCAATAATAGCTAGTATTAATATGTTGATTGTCTATAAATCAAAATTTTCTATTGACTATATACAAGAACAAATTCAACTATTGGGGGCTATCTAGAGACATGAAATTTTTCAACACTTGTAAACTTAAGTTGTGTAAGATTATTTTTCTCTCTTCACTCAAAGATGTCATGAATTTTTCTTAGTTCCCACATGTTTATAAGGGATAACAATAAGGGCATATAATAGAAGGGATAAAGCCATCATAAGGGACAATGGCCCTTAAGAAGGAAGGAAAGTGTTTAGCAAAAAATCAAGAAAAAGGTCCCATACATTGGAAATATGATGCAATACAATGCAATAGAGTGTAAAAGGAGAATGTAAGTGCCCCATGCCAAATCATATGTTGACAATACCATAAATGTAAGGAATTGATGATGCATGGTGTTTCCCATGTGTGAAGATAAGAGTTTAATAGTCAAAATGTAAAGGTGAAAAAATTATACCCCTAATGTGACTCAAAAGGTATATGAGTGTAAGCTCATGGTCAAAGTATAATAATAAAATAAGCATTTTCTTGAATGGATTAATAAAATTATGTAATAAGCATGAAAGAAAATATGTGAATACATTCTTGATTAATGAAGCATAAATGAAATTATTTTTTTTACAAAGAAACTATAATAGCTTGTGAAAGAGAAAGCTATAAATATGCATGACATGTGTAAATGATAAAAATTGGTAACAAATTAGTATGTCTATCTTGACATGTATTAATGTTTGTATAAAGTTATCATAGGTAAGTGCATAATAAAGTCCCTAGATAAGCATGAGTGTATAAGTAAGTGATCAATGTTGATGTGCATCAAATTTTGATACACTTACATGGGAAAAATAGAGAAATAAAATTCATAAATGATGTAGGAAAGACATGATTCCCCTTAATGTAAATATATCAAATCAAACACATATGTTGTAAAGAAGAATATAATTTAATGCACACAATATAGACACAATATGAATACATAAGACATGATAAGAATGGAATTATACCTCCTAAGTGCATTGATGCAATACTAAAACTAAAACATGTAAGGGGATGATCCAAATTATGAATCTAGAGACAATACTTGATGTGCAAGGTCTGCAATATTGTAGAATTTTTATAACAAAACAACAAACTTGAAAAGAGATGTATGCAGCTCCAAAAATTGAATTACTCACTGCCAAAATAGAATTTTGTACATTGAGAGAAGAATTCCAACAATCACCACATCATTTGGAGTTTAAAAATGAACAAATTGAACAATAAAAAAAAAAATGAATTTTCAAAAATCATGTATGTTTTCACTATCCCAACTTGGTGGGGTCATAACTCCTAGTTTGGTGATCATAATCTAAACTTCTCTACCTTGTTGGAAAGGTCTCAAAGAGATCTAATTTTAGTCCCTTAAATTTAATACCTTCAACTATTAAATTTCAAGGATCAATGATAATTTCAACCCCAAATTCTGCACCAAATGCCTCCAAAAATGTCATTTAATAAAATATAGAAAATACCAAAAAAAAAAAAAAAAGTATTTTTCATCCCTTCTTGTACCAACACCTCTAGACTACTCTAGATAATTCCTCCCCTCTTGAAAGGAAATGGGCCCCATTGCATTAATGTTCTACATTAGATGACGAAAGTGTTCTTGAATTTTCTCCCTAGTTAGCTACTTGCACTGGTGAGAAAATTGACCATCTTGAGCCACATAGTAGAGATGGATTTTTTATTGTGTGAGAGTCTTCACAATAAATTTTCTAACATGATCACTCTATAATGGAGTAGTGGTCTTTGGATTCAATTATAAATCATGAATGTGTTCAATAACCTTTGAGATGTCTAATAGAAAAGGAAAAGAAGGTCTTAACAACTCAACATTAAAAATTGGATGCAACCACAAAAATGGTGGAAAATTAAGCTCAAATGTATTTTAACCAATTTGTTTTGATAATAGTATATGGGCCATAGTGAAGAGGATGAAGCTTCCTATTTGGTCTTGTAAGGCACTCCTTCTAAAGATGCGGCCACACCTTGTCACCAACATGAAATTGATGAGGAGTTCTATGTTGATCGTGTCTTTCTTTATACTTCTTATTGATGCGCTACAAAATCTCATGAACCTATTATTATAGGTGTCAGACCTTATCAATGAATTTTCCTATGTTTTTTTATCTCCCTCTCAATATAGGGTGATATTTCAAGTAGTACTATTGGTAATGCTATAGATCCATAGGTTCCAATGGTCAATACCCTACACAAGCCTCAAATGGATTGTGCCATGTGGATCTATGGACTGCACAATTGTAGTTGTGGATGTAGGGTAAGCTCTCATCTCATGTGTGAGGATGCTTTGAATGATACATTAGTAATATGTGAATGATAAATCAATTTACCAACTCTAATTTTCCATTTATTTGAGGATGGAATGTTGTAGACTTTGTCAATTTTGTGTCCATCTTATCCCATAGTGAAGACCAACAATTGCTAATGAATCTATTATCCCTATCAAAAATAATAGATTTTGGAAAACCAAAATGAACCCAAGCATGTTCAAAAAATAATTTAGCAATCCCTTCTATAGAAATAATCTTCTTATAGGCCACCATGATATCCATTTTTGGAAAACCTATCTACCACCACATATACACAATCATGAACCTATCTGGTAGGAGGAAGCTCAAGCATAAAATCCATTAAAATTGACTGTCATGGCTTATCAAGGATAGGTAGTGGCAAGTATAAACCTATTTTATGATTTGTAGGGTTTGCAATTGCACAAGCTACACAAGCTTGAATATGTGAAATGAAATCATGTTTCATGTTTGGACAATAGAAATATGTTTGAAGGATAAAATTGGTCTTATCAATGCCAAATAGCCTTATACATATGATTGTAGTGTGCTTCCCATATCATTTTTTTACGTTTTTCGATGGAAACACATATGTGTGGGTGCTGTCATAATAGTGGTTTACAACCTAAGAGGAATGAATTTTAGCTGAAATCACATATTTTTTGAAAATATAATGATTTAAGCCTTAAAAAGTTCTATTTTAAGGATTCCAATTGAAGAGGGTTTGATCAAATCACCTTAGATCAAACCCCCTTGGATAGAACATCACTAGTTTTAAACCATACCTATAAATGCGTCTCCTTTACACCTATCAAAATGCTGATAAAAAATCACTTTTGATTTAGATTTTCGGGGATCAAATGAATTCATTTAAAATTTGTTTCAAATGATTATGGTATTCCTTAGAACAAGCTATCCAATGAATATAATTTTAATATGTTTTGGTTTTGTTATGTATTTGTTTTTTAAGTTTTATTAAACATAGGTTTTTCATCGAAAATGAATTTCTTTGTTCTTCACATGTGGAAAAATAGAAGATTATCAAAACAAAAATTTAAAAATATGAGTGCACCAGATATTGAAGTCCTTGATCTAACAAAAAATTAAATTAAATTTTGACATATACAAAAAGTTATGTTATCTGATTAAATACCTGAGAATTGTAATTCATTTGACTTTGAAACTTGATTAAGGAAAAAATATTCAATAAAAAACTATCTAACCAAGTGGAAGCACTTGATATCAGAGTTACAAATCTAAATTTGAAAGAATTAGAATTTTATCCTTCATGGAAAAAAAGTTATGCGTTATACGGTGTGTGTCACTTTTTAAAAATGTTGTTTTCTGAAAAAAATCTATTTTCGTGGGAGATGGAAAAAGAAGAGCAATTTGATTCCAAAAATTTTGAAAAAAATATTTTTAGAATCTACAGACAAAATTTGATGAGACTCTAGTTTGCACCATCTTCAAATTCCTCACAATTTAGGCGCTATAGGTGCCCGAATGTGAAGATTTAGTTAAAAATAATAATTTCAGTGTCCAGTTTGGCCAAAAATTGTAAACCACTATTATGGGATCACCCGTGTCTAATGTGACAAAGCATTCCATATTGCAAGTGAAAATAAGCGACAAGCTTACCTTCAACTAATTTGTTGTAAATTATATCAACAAATTCAAGGACATCACCATATAATTGGGCCCAAGTTGTTGTTTGATGACCACATGAATCCAACACTATTCTCCAAAGTTTAATTGGAGGTCTACTCAAAAAATCTGCCACTTTGTTATTGCTTCCCTTCTTATGATGAATGTTGAGCTAAAATTGTTGTAGATAAGAAGACTACCTTTGATTCCTATTGTTTTGCAACTTTCCTTGTGTTTGGAAAAATTGAATAGTTTTGCAACCTTTGTGTATAATAGTATCCTTCCCCAAAATGTAATGATTCCACTATTTGCAAGCTTACACGATGGTTTATAATTCCTTTTCATTGTGAGATATCTTTTCACAATATCAGAAAAAATCTAACTATGGTAGTCAACCAAATTTCCATGTTGCATGACTACAATTTCAAGAGCATACTTAGATGCATCTATTTCTATTTCAAAAGATTGGTGTAGGTTTGGAAGGGGCAACACTGGTGTTGAACATAACTTTTGTTTTGATTCCACAAATGTTCATTATTTTACATTTTTAGCAATTCATTTTTTATTGTGCCTCACCTCTTAATGATTGATTTAGAGGTCATGCCAAATGTGATAAACCAAGCACAAACATGCAATACTAGTTTTCCATACCCATGAAACTATGAAGCTCTATGCGATTTTTAGGGTATAGTTAAACTTCAATAACTTGAATATTTTTAGGATAAACACATGAACACCCTCACTATCAATAATCTACCCCAAGTATTGGATTCCTTGCATACCAAAGGAACACTTTTTTATGTTAGCACAGAGTCTATGTTGCTATAGAGTTGAGAGAACTTGTTCAACATGTTGCAAATGCTCAGCCCAAGTTTTTCTAAAAATGAGTATGTGATCAAAATAAACAACCATAAAAGAATCAATAAATTTCCTAAGAACATCATTCATCATCCTCATAAAAGTGGTAAGAGTGTTGGTTAAACCAAAAGCCATGACTAGACATTCAAACAAACCTTCCTTAGACTTAAGCAAAATATTCCATGTACATCTAATGGACCAATTAGTACTTGGTGATACCTATACTTCCAAGTCAATTTTGGTGAAGAACATAGCCCCTCTAATTTGGTCCAAGAGAGCATCAATCCAAGGAATTTGATATCTATTTTTCATAGTGATTGTCTTTAATACTCAATAATCAATACAATGTCACCATGTTCCATCTTTCTTCTTAGCAAGAATAATCAGGTTACCACATTACAGAGTACTTGGATGAATGTGTCCTTTATAAATTTATTCTTGAATCTAAATCTAATTTTATAAATTTCCAAGACTAACCTCCCATACATTGGCTCATTTGGTAATGGTATCCCTATTACTAAATCAATAGACTGCATGGATTGACAATGCAATGGAACCCTTGCTAGTGAAAAATGAATATTCTAATATTATTTCAAGATTTGATCCATTCGCCTTTGTAAGTTTGTAGTAGTTGCCACTTTAACATGCACATTTTGTACAACTGATTTTTTCTCCTTAGTTTTAACCATGAGTAGTACAAAAAATCTAGTTTGAGCAATCAAACACCTACATTATTTTTCACTAATTTCAAAGATGTATATTATTTAGGACATGCCTTTGGTATATGATACTTTTGTTCACCAAGCTTGATTATGATGTTGCATGTTCTAGACTCATATACATCATGGTGTTGATGCATATATGGCTGCCCCAACAAGACATCACATACATCCATGAATGGTTTTATTGAATATGATAGATAACATTGTTTATTTACTTGAATATCTCACCCTTGGCTAACCCTTCCCACATGTGGAGTATGGTTATGAATGTTTCATTGTTTTCAAATTTATTCTTTTGATTGTCTCAACAACAATTAAATTCTTCAAGCTACCACTGTCAACAATGAAATGTAGGGCCTTTCCATCAAACCACACTTGTAAATAGAACAATCATTCTTCATCCCCACAAGGTAACATTTTAGTATTGCTAATAATGGCATATGGGTTTGCCTCTATGATTTTTTCATTATCATTTTTTTTAAAAGAGTATGGTAATGATTCAGGTTATGTTTCCTCTCCATGTCACTCTGTCATGAAATTCTTAATGGCTCAACAATCCTTGGTGTTCTAAAATTTTCTCTTATGTATTTCACACCACATTCATGCATCTTGTCGCATCTTCTTAGCACCCAATTTCTTCTTTTCTATTGGTGAATTTGAGAAATATTCCTTGGCCACTTGCTTTCCTACAAATTTATTGCTACCTTCACCCTTAGATTTACTATTTACAAAATAATCTTTCTTCCCTTTTTCTTCAAATTTTTCTTTTAATTTTCATGGAATACTTGAAAGCAATTTTTGATGGTTCAAAATTCAAAAAATTCATCTTAGTCTCAATATATCTATGAATTCCACTGTGATACTTCAAATTTTGATTCTTATCAGAATCTTCGATGCCCAATTTTGAAAACCAATCATCAACAATGGCTCCATCAAATTTCCCTAAAAATATGGAATATCGAGATTGACATGAACATTAAATGGAGTATGACCTCCAAATGGTATGCCTATATTTTTTTCCATGAACCACCTTGGTTTTGTTGCAACATTTGATAAAATTGATTAATCATTTCCTCATGTTGTTTCCTTAATTTATTGCTACCTTCACCCTTTGATTTACTATTTACAAAATAATCTTTCTTCCCTTTTTCTTCAAATTTTTCTTTTAATTTTCATGGAATACTTGAAAGCAATTTTTGATGTTTCAAAATTCAAAAAAATCATCTTAGTCTCAATATATCTATGAATTCCACTGTGATACTTCAAATTTTGATTCTTATCAGAATCTTCGATGCCCAATTTTGACAACCAATCATCAACAATGGCTCCATCAAATTTCCAAAAAAAATTGGAATATCAAAATTGGCATGAATAGTAAATGGAATATGACCTCCAAATGGTATGCCTATGTTTTTTTTTCGTGAACCACCTTGGTTTTGTTGCAACAGTCAATAAAATTGATTAATCATTTCCTCACATTTTTTCCTTAATGCATCTTCAAATTGTATCTTGAAAGGGTCATCGGATCCTTCACTTCATTCTTTGTCCATTTGCAATTGATTGCATCTCAAAGGAAGTTATTTTGATGGATCTCTTGTTTATAATCCAAGTCTTTGATATGCTAATTGTGTGTAATAGGACATATATAGGAGTGAACAAGCTATAATACCACTAACCCGAATTATGAATCCAAAGACAATACCTTGCATGCAATTTGTAATATTGTAGAATTTTTATAAAAACCCAACAAACTCAAAAAGAGATGTATGCAACTCTAAAAACTAAATTATTCACTTCCACAACTAAATTTTGTACATTAAGAAAAGAACTCCAAAATTCATTGATTTTTTTATAATTTGAAAATGCATAGATGGAATAATTAAAAAAAAAAATTCAAATAAGCATTTATGTTTTCACTACCCCAACTTGGTGGGGTCATAACTCCTAGATTGATGATCATAATCTAAAATTCTTTAACTCATTGGAAAGATCTCAAAGAGACATAATCTTGTTCCCTTAAATCCAATTCCTTTGAATATTTTATTTAAGGGATCAACGAAAGTTTCAACCCAAAATTCTATACCAAATACCTCCAAAATTTTCATTTACTAAAATGTAGAAAATACCAAAAAAAATGAATTTTCAATATTTTCCATCCCTACTTGTGCCAACACCTCTAAACTGCTCTAGATCGTCTCTAGACTTCTCTAGATCAAGGAAAAACCTAGGGGACCCTAATAAAAAGAAGTGGAAATATCATATTAACATTTCATGGGGGGAAGCCATGTGGCTTCCCCAAAGTAAGTGTTTCTCTTAAATTCAAATGTAATGAAATCTAGGATCAATAGGTATGGCTCTAGAAGCATGATATAGTAAAGATGTTCAAAATTTATTTAAATAAAGGAGTGTGATACACAAATATCTATGCCCAATGTATAATTCTATAAGGGGAAAGATGTATCTTGATGTAAGATTGTAGGAATATCCCTAATTAGCATAGCCTGATGTATCAAAAGAGGGAAATTATGTAAGCTCTAGAAAGTGACATATAGAAATATGAAATCAATAAGTAAGATCAAGGATCCTGTATGATGTAACAATATAAAATTAATTAGAAATTTATATAGGTTTGATGTGGAAACAAAGGAAATACAAACACAAAAAAAAGTATAGATCTAAAAAAATTATCGAAGCCAAGTGGGAAATAAATTTTAAAAAAAAGAGGAAGTGAGGAAGAAAGAGGAGGAAAATAGAAAATAAAAATGGTTTATATGACTCCCAAGTGCAAAAGATAAGCATTAGCCTAAAGGTAGAAGGTGAAACAAGTGGGGAAAATAAACTAGATGTAATTAGAAAGGCTATAATATAAATACACACAAGTTAAATGAAAAAATAGGAAAAAGAGGATTACAACATACATGGAACTAAAAAATTGAAAAAATATAAATGAATAAATTCATTCAAAAAGTGACATAAACAACATGGTGCATTCTCAAAGTCACTTATGTCAACATAAACCACTAAAACTAAATTTGTCTCATCTACATGTAAACTAGGAACATGAAAACACAAAGCCAAAAAAAAAATCTAAAAATATAAATTATGGTGAGCATTGGCAAGGATGTCTAAGTAAAAAAATATACCCTTGTATTCTTGGTATTTCTATTTTAAATCATCTAACCTCTATATAAGGTGTGTTATGATAAAAAGGTACATTAATTGTATGCATATTACCTATATATAATGTGAGTATAAAGAGAAAAAGTAAAATAACTATAGTTCATCACCAATTCTAATCTTCATGTGAATTCAACCAAGAAAATATTTAATTAGGTCAGTATCTTGTGTAATAACTTCTTCATCAACATCAATATAAATTCTTCCAATTTTCACTTTCATATTTTCCCAGGATAAATTAAACTATATGGACAAGCTCTCATCATTCCCTTTAAGGAAATCCAAAAAAGAGCAACCCCTCCTTCACAAAAAATATGCCAATTAGTGGCATCTGCTAATAACTCTTAACATGAGCTAGATTTGATATGAACCCTATCAACCCCTACAATATCCCTATTGACCAACAAAAGTTGCAAAAACTTTGAAAATGATTTAAAAAAATCAAAACAAAACTAGAGAGCTAAGCAAAAGGAAAAAGACCACCCCAGAGAGGTTAAAAGGTTGATATTAATGTCAAAGTAATAATGACTTTTTCTAAAAACCCTCCAAATAATATTTTGAATGTATCTCATACAACCAACAATACCAATAATTAAAAGGAAAGGGGTTAAACTTGTGGAAAATATCCTAATCACATTCATAATTAAACTCATAAAATTATGGGAAAGATGATCTATGATCTTAATTGTCTCGTTAAGAATCTAGGAAGTACACTGGTCATAATTACCATGCTAAGTCTAATTGTAACATAACATAGATGGCACACTATCAAGCCAAACATGGGGAATCCATGATAGTAGAATGGTCCACCATGCCATACACTAGCCCTAGCTAGATATCAACCCAAAAACCTAGGTTTGAGTCAGCATCTGAATCAAGTGGTGGTAGTAAAGAAAAATAGAAATCCACAAAAAATAATAATGAATACAAATTTAAATTTTCCTGCACCCAATCGTATCCCAACTCCAAGAAATTAAGCATAAGGAAAGGGATCCAATCCTTCCAACCTAAGACACCATTAACTATCATTATCAAAGACTAGGTAGTGTTACTTCAAGGTAAGGATTTTTATGACATTATCTAGGAAGCGGGAGAAACTTCACCAACACCTTAAGGAAACATGGTCCATTCCTAATCTTTTCATAGCATCAACAACCCTATTTCCTTCCCTATAGATATGTTTAATCTCAAAAAATTTGATTATAAAGAGAAGCTTCCAAAGAGAAGTTTCCAAAGGTCATTTAAATGATATATTCCATTTCCCAACCAAGATGAGATAAGCCTTTAACCACATCAATGATCAGTTTTGTATCCCCTTTAATGAGAAAGTTCTTAGTACCAATAGCTAGAGCAATCTTGATGCCCCATTAGATATCCATGCCCTCTGCCTAGTTATTAGTGCTAACACCAATACCTCCAACATAACCTTAAACAATTGTCCCCGAGGGAGCTATCAACATACCACCCCCACTACTCATACCTACATTACTATAGGAAGCACCATCAAAATTAAGCTTACACAAACCAACTGGGAGTGGTAACCATTTTCTATTCAACCTGGCTATCTTCTTTCTAGTGTCAACATTGTAGAAGGATTGAGGTAAGCCCCATTGAGCATCTATGTTAGATTCAAGAGGGAGGGAAAAAAATTAGGCAAAGCCAATGGCAAACCAAGATATTTTCCAAAAGGGGCTTAGAGAAAGCCAAGAAGACCTCTTCTAGGCCTGTTCTCATGTCCCTACAAATTTTATTATTTCTTTCCTTCTAGAGAGTCCAGCAAAGGTGTGGAGGTATTTTCTTCCATAACTCTTTAATGAGGGGCTAATGCAAGGGAATATCCTATTCCTCCATAAGGACTAGTTGGTCTTTATTCATGTGCTAGAAAATTTGAAACTTGTGCATCACTAATGCTCAATTTTTTTGAGAAAAGGAATAATGTATGAGAATGTTGGGAATGATTTCCTCATCCATGCTACAAAAGACACATCTATTTGGTAATTGGAATACACACTTTGTGAGGTTGTCTTGGGTTAGGATTCTATTGTGCATAACCATCCACCAAAAAAATAACTTTAGGAAGGAGATTTTTGTTCCAAGCTCTCCCCCAGACCACATTATAGTTTTCACCTTTTAAGAGAAGATTGTAAGCCAACTCAACAAAGAAGTTTCCCTTACGATTTTTGGCCCAAAAGAAATGACCCATTTTAGGAAATATTGGGAACCTAACCTTGAAAAGATATTTTTGAAGCACTAAAGAACTTTGAAAGAGATATTTATGGCCTTTTCAACATGACTAAAGTAATTTCCAAGAGTTTTCATTCAATAGGTAGTTAGAAACCAAAGGGCCAATGGAGCCTTTAATAAGAAGTTGAAGATATTTAAAATTAGGGTGAGCACTAAAGGGTTAGTCAAATAGCTATTGGTCATCCTAGAAGTGAATGAGATGACCATTCCCAAGCTTCCACTTAAGGCTTAAAGAGATCATACTATGGGTTTTGAGGATGTTTTTCCAAATTTGGGAGCCCCATAGGAAACTAGGTTCAAAAAGCACACTATGAAACCTTAAATGATTGAGTTACTTCACACTCATAATATAACACCAATTTTTGTTGTTTAGGATTAGGTACTGACCAATTTTATACATCAGATCTTTATCTAGGTGGGGTAATTTCCTAATACCCAAGCCTCAATTCTTTTTTGAGAGGTAGAATTTATCCCAGATAATTATAGCTAGTATTTTTCTTTCCTAAGTACCCAAGCATAAGAAAATCCTTTAAATATTTTGAAAATTCTTAGCAATGTAGGTCAACATTTTAAAGATAAATGGGAAGCATACCATAATTACTTAAAGAGAGGTAGCAAGAAGTTGTAACTTACAAGCACTTCACAATAGTTTACCTCTCTAACCCACAAGCTTTAAATGCTTTTGTTCCATAATAGAATTCTATAAGGGGGAAACCTTCTTTAGTAGTGAGGGGGGCCTCAGGTAAATTCTAGGGAGATCAAAACTCAGATAACCTAAGATGCTCTAAATTTTACTCCTTAAACCTATATTGTTTTTGGGTAAAAGCACAAACTTGTGTCACGCTTTATAAAGGAAACGGCCAACACTGATCCAATTTTTAAACTTGAATCACTAAAAAGTGGCATATATGTTTTAAATTTTGAAATGATGTAAACTAGTAAAATATGTATATTTTAGTATATTTTATGTTTGTATTTTTTTTTTAATATAAAAAATTATTTTAAACTAGTTTTTAATAAATTAAAACTATAATTCAATTGCTGATAAAATGCTAAAAAATGAAGTTGCATGGGACGTCAAACTTTTAATACTAAATTTATTTTTTTTCTTCGAATTTTTTTTTGTGTATTTATAACTTGAAATTTTAGTGCATGGATATATTTTTTTCCAATTTTGATAAATATATATTTTTAAATAAATATTAAAATGTGCATGAATAAAAAAATAATTGTTTTCCTCGGACGTCAACTTTCATATTAAATATTTATCTAAAATGCAAACAAAACTATACCATCTTAAAATAGATTCCTTTATCTAGTGCATCATATTTTTTTCTATTTTTTTTAATAAGTTTTAGTATTTTTCCTTGGCATAGTAATCAACCTTATATTTTGTGCTGAAAACCTACTTTTAGTAAAAATAAAAAATAAAATATAAAAAATAATTAAACTATTAAAATAAATATATATTTGAAAACTACACTTATGGATCTACAAAAGGGTATTTTTATATTTTTAAAAAAAGTTGTTTACATTAGCAAGAGTTATTGAAACTTCAAGATTTTCAAATAATTTAATTTTTTTGGTAAATTGGACTCAAAGTCATGCTCCATACATTTTTAGCCAACAATTTTAGTTGGAAAAGTTGTGGAAGCATCTAACTTAGCTAGAATGAATCTTACTAGATCATATGTTTGACCAAAATTGTTTTTTAGTTAGAAATACTTAAATTCAGTTGTGCTGATAAGTTGGCTGAAAGTGTGACACAACTTTGTGCTTTTACCCTTTTAATGAAGTAGATCTTACTTTTATCATAATTAATGCAATGGCCTAAGGCCTCAACATAGTTAGAAAGATACTTTTTCTAGCAACTAGGCTCAACCATTGAGGTGACACCAAAGAGGATGGTATCATCCACAAATTTTTGTAAAGATGAAGGAGGGAGAATTGAAGTAGCTTTGACACATCTAAGACCACCATTCTCAATGAGCTTTACATTTTTTCTTCTTAAAACCTCCACCATCAAGATAAATAGGTAAGGATAAAGGTGGTCCCCTTGATGAATACCCCTCTTAGCCCCAAATAAACTCCTTGGAATACCATTTACCAGAATTGAGTACTTGAGAGTGGTTACACATTCCCTTATAATGTTGATTAAGATCTCATTAAATCCCACTTTTACTAAGACTTTAAACATGAAGTCCCAATCAAGCCTATTATATGCTTTTGATATGTCAATTTTGATAGTCATTCCTAGGAGAATGGTCCTTTCCATTGAATGTAGTATATCTGAATTTAGTGCCCAAGGACAAATAGTTTTTGATTCTCATTGATAAATTTTCCCAATAGGGGTTTAATCATACTAACCAAAAATTTGGAAAATATATTATATATCATACTACATAAGTTGATGGGTCTGAAATTAGCAAGACTAGAAGGATCCTAATCTTTTGGGATAAGAGCAATGCAAAAGTTATTGATTTTTTTAAGGATTTTACTACAACAGAAGAAATATTTGGCCACCCTAGTGATATCAAGGAAAATAATATCATAGAATTTTTGGAAGAAGGCTGGAGGGAATCCATTCAGACTCAGGGCCTTATAGGTTGTCATTGAGAAGGTAGAAATACTGACTTCATCAACAAAGATTGGAGCCATGAGGTGGTTATTGTCATCAAGAGATAGAGTAGTTGGTAGGTAGGACTAGTGGAAGTAGTGAGAGGACATTTTCCTAATTTTGTTATTATATGTAACATGTCACCTTATTCATCTTTGATGGAGTTCCTTTTCCTATTTATTATAGCAGACTTATAGAGGAAAGTTGAGTTCCTATCTCCCTCCTATCACTGTATCCTTTATTTTTGTTTGTACATAATTTCTTCTCTTTTTAGAATGTCTTTCTAGTCCATCCTTAACAATTCTTCAACAAGATGAGAATCCTTAGAGAGCTCTCCATTGGAAATGTGGGTTCATATATCAGTGAATTTTGTAGTCAACTCCTTTTTGTACCAAAACATTCTAAAATGTAAGTTTGATCATGATCCCTTCACCTTATCTTTATCAAGTTCAACTTTTGGGATAGTTTGTATATTGCCATACCTTGGAAGGGGGTGTTCCACCAATTAAGGATAAAAATTCTAAAAATTGGATGGGTTATAATTCCATAACATAAATGAAGAGGTCGCTACAAAATTTTTCATTAACCCAAGAGAGAAGTACAAGATTATGGTCCGAGACAATTCAAGGTAGAGCCATCAAGTCTGAGTTGCACCCCATATCCTAGTTAGAGGAGACCATAAATTGGTCAATTTTGACTTGGATAAGATTATTACTTTTCATGTGATTTTTCTAGGTAAAAGGATGCCCTATAATTCAATTTCCATTAGGCATGTTATGTTAATGAAATTTGCTAGATCTACCATGATGTCAGTGTAGTTATTCTATCCCCCAAGTTTCTTAGAAGGGAAAAGGGGGTATTAAAGTCACCAACTATCAACCAGAAATAATTTATATTATCCATCATTTATAGTAGATAGATTTCCTACCAAATAACCTTATGAGCTTTACAGAAATTGAAAGCATAAATATTGATAAGGAACCAAAAGTAGGAAGAGTTGGAAAATTAACAACTAGATTTCCAACAAAGAGTAACAAAAGGAAACTAGGAGCCACCAACAAGTCCCACATAGTCACTATCCCCCAATGGCTCATTGTGTTTCACTTATAAAAAATTGGCCCTAGGCTATATATAGTTAGCCATAGATTTTAAACTATCTTGATTCATTTTGAATTCTTGGATCAAGAGGATATCAATCTTATTATCAAGGATACAGGTCTTGAGATAGTGTTGTTTTTCAAGGCTATTCAAGCCTTTGATATTCCAAGATATGAACTTCATTTATGGTTTTCAATGAGTGGCTCCAAGGTATTCTACCTTCCACAAGAAATCTCCCTTGTTATTTCATTCTATATTTTTTGACACTAGGAAGGCAAACCCTCTTTTGAATCCACTCCTACATCAATTTTCTTATTCTTGGTTTTATTTTTTGGTTTTGATCAACCATCATGAATTCAAGGGGCACTAGTGATAGCCCTTGGAGAGAGTACAAGTCCTTTAAGCAGTTGAAGAATAGTAAATAAGGAGCAAGAGTATTGTGTAGGAAGATTAGAAAAAGTTTCCATAGGAGGGGAATTGGAGTTTGTGATGGGTATCTAAGCAATCAAAAAAGACACTCTAGGTATGGGGGGTTGGGAACCAAAAGCAAGAATGGAATTGGGGATCTCTCATTCCTCAATAATAAGAGGCATGGAGGGTTGAGTAACTATAACAGGTGGAAAGGTGTGGGAAGCTTTCAACTCCGATGAATTTTGAAGTGGTTGTTTAGCAGTGGAGTTCAAATTGTTAAGTAGATCCCTAGTAAATGGGTAGTCTATCCCTTCATCAAATAGTGGAGAAATGATGTCTTTCGGTTTATATATTATTTTTGGGAGATTTACAATAAAAAATAAGATGATAAGATCTCAAATAGTTTTGATAGAACATAGTAGCATTCTCATACTAAATGGGTTGAGACAAACTTCCTAACTTTTATTGGAGAGTAATAAAGTTAGGAAGAGGTTTTTTAATGTCAAAATTAACAAAAACTTAGTCAAAGCCTAACCTAGATTTGACCTTTGTAACTCCATCAGCAACAACAAAGTGGCCAAAAGATTTTCCAATCTATTTAAAGATTTATTCATCCTAGAACTCAAGTGGGAGACCTAGTAGACAAATCCAAACTATAGTTGTTTTATTTAAACATGTAAGTAGTAAAAAGCTAGCTTCCAATGACATAGGGAAAAGCTATGTTTACTATGGAACTAGGGTCCCTATGTAAGTATTATATTGAGATCTTCATTGGAAGTGAATTTGAATAGAAAGAGTCCATCAGGCATGACACTTATGGAAGTTCAGTGAAAAACCATTGTGGAAAAATAATAAATTAGTGGAAAACAATTTTGAAAAATATGTATGTATTTTTGTCCTCATTCAAAAAAAAAAGAATTTCAATACATACAAAAAATGTTATGCGATTGAAAGTTCACCTATGTCTAAATTATAATTGGTTTGAATTCAAAACTTAATTAAAAGAAAAATATTCAACAAAATGTTATGAAACAAAATGGAAGCACTAGATAGCATTGTTACCAACCTCAATTTAAAAGAACTGGAATTTTATCCTTTGTAGAAAAAAGGTTATGTGATTGAAAGTACACATGACTTTTTTAAAATGGTGTTTACTATTAAAAACTAGTTATGAAAGGAGATGCAAAAAAAAAAATTCAATTTTTTTACAAAAAATAGATTTAAAATCTACAGATAAAATATCACAAATCACTAGTGTTGATCATCTTCAAATTTCTAACAGTTTACCTACTATAGGTGTTGGAAAGTGAATATTTTTCTCAAAGTATTGGTTTCAATGTCAAGTTTGGCCAAAAAGTGTAACCCATTATTGTGGGATGATAGTTTTTGCACCAATGGTATTGTAAAGAAAAAGTTTTAATATACATTATGATAGATAAAATATATGAGAGATTGAAGTTTGTGTTTCATAGAGATTTGGTCGGTACAAAAGGAACTATCAAAATCTTATTAGATTGAAAGGATACAATCTTTTGCATATGTACTCTTGTGTTGAAGATATTTTTTCCTCTCTTTGATGGTGAATTTTTTTCCATGAGGCTCTCTCCATGTATATCTATTTTTTTGTGTATTTATCACATATTTTTATTTATTTTTTCTTACTTATAAATATTGTAATGGGTAATGTAAATTTGCATTAATAAATTTAGATTTTCATCCTCTTTAAAGGGATAATATTTATAGTAATTTGACTTTTTATAAAAATATTTTGTATCAAATATTTTATTCTATTTAGAAGGGTATAAGTTTCTTGAATTGTTAGAAAACTATAGTCTCAGTTCTTTGTTTGATTTTTTTAAGATCTAAGATTTGAATCCATGGCCTAGACATCTCATTCAAAGATTGAGAAGAATAAGGTCACTAGGTATGACTTGTGGAAGAAAAATATATATGATATCCTTCAAGAGATAAATTATTGGCAGGATATTTTAAATGAAAAGATATTGGTGGAGGTCTTTGCAATATAGCCTAAATAAATACAATATCAATAAAGAGTGACAATCATCAAGGACCAAAAAATCTATTAACAATAATTGTAATACATTTAGGCAGAGGTTTAGTAAAAGGAAAACATAAAACTAAAGGAATATATCACTCCAAAAATAGGATGGGAACAATATATGACATACACTTGATGCCATTTATTGTTTACATTTTATTCCTCAAGAATATAACCCTAAATAAATATTATTGGCTATTGACTATCAAGTGCAGGTAGCGAACATCAACATCAAGGATATAAGAATTGAATATATCATTGAGTTCCTCAATGTGGGAACTAAATTATTAGCTACTTCACTTATATCAATTGAGACTAGATTCAATATAAAGTGCACTAAGCTAGAGTAAGTAAAGAAAATGATAAATACCTCAAAATTAAAAATCAAGGAAATTGAATTCTGAATTAACATGGTTTTAGAGTAGGCCATGAAGTTAAATAAATAAAGGCTTGGATAATAAATAAGTAATTCCACTAGATTTAAACAAGCATGACTAAATAAAATATATATTTTTCTATAATAGATCTAGAAGTTAAGAAGAATTATACTACCACCATATACAAGTTATTAATAAGAAAAACATGTGAACAATAGCTACAATATAGAAAATGAATTATATTTTAGACAAGTGCAAAGATAGCCAAGAACACAAGATGTAGCTAGATGTTGTAGCACACATAATTTAAGGTATGCAAACTCACATGAATAAATTGGGTGATAGGGAATATGTTAATGACTTGATAATAATAAAAGATTCTCTTGCATGAAAAATTTATTGGGTTAGTGAAGTAAAGAATTTATGGTGGGTTCAAGTTTAAAAATTCATTCCCATTTCCTTTTATTTCAATAGGTACAAGTAACCAAGTTCTCAAACTATTAGTGGAATTGGAGACACTTTTTTAGATTATTGTACCTCATATGTAGAAAGCCTCATATGAATTAACTATTGAACTAGAGAATGATTTTCTATGATCTTCTAGAAGTTAAATATAACCTTGGATAAGGAGTGTGAGATGGTATTTACTTCTCTACATAAAAAATGAGTGTAGATAGATTAATCAATGTTTATAATTTTATAATTTCTATGTGAACTTTGCGCCTAATGCATTTATTTTTTCTATTCAATATAATTATATGGTGAAATAACCTCTAAGAGTCCCTAACACTAATGATATAAAGGGAGATGGGTTCTTTCTATTAAAATGAGGGTTCACCAATAATTTACTATAAATAGAAAGGGAAAATGCGCGGTATAATGCACATATCTTCCTCTATCTCATTAGGAAAAAGAGATCCCTTAAGACAAGATTGAATTTTAGCCCTTAGGTGAGTCAACCTTGAGGGAGATCTTTTTTTCCTTATGATCTAGGATGGGGTAAGTCTATTGAAACAACACTTTTGGGAGAAAGACTAAAAATAGTAAATAAACCCAAAAATGGAAAGTAACACTTAAAATCACTAGATTAAACCTTAATCTAATGAAACCTACAACTTTCTAGAATATCTCAGAAGATTAAGCATTTTCGCACTTGCTACCAAAATGTTGTTGTTGAGTGTCCTCTAGGACTCATTCACCTTAGGGCAAATGTTTCTTGCCATGCTTTTCTAAAAAAATAAAATTTGGGTTTGTAGCTCATGAACTACTCTTCTGACTTGTACCTTTCATTTTTTGTTCATAGATCTGTACCTACATCAAAAACTAAAAAAATTGGTTTTTTTCTATGGGGGGTTGCCTCAGTCAATCCCTAAGTTTGGTAATTAAACCTTGTGAAAAATACATATCAGGAATCTAAAAGTGTGTGTGAGGCTTAATCTTAAGTTTGTCTAAGATTGTTGAGATCTAACATGCAAAGAAACCCTATTCAAGTGTGTTATAATAAGGTTCCTAAATGAACTTGAATGATGAATACAAAACCTAGTTAGGGAGAAGTCAAATCCCCTAATAGATTAAAAATCTGATTATAGCTTGCTTTAAGCAGCTATTAGAATGAAGATAGAAGAGGAGATCAATAGGAAACAAGTCACTAGACCTTGAGAGAAATGGCTAGTTCCATGTCCCAAAACCTAGAATCCATCATGATCCACCATAGGTATCAATCTTCAATCATGAACAATGCTTGATCAATCTTCACAAAATGAGCTTGAATACTAACAAAAAAAATTGAAATGCTACTCCAAGACTTCATCTTTACTTGCTTGAATGTTCTCCTTGACCTTGAATGTAAATATTTTCAATAACTTCTTGATTTCTTTCTCAACCTAGTGTAAAATGTTGAAAATCCTAGGATTTATAGGCTTCCTTTCTGTTAGGGTTAGAGATGGCGGATCTAACAATTAAATGCAGATTTATATATAATAAACAAAGAAACTAAAACATACATAGAATAAATCATAACACAAAGAATTTAACGTGGTTCACCCAATCTGGGCTACATCCACCAAACCATAGCCATCCAATACTTTTATTATCGAGTAAAAACCCTATTACAATCTTGCGAATAATTGCATTTTTCCTCATACTGAAATACCCATCTGAACCCCCTTTTTACCAAGCTTAGAAGCTTCCAGATTTTAGGGTTCTAAAAAATTGGATTTTTCTTTTTCCATTGATTTTTCCCTTTTTCGGTGATCACACGAAAAAGTAGGAAGATGTTTTTTCTCGGGGGCTACCGCCCCCAAACCCCCACCTGGGACCCAGCCCGGCCCCGGACCCCAACAAGGTCAGGGGGCTGGGATGTACAGTATACCATGGGCTATACAGTATAGCATGATCAATCGCCACATACCAACACTTTCTAATTTCCCAATTATTAAATCCTAAGAGACAACACTTAAAACTTAAATTTAGGACTTTGAAATGCCACCATAAAACATGCTCAAAATTTGAATTTGGGATCTTAAAGGGGACCCATTCGCCCAAGGGTGAATGGGTCCTGGCCTCAATTATTAGGATCCATTAAATTCAGAGCATTAATTTAATTGAATGCATTTGTTCAATGCCTTTTTTTAGTTTTGGAAAATATTTAAAATAGGCCTTCGGATGTGTGACCAATGTCATATGTAGTGTGAACCAAATATACTAGATCCAAACAAATTAAAACCCTATTTAATTCCCTAAGCATTAATCCCAATAAGATTTTTGAAATTTATTAAAGACAAAGAACCAATTAAACTAACATGAAGAACATGAAAACAAAATGGAAACCTACTTCAATACTCTGAATCTTATCCTATTGGGGTAGTAGATTCACATTGATGTGGAATGGCGACCCTTTCCCAATCTCTTGGATAATGAGCTTGTTTCAATTAGTATTATTGAACAAAATTGATGAAATTGATGAGAGAATGTGAAAACATGATAACAACTAATTTAATATGATAAATGCTAAGATGTTTCATGTAAATGTATGCAATTTGTGCTAAATATGTACAAGATTCAAGGATATAATCCCTAGATTCAAAATATGCTAAATGGATCCAAACTAAGTTACCATGGAAGCCATTAATGGATGCTTAAGCTAATTATGCATGAAAATTAATTTAAAATACTTTTAAACATAAAAAATAGATGCAAACGAGTCTGATTCTCAATATAATAAGTTTTCTCTAAAAAGGTGGATCCCTTTCTCTCCAAAGAGTGATCTATTTATATGAGAGCAAAGGAGAAATCAAGGGCTCAAATTGAAAATATCAATCAATGTCCAAGATGGAAAGAAGGTGGAGGCATGGATCATGGATTCCCATCAAGATGTTGAGAATGCAAGTTGATATTTAATCAAGGGCTCACAATTATGCAAAGAAGCACACTTTCAAAACTTTCTCAAGAAGTTTGTTGAAAGTTTGTTACAAAGAAGAATATTCCCTTTTTTAATGAGTATAAAGGGGGTATGTGCAGGTTAATGGTGGGCCAAAAAGTGGCAATGAGGAAAACCACATGTCTTTCATCGACCGAAAAAATGCGAAAAACAACATGTTGACTTTTTTAGGCTCGGGTGTCACCATACCTAACACCAAACCTATTTTTACAAATCGGATATCCGATTTGTAAAACGCATATATTAAAACTTTTGTCGCTTTTTTGAAGTCATTCGGCTGAGAAGAACCCACGGGTGCACAGTGCATCCATTCTTCGCATAACGAATATCCGATATAGGCTAAATTCGATTTGGAAAGGTAAGTTTTTTTATTTTTATTTGACTTCATTCAATTTTGATTTAGAGTTGAATAATTTCATATGGTTTTTTGTTGATTTTTTTTAAAATAGGGTTTTTAATTGAGTTTTTGTGAAAAATTTGAGTTTAGAATAGATTTTGATTAAAAATGAATTTTTTTTGTGGATTTTTTTTCACAATAGGGTTTTTGATTGAATTTTTATGAAAAAATTGAATTGAGAGTGGATTTTGATTAAAAAATGAATGTTTTTGTGGATTTTTTCAAAAAGGGTTTTGATTGAATTTTTATGAAACAATTGAATTCAAAATAAATTTTGATAAAAAATGAATGTTTTTAATGGATTTTGATTTAAAAATAGTGTTTCATTTATATTGTCTAATTTTAGATTAATTATTTTTTAACTTTAAACAGGCATTATGGCTATTGAGAATGAAAATGCACAAATTCCACCAGTTGAAAATGAAAATCCACCAGCTGAGAATCAAAATGCAGAAATGCCAAATGCTCCGCCACCTCCACAACCATCAGTTGAATAGTTAATTCATGAAAAATTGGAGCAATTAAGGGGCATTTGTGATGTTTATAGGAAAATCCCTCGATTATCTCGTATGTCAACCACATTGACAGGAATAATTACAAATGTAGAAACCCTCTCCACCCAATATAATGCATTTCATTCGGGGTGAGAAAACATGAGACAATATTATGCATGTGGAATTTCTTGTAATGATGTGAAAGATCTCCAAATAAAAAAATCCCAAATAGCCTCTTTATTTATTAACCCCAGCACTGGTTTGCTAGTTAATGTTAACAAGCCAAAACTTTCTATAAAATGGTGCACACATAGGGGCATAGTAGATAAATTTTGGGATCATTGGTGTATGGTTTTTGATAAACCACCCAACAATAATCTTGATGTACCTTTTTACTTTATTAAAATATTATATGTTGAGTTTTTGTTAGGGCATCATGTCAGTTACTTTGACATTAAACCCTTCTAGGGTGTTGGTAGAGGTATGCCTTAGGATAGGCCAGGGGCAGCTAGAGTAGTTAGGTTCCCACATGTTCCCCATCCTCCCCTTCCTCTACCACCTCCAGTACAACATCCAGATATTATGGAGGATGCAGCCACACAAACTATCCAGGCCATTCACTCTTTGAGTGGTCTTTTGGTTTCCCATGCTTCTTTAGTAGCTCAGCCACAGTCTGGTGATCTTGGCGATGGATCCAGTGTTGTTGCATCATCCTCCTCAGGTACACATATTTGTGTGCCACATATTTGCAATACGTTCCAGCAAATATGTTTGGGTCCTATTGTACAGCCCTCTGAGCATCCATTAGACACTTCTGATTATGACATCTAGGATGTGGAGATTACAGCAGATCACATGCAAGGGAGTGGAGCACACCCTACAGAGTCCTCTCCTGCTAGAGAGGTGGACATTAGAGTAGTTACACAGGTAAAATTTAAGGTGTAAATTCATAACTTGCATTTTTTTTAAATGAATATTAATAAGAGATAGTATCAAGTACTAATATTTATTTACATGGTCTATTTAACAGTTAATGTCTAAGGAGGAGCTCACACAGGTGACTGATAGCACCCTTAGGGCCATTTCATTTGGCCTCGACATGCACATAGTATGTAATTTCTCACTCACTCATTTACCATTTTTTACTATATATTTGCTTGTCATTTGAATTATCAATAATGAAATTATATATTAACTTATATGTTTATCTTACTCTGCTTGTAGCAAACACCTAGTGCGAGCAAGGTACGACGCTCTTTAGACTATGGAGGCACAGTGTTGGATAAGGGAAAGGTAATTGAACTCAAATTTGATTGAATTAAAATTTATAAGATCTTTTATTGATTATGCATACATTGACATAGATTCGTAGTTTCATATGTACTTCTCATTTTTATGTACAGGCGGTTGTGAGCTATACATCATTGTTGATAAGTACCACAACACCCAAAGGAGTAGGTATTCGAACGCCTGAAGGAGGAGGTGTTGAAACACCTCAATGAGGAGGTGTTGAGACAACTAAAGGAGATACAAAAAAAGATCAACCTAAAGAGGTATGTGTTTATTTTATTTTGTGCTTGCTAAATATGTTCTTATTACTAACAATTCTATGCTAACTTGGATCAATTTCATGCTTTTGTTCACATATATAGATTGACGTTACAAAAGTTGGTTTGGTTAGTTCTTTGAGAGGGGTATATTCTAGGACTCTTGACCCTTCAAAGAGACGTATATTTCAGGTAATCAAGATTTCAATTTTAGAGTTAAATTATAATTCAATGTATATTGATTTTTATGTTAATTATTCAATTTTAAATTATATAGTATAACTAATCTCAATTGTGGTTTGACTTTTTCTTGTACAGCTACCTTTAGAGCCAACGAGTGCTTCAAAGAGGCTCCATTTTGATGATCCACTAGTAGTTTAGGATGAGATAGATATTTTGGCATGTAAATTTTGAATAGATACCGAGATGGCATATGCCACATATTGTAAAACTTTGTTTGAGTTGTCGTTGATGCCATTTTTGTATATGGAAATACACTTGATTATTGGATAATTTGATATATATAGAAGTTGACAATCAAAATTTAGTTTCCTCCTCATGTGCATGATTAAACTCTTTGAAGCAATGGTTAAATATTAGTGTACAATAGCATAAAAATAATGGTTAAATATTATGTATTTTATATTCATATTGCTGATTACATTGCATTGCACATCTTTCAAACTCAACGCATTATTTCACATTGCATAAGTAACAACTAGATACTCATATGATTAACCCTACACCATCTTATTTTCTTCTTTGTCAACTTTCCCATGCCTTAGTAAATTTGGTGGTCCATTTGTAACCATCAATTTTTCATATAACATAAATTCACCTTTTTCAAAAAATTAATATGGCTAGACTCCCATATGAATACTAATAATATATCATATGACCATTCTTCATATACTTACTAGAACTTTGTGTCTTCTTAGATGAGCCAAAAGTTGGTTCCCAACTACCTCTTCCTTCATCAATGTTCCATATTTTAATCATTCCATCCCAAGATGTTGTGACCATTTGTTGACTAGAAGATTCAATTATTTGTAGGCATGAAATGACATCATCATGCACTTTGACCTAGAAATTTAGGAAAAGAATACTATTAAAAGTTGTGAGCTCTGTGAAAAATAGATGTTTATCTGACTACAACACCATCTAAATATGGATTCTTTTAGAAAATAAAAAGCAAGACATAACTTTTAAACAAATAATTTAATCACAATGTATTTTTCACAAAGAAAATTTGTATAAACCGCTTCTCCATAATGGCTAGTATAGAAAATAATTGCATTGGTAGAACAAAACTCCAAAAAATTTCTGATTTCCTTGATTAATTGAATCTTAAGTAGAATCCCCACAATAATTATGTTTTACATAAACCGATAGGAAAACAACATTGCTTGGAAAGTGCATCTCTAATATTTTATGTTCCTTGTACAATAATTTAAATACATTTGAAGAAGTTATATGAAAATATAGCTTCTTAAATTCTTCTTTAATTTGAAGGTTAGTTTTGATAGTGAGTAATTTATTTCATAGATGGATTTTAGCTTTTGCTTGATTGTTGTGCACTGTACTTTCTTCTATAAATAAAATGAGACATGCTAATGCACATTTTCACTATAATTTCTCTATTTTCTTCCTCAACATATCTCTCTCTTGGGCTTTGATACAACCCTATCAAGGCTTGTCCTAATCACATTTAGCCCAAATCAAAAAGAAAATTTCATGCATTGCTTCTCCCTACACTAGCAGACCCTGGCTGGAGGTTTTATTTGATATTGTCAACAAACATACATCTAGTTGTCTGAATGAATGGGGGAGTTACAGCCTTCCCAATCAAGAGGTCATGACTTGTCATAACTGATTAAAGAAATTCAAGACTTATGTCATAGGATGAGAACATTTGACCATAGGCTCAATGATACATGCAATGATCCTTAACTAAATTATTCATACAAGTTCCTTAGATTTGGAATAATTCAATGAAAATCAGCCAAAACATTTAAACAAGATATTTAGATGTAAAATATTCACATATGATAAATAGATCTACACATATAAGTTGGTTGGAATAGAGTATTTAATTCAAATAACTCACTTCATGATTACAATTTTTTTGCTTCAATTGTTTGCTCATAACCAAGATTACAATGATCAAAAATAAAATAAAATAATATTGGGATGCTAAAATCCACTATGCTTGGCATACAAATGCAACCTTTCTATGAAATTTCCCTCACAAATCCAAACAAGTTTCATCCTCCAAACTCTAGGAAACCAATGGGGTTTCATCAAAAAATCTCCATAACCTAAGGGTTTTTGTCCTTAGATTCAACAAGTGAACACAAGTGTCCGACTTTGCAATTTTGGATTTGTTGAGATGATGTCAAAAGATTATCCAAACAAATAAAGTTTTATTCCTTATATAGAGGTTGAAGGCCTAACATGGGTCCAAAGTTTCTTGCCATTTTCTCACATTCAAATTTGGGCTCATTAATTGCATTCTTGGTTAGTCGTGGTCATGGGTGGAGTCCATTCAAATGGTGAGGTTTTGTGAAAGTGCATGCTTGAGTGTGGAGATCTAGGGAAATGATTTCTTTAAGTTCAAGCAAATAATTATCCCAAGGTCCAACATCAATGGTTCAAGCGATGGGATTCTTAGGTGTTAAGACACAAGATAATGGGGATCTAGGGGTTTGAGGATATAGATACCCCATTGGCTCTTTTACAAACGTAAGACATCATCAAAAGGTCCAAAGATCCAAAGAAGAATGTATGGTTTAGGAAGTAGTGGTCAAGGTATTAGGGTGTTATGCGAATGGAAAGTAAAAATTTCAAAGGCCCACAAGAGAAGGAAGTGGGAGGTGGAGGCACAAGGAATGAAAGAAATGCATTATAGTATTAAAGAGTCTAAAATCCCAAGGAATGAAAGAAATGCATGAAGTGTAATGTGTTTTAGTTTGTGGTACTCCTTTGTTTCTCTGCAGATGTGTGATAAATTCTTAGTTCAATGATGTTGAACAATTTTAGAAAAAAAAAAGTTGTGTCACGGTCCACATTCAATCCAACAAGAAAAAATCAAAGCTCAACTTCTTCGAATGAAAATGCTTGTTTGCAAAACAAATGAATAAGAATGAGGTAGTTAAGGTGTTTGAAGTTATTTAGAGGTCACTTTTAGGGTGGAAGGCTTAAAAATCCATTTTAAATGCACAAAAAAGAATGAAATTACTTCAAACCAAGTTTGTGAAGAAGTTAACTATGTTGCCCACTAGTTTCCCTTAAGAGTCCAAAGTGCTAAAAGACAACAATCTTTGAAGTTCTATTTCTTGGATACCGTGATGCTTACAAACTCTCCGTTCAAGGCTATGGGATCGTGTTGGGACCATCTGTAAATCCCTCATTTTTTTCTATCTCGGAGGTGTTTTCCTATGGTGATGACTTTTCAATGGAGGGAAAAGTTGCCAGATGCAAGCAGTGTAAAGTTGCAAAGTGGTGCAACTTTCACTCCGCAACTCGTACAACCAAACGGATTGTTCCAACATGTCTGTATGGGTACATTTATGCTAGCGATGGTTCTCTCTTGCACCCAAATACACCGAATCACTCTACGACTACGATTGGTCGGCGATTTCCTTAAGAGTCCAAAGTGCTAAAGCGACAATCTTTGAAGGTCTATTTCTGGGAGACCATGATGTATGAGCTCTTAAATGAGGCTATGAAGTTGTGTTGGGACCATCTACAAAAACCTCTCAATTTTGCTATCTGGAGGTGTTTGTTTTCCTATGTAGTGATGACTTTTGATGCGGGGAAAAGTTGCGGATGGCGATTGTAAAGTTGCAAAGTGGTGCGGCTTTCACTCCGCCTTCGTCTGACCAAGCAGTTGTTCCAACGATGCGGATGATGCGTTTCACAGCTGAGATGGTCTCTCTTGCACCTAAATATGTTTGAATCACTTTCGAGGCACATTGGACGTGATTTCCCTTAAGGTCCAAAGTGCTAAAAGGCGGCAATCTTTGAAGGTCTGACTGCTTGAGACATTGATGCTTATAGACTCTTTGTGCAGACTGTATGGGATGCGTGTTGAGACCATGTGCAAAATCTCTCTCGAGCTTTTTGCTATCACCGGAGCTATTTTCTGTGTTGATGACTTTGGAGGTGGAGGGAAAAGTTGCGGTCTAAACAATGTAAAGTTTGAAGTGGTGCAACTTTTATTTTGCAACTTGTAAGACCAAATGGACTGTTCCAACACATCTGTATGGGTACTTTTACACTAGGCATGGTCCTCTTTTGCACCTAAACATGCTGAACCACTCCAAACTACATTTGACCAGCGATTTCCCTTAAGGGTCCAAAGTGCTAAAGGCAGCAATCTTTGAAGGTCTATTTCTTGGAGACCATGGCTTATAGACTCGTCTGAGCAATGGGATCATGTTGGGACCATCTACAAAAACCTCTCTCAGTTTTTGCTATCTCGGATGTGTTTTCTTGTGGTGATGACTTTTCGGTGGAGGGAAAAGTTGCCAGATGCAAGCAGTGTAAAGTTGCAAAGTGGTGCAACTTTCATTCCGCAACTCGTATGACCAAACAGACTGTTCCAACATGTCTGGATGAGTACGTTTATGCTAGGGATGGTTCTCTCTTGCACTTAAATCTGGCCACTGCGTTACATTGGACCAACAATTCCATAAGAGTCCAAAGTGCTAAAAGGCAGCAATCTTTGAAGGTCTATTTCTTAGAGATCATGATGTTTACAGAATCTTCATCCAAGGCTATGGGATCATGTTACGACCATATACAAAAACCTCTCTCAGTTTTTTCTATCTCGGAGGTGTTTTCCTGTGGTGATGACTTTTTAGTGGAGGGAAAAGTTGCCAAATGCAAGCAGTGTAAAGTTGCAAAGTGGTGCAACTTTCACTCCATAGCTCATATGACCAAACAGACTATTCTAACACGTTCGAATGGGTACATTTACACTAGGGATGGTTCTCTCTTGCACCCAAATACGCTGAATCACTCCAAGCTACATTGGACCGACAATTTCCCTTAAGAGTCCAAAGTGCTAAAAGGCAGCAATCTTTGAAGGTTTATTTCTCAGAGACTATGATGCTTATAGACTCTTCGTTCGAGGCTATGGGATCATGTTAGGACCATCTACAAAATAATCTCTCAGTTTTTTCTATCTCGGAGGCATTTTCCTATGGTGATGAATTTTCAATGGAGGGAAAAGTTGCCAGATGCAAGCAGTGTAAAGTTGCAAAGTGGTGCAACTTTCACTCTGTAGCTCGTACGACCAAACGGACTGTTCCAGCTTAGCGATGCGGATGTCAATGGGTCATCAGACACTGGATCTGAGTTATAGACAATCTGGTCTTTCAGGGCCGTGAGTAACCTGAACTCTCGATGCGAGGCTATGGGATCATGTTGGGACCATCTACAAAAACCTATCTGGGTTTGCTATATGAAGGCATTTCTTGTGGTGATGAATTTTCATTTGTAGGGGAAAGTTGGCCGGATACAGCGGTGTAAAAGTTGCAAAGTGGTGCAACTTTCACTCCGCAGCTCATCGACCAAATGGACTATTCCAACACATCGGATGGAATACATTTACACTAGGGATGACTCTCTCTTGCACCCAAATATCATAGAATCGCCGAGCTACACATTGAATTTGAGAATTAATTAGGTGAAAATTGATGCAGACACAAGGGCACAATCACAAACTCTTTGCAACCTGCCTATTTGAGGCATCTAAAAAGATTATTCTAACCTCTTTGGATAGTCCAAAACTCCCTTAAAACTTGACAAGCAACTAAATACACATTTCCCTCTTTAACCCCCTTAAACCCTTGTAATAGTGAGAAACTAGTTTTTGTCCAATTACTCCACAATTTTCCAAAACACCAGAAGAACATATGACTGATTCAAACACCCATATCGAAGTTACACAACATATATGAGAAACAACATAGACTCCTTTGGACCAATGTTGACTTCCTATACATTCACCCTTGAACAAGCTACTCAATTAGCCCAAAAATGCAAAGCAACATACCTTCAAACACCACACAAACCCCTAAAACCTTGGGGCAGAAAATAAATTTCCAAGAAAACAAAGATTCTGCAATTGAATTCCATTTGTACAGACCTATAACCGTCAAATCAAAAAACCCCTATTTTTAGTGTAATTCTTGAGGGTTTATTGGATGTAGCACTTCCACAACCTTTCAGACTTTTCAACCACCTTAGAAACATTTATTTAGGCCCCAATATGCTTAGAAAACAAAGAAACTTTTGGTATCTCAAATATTTTTGCAAAACCTACGGTAAAAACTCTATTTTCAAGTGAAAAAAACCACCATTTTTGGACCTTTAACTCTTCATTTTATTTCAAAACCCAGTTCTCCACACCTTCCACTCTTGAAATAATGTCAAGACATGTAATAACATTTCTACATAAAGTTTGTATACAAAGCAATGGGAAGATAAAACCATGTAAGTGGTTTCCCCAAACTAATTGCCACCAAAACCATTCTTGATAGTTTAAAACCAAGAACCACCCCAACGTGTAATTATGATAGCACTCAAGATAGCCCTCCACCATGAACATATCAACTAAGTAGGAACCCATAACATTATGGAAAGATGATCCACTTCTCCCAATGTAACTCCCAAGCATTACATGTGAGAGATGGTCAATTTCATTGATGGCAACGATTGTGTGACTCCCATTGATGACCTTCTTTATTCAATGCCATTACAGCAATATCCAAAGCATTCCAAAGAATACTAATGAAAACAATATTTCCCTCAACACCTCATGATCATTCAAGTACTCATTCTAACAATACAAGAGATTTACACTTCAAATTGCAAGTGAATATAATTTACTATATCTTAACATAAAAAATGCAAAACCTAATAGAAAATGTATCAATGAGGTACAAGGATGTATAAAATCCAATCAATCAAACACAATCAACCTAACATAATTAAGGGTTGATAGGGGTATTGGATAATTAAGGGTTGATAAGGGTATGAATGTTTATCTTTGCATCTACTCTTGAATATTTAGGGACTTGGTGGTATTTAGAAATTTGTTACTCATTTTTATTGCATTGAATCAAAATGTCTCACTATTAATTGCTCCAATGCTATAAGATAAATGAATGTTTTCATGATTATAATGAATATATATGTATTTTATTAATTATGCTAGCGTATTACATTTTAAACATGCCCTTTATACAATGCCAGACATTTGACCCATATTTCAAAAAACATCATTGGGTATAGATTATTCCCATACACAATTATGTCCATTTTACATTGTTTCCAATTTGAGAATTCAAATTTTACAAAATTTTCTTATTAGAGGCATTCAGGGCATAGTCTTCAACAACAGTAGTATGTTCATGTTATGCACTGACAAGCACCTGTACAAACCATTAAGGTAGCTTAGAATAACCAATCTATATTATTCTAAATGACACAAAATATGATGAGATGGTAATGCAAACTATAAAATATGCTTAGAATAACCAATCTATATTGTTGTAATCTATTGCATACCTCTCTAAAAGGATCAAAGTTGGCTATTGTTGCAGCAAGTCCATGATCAATCATGCTAGGAATATCGCAAAAGTGGGAAAATGAGAAATCTATATTATCACAATAGAAAAGATGTTAGACTAACATATCTATATTAATCTAAACAACCTGAATAATGATGAGTCGGTGATGCAAACTATAAAAGACACATACCTCTTCGAAAGGATCAAAGCTGGCTATTGTTGTAGCAGGTCCATGATCAATCGTGCCAGGAATATTGCATCAGTGGGAAAATGAGAAATCTATATTGTCACAATAGAAAATATGCTTAGAATAATGTATCTATATTAATCTAAATAACTTGAATGATGATGAGCTCGTGATGCAAACTATAAAAGATGCATACCTCTTCGAAAGGATCAGAGTTGGCTATTGTTATAGCAGGTCCATAATCAATCTTGCCAAAATATCACAAAAGTGCATACAAAATATCACTATTAAAGACACCTGCATTGCAATAGTATATAAAATATCAGTATTAAATAAAGAACACTAATGAACTTAATCATAATGAACATAAGCATTCTACCTTCCATTCTTGAAAATGCTATTCAAGTGTGCCTGAAGGGTCATCTCTTTGCTTAAGAGTATCCAATATTGCTTCATGATCAACACTACTAAGTGTCCATAGTTGTTTTTTCTTTGGTCTAGCAAGATACTTCAACAACTTAACATTTATTGCTATAACAAGGTTTGAATACATGAGAATGGTTTTGTGTTTCTTGTAGTCTTCAAATGCAGGTATGCCATTCTTTCTAATCATGTATGTTCGCAACCAAGTTCTTGCAACCACAACTGAACCTGTAGGATACATGAAACCATCATCATCTTCCATAGATTGTGTTAGCTTATGTTTTACCCCCACACATCGATCCAAACAATAGTCTAATCTCTCTTCATTCCCCTGCGGTGCAACAACTTCAAAAATATGTCCTAGCTATAGTAGATCTTAAAGCAAGTTGTAATCAACTGAACTTTCCATTGTGTCATTTGTCATGGATATTGTTTGAGATAAAGGAGTTAGATACTATGGTACCCATGTATCCACCCACTCATTTGACTCACATTGATCCCACTCACATTGAATACAACTCTGACAAAAATAAGCCAACTCTCATGTCCAAATGGTCCATGTGCCTACATCTAAGCTTCGAAATGAATGCATCTTTGAAGAATCTTTGATTGTATGACAATCTAATCTACCTCCCATTGTACCCTCCTCAATGAACCAAAATAATCTGTGCACTTTTGAATCAAGTGTCCCTCCCTGTGACAATGTTGAACTACACCAATCAACTATAGAATGTGCATCGCTGAATTTTTCTCCTAAAATCTTCAATTGATCTTTAGCTAGAGCTCTCTTTACGCATGCACCTGCTCCATCATGCTCCCCTTTCCCATGTCCAGCTTCAAAAAAATTCCAAATATGAGGTAGACCCCTCTCTACATGCATTCTACTCAACCAATAAAACATACGAGAATTCTTGAATTGACCTGTACAATTATCTGACCAAATTAGATGTCGGCCCAATGCTATATCATGCTCCTACAAGAACTCAAAAAAATTCTCGAAACAATGTCAAAAATACTCAGATGAGTGACATCTATCATCACTCATATATAAATGATAGTCTCTGATTATCTTTCGATCCTCCTCTGTACTATCAGGTGCATGTCTAAATGTTATATGGACAAAAATAGCAATCTGAATGGAATTGTAATACTGAGATTGTACCTCATTTTGTGGTTGCAATGTGTACTTTTCTGCAAATTCAACCACTGATATAATAGTGCCAATCAAGAAAGAGTCCTTACACATCCTAAATTGTTGATCCAACCACTGAGACCTATGACTATGCCTTGCATACTTGTAGAAAAGATTGTCCTTAAAATCTAAAATAAAATCAGCAACACTGCATTCTTTTGTAACAAACTCACATCTAGAACCTTCACCTTTTCTTTGCAAAGTATATTTGAATATCTCATATCTCTTTTTCTCAATAATCTTCTTTCCAAATTCATGTTTGGAACTCTCATGAAAACATTGAAAAAACTTTGACAAGCCACCACATTGTGAGCACTTTGCATTTAAACAATCATTTCTATAGAAAAAGCAACCATCATCTCTAGAACATAAAAATAGATCTAGCAAGTCCCTTGATGATTTTGGAAGATACGTGCACCACACTCCTACAACATTTCATTGAGTATGCAAAGTAGAATGGATATAGCATAATAGCTCATGGTACATTGAAAACTCCACATGGTATTTGCAACAACAAGTATTACGAATCTTAAGAGGCACACAATAAAATGGCTTCAAACCCTCAAAAGTTCTTTACGAGATTTCCATATTTTTATGTGTTTCAATAAATTTTTTGAACAACATTGTTTGGCTTGATTCCAAGAAATGTTTAGGATTTGGTGTACAGTCTCGATTGCCAATTCTTAACTTTAAAACATCCTTTGCATTGGGTGATACTCTAGAGTTATCATGCCAAAATTGTTGAATTAACTACTTTACATTATTGGTTAGCTTATTATGAGCACGTGGAAGCCTCCCAGCAAAATCCCATGTATCATTTTCAAGAATATCATCTATTATTTCTCTTCTTGCAAGTACTCTATCCAAAGTTTTACTATTTATGTCAAAATCAATACAAGTTTCTCTCATAAAGCGAGCCTTTTTCAATTGATGGCTTACTAGGGCAGTTGTAATGACTCTCCGAGCAGCTCTCTTATCCTTTTCCTTGTTACTTTTTCCAATAGACTTGAGAGCATTAAAAAGGATTTTGACAATAATAGAATTTTTTTCAGTCTTCTTGTTCACACGAATCTTCAATTTGGCTAGCAAAGGTCTCATCTTTTGCATCTTTAGCAATTGTACAAAAATTTGGCATTGCTCGGTCAATGTCTTATCACTAAAATATTAGTTGAAAAGTGTTCTAGCCCACAACCAAACAATTCGTGTTGACCTCTTGCCTTCAAAATTGTTTATAATATTCTCATCAAATTCAAGTAACCATTTAGGGTTTCTTGAGGGTCTTGAAATTGGAATTTCTTTCTTCCATACAAGTTTCTTCATATCTCATGTAATTTGGTGAAACATAATTTACACTTGCTTCAATATTATGTTCAAAATCTTCATTTCCAACATTTTCACCTTGAACATTTTCAATATCAATTTGAATAATTTCATTCCCAATTTTAATATCATGTTCAACATCTTCAAATCAACATTTTTCACCTTGAACATTTTTCATTATCAATTTCAATATTTTCATTCCCAATTTCAATGTCTAACATTTCAACATCTTCAAATCCAACATTTTCACCTTGAACATTTTCATTATCAATTTCAAAAATTCCATTCCTAATTTGAATATCATGTTCAACATATTCAATTCGAACATTTTCCCCTTGAATATTTTCACCTTGAACATCTTCAATTTCCTCTTCACTTGAAAGACCATAAGGGTTAGGTTCACCAATATTTAACATACCTTGTCTTCTCTTCCTATGACTTTCTCTATCTTTTTGTCTATATGCTTCAATTTCTTCTTTTGTAACTTTCTCTTACATTTTTGCTTCCGACGACTGTTGCTCCCCATTATACCTCATAAAAATGCTAAAAATTCATTCCTTATGACAAATTTCAATAGAAGATGCTACAAAAAGTTGATCTTTGTCCCTTCCTATCTGAAACTGCATGTTTGTCACCTGCAAAAAAAATGTAGGGTTCATTGGAATGTACAAAATGACCCACAAATCTGATATCCATTATAATCTGATATCTGATTCATTCTAAAAATTTATGATGTTTTGCAATGGTATTATTTAACTTCTTCAAATTGGATATCCGATTTGTGTACACATAGACCCAAGGGTTAATGGTAGATAGTATAGGGTTTAAGGGTTAAAGGTTTAGGGTTTACGGTATATGGTAGAGGGGTTAAGGGTTAAGGTTTTATGGTAGAGGGTTATAAGGGTTTAGGGTTTCATGGTAAGGGTATAGGGAAGAGA
>VDFB02271358.1:15448441-15521929 GCA_007258455.2 Sequoia sempervirens | reverse complement strand
AGTTACCATGTTCGATTTTTGGTTGAAGCAATAAAGAAAATAGGGAAGGGACTCTTTTGCTTGGCGTGTCAAGATAGTACATATCCTTGACATGTCCATTCCATCTTCACAGATTAATCATCTCTTAATGGGATGTTTGGTAATCCTACTAAGAAATATGTATCCACTTGAACTAGGATGGTAAATGCTTGTGAGTCAGTTAAATACTTTGCTTGGTTCCAAAAAAATTGCAAACAAACATCGACAAGTTTTCTCAAAATTTCAAACCTTTCATTTAAGCATGGATACCTTTTGAAAATTCTTGATATTGGTCCTAAGGATTTTATCCTTGGAGACTTCTAAATATTTTGGCTTATATCTCCATCCATACTTTCCAAAGTTAACATATGTAACTATGACCCTAACTTCATCGTTTTCACATAATGAACTTTGTGAAATGAAGGATGTTTTGGACATAGACATTTTTAGTTTGAAACTTAAGCAAGGAAAGTATATGCGTTAAAAATAAATTCATTAATCAAGATAAACTCACAATTGAACCCCACATATATGCTTGTCTTTATAATGACCATTTGGAATCTGATCACTCCAATTGAAAAACCAAACCTTATGCCTGCTATCATACAACAAAACTTTGAAGTGATTGAAGGAGAAAAAATAAACATAATCTATAGTTTGAGGAGCTTCACATTTGAGACAAGGGAAACAACAAACATCCTAGATAAAAAAGATAAAAAAGATGATATTATGGATGAAAGGCTCATATTACCACCTCCTACATGGAAATAGATATCTTCTTTTCATGATCCTATGGTTATCTTCATGATATCCTACAAAATAAAAGTCCCTAAACGAAGGTCCACATTCTATCATTTCAAACGTAGACATCATAGTTCAAAGTTTAACAAAAAATGGGCTTTAAAGCTTTATCACAACCAAGACATATTCTTAAGAAATTTTTATGTTCAATCTTTGAGGAATGAACCAGATTTATATGTCCAAATTTTTCCTCTCATTGAAAGTAAACATTGATCATTTGGGTTACTTTAGAGGTATAGCATTTTTCTCGCTACCTTGGTCTTGCAAAACAAATGTTCACTTTAGGTTAACATTTTGGGTCAAAAATTTCATCCACCCCTTATCATCTTTCACATTTTCACTTCACCAACCTTTGCAAAATTTTGAACACATCAACACTTTGGACTAAGACATATACCAACCCAAATCCTAACTAAGCTACTTTGTGTGTGAAATTAATCCTTTTCTATACATTTAGTTAAGTTAGTCATCACATCTTGGACTATTTTATCTTGAAGGTCACCTATCTACCTTAAAGATTTATAAATCCATTATCCATCAAAACAATCAAACCCATAGTCGAAAGTGTTGTCCCAAAAGTTTGTAAAAAGAATCACTACCCACATCATTCATCCTTTTCATCTCCCATTCTCACCATTTCTATAAAATGACTTAGAGCGTCCCTTTTACCAAAATTCAAGTCAACTAGAGAGTTTAAACAATACAAATCTCAACATAACTCTCCCATAGGTGACCCACAATTTATGGTAATGACAAGATCACAATACAAGAGAATCATGGAACAAGCCAAAGTCACATTCAACATGAGTGATACCAACCCCCAAGAATTTGATCCAAGAAGTCATTCTACCCCCTCACAACAACCCCATACTGGACATCAGGTCCATATGAGATAGAAGACATCACAGACAACCCGTTTGGACTTACTAAGGAAGAAATGATTGAGTACAAACAATAACATAAGTCCTTAGAAAAATTAGCTCCAATTCCCTCATCTTTTGTTGCACAAGCCTTAACACAAGGCTTGAATTCATCCACCATTCAATCAACTTGATTACTAGGGCTAAATCAAGCAAAAACTCCTAGTCTTGCTAAGGACTTTTGCCACACTCCTCCCCTGGAAAGCAACACAATTGTGGGTACTCTGAACACCAATATCCTCAAACCACCACTTGGACACCAACCTTTGGTGTTCCTCATGTTCCTAAACATCCTCTACATCCACATAAGTCACTTACAGTACATCACTCTACAACAACCTCAATGTATTGAGCACAACCATTGTCATCCATCCCCACAAGTACCACAAGTGTGCCCAATGTCATGAAGTGTAGTGTGGACCAAGTATCTCTTATAGACCAACAAGGGAAATTTAATACCCTAACAAAAAAAACCCCTTAAAGCAACAAAGGACATCTTCATCTAATCTCCCAATGGGTGTATCAAACCCATTGATTGCATAAAATGCATCCATCCCCTTCATCACCTCCATCACCAACCCAAATCAAAACAACAACTTGGTCACAAACCCCACCAACCAAGGTAATACCTTGGTACCACATCAAATACAACAAGGGAACCCCCTACCCTTCATCAAGGAAACCCTTTCAATTAATTTCAAGATCTTAATGTGTCATTTCCATCACAGTACCAAATGGCACCATTATCATCTTTACCATTGGTCCTTGCATCATGAAAAATCAAATGGGACCTCAAAATTACATTCCTCCATCCCAATTCACCATTTTACAAGGAATGCTAAACCAAGGAAAACCCCCATCCCACTCAAACCATGAACACCCAAAACCTATCCCAGGTGTCCCAACAACCAAACCATCCTACATTACAAGAATATGCTCTATCCTTGCAACAAGCACATCAGGATTATCAAAAAGCCATGCAACAACAAAAATCCAAACAAGAAGCCCTAGCATCACAACAATAAGAAGCCTACCAAGAAGCTGTAGTGACACAATAACAACAACAAGCCCAACAAGCAACCCTAGTGGCATAACAACAACAAGAAGTCCAACAAGTAGCACAACAACAAAAAGAACAACAAGAAACACAACAAAAACAAGCCCATCAATCAACCCTAGCAACCCAATAACAACAACAGGCCTAGCAAGAAGCCCTAGTGGCCCAACAACAACAACAATCCCAACAAGCAGCCCTAGTAGCACAAAAACAACAACAACAGGCCTAGCAAGCAACCCTAGTAGCATACCAACAACAACAAGCCCAACAAGTAGCCTTGGTCACACAAAAAAAAGCTCAACAACAACAAGCCAAACAACAAGCATTACTTGCCCAACAATATGCCCAGTAGCAACAAGTACTTACACAACAACAACAACAACAAGGTTTATACTATAATACTCAACAAAATATCATTAATCCAAATATGTTAGGAACATATACATCTCTATCGTCTTAGCCTTCACAATACCCCACACCACCATACACACCTTAAAACACCCCAACATATCAAAATACCACGTACAATCCATCCACCATCTCTCAATATACAATATATGTTCCTCCACCAAACCTACAAGATAATGTGGTGTCACAACTCAAGACGTTAATGCAACAAATGCAGGAAATTCAAATGGGCAAGCAAAAGAAGCCCCATACACAAAAAAACTAGTGTCCATATCCATTTGATAGAAACATTGCAATGGTACCTTTCCCACCCAATTTTGAGGTCCCTAAATTTGATAAATATAAAGGGAGGGGAAACCTTGTGGATCATGTCAAAGAATTCAATTTCATGTGTATGGAGGTAGCCTATAATTATTATTACTTGATGCACCTCTTTCCACAAAGTTTGACAAGCCCTGCCATCAATTGGTTTTCATAGTTACCTCTAGCTATCAAAACCTTCCAAGAAGTCATTGATAAATTCATAGATCACTTCTCCTTCAATCTTGACATGGATGTGAACCTAGAGGAGTTATGTACTCAAGCAAAATAAAGGAGAATATTTCACCAATTTCTTACAATGATGGAGGAAAAGGGCTAGTAAGAGTAAGTGGCCCATTCTTAAAGAACAACAAGTGGGAATTATTGTAGAAAATTTTGATCCAGATCTCTCCTTCCACTTGAAAAATGAAATGTATAACCACCTATGATGAGCTTGTCCCTAGGTCTCTCAACATCGAGTGAGCTCTATTATCATAGGGCAACACACAAGCATACAAAGATAACCACCTATGAACCAATTCAAATGATAAGCCTTGTATTTGGGCTAAGAACAAGAATGTAATGAATGATGACATGGTAGATGCTAAGGTGGTCACAAGTGCTACTAGGCCAAATACCAATCAAACAACCATTGCTCAACCAACCTTATAATAAAACACACCATCACCTTAGAATAATCAAATCAATAGCAATGAAACTCAACAAAGATGAACCCCCAACATGAATAACTAGATCCAAAACATAAATAAAAATAGTTGGAAGAACCTATTGAAATAATCATACATAAATTGGTAGAGTCAAACTTGATTAAGCTTCCTAATTTCCAAAATTACCAAGAACCACAAGACAAGCCACCTTGGTACAATGAAAAGGATCTTTGTGACTTTCACAAAATCAAAGGACACAAAACATCAAACTATATGAGATTGAAGAATGACATCCAAGATCCTATCGACAATGGAGACATATCTATTGAGGTACCAAAAATTAAAAAATATCTTAAAGTATACAAGAACCCATTATCAAATCATGGTAAAGGAAATGGAAATGGAAAAGGGAAGGATTACACAAATGTGCAACATGTCTGCTCCAATGTGGTCGCCTCTTGTGATGATGTTGTAATAGTCGTCACTATCAAAGGGCCTAGTGTGGAGTGTGGAGTCACCACATGACGTGGAAAGGTTACCATCCAAGGAGCTCCATCCCAACCTAGGGCAAAACCTACATTTCCCACATAAAACCCTAGCAAATACAGTCTCCTAGACCAGCTCAAGTAGACCCCTACACAAATTTCTATTCTAGAACTATGGAAGCTATCCCCCACACATAGGGAAATATTAGAGAAGGCTTTATCTTCATCGTCCATCCTTGAGAATATGGATATAGAAAAATTTCATGCTATGGTAGGGAATATCACTATCCCTCATCTCCTCACCTTCTCAGAACAAAACCTACCATCACAACCATCTCATAACTGTGCTTTGCACCTTGAGGTCATTGTTCATAAGAACAAGGTTAAATGAGTCTTATAGATGGACATTCTATTTTGAAAATTTGCACCCTTTAGTTGGTCAAGAACTTGGGTTATTCAAAGGATGTTATTGAGAAAATAGAAAGTATAAGCATTAGAGCATATGATGATCAAGAATGAGTATCACAAGGCATCATCCTGCTACCAATCCAAGTGGGACTTGTCATTGTAGAAACTACATACCAAGTGTTAGACCTTGATTTTCCCTACAATATCCTGCTTGGTTGACCATGGATTCATTCCATAAAAGTTGTAGCTTCAGCCTATCACCAATGTGTAAAGTTTCCTTTTGAGGATAGAAAAGTTACCATGCATGGTGATCTTGAGCCTTTTTACTACTGCAAGAATCTTGAATCTAATTTTTACAAAGTACCCCAAATCCCTAAAAATGATGAAGGGCCTACACCCTCCTCCTCATTTGTTAATCCATTATCCCTTACATCTACCTATGAAACAAAAACACCCATTGTATAAAAAATTCCCGATATCAAAGCAATGATTCAAACATGATGGTTGTGGAGACTATAAACTAATGAAAGACACTTTTGTGGTGGGAGAGCTACCTCTTTCTCCCAAATCTCATGAGAAACTTGCACCTATCAAAAAAGTGGTTGAAACATTAAAGGTTGCGTCTACCACATTCACAAAGTGGGGATATTTGAACAAAGAAGATGTCAATGAGGAAGATGTCTCTAAACTACCCTATCAAGATGACTGTCCTATGCTTGTTCTTCCCGTGGATGATGAAAATAAAGGCTTGCAACTAACAAATGGATGGGGGTACAACAAGGATGAGAAACTGAGACAAAATGATAATGGATCTTGCTAGAACCCATCATTCTTGAGAGACATTCAAAGAATCTTGGATTAGGATGTACTACTACTAAGGTTACCCTTATTGGTAAAGTTGCTTATGCTAAATGGGCTAAGGGTTCCTCTTGGTTACCCATATCGTGTGAGACTGCCCTAGATGACTTTCCTCTTGATGTTACTGATCTATTTGAGAATAATTCTCTCTTCATGATATCCACAACCTCGATTACCCCAAACAACCAACCACTGCAATAAGCGTAGTATATCCCCAACTCATTGGCTGGGACCAACATCCATGGACCACTGATTCTAGATTTATTCAAAAATGATGAAGAAATTTCAAAATTCATGGGACTCCATGACAACATACCATATGGAGATCAGAAAGTAGGTTCTGATATAGAGATAGACACACAAGCATACTATGGGGAGACGATTGAATCCTTCAATCACAAAATTGATGACATGAAAATAACATGTAGATCTTTGAGTGAAAACCACACTATGGGAATTTATATTCCTAAAATAGTAAAAAGAAATGATGAATCCAAGGGTGAAAGCCTCTTTGAGGTGCCTAAGGATGATGGATTCAATCTCTCCATTTTTGTAATGTATCTAGAAAATTTAGTAGTGCTAGCAAAAAAGGCCATCCTAGTAAATGTAGGAACAAATGAGGCCCCAAGGATAACCATTTATGCCGAATCCTTATTGGATGAAGAAAAAATGAACCTAAAAGCATTCCTAAAAGAGAGAAGAAAAAAATTTGCATGGTCATACATAGATATGCTAGGCCTCAATCAAAAAGTGGTTGTGCATTATTTAGTAGTCTATCCTAAAGCCAAACCAGTAAAGCAAAAATTAAGAAAAATGCACCATCAAATAGGACTCTTGGTGAAACTTGAGTTACAAAAGCTTCTTGACGTCAGATTTATCTGACCGATTGACTATCTTGAGTGGGTTTCCAACCTGGTACCAGTTTCCAAACCTATTGGAGGCATCAAAATAGGTACGAATTTCAAATAATTGAGTACAACATGTCTGAAGGCTGATTTCCCTCTTCCTAACATTGAAATCATCGTTGATTTAACATCTGGACATGAAATTCTACCACTCATTGATGGTTTTTTAGGCTATAATCAAATCATGATCGCCAAGGAGGATCAACACAAAACTGCATTCACTTGTCCATGGGGAACATATTGTTGGAACATGATGCCATTTGAGCTGAAGAATGCAGGAGCAACCTATCAAAGAGAATTGATCCTCATGGTTTATGATATGATCCACAAAAAATTCAAAGACTATGTGGATGATATTTTGTCCAATTCAAAGAAAAGAAGTGAGCACATAGAGGTATTGGGACCCATCTTCAATAGGCTCAAAGAGTATAAGGTATGAATGAACCCAAAAAAGTGTGTCTTTGGGGTTACATCAAGGAAGCTTCTTG
This sequence comes from Sequoia sempervirens, assembly GCA_007258455.2. NCBI lineage: Eukaryota > Viridiplantae > Streptophyta > Pinopsida > Cupressales > Cupressaceae > Sequoia > Sequoia sempervirens. The sequence goes on along the minus strand of VDFB02271358.1, from coordinate 15,514,613 downwards.
GCTATATTGTGTCACAAAGAGGGATAGAAATTGATCCAACAAATGTAAAAATGATATTAGACATGGAACCCCAACAAACACTAAAACAAATGAGATGGCTACAAGGAAGATTGCAATCCATTAGAAGATTCATAGCACAATTATTAGACAAGATCCACCCTTTCTCGCACCATCTCCATAAAGGAATAACTTATAAGTGGGATGAGAAGTGTGATAAATTATTCCAAAAGATCAAGGACTACCTATTGACACCTCTAGTGCTCATGTTACTGATATCAAACAATCAATTGATCCTTATATCTCAAGAATATCGACAACACTAGGTTCTCTTCTAGCACAACATGATGAAAATAGAAAAGAAAGAGCCATCTATTCCATCAACAGGACCTTGGTAAGATATGTAATGAAATACTCATCCATTGATAAGGCATGCTTATCAGTGGTTTTTTCTTCAAAAAATTTTAGACATGTAATGTACCCTTCTCAGTTGTGATCATTTTAGTTGACCGTTGGCCTATTTCGGAGACCCGTAGGCTACGCGGATGGTGAAATTAGGGTTTCCTAGTTTTGAGGTGGTTTTTGCTTGAAGTTTGGAATTCTAATTGCGGATTCTTTCTGGGTTTTCAAAGAGCTTCGCAGTGGCATGTTAAGTTTGGCATTCCGAGCAACTTCTCGAATTTACTATTTTTAGTAAATTCTATTTTTGGCAGTGGATAGTATGGGTTCAGTTCAGTTGGTCCTCTTCTTCAGTTGTTTCAACTGGCACTTCAATTCCTGGCCTTGGGCGCATTTTTCTTGGAGAGATAAGTATTTTCATTATAATATTATATTTTAATATTATACCCCCTTGCCTAGCAGTACAACTTTAAGTTGTTTTAAAAAGGGGACTTTGAGGGTCAAGGCGCCATGAGAAGATAAATTATATTTTAATGTCAAATATTGAGATAAAGGAAAGGGATGCCTATTTAAGAGATTTGATTTTATTTTAAAAAGTGAAATATTTCAATGGTGAAAAAGGACGCCATCCTTTGGAGGGAAAAAGGTGGACTTGAAATTAGGGTTTGGGTGCCTTCTTGAAGCTTCTAGATGTTTCTCTATTGTCTATTTAATCAGGCCTCAGCTCTTCATTTGGGATCTTTTGTCTACTACACCGTTATGCTGCTGAATTGTATTCAGGCACTTGCTTCGAGGAAAGCACACCTCCTAGCATTGGCTCTTCTTCTTGCTTGAAAGATAGCAACTAGTTGAGAGGTTAGCATGTATTAGGATTGAATTGCATTTTCAGTTGAGTATTTGCATTTGGAGTTCTAGATTGCATTTTCTATCATATTTCTGATGTTGTTGAATGTCATTGAGGAATGTAAGTTTTACTCATAGCTCATGAAATAAAAATGCTATCATTCTGGGTACTGAGTCTATTGATTTGTCTATGAAAGGCGACCTTTCTAGCATATTATCAGATTTTATTAGTGACTATTTGATTTTATAGAGGAATTTCGCCCTTGCAGCTGGGCCGTACCATCTTGAAGTTGCATTGAATGTTGTGCAAAATAAATAAGGCATGTTTGGGTTGGTTTATGGATTGCATCTTGGGCACCAACATCAGTATAGTAATCTGCATTTGATTTCTCGTCAATAGGATGAGTTTTGAGTAAGTTATGTGCATCTTAGTGAGTTATTATGTTGATGTTCTGTATTAATTCTGTCAAAATCAGTCATACCAGATTTGAGAAAGTTCATTAGTTGTGTGAGGAGTTGATATTCAAAGAGTTTGAGAGTGGAGAAGCGGGTTCTTAACTTGTTATAGCTTTGGAATTTCTTAATCTTATGATATTGGCAAGCTCTCTAATTTGTTGTAAGCTGAACAATAGTACTGTCAGCAATTCTCTCCTTTCATTTTGAATTTACATGTATTTCCCACTGAACAAGTGGAAGAGGCTGGCTTGCCGCCTATTTTCTTTTAGTTGAGTAGTTCAGGGACCCTCTGACCATATGCTCGCCATCAATCGGCGCCATTCTTGGTTAGGGTTACATTCTATTCATCATGCATTGATCCTTTGACCATATGATCGCCATCACTCGACGCCATTCTTGGTTAGAGTTCCTTTTAGTTTTGCATTGCATAGATCCTCTGACCAATGCTCACACCTTGCCCACATCAGGATCCTGGTGTACATTCTGGTTAGAGTTACCTTCCGCATCGTTTTGGGTTTGTGCTAACCTTAACGGGTGCGTGTTGCATTGTAATCAATTGTGAAAAAAATTAAAAAAATTGGTCCGGTTCTTTATAAGACATTACATGCTTTAACAATAAATCAAGCTTATTGCAATTGACCCATTAAAATATCTATTACATAAAGCAATTCTCACTAGGCGAATGGCCAAATGGGTAATGATATTGAATGAATTTGACATAGAATATGTGGAGTGTAAGGAAATCAAAGGACAAGTAATAATAGACCAACTGGTAGAAACACCTATCTATGCAGAGAACCCTTTGATATCTGAATTTCCTGATGAATCAGTGTTCCTTGTCAATATAGTAGATTAGTGGAAAATGTAATTTGATGGATCCTATACCCAACATGGAATAGAAGTAGGTATCCTCTTTATCACCCCTCAAGGTGATGGTATTTCAAAGTCATACCAACTACCATTTCCATGTACTAACAACATTGTAGAGTATGAAGCCCTAATAATAGGCCTAAGGATAGTAGTTTAGTGGTAGATACAAGAGTTGAAATTCTATGGGGACTCATAGCTAGATGTCAATAAAGTCAATGATGACTACCAAACCAAGGTTGATAAAATCACTCCTTATAAGAAGATGGTAGAAAATATTAAGGATGTTTTCATAGACATAACCTTTGAGTAGATAAGACACATGAAAAAATGAGCAACATATGCCATGGCAACAATTGGATCATTGTTAGACATGCCGCATAACATCCTTCAATGTGAATTCTTGGTAGAAAAAATTCTCATACCAACTTTTGAAATCCCTAAATCTAAATTATTGTGTGTCATTTTTGGTCCTGATTCCCTATGGTATCATGATATATTCACCTATCATAGTAGAGATACTCTCCCATCTAATATCATGCTTCCAATCTTAAGAAGACCTTTGTTAAAAAGACATCCTAATTCATATCTTAGGTGATACCTTATATCATAGAAGCATCAAGGGGACATTACTACAATGTCTTAACCAAGAGGAAGCCTTGACCACCTTAATAGACATACATGATGGAATATGTGGTTCCCATTCTAGTGGTATGACTTTAGCTAAGAAAATGTTGAGGATGGGTATTACTGGCCATCCATGGAAAGAGTGTTGGAGTGAGCAACCAAGATCTTCAATCTGCAACACCAAATAACTTCCACAAGAGATAGAGAGAAGCAACAATGGAAGATGCTATTCCACCAAACAATAAATTTTGTAATATGATACAATGATCAATATGTTATGCAATAGAATACAATGATAAATATGCTAGATATGCCTTGCTTATAAGGTCAAGGATGAGAGAGAGGATAAGACAAGATCATGACAAGTGTCTTAATACTATCACATGATACAACTAACTCATAAATACTTAAGAAAGTGTAAAGTATAGATAAGACAACTATGACTTATCTAGATAAGAGAACTAATATCCTAAGTAAATTTAAAATGTGAATTAAGTCCCCTAAGTCCCTAGTAAAGGAATAAACTAGGTACAATACTTATTCACACCAACACCCCCCCTTAAGTGCACCTTAGGGAGGAAAAAACCAGTGAAAATATTAAAAATATGGGTCCTAACAATAAGACCTGATGAGGTACCCATCTACAAAACAAAACAAAAAACTCTCACAAGTGGAGAAAAGGCAAAAAATACTATGGGAGAAAACTCCTCTCTAATAGAGAGAAAAAGATGCAAAGAAATTGAAAACTAAAGAAGGAAGGAGGACTTGTCAAGACCCCCCAAGGAAAACTTCCTTCACCCTAATCATCGATCACAACTGAAGATAATGAGGTGATGCTAAAGGTTTAGTGAAGATGTCTACAACTTGCTAATCTGTAGGAAAATACTCTAAGTTGAGAACACCATCTTGGATGAGCTGCACGATGAAGTGCATGCGGATCTCAATATGCTTAGTAAATTAATGCTCCACTAGGTTGTGAGAGATATGTATGACACTCTAATTATCACACCAAAGAGAATTGGGCTGAGTGGAAGGGAATATGAACTTAGTCATCAACTGACGAAGCCACAAAACCTCATGACTAGCCAAAACTACACCTCTATATTCATCCTCTGTCAATGATAATGTGATAGCAATCTGCTTCTTTCATGATCATGCAATCATACCAAAACCAAGGAAAAATACAAAGCTAGAAGTAGACTTTTGACCATTGAAATTATTGGTCTAGTCTGAGTCAATGAAGCCCACTATCTGAGATGCTCCTAATGTATAATGAATGCTGAAATGAGTAGTGCCCTGAATTTATTGCAAGATACATTTGGAAGCCTTCCAATGACTCTCATGAGGCTCTTGTGAGAAGCGAGAAATAAGTCCAACCGCAAAGGAAATATCAGGATGACTATGTTTCAAATACAAAAGACTACCAACCAACTATCGATACAAGGTAGGATCAACTATAGGAGTAGTGCAACTAGTAAACAGTACAACATCAGACTAGAATGGAGTAGGAGTAGGCTTGCAATCAACCATGCCAACTCTCTAAAGCAAACCAAGAGCATACTTCTACTTGAAAATGAAGATACCCTCATAAGTCTGATTAACCTAAAGACCAAGGAAGTAATGCAAAAGACCAAGGTTGGTCATATCAAATTGCTCCATCAATTCTCACCATGTACTATGAATCATGGAAGTAGAACTCTCTATGAGAATCAAATAATTCATGTAGAGTACAAGTATGAGTAGATCCTCTCCATGTCTATGAGTATAAACTATGGGATCGAAATGGTAGAGTGTGTGATGGAGCTCCCCAAAAAAATTGCAATTTCTGAGTAGCACATGGACTTAATCAACATATAAAGCCATTATCCCCATGGTTTGGACAAGGTTTTGGCCTAGAAAACCCTTTTTTATTCTAATTCCACATTGACCTACCCTCCCAGTTTCCCATTTTCCAAGTTGTCATTTGAGCCATCATATGAATTCGGCCACCGAACCCTTTGGTTTAGAGTGCCAGTTATCCTGTTTGTCACCCACTTTGATGTTTTCCTAATGTTGGGTCGATAAATATTTTCCTAAATGACTTAAGCTTAAGTCATTCATCCTCGAGGGTTAAGCCATCATTGGGCTAACAGTGATCCCTTCTTTAATGCTAACTTTTATGCTTTTATGTATGTGTAGGTTTAGAGATTTGTGACCGTGGGAAATGATCTTGGTTGTACCACTCCAGATCATGGATGTTAAATGCCACATGGTTATGCAATGTGAGGATCACAAGATGAGGACGTGTGTCCTTATACAGATGTGGGGCCCAATCTCCACTATTGAGCTTACTACCTGTTGTTCCAAACTGATGATGAAGATCATCCACAGGGAATAATCTTTGTCATTCCTTGCTGTATCGTGGGGGAAAGATGAATGATCATTAAAGGTTGTGAGAGTGGTGAGATCCTAACACATGGATTAATCCACTAGTTAGTGAAATGGGTGAGACCCACTGATGGGTTAGGTGTCATTTGATTTGGATGAATGCGATTGGCCAGAGATGAACAAGCAAAGAAATACTAAAATTCAAACTTAGTTAGCTCAATGTGAGCTGTTTGATCTACCATCTCATCAAAGGACCGATGGCTGACATTCAAAATCAACAAACGGGCATGTGATAGCTGTTTAGTTCTACAATTAGCAAGCATTAATGGTATGCTCTTTGCAGGAGTGATCAAATTGATCTCAGTGCATGTGGAGACTTAATTTCTGGTAATCATGATGCATAATATGTAGATTTCCATGCACTTGGGAAATAAATGGTGATAATATGCATGCCAAAAAATTCCCACCATTCTGTGCGTGTGTTTTCTTTGAGCATTCATGGTTGTTATAATTATGTTGCTTGATAAATATAAGATGAATGACTTCCAATTTTATCACTTCCATTCAACAGTTAGTAATTTTTTGAATTTGAGCTGAGTGAAGAGTGTTCGATTGCAAGCTCAAGAAGCCTTCCAAGCATCAAAATGAGTAAGTATGTTATTGTTAGAGTCACAATTAGGAGGTTGCCAAGGTTCAGTACAAAGAAAGAGAAGGATAATGTTGATGAGTAGGAATGTGACGTACCTGAACATTTTCCAATTGTAAAGGAGAATGTTCCTACTGATAAACCTTCACTTGTCCCTATTAGGAGTACTAGGAGGCTATTGCACCAAAGTGTAGCCATTGGGAATATAGGAGAAAGAGGAAAAGAGCATGCTCTGGTCACATCTAGAGTTTCCAGGAGGGTAAGGTATGGACGTGGTTCATATGGGTCGCATAATTCTCCCATTACAATCACAGATAGTTCTTTAGAGAGTGCTATCGATATGGATTCAAGCTATCAATGATATCTCATGATGCAAACTACAATTGCTGCCCTGGGAACGAAGGTGCCATCAATCATGCCAATATCTGTGTGGACTCTGTGTGGGCATGATGGCTCTCTACCAGGAAAGCACAAGAATGAGGAAAGAGATGAAGTTTCCTCTCCTCCTCTTGCTACAACATGGAGTGGGCACATCTACTATGGCTCTAGTGTTGGTATTGGTCATGTGTAATGGAATTGCTTTCTAGGTTGGTGAATTTTGTTATGAAGATGAAAGTATGTGTTGTCTATTCTCGTATTTTGGTGTTGGTATGTTTTATGTTGAATGTGAACAATTGAAGCTAGCTTTTGTGATGAATGTGCTAATAATGGATGAGGGTTGATGGGTTATGCCAATGGTTACTGGTTACTTTTGGCAATACTAGCAAATTTTGATGGTTACACATTTTTCCTCCCCTTTTAGGAAAATGATTGCAGATTATGTTCTGGGGAATTTTGAAACAAAATGAAAATTATTGTGGAATGATGCATCTTATTTGTAATTGCATTTCAAGCCAGAAGCTTGTTTTCTCATTGTGTTATATTTAAGGAGTTCATGGCTCATTTACAAGGGGTTGTGGTTTTAAGTTTTGAGTCAGGTATATGTTTGTGTAGGAAATCAAGTACAAAAAGAATTTAATGAATAGAGCAGATAACATGTTTTGGCTCTGAGGAATGTATGTAGTAATCTTAAATGGTTTTATAGTAATGATTGATATCGAAACAAATCTATAATTCTAATGTGCATGTACTCTCCTTCTGTATGTGGTTGCAAGTTTTGAATAAAATGTCAAGGATATCTTTGCTCATCTTCAAATATTTATTTGAATGTATGTCTCTGTTTCTGCTTTGATTCAAGGAATCAATTAAAATGTTGAAATAGAGTCATAAATTTGCAATAATTTACAAAGGATTTGGTAAGTAGTCATGTCTTAGAAATTGCGAGCTCCATGATGCAAAGTATTGTGAGAGTTTTCCATTACTATTAGAATTAAATAATTTATATATTACTAGTTGTTGTGTACATGAATCCGATGCCCTATTTGAAAGGACATTGGTCTATTTGTTAAATATTTACATCAAAAGTGTATTAATTGTTTGTCTAGTCACTGATTTGAAATTAGAATGCAAATTAATTTTTATATTCATCAATTGTGAGGCATGTGTGTGAAGTATTTTTAAATAACCCTTGGTTCCAAATGAGTGGGTTGTAGTTTGCTTAAAGATAAGTTGGAATCTTTTAGTAATTCATGTATATTTGCTCCTCATAGGGATTGATTTGTGATTTAATGTGTTCTACAATGTATGGACCAAAATGAACAAAGTAGGAACACCCTCCTAGGTCCCACGAGCCTTAAGTGTAGAATATTTTAGTCTTTGACTGAATCTTGTCAATTGACCATTCATTTTAAGGTTCTTGAGTATAGGAGTTGGCTACTCTTTAGAGATTCCTTAGGTGGACTGGAAAAACATGAACAAAGTGACGACTCTGCTAGGGAAACCCTTATCCTCCAAATGTAGATACAAAATGTAGTCAAATGGTGATGTGAATCTGAACATCTTGTTCAGATACTAAAACAATCTTGAACCTAGTAAACAATTTTAGTGCAACAAAGATTGAAGGATTTGAATGTAGCTCCATTGTGGAAGATAGCCCAGAAAATGTTCCATTTGTGAATAAACCTCATCTCACTTGAAGTTTAGCCCTTTGAAAGGAGGTGGTGAATTTGATTCAAAGAACCTAATAAAGCATACATAAAATTGTCTAATCTATAGTTTTAAAGATAAAGGATAGTCAACCACTACAAAATCCCAAGTACTCTCATAAAATTTGAAGAAATTAGAGCATATTATGGGTAAATTGGGATAAATTTCCCATGCTTGAGATGTAAATGATTCCTTAATAGGTGAATTAGCACTAGATGAGGGAATATTAGTGATAATTTAGCATGCCTTTTGCGTATAAGATAAAATTTATGCATTATGATAAAAGGAGCATGCCATATGTATCATTAGATCTTAGGAAAAATTTATAGGGAATATATGTGCTGGAGGCTTAGGATCACAATTGCAAAAGGAATTGATGTAATATTGTATAATTTCACAATATATTTTAAACTCATTTCCAAGAACTAAGAATGAGTTGTCAATTTACGCCATCTGGTGTAAATAGTGATAAAAGCATGTGCAGTGATTAGTCCTTGTCCTACAAAGGAAATTTTAGTACTGATAGGTACAAGGCTCTCAACTTTGAAAATATTTGTGGTTACCCAAATCACACAGGATTAGGGACAAAATACCGAATTTCAATGGTGAGAGGTCAAAATCAACAAGTAAGCATGTGCAAGAATTTGCTGATGTAAAGGGAGATTATGAGATAGATTCTAAGGATGTAGTTATGAAACTATTTGTTCAATCCCTGAAAGGAGATGCAAGGGACTGGTTCTCTTTCTTGCCAATGTCTTCTATACATTGTTGGAGTGAACTTAAGACAGTGTTCATGGAACAATTTGGTGAAAGAATAAATCCAAGTGTTGCAAGGAAAAATTTCATGGAGATTTATAGGGATAAGGAAGAGTTGGTCCTTTCTTTCAACCTTAGATTTGCAAAGTTCATAAGAGAAATACCTGAATAGATGAGGCCAAATGATGAATTTTTTTTGGTTGTGTATTTAGGATCATTTGATAGTAAGATGGGCTTCTTGTTGAGAGATAAAGAGCCTACTACCTTATAGAAAGCCTACCAAGATGTTGTGAATATTGATAAAAATTTGAAGTACTCAATCATGAGGGGACCTGTGACTGCTAGTATGAATGGATCTAATAGAATTCAAACTATTGAACCAAAAAAATTAGGAAGTAAAAGTGTTTGTCAAGAAAAGGATCCCTTAGATGTCATATCTGTAGTACTTCCACAAAATGTAGAGTAGGAGCAAGCATCAACATCATATCAACAACAATTGGGAAGGGATGACTTAGTATTCTCTGTCAGAGAGTTGTATGAAATGAAAATACATGTAAATGAATCACCATATGACTTTTTTTCAAGATTTCTAGATGCTCTGATGAAGATACCAAAGAGTGTCAGACCTAATGACTTAATGTGCATTGATTTGTTTTGTGAAGTCTACTAATCAGGATTAAGCAAATTGCCTGAGAATTTGAAGCTTCATAGTCTTGATTAGGTAGTGGATTGGATAAGCATTGTGGAAGACATTGAGAATAGTTATATTCCACATGTTGTTTCCCAAAATGCGGGTAATAATTTCCATAGTAAGAAGAATCAAAGGCTAAGGTTGATAGATCAAGATGATGCATAAGAATTTGGATAGTTAGTCGATGATTGTTGTCATTTTATGAGTAATCTAGATGTAGGCTCAGATAGTAGTGGTGAAGATGAAGAGACAAACTATGAGGATAAGAAAATAGTACCTAATTTTCTTCCTTGGGATATCATAGTTTGTGGGAAAAAACAAGAGGTAGAGGGTGAAACCTCACATGTTGATTTAATCAGGAATAATGATGCACAAATCAATGATGGAGATGCACCTAGTCTCAGTTGTATGGCACAAATGAGGAATCAAAGAGATGAGATCAAGCCTGATCAATCCTCTATAGAATATGATTATTTTTATGAAATGGAGGTGAAATCCTTTGCTTCAAGTAGGGGGTATGTTAATAGCCTTGAGGGGGTGTGTTTCCTAGGAAGTGAGCAATTCTCTTCATGTAAAGAATTTTCTGAATGTGTATCAATTGTCATGAATGTAGATAATGAAGAGGATACTAAAGGTGTTTCCCTCTACTCTTTAAGTGATTACAATGATTTTGAATGCATTGATGATCAAAGAGATTGGGATCTTGATAGTGAAGAAGAAGGGGTATATGTGACAATGATGAAAGTGTGGAAACATACCTTATTTGATGAACCCTTGTTGCTGGGTGAGATTACCAATGATGATCCTTACTAGTGCAAGAGTAATCTGATTTTTGTAGAAAGTCCTAATGAGTCTCTGGCAGACACTATTTGTGGACATACTGGAATTGATGCAAGTTAGACAAGAAGGGGTGAATGCCTAGATGGCATTGAGGTTTCTGATCTTCTCTTTGGAGATGGTAATGTTGAAGCATTGATATCCAATTCATAGGGAGAATAAAATGGTATAAATGTTGTTGAATAGGGAGGTGATGCACATAATGGTAGGTATGAAGTTGGGACTATCATTTCCCATGATGATGATTGCAGATACAATGCTACTATTGATGAAAATATTAAGCACAAGGTAGAGGTTGTTCCTTATGATGAAACAAGGATTGATGAATATCTGCATATCCCTATAGCTTATGGTGATTGTGCACATACTAGTGAAGGAGAAGGCTTAGTTCTTGACCATAAGGAGAAACAATTTGTCGAATACTCAAACCATATGGGTAGCATACAATCTTTTGATTGGTATGAAGAGCTATTAGATGATATAAATAGTAGTGAATGTGCTAATGATCAATATGAGGTGGGTTTCAACTGCTACTTTGTTGATGCCCCATATCTTCTTGATTTGATTGTGGAATTGTTTCCATTAAGTGGGTATAACCCTAATATTGAAGAGAAATTAAATGCTAGTTCATTTGAGCAAGAAATTGTAGACCCAGTCTTGGGTCCTAATTTCCAACTCATGTAAAGTCCTGAATTTGAGTATTTTTATTTTGATATATTTGAGGATTTCTTGGATAATGTGAATCAGAATAGCTACACCAGCTTGCAACTAGAAATGTAGGAGGGGTATAATGACAAGATTCAAGAATCTAGAGAAAAAGAAATGGAATATGGATATTTCATTTTTCCAATGCAACCAAAGGAGACCATGTTAGAATAGGATAATGGGAAAGACTATTTCAAAGGAATGGTGGGTCATGTTGGTTGTAATGAAGTCAATGGTGTAGAAGTACTTGGTGTAATGATAGATCCACTACCAATAGAGCAAGATAAAATATTTCACAGAGGAAAGAAGTACTCCCAAGTTTTTGGGGCCAAGGGTCTCCTATTTGAGGAGTGAAGCCAATTGTGTGAAACGGCTTCTCAGGGAAACAAACTACATTATATATTTTATAAATAATGTGTATAGGTTAGTTTGGTGTGTCTGCTTGCCTTGTCTGGGCAAGCTCCTGGTGTTTTTTTTTTCCCTGGTCTACTTTAACCCGAGATCTACATTCTCGCTATACCCACTGGGGCTATATGTCCCCAAGCATGAGCCACTAATTAAGCTCCCCCAAAAAAAATGCAATTTTTTAGTAGCACATGGTCTTAATCAACATATAAAGCCCTTGTCCCCATGGTTTGGATAGGGTTTTGGCCTAGAAAACCATCTGTTCTTCTAATTCCACATTGGCTTGCCCCACTGATTTCTCATTTTCCAATTTATCATTCGAGCCATCATATGCGTTCGACCACCAACCCATTTGGTTTAGAGCACCAGTCATCCTATTTGTCACCCACTTTGGTGTTTTCCTAATGTTGGGTCAATAAATATTTTCCTAAATGAATTAAGCTTAAGTCATTCATCCTTGAGGGTTAAACCATTGTTTGCCTAACAATGGGCCTTCTTTAATGCTAACTTTTCCATATGTGCAGGTTTAGAGATTTGTGACCGTGGGAAATGATCTTGGCCATACCCCGCTAGGTCGTAGATGTTAAATGCCAGCCGATTATGTAGTACAAGGATTGTGAGATGAGGATGTGTGTCCTTATATAGATGTGGGGCTGATTCTCCACTATTGAGCTTACCACTTGTGGTTCCAAACCAACAATGAAGATCATGTCTAGGGAATAATCTCTACCATTCCCTACTAGCTTGTGGGGGAAATATGAAAGCTTCTTACAGGTTGTGAGAGCAACAAGATCCTGACGTGTGGATTAATCCACTAGTTAGTGAAATGGGTGAGACATGCCGAGAGGTTAGGTGTCATCTAATTTGGATGAATGCTATTGGCCATAGACGAACGAGCAAAGAACTACTGAAATTCAAACTTAGTCAGCTCAATGTGAGCCATTTGATCTACCATCTCATAAAAGGACTGATGATTGGCATTCAAAATAAACAAATAGGCACATGATAGCCATTTACCTCTGCAATTGGAAAGCATTAATGGTATACTCTTTGCGGGAGGAATCAGATTGATATCAATGCATGTGGAGACTTAATTTCTAGTAATCATGATGCATAATATGTAGATTTCCATGCACTTGGGAAATAAATGGTGATAATATGCATGCCAATAAATTTCCACCATTCTGCACGTGTGTTTTCTTTGAACATTGATGGTTGTTATCATTACATTTCTTGATAAATAAAGGATGAATGATTGCTAATTTTATCACTTGCATTCAACAGTTAATAATTTTCTAAATTTGAGCTGAGTGAATAGTGTTCAATTGCAAGCTCGAGAAGCCTACCAAGTATCAAAATGAGTAAGTCTATTGATTTTAGAGTCCCAATTAGAAGGTCACTAAGGTTCAATATGAAGAAAGAGAAGGAAAATGTTGATGAGAAGGAATGCGATGTACCTAAACATGTTCCAATTGTAGAGGAGAAGGTTCCTACTGATAAACCTTCACTTGTTCATGTTAGGAGTAGGAGGAGGCTATTGCACCAAAGTGTAGCCACAAGGAATATAGGAGAAAAAGGAAAAGATCCTACCTTGTTCGCATCCAGAGTTTCCAAGAGGGTAAGGTATGGACGTGGTTCATACGAGCGAAAAAATTCTCCCGTTTCAATCACAGATAGTTCTTTAGAGAGCGCTACATAGACAAATTCGAGCTATCAATGATATTTCATGATGCAAACTCCAATTTTTACTCCGAGAATGAAGGTGCTATCAATTACACCAATATTTGTGTGGACTTCGAGTGGGCATGATGGCTCTCTACCAAGAAAGGACAAGAACCAAGAAGGAGATGAATTTTCCTCTCTTGTTGTTTCCACAACATAGAGCAGGCACATCAACTATGGCTCCAGTGCTGGCATTGTTCTTGTGTAATGGAATTGCTTTATGGGTTGGTGAATTTTGTTATGAAGATGAAAGTATGTGTTGGTTGTTCTTGTATTTTGGTGTTGGTAAGTTTTATGGTAAATGTGGAAAATTGAAGTTAGCTTTTGTGATGATTGTGCTAACCACCGATGAGGGTTGATGGGTTACATTGATGGTTACTAGTTAGTTTTGGTGGCATTAGCAAATTTTGATGGTACACATTTTGCCTCCCCTTTTGGGAAAATGATTGCAGATTGTGTTTTGGAGGAATTTTGAAATGAAATGTAAATTATTGTGAAATTATATGTTTGAATTGTAATTGCATTTCAAGTCAAAATATTTTTTTCTCCTTGTGTTATAAAAGAAATCCATGGATCATTTGCAAGGGGTTCTGGTCTTAAGTTTCAAGTCGGGTATATGTTTGGGTAGGAAATCAAGTATAGAAAGAATTTATTGAATAGAGAAGATAACTTTTTTTGGCTCTGAGGCGTGTATGTAGTAATCTTAAATGGTTTTATAGTAATGACTGATATCAAAACAAATCTATAATTCTAATGTGCATGTAATCTCCTTCTGTATGTGGTTGCAAGTTTTGAATGAAATGTCAAGGATATCTTTGTTCATCTTCAAATATTTGTTTGAATGTATGTCTTTGTTTTTTCTTTGATTCAAGGAATCAATTAAAATGCTTAAATAGAGTCATAAATTTGCAATACTTTACAAAGGATTTGGTAAGCAGTCATGTCTTAGAAACTCTGAGCTCCATGATTCAAAGTATTGTGAGAGTTGTCCATTACTATCAGAATTTAATCATTTCTATATTACTGGTTGTGTATTTGACTCTAATGCCCTATTTTACAAGGCACTAGTTTATTTGTTAAATATTTACATTTGAAGTGTATAATTTGTCTGTCTAGTCATCAATTTGAAATTAGAACACAAATTCATTTAAAAATTTATCAATCATGAGGCATGTGTGTGAAGTATTTTGAAATAACCCTTGGTTCCTAATGAGTAGGTTGCAGTTTTCTCAAAGATAAGCCAATCTTTAAGTAATTCATGTATATTTTCTCCTCATAGGGATTGATCTATGAATTAATATGTTCTATGATGTATGAACCAAAATGAACATAGTAAGAACACCCTCCTAGGTCCCATAGAGCATGAAGGGTAGAAAATTTTAGTCTTCAACTGAATCTTGTCAGTTGGCCATTCATTTAAAGTGTCTTGAGTATATGAGTTGGATACTGTTTAGAGATTCCTTAGGTGCACTAGAAAAAAACCAACATAGTGTAGGTGGAAGCAAGCAAGAAACTATTCATCTTCTCATACTAATTCTAAGGGGCTTTTTTGAGACCATAAAATGAATATTGAACCCTACAAACAAGTGAAGAATCCTACACAAAACTTGGTGGTTGCTCCATATAGATCCCCTCATGAAGATCCCCATGCAAGAAGGCACTCTTCACATCCATCTGATACATTGGCCATCCCTATGATATAGCTATAGCAAGGACAAAGAAAATAGAATCCATCTGGGCAACAAGAGCAAAGGTATCAGAATAGTCAATTCTTGCAACCTGAGAAAACCACTTTGCAACAAGATAAGCCTTGTACTTGTTAATGGAACCATCTGCTACATACTTGGTATGATACACGCACTTGCACCAAACCAAATTTCTTCCCTTAGGAAGAGGCACTAGATCTCAAGTATGATTCTTCATCAAAGAAGAATACTCATCATCCATAACACTATCCCACTCTAGAATACTTGAAGCATCTGAAAAACTTTTGAGGATCATCTAAAATAGCATGACTCAAAATATTGATTCTTGAAGTTTGAGAATGAGTACAACGAGTGTTTGAGGGATCATCAACAAGAGGACCAGCCTCCTTAAGAGTAACTCGAGCCTATCGTGGCCTAGGGGCTGAATTAGGAGGAGGTGCATGAAGACCATCATCATAATCTTTATTAAGTATTAAAACATCATCAACTAAAGAAGATTGAGTTGGTTGTGATGAAGAAGAAGTCCAAGGAGGATATTTCTATGTGAAGGACTCAACAAATTGAATATCACATCAAAAATGAAGCTCTTGTGTGTCAAGATCAAATAATCTATATGCCTTCACATCCTCACAATATCCAACAAAGATGTATCACTAACTCTTCTGCTACATTGATTTATGTCGACCATCTAGAATGAATACCCAAGCCTCACTATCAAATACTTTGAAGAAGGATACATTAGGCTTGTGATGATACCAAGCCTCCTCAAGAGTCATTCTGCACTTCCTTGTGGGTCATACGGTTTTGAATATAGTTGGGACAATTGATAGCTTTGGCCCATAGTGCTAGAGCCATGGACCTAGACTAAATCATACAATTGGCCATCTCCCTAAGAATCCTATTCTTTCTCTCCACCACACCATTCTATTGAGTGTAAAGAACTTTGTGTTGATGAAGAATACCATGCTCGCTGCAAAAATCTTGAAATGCCTAATTGACATACTTCCCCCATTATCTGTGTATCTATTGAAGAGAAAAACTTGAATCCTCCAAATTTTTTTTGAAGGTCTTGAAGTTGGTGAGAACTTCACTGTTGAGCTTTAGAAAATAGACCCATGTCCATTGGGAAAAATTATCAATGAATGTGAGCATTTAATTAGCTCCTGAAAAAGAAGGAGTTGGGAATGACATAAGATCAATATGGACCAACTCAAGGAGTGTGGTTGCACATGTAGCTTGACCCTTAGGAAAAGGATCTTCATGTTTCTTTCCAGGAACACAACCTTGAAAAATACCATCCATGCAAAAGATCTTTGGAAGACCAACCACTAAGTTATGTGCTTGCATCTACTGAAGATATTTGTAGTTCAAGTGCCCAAATATTTCATGACAAATTTTTCTCATTGAATCAACATGAGCAACAAAAAATGAACCCAATAAAGAATCAAATCCATAAAATCAATACAAATGGTTCTCATGATCAACTATCCCTATAAAAAAAACCTTCACAAGATCTTGCAATTGTCTAATAGACACATTTTGTGGAGTAAACTCAACTGAATTCCCATCTCTAGAATGGAAAATTTGATATATGGAAAGTAGATTATTTGAAATATCAGGAACAAGAAGAACATCCTCAATGCATCCGTGTAGCATCTGAATGGAGCCTCTCCCCAAAATTGGAATATGTGAATATTTCCCAACTGCAATATGAGAAGTAGAAGTATGAACACTAGTATCAAGAAGATCACGTGAATTGGTCATGTGATGTGAAGCACCTAAATCAGGAATCCAACTTTCTAAAGATGAATGAATGACCCATGGAAGATGGATTAGACATTGAAATTTTGTGTTTCTTCATAGCTTCCTCCAAGGCCTCAAGTCTCTTGAAATAATGAGCCGCATCATGCCCATTTTTTCCAAAAAATGAAAAAGGATCTCCTTTCTTTTTCTCGGACTTCGAAGAAGAATCTTCAAAGGTAGAAGAAGAAGTAGATGGAGTGGACTTCTGATTGTTCTTTTTCTTCAATTTGGAGGGAGTCTCACTACCAAAAGATGATTTTATCTTTGGATTCTTCTTATTCTTTCCTTTACCCTTGGATGATTGAGCCATTAGAGCATGATTCTTAGAACTAGGTAGTACATCCAACTAAATCAACTTGGCCTCCTCCCTAGTAAGATGCTCACAAAATAACTCAAATGAAGGAATTTTTTAATCTTTGCCCATAGAATCCATAGTTGAATAGAAAGTAGAAGAAAACACTTGATAAGGGCCTCTCAACTTAGAAAAAATCAAGAAGATACATTCATCACTAGATATATCATGCCCACATCCTTTCAATTGTAACAAAATCAACTTGAATTGTGTAAGAAAATCCTAAATTGAAGGAAATGCATCTCGATAAAGTGCTTGTAGATCTGCTTGAGGTTACAAGACTCTAAACTAATTTATTTTACCATACAATTCTTCAAGTTTATCCCAAACATTCTTAGGTCTTTTACACTCCAAAATATGAAACAAGTTATCAAATACATGTAAGCCAATGAGCCCTTTTTCTTCATCCATTTTACATCTATGGAATTTTTTTTCATAATCCCTTGTGAAATTGGGTTGTTCTGCATCTAATATTGGCCATAGACCTTTAGATTGTAACAATTGAGTCATTTTTAGATTCCATGTATGATAACTATTTGGAGTGAGTGGTTCAATTTTCCTTAGATATGCCATGAACACAAAAAGAAAGAATATAATGTGGCACTTAAATAGTGGCTTTCACCCCCCAGACTGTATTAAAACTCAATTTGCAACCCCCTCAACAAATTACAATGAAGAAATTTTGTAATTTGTACAAGTGACTAGCTCAACTAAACTGTTTATAACACAATGTGATTTTTACAATTTTTAGAAAAAAAGATCTTGCCAAAACTGAAATAGAAGGTTTCAAACAAATTCTTTTTGATTTTATGAGAAATTTCAAAAAAAGTTTTCCAAATTTTGACTTCGTATGTAAAAGTTATGCCAATTACAAGCAATAAATGCACTTGTACCTTCAGGCTAAAAGAACTAGAAAATAAGTCAAAATATGGAAAAATCACCTACACTAGTACAAAGTTCATCAAACTAGCTTTCCGACAATATCTTGTTTGTGAAAATCTGATGCTATGGTGAAAATAAGTGTAAAATTGAAAATAAAGGCCTATTTTAGGGACTTTCAACACTAAACAGGGGAAAAAATTAACACTATCCAAGCACAAAAATTAAGCCTTTGGGGGTTGGCAGCAAGTTCCTGATATGACTAAGTGTTGGTTTGGAAAAAAAATCTGGTGGTTACATTAACTGCTAGCAGTTGAAGAAAATCTAGCCACATGCAAGGGTCTTATTCTTTGGTGGTTAGAAGAAATGGTTGACAAACAGTTACACTTGTATTTTTATATTAGCCGCTAGTGGCATGTCTAACCCTCGTGTGATAAAGGTTTCCTTGGCGGTTTAGAGACCACTTGCTAGCAGTTGAGTGAAGGTTGTAGTTTAAAGAAACCACATATTTTAAAAACTTTGCAGCAACATTTAAAGCTGTGGACCCATGCCTATACAGTGCTGCAAATAGTCCTTTAATAAGTGTTGGTCAATTGCTTTAAGGTGCTTTTTAATATCTTTTTTTAAATTTTTTCAAAAAATAAACAAACTCATCAAATGAAGTTGAAAATACCAAAATATTTTAATAATTTTTTTCTGACAATGTACCTGTGCTACTCGGAGGGTCGTACGACCCTTTAGGTAAAATAAATTTTGCTCCAAATTCAAAATTTTCCAAATATAGGAAAATTATTTATCAAAATTCTCACAAACGGCCATATGAAAAGGTTATTTTTTGCTAAAAATGCTCTTGTAAAAATCTATTCACCTGATTTGAGCCTCAAACCCTTGTTTGCCAAAGTTGCAAATGGATACCAAATTGAGTGAAACAAAAGCCAAATTTGACTTTCTTGAGTCTCCTAGATGGAATGGGACAACCTAAAATACTACCACTATAGCTAAAAGTGCTACAATCACCATATCTCACCAAAATGCATACATGCAATATAGGATTATAAAATATTTGCAAACCCTTTTGATTCTCAAGATCGTATTGAAATGCAAGAGAAGAGCATACAAGAAAATTTCAAAATCATACAAGAAACTCAAATCACAATAGAACTTGATGGAAACTCTCTAATAAAAAAATGGAAGGGGATTGCAAGATTCAAAGCTCTGATACCATGTTGGAGTGAGCAACCAAGATCTTCAATCTACAACACCAAATAACCTCCACAAGAGATAGAGAGAAGCAACAATGGAAGATGCTATTCCACCAAACAAGAATTGCAATATGATACAATGATCAATATGCTATGCAATAGAATATAATACAAAATATGCTAGAGATTCCTTGCTTATAAAGGAAAGGATGAGAGATAGGATAAGACAAGATCATGACAAGCGTCTTAATCCTATCACATGAGACAACTAACTCATAACTACCTAGGAAAGTGTAAAGTCTAGATAATACAACTATGACTTGTCTAGATAGGAAAACTAATAGCCTAAGTAAACTTAACATGTGAATTAAGTCCCCTAAGTCACTAGTAAAGGAATAAACTAGGTACAAGACTTATTCACACCAAGGGTTAAGCCACAATAGTGATTTACAAATTTTTTGAGGAGAATATTTGATTTTTTTGTGTTTCCACAATGTCAAGGGGTTTGGTTGAACTCTTTGGTTCGTCCAAACTAGATTTGGTGTCCGATCGAACACATGGGTTTGGTTGATCTAATTTTGGCATGGGTAGGAAGTGTTGAATAAATGGCATTGCAGTTGCTTGAAATATTTTACAAACCCATTTCTAAACTCTATCAAAAAAATAATGTGCCTTGTCTATGCTTCCACGTTTTGCATACATTTCTACTAGGGAACTTGCAATTGCATTTTCTTTAATGTTTCTAAAGCCTTACTTGAACATTAACAAATTTATTTGAGGCATTATATCGAACAGTTCATGGTAATTTTTTCTGGTTATATTTGTTACTAAAATTATTGTTGATAACCATATATCTTTATAATTTTGTATAGGATGGGTTATTTTGTTCAACCCAAAATAATGAATTATTGGTAAATAAAAATTTGAACCATAATAGTGACTATTTCCCTCATTGAGGTTGATAAGCTATGCTAATGATTGTGCTATGAAAGTATAAATAAGAATATGATCCCTAATTGGTAAGATTTATTAATGGACAACCTCTCTAATGAGTATTATTTTTTGAGGGATATGAAACAATTAATCTAGAACCATTGATTAGAGCTAAACATATTATATTACACTCTAACAAAACTTTAATTGGAACTTAGGTAATCTAGACTATTTATAAAAATGGGGAATTATAGTTATTCCCCTACAAGTTTTTATATTGGTAAATCCTTGCAATGAGGGTTATAGTTATCAATATGAAATTGTAAATTGGTAAAAGGTATAAAGTGGTAATTAATTAGAATTAAAATGCAAACATTGGTGAAGGTTTATCTAATTATTTTTTATTTATAGGACCTTTAGAAAAATGGGCCTCATTCATGGTGGATATGACACGAACAAAGAAAGCTAGGGAGCATGGTGATAATGATGTGAAAATGGCATACCTAGAGCTATGAAGTACAATTAATATATTTTATATCTTAATCTTAATATAATTAGGTGTTTCTTACTATTTTTTATCACCTTAGATAGTTTATAAATTCAACTTAAAATCTAAATCCTTGTTAAAAGAGGTAGTGTTGAGTTGCTACATGTCCCAAAGATAGTTTATAAATGATACCATTCTAAAATTATAACTTAGGGTGCATACAATGGAAACTTGGATAAAATTCTTCATATTTTGCCTTTGAGTCTTATGACATTACTCCAAAAATGGTTGGTTCTAAATGTATGAATCGAAGAATAAATTTAGAGGAAAGAAACTATATTGTTTGAATGAAATGCATAATAAAATAGTTCTATTAGGATTAGAAGGAATGAAGGTATTACTAAATTTTCTATTTTACAACTCAAAAGAGAATAAAGAAAAGGGTGTGCCTTGTTTGTTGTTAATTTTTACTTAGTAAAAGTGAATGAGAACCATTCAAATGAAAATAAACCTCCATTACAAAAGTCTTAGGATGCCTTTCCTAGAATGAACTCCTCATGTTTCCTCCTAAATGGGTGTTTTATTTTTTAGTAGAGTTCATGCAAGAATTAGACCCTATATCTAGAGATCCCTATCGAGCAAACACTTCATATTTTCATGAATTAAAGGATATCCTAAATGAAATTTTAAAGAAAGGATTTATATGTTCTAGTGTCTTGTCATGGGATGCTCCAACCATTTATATGAAAAAGAAAGATAAGACACTTTTCCAAGTTGTCTTGATTATGTATGTTCAATAAATAAACAATTAACATTAATATCCACCACCTAAAATAGATGACTTATTTTACTAATTGAGAGGGGTGGCCATATTTTAAAAAAAGTCTAATATTCAATTACAATTAGCAAAGAATAAAGGAGGAATACATTCATAAAACTACATTTAGAACTAGGTATAGGACATCAAAATTATATGTTTGAGGCAATGCATATAAGACACCCATATACAAAATAGCACAAAAGAAAGAGAAAAAATGTAAAGAATGCACTTGTAACCTATACTTGCTTGAGCATTAAATTTTTGAAATAAAATAAAATAATAATAGGATTTATAAATTAAATTCATGAGGCTATTATATAATATCAAAAAAGACTATGGGTATGTGCAGGATCATCATGGAAAAAATAGGCCCTTAAGTGGCAAAAAATTCAGAAAAATCAGAGTTAGGGAACTTGACATAAAAATTTGAATAAGTTATCTATATTATTTCAAAAATATGTAAGAATAGAATCTGTAGAAAATTTAATTTAGTTTCTAAATAATAGGTTTATTTAAAAACAAAAATATATATTTGGAGAAAATTTGAAATTTCAATGTAGTAGTACTTAAATTTCTGGGAAAAAATAAGAAGTAGGCGTCTTCTGACCACCCTAACCACAATAAAATGATAATATTTTCTTATAATATTTTAGATATAATTAGAGGACTCATGTCTTGATGTGATGCATATTTTTTTGTAATTTTTCTCCAAGTAAATAATTAAATATGAATTTTTTATTACAACTTTTAAAAAATATAAAAACTCGATGTCTGCCACCTTAACTTGGTCAAAAATTCATGAAATTCAATTTTTCTTTTTTTAATCCTATAGTATGTGAAGCATAGAATGTGACACATATTTTGGATTCAAAAAATGTGATACTGTTTGAAATCTATAGATATTTTTCAATTAGCCTATATATCAGGACTTTAGTCATAATTCAAATAGAAAATCAATAATAATTACTTATTAAATTCAAAGTAAAAAATAATTTATATATATATTTACAAAAAGTCGTCAGCCACATACCCATCATATTGCCTCTTTTTGGCCCATCGTGATCCTGCACATACCCCTATTTTAAAGTTTAAATTTATATTCTAATTTTAAGGTAAATACTTTTGGTTGAATTTATGAATTAGAAATAGAAAGTTTGAAAGGGCCCCACCCTTTTACAAAGACCAGTAAAGAGACAAAAAATGATCAATCAAATTGGCATGGAACAACAACAAGAAAAATATATTTGTAAGTTAGAAAAATAACATCCAATTAGAAATACTCCACCAATAGTGGCAATGCATCTAATAAAGAGGGTTGTTTTCCCAAAAACATTATTAGATCTATCATTTCACAACTTGAATCCAAAATTCTTCAAGGAACCATATCTTATTGTCAAATTATCCTTTTCCATGAATGAACCTAGTTCCTTTGTAATGGAGTTTCCATCTTTAGTTTCCAAACTTGAGACCAAAGGGAATAAAGGGTTCCTATAATCTTCTAAACTTGAATCTTCTTCATATTTTTAAATTATTAGAAGGAATACCAAGAGGTGAATTTTGCAATTCAAGATAATGGTAGAGGCAATGAACTCCAACTAATCCATCTATAACATGATTCTTGTCTCTACCAATCTCCTCTAAATTTCTCTTGACAAGACCTTCTAAATTAGTCATGTCTACAAGAGGACCAACCACCCCTTGATTATGCTCAAAGGGAGCCTCAACCAAATCTTAAGGTAAACAAGGCTCCATCTCATCCTTATGCATTTTCCTCAACTTGCCTTCCTCTAAAATTCCTACACCTATAAAATACATAGCTATCTACACATGACAACATGGTGCAAACACAAGAAAATCCTATAGCATGACATGTTGAACCCAAATAACCAAATTCAAAATTAATTTAATCTATAAGTATAAATATTTTGATGGTAGAAACTTTATACATATAAAAATATGATAAATGTGTGATTATTTTTCTTTCCAATCTATAAATTTTTGATGTGCTTGGCTATATAATTGAGATGATTCACTCATAAAGTAATGATAAAAATTTAGTATGCATGAAAGAAATATTTTCGAGACATCAAGCTACCATTCTACATAACTCTCATGGAAATAAGAATATTATTTTATTTTAACTAAAGAAATTGTGGGGTATGTGCAGGATCATGATGGGCCAAAAAGTGGCGATATAATGGGTATTTGTAGGGTATGTGGCTGACGACTTTTTTTTTACCCAAAATTGATGAAATGAAAAGGGTTTTTAAAGGATATTATCAGCTTTCCACCAATATAAATTATGCTCTACTTTGAATTTAATAAATAATTATTATTCATTTTCTATTTGAATTACGACTAAAGTCCTAATTGATAGGCTGATTGAAAAAAATCTATAGCTTTCAAACAGTATCACATTTTTTGAATCCAAAACATGCATCACATTCTATGCTTTAGATACTATAGGATTAAAAAAAAATGAATTTCATGAAGTTTTGACCAAGTTAAAGTGGTTAGAGGTACAAGTTTTTATATTTTTTAAAATTTGTAATAAAAAAATCATAATTAATTATTTACTTAGAAAAAGATTACAAAAAATATGCATCACATACAGACATGAGTCCTCTACTTATATATAAAATATTATAAAAAAATATTATCATTTTATTGTGGTTAGGGTGGATAGACACCTACTTCTTATTTTTTCCTTGAAATTTAAGTACTACTGCATTGAAACTTCAAATTTTCACCAACTAGATTTAAAAAAAATAAAAATAAACCTAGTAGTTTAGAAATTACATTCAATTTGCTACAAATTATATTCTTACATATTTTTGAAATAATATAGATATCTTATTCAAATTTCTACATCAAGTTGCCTAAATCTATTTTTTTTGAATTTTTTGCCACTTAAGGGGATGTTTTTTTCATGATGATCCTGCACATACCCTGTGTGTACTCTATCTTGAAAATTACTAATTAATTTTGAATTATATACGTATAATTTAAAATAAGAGCATCCTTTGTAACATGGAATATATAGGTTAATTAATGAAATAAAATATGTTTTTATATTAAGAAAAATTTACAAATATATGGAACTCATACATTGAGAAATTGACTAAGACAACTCTATATGAGAATTAAGATTATATACCTTCTTTCAATAATTAACATTAGAAATTAATACTTGGCTCATATTGTATAATCACACTAGAAACCAACAATGGAAGATTGAGAGTCTCAACTAAGAATTCCACCTTATAGATAGCATTCATACTAGACATTGATACATTTTGACTCAAAATCTGACAAAAGTTCGTCAGAATTTCATCGCCATTTTGTCAGTTTTTTTCATTGATTTTCCGATGACATTTGAAATGTCAAAATTCTGACCCAACATCGTCGGCTGGGTCAAAATTTTGACATCTCAAATTTCGTCAGAAAATTGACAAAAAAATACTAACGAAATGGCGTTGAAATTTTGACAAAATTTTGTCGAATTTTGTGTCAAATTTTATTAGTGAGAAGCCAACAACTAAAGACCAAATTTCATAAATAAAGTTCATGTGTTATATATGATGCCTTTGAGGGGTCCACAAATACCATGAGCCTTTTGAAATCCTTCTCCATCTAAATGCATCCATTCCAAGACCATTGGGAGGTGGGTATCCCAAGTTCCTTAATTTCTTGTAGGAGTTTAATCAAGAGTAGGAAATTGTGACTTTGGCATGTAAATTTAAATCTAAATGCACATCCAAAAAAGACAAATTCAATAACTAAATTTAATTCAAAAAGTGGCCCACCATATATGGCCTTCTAAAAACTTTTCAAAGATGTCATTCCCATAAATGATAAATTAAAAGTTAAGTTACATGACTTTAGCAAAATGACATGAAATTATCTTTCTAAGATGTCATATTTGCATAAATCTCTCAAATAAAATTTTAACTAATTTTAAACACTCAAACAAATACATATATATGAATATATACTTCATTTATAAATTCTTGGAATATATCAATCCATCACAATTAAATTCTTAGACGTCATGCATAATATTTTTGATGTATTCACAAAGCCACCTAGGGTCTCATAAAACTTGAGTAGGTGAATACCAATATGCATATCTAATGGTGGGGTAAATGGAGGGGGATTAGGAGTAAGTTCATATATATCTATTACTTATTTTTCAATCCAATATATTGGTTGGAGAGGTTGCATTTGAATAGGAGTGAAGATAAGGTCTATTAAAATATGACTCACCATCTTCTCTATTCTTAGGATTTTGGAGTTTATCAAAATATCCTTTATCGATCTCAACCAATCTTTGCTTCAACTTTCAAATCATCCACACAATCCTCCCTGAAATATTCAATATGTGAAACATAATTATGAGGAAGATACAAATAATCCTTGACATAGCTTTTTGTGTCAAAGGATAATATGGTTCTATAATTTTAAAGTATTTCCAATCTTGAAATTTAAATACAATCAATAATCTATTTAATCGAACAATAATCATAATTTTAAGGCAAAGATAAATTAGTTGAATATTTTTAAGGTCTCTCATTAGATTCTACTTACTCTAACTTAAATTTAAAAAACAACATTAAAATCCACAAAACAAATTTCAAAGACATAATAAATTATTACGATATTATTTAAAAATCTAATTGTAATGAACATGTTATAGTAATAAATATTCAAATTTTAAATCTATGAAAATATATAGCCAAATGATCCTTAGTTTTCATATATAATTTGTGATGAGAATGTTGAATATTATGATATTTTAGGCCAATCTTTAGGCACTAATTCACCATTGTTAAAATAATCCTTAATTTATTCATTGTTTTATTCATGATTATAATTTTTTCAATTTCTATTAAACCAAACTCAAAATAATGGTATAGACTAAGATTCTTGTCTTTATCCTATATTTGGGTCATATTTGATTCTAGATTTATTATCATAATTAGAAGTTGTATTGTAGTACCCCTCCATTCTCACCTGGGATGTGCAGGTAGTCTGGCTAAGGAATTAGAAGAGGAAGATGGGACAAGAGCTTCTAATAGTATTTTTGTGAGTATGATATTACATTATGATTGCATTTAATTGGTGATGATTTTATATAGATGTAGTATTAGGTGGTGATGCAGTGAATTAGTAATTGTTTCATGATGATATGGGGTGATTTGTATATCTTAGTAATGTTGATTTATATTTGATGTTGTAGTTGCTAATGTGGTTATGGTGAGGGGATGGTGTAGCATCACTCGTTTGCGAATGCCCTACTACGCTGCAATTCCTTCTCACAATACAATGCCTTGATTTTATATAAGTATGCACATGTACACAACTTCGTTTGTATGCAGTAATTGTAGGTACGTAGTCTCGATTCCACCTGCTTCGGCAGGATAGTGCGAGCACCAATAACCCAACGGTATAATGTTGAAACATAGATGACTTGGAAGTCATCCCGTCCCATGATGTTAGACCGTCTTGTTTGATTGGTATTGTACGTTTTTGTAGTTGTCGTTATTGTGGTTTGTGGTTGTGTTATGTCGTATTTTATTGATGTTGGTATTTTATAAGCTGTGATTTATTTTATTTAAATGATAGAAATGATTGTTTATTTTAATGTTAGATTAAATTGTATTTAAATTTTTAAATGTTTTATTTATTTTTAAAAAGGTCATGAGTTTATTAAATGATAATAAAAATATTAAATTGTGTTTTATTATTATAATTAATTATCTTGTTGAGGATAATTGTTAGAATAAATTATTTAAATTAATTAGATAATGTGCTTTGCAAGTAAAGTTGTAAAAACGGAAATTAAAACAAAAAGTATTGAAAATAGAAAAATAAATAAATAAAAGAATGAAAAAGTTGTGAGAACGAATGAGAACTTAGATTTGATTGAAAAACTTGCTTTTAAAAAAATACAATTTCTTTTATTTGTGATTTTTGAGAGCTTTTGAAAGAAAGGGGTAATATATTTTATTTAATTAAATTTTTGTGAGTTTTTACACACAGAGAGAATTATTGAGACAGAAGTTGAAAAATAATTGTTGTGCATTTTTGCATTTTCTGAAGTTTTTGAAAAGGATATTTCCATTCTTTTGTTTGAAATATTTTGGGAAGAGTCTTCAGATTAAGGATTGGGTTTTGAGATTTGAGCACGGTATTCTGGAGAGGATACTTCGAAGTAGGAATGGGAAGCTCTTCTTAGGGGCCATCAAAATCAAACGGGCATCACCAGATTCTCGAGTAAGCGCAGGACTCCAGGTTCCGTCTCTACCTTTGATTTCTCTGAATCTGTAGAATAAACAAAAATTATGATTTGAACGAATTTGTGTTGCAAAGGAAACATCTGTCTGAGTTTTAGTTAAATATAATATTATGTGAAAGAAAACAAAAACTCTTGATATTTAGATTTTAAGGAATAGCAAATCGTATGGAGAAAATTCATTTGATTTCAAAACAATTGTGTCTTTCCCATCTGATTGTTTAAATTTATCATGGTTTTTCTTTAAAAATTATCCAACTTGACTGTGTTCAAATTAGAAAAAAATAAAATAAATAAATATATATGATTTCTTTTGCAAGCAATAGATTTGAAATTTTATAAATAAGTTTATATATTTGATTGTGTAGCCTGTCGTAAAACCCTTCTGTTGGTGTATTCATATGTATAAATTTTGATGCTTATATATATATATATATCTTTTGAATATATTATTTTATTGAATTCTGTATTCTATATTTTATTGTAAATTTATTTTTTGAGTTCATCAGAATCTGTACCTGTGAGAAAGGACAAACTTTCAATTTAAAAAAAAAAAAATTATAAAAGAAATTTTATTTAATTTTTTTTTTTTTTGTGGAGGCCGGACTCGTGCATTTTATTTTGGTTATTAAATAAATATTTGGGCATAGGGAAGGGGATGGCTGGGCCGTACCCCATCCCTGTCCCAAGTGGCTGTGGATTGGCCATAGCAGTCCTTACGGACTGCTACGTACAACAGCCGTAAGGGCTGCTGTACCAGCCGCGGTGGCTCTATGGAGCCCGTGGCTTGTATTTGTTATTTAATTTTTATTTATTTATTTTATTTCGTTATATATATATATTATATTATATATTTATTTATATTTTATTTTATTTTATTTTTGTTAATTTTAATTATATTAATAGTTGAAATAAATCTAATTTTGGTTATGAATATTTTCTTTTTATATATGATATATTGCATAATTTAAATGAACCAAAATGGAATTTGTGGATATATGAATTGTGAAGGTGAAATTATTTCCTTTTATTATTATATAATTTTTGCAATTTATCATGATGGGAGTAGAGAGTTTATAATAGAAGAAAATGAATTTGTTTTTTTGGTAGGATGATAGTAGTTTCGATTGTAATTGAAACCCTACGAAATTGTTCTTTTGTCACTATAATATGGTTGGCTATTATATTGATTGATGTGGGAGTCCCATGGTAGTTTGTGAAACTTATTTCCAGAGGTGTGTTTTATTCCTTGTATGTTTATACTTGTATTTTGTGTTCGTGAAGTTGCATGATTTATTTCTTTCAATGTTATCCTTGTCTTGGTCATACTTTTAGAATTGAAAACTTATTGGTTTAATGCTTGGAAGGGTTGAACAGTTTTATTAAGACCTTTGGTTATGTGTTGTCGCGAGAGAGTTAATGCCCCACATTTTCCCATTTTGAGTATAATGCTTTATTTGTTTTAGTTCAACCCTTGCCTGAATTTTTTATATATTAGGGGTCTTAGGGAGAGTGGCTTTTCGTGGGGGTTGGCACCTCAGTTGGAGGAAAGGCCAGTAGATCCCATGAGAGCTATGTGATGACACTCTCCGCTAGACACCCTTGTACTTGGTTTTTGGTTGCCTCTGGAATAATAAGCTTTATGTTGTCTTTGACTCTTGTGAATTTGATTTATGGTTGTTATTTAGTTACTTGTTTAATTGATAATGCTTTACTTATTTGTGGTGAGTTTCATAGCTTTATCTTTTTATGATTGATTCGTGAACATAGATGGTTATTTTATTGTATACCTTGAGTTTGTATTTGAACTATGTTGTTCTTGGAGTCGGTTTGACATTCATGGTCGGGTTCTCTTCCTTGTCACCTCTGAGCATGGGGGGTGAGTTGTTTATAATTCACATGGTTGGGTGGAACGTGCTCCTCACCCGTTGGGTTCCCCATCAACAGTCTAACTTCTCAACATTTCTGCAGTTGGTGTTGCACTAGTGTTCCTTTGTAATTCAGATTTCATAGTATTTATATTATTCCTCACGTTTCGGAAATTTAATGTAATTATTAATCAAGAGATTGTAATGTAATATTAAAATGATGATGTAATAGTTAGGATCAATTGTAACTTGTTGAAAGAGATTCATTATGATTGTATGATGTGATGTATTAATATTCTTGCTCTTGGTTATTGGATGTATTCTTATTCATGGTTTATAATATTAGTAGTTATGTCGTTATCTTTTACTTTCGTTGTTGGTTGTTTGTGAAGTAACCTCGCGTGCCCCAAATAATGTAACGTTAAGTTGTTAATGTGCAATGTAAATGTAATTAATATGTAAATGTAATTAATGTACAAATGCATGTTTACTTTGTGTATTGTTATGTTATAAAAAAAAGTATTTGCTATGTGTATGTTCTTTGGGGTTTGCACGACGGGCGTTACAACTTGGTATCAGAGCCAAGGTTGCAGCATTGGGATTTTTGCGTAATGTTGCTACCATGTTTAGTTGTGGTGAGTCATTGTGTCAGTATGGATATAGTTCTACCCCTTGTGACATTTGGGTGTAGATGAGCATGTTGAGCCTTAGCTTGTTGAGGGTGAGAGTTATGTTCAACATTCTCTTGTGTGTCTCTTAACTTTGAGTTTGAGTGAGGTCAAGGTGACTTTGAAGTTAGTTATATTGTCTTATCTTCGTGCATTTTCTCTTTGGGTGTATGTTTGTTGACTTTATATTATGTGAATTTTTTTTTTCCTCATTCTACCTCTTTTGACGTATCTGGGCGTTGATTGTATTCTATGTGATTTTAAGGCTATGTGCTGAAAATTCATTATGAGTAATGAAGGTTAGAAGTAGAAATAGATAAAAGAATGACTTTAGTGTTATCCTAGATTGAGAGTGCATGTATTTTTATTGAATTGTACTATATAAGTATAAAAGGAATCTAGTATAGTATAATCATACTGTCAAGTAGTGATCCGTTAAAATAATTATGATGGTTCCTTTACGATTGGTGCAAGTGAGTGACTTTATCATGTAACGTGTATGAAATATTGTTTAGGGTGAATCTTCAAAATTAATTTAACAAACTTATTTTTAGTGTGTGCCTTGAAAAGAACACTTCTTCTTTCTCCTTGTGTTTTTGGATGCATAAGTTTTAAGGGAATGATCTAGGAGTACATTGGTTATTAAATGCTTATATACGCTAGTTAATTTTAAATTTTATGAAAGGAAGTTGTGAATAATAAGTTTAGGAATAAATTTGAGTTTTCAAAATTGCCTTCATAAGTATAAATTCATAGGTGAAGTTGATAATATATTATTTGCACCAGTATATAGGGAAAAATCTTATTGAATTGAAGTTCGTAGAGTGCTAGAAGTGTGGTAAGAATATTGCATTGTATGAGTGTGATTAGGTGTATGGGTAAAACAATCTCCTATGTATTTTTGTGAAGTAAAAAAAAAAATTTAATATTTTGATTTTTTTATAAAAGTGTTGTAGTTGGATGGTGTTTAAAGGCCTTGTGTTGATCAAATAAATGTTTTACCTTAGGAGAAAATATGATGATGTATGTTCATTTAATGTGTGGATGCTAAAATCTGCAAATGGTTAGTTTAAAACAAAACAACATTTTAACATCCCTATGAAATAATGAAACATATCAATCATGCAATAAAATGGAACAATAGAAACTAAAGAATGCATATGAAAGACATGATCCAACTCTATCTCATAGTGGATTGGTGTCACATGTGCTAGTGACCCTTTCCCAATCCTTGATCAAAGCTCAAAATGATAAAATGCAAATGGAGATGATGGAGTGATGATGAACAAGATCAAATCTCAAATGAAGAGAGTGACCTTGCATGAAATTGTGGAGGATTTGCTTGAGGATGAAACCTGTATTTAAAGATTTTCAAAATGCTAAGTGTTGAAGATGGACCAATGTGGGACTAAGATTGGACCAATGAAAGAGGGACACTTGTCAAGTGGTGATTGGTTGATGTATGTGCAAGATTTGGGAAGAGTGCCCATGAGAGGGAAAATTTGAATTCAAATTTTGCCATAAATGTTGAGAGGGGGACAAGGAAAAACAACAATAAATGCCCTGTTTGACTTGTCATGTTGAGGGAAAATGAGTGTTTTAATAAATCAATAAAATTGATTTATTGTGCAAGTGGCTAGATCTAGATAATGCAAGTGGGATGGGATTAGCATTAGATTAGGATTAGATGATGATTATGCTGATTAATGCTGATTAGATGATTTGACTTTCAAGACTTTGATAATTGATTTATTTAAATCAGAAAATGATGGAATATGATTTAGAATTTGATTTAAATGAAGTCCTGATTTATTTAATTTAAATGGATGATGCAAGATGAAGGTTGAATGATAATGTTTATTTGATAAATGAGATTATTTTAATGAATGGTTTAAAGTGATGAATTTTCCTAATGTGAGACCTAATTTGACTGAATCTGATCGAATGCATAATGTAAAATTTGCATGTCTACATAATGAAATCTTGAATTAATACAAAATTGATGTGTTGTGGTGTGTGATTGATTGACGATTCTTCTTAATTGTTATTGAATCTAGTATGTAAATAAATGGTAATGTTTTGTGTTGAAAGAAAATGCATTTTGACATGTATATGATGTGTTTCTATGTTAAGTGCACTCTCCCCTGCAAATGTAAATGATATAACTTGGGTAAAATGTTGTTTCATGACATGAAAATAAAAGTTTCTTTATGCGTGTATTATTATGAATGATGGAAGCAAATAGGAATTCTATAATTGAAAGGCATTGATGTTTATCTCTGGTAAAGTGTATGATGTAGTAAATGGTGATAATTTTTTTTTTTTTTGTGAATCGAGAGGATTATTATGTGATAAAAAAGAGAGAGTATGTTTGTCTAGGAGAAAGCAGGTGAGAATTGTTTAGGCTTATGGTATTAATTCTAGCTTTAATGGAGTTGATAAAATTGATCCTTGAACTTGAGGAAGAGGATAATGTTGATATTTAAGGAATTTTAAAAGTGATTAAAGAGTTTATAATTTTAGAAGAAAAATATGGAGGATGTTGGGAGTACTTGTTTTTGATATGCGGCATCAATCATGTATGTGCATATGAGAATAGGGAAAATTTGTTTTCTATGATAGTAGGTATGAATGTACTCCTTGATTTGTGGAAACCAATATCTATACAATGTATGTGTGTTGTGTTAAACCCGTGCTTGCTTTGTGTGCCCATGGGATGGTGATACTGTGTACCCATTCATGGAGACTATATTGTATTTGTTGGTGTGGATTTAACCATACCATTATGTGTGCTTGTATGTCTGTTACCTGATTGAGGGCCAACCCACATGTGGTTGAAATTTATATATGAGTAGCCAAAAGATAGTTTCACAGATTCTTTTCTTTTGGTTCTCCAGTCCCTCAATCTGTGAAGGGGTAGTAGCAGCCACAAAGTTCCTTGGGTGGAGTGTGCAGCGTACACATATTGTGACGCAGAGCAGTCTTAGCTCAACCAATCCTGAGGAAATGTACTCACTACTTCCCCTTATGATGGATCAAGGTACTTGATCCATATGTGTAAGCCTAATCCCCACAGTTTTGAGTATAGCAGCATTGGTTTGTTAGTGCATGCCTAGCCATCCATAGGGATGTTGAGTTGGCATTAGCGAGTCAACCTTGTCTGTATGAGAGGTGAAGCTCGGGTAGCCCCATATTGATATATTCTTATATGTACATTATATAGACCGTATCTGCAAGTGTTCTGACATGATGCAACAGATACGATGCCACACCCACTGATGTTTTGACACAGTACCGGTGATGATGTCGTGTTGTTGATGGTAGCGAGCTGGGCTCGAGGACACGATGCCATGTGCATAGACACGTGAAGGTGCACTATGAGATTGTGTTATGATAGCCTACTTGTGTGATGAGCGTAATGGGGCCTCACACACTTGTAGAGGGATACTCATGTTTTCTTTCAACAGTGTATGTGTCGGTTAGCATATGGGTAGGTCCTAGCCATGTATACCTCTGGCGACAACAAGTACCTGTGTGTGCCTTCTCCACGAGGTATCGCTATGCGGGGTGTGTCTAGCATGTGACTACTTCCGCGGAGCCACAGACACACTTCCATGTGGCATACGACCAGTGCATGCCTTCTCAGGCTGGTGTATGACCATGCCACACTGTGATACGATGTGGGATGGAGGCTGAGGTGCACATCCTATGCGAGCAACCAAGGAGTGTGTGGGCCACTTGGTTAGTCCATGTCGCGTGACGACGCGAGGCAAAGTGTGGCTGAGGAGCACACTCTAGGTCATGTGGATGGCGTGCTTACTCCGCACCACATGAGGGCTACTGCTATAGCCAGACGATGTTCCCTCCTTCCTCGTTTGGTGGCTAGTATCTAGTCACACAGTGGTGTACTGTGCAATTTCATGGATTGTGAACTTTCTTTATAATTATTGATGATTTTCTAGTGATTGTGAAGGCTAACACTTTATTTATATTTGATTGTGATGGTTTAGCCACACATTGTGATAATTTTTTTTTTCTGTAGCCCTCATGGTTACATGAGATTTAGTGTTGAAATTGTGAACATTTATTTATTTATTGTTGAAATTGAATTTCTTTTTACTCTTTTTTTTATGACTTTGGTGGCTAAACTAGTTTATCCTTATTGTTTTCAATGTCGGCCATGTGTTGTATTGTGATTCCTCTCCAAGGACGTATGAGGCAGATTTGGTGAGTGTATACGAGGAAGCAGACACAGGGAACCTTGAGGATGGGGGTATGTGAGGCTATTTTATAGCTAGGACCCACTACCCACCTATGTGTGATGACTATCGCTTGGAGGCTAATCACCTTGTACAACAAGAGATGGGTCATAGTGGTCTTGTTTGGATGGTCTCACCATGTGTGTGTGGCCTAACACCATCAAGCCACTGAGTGTGACATATGGTTTATGTGAGATGGATTTTGGCTCTTGGCTCATGGATTATGTACTATGGATTAGTATGCTGCTTTCTGGCATCTAGATGGACCCTTGTGTAGCCTTGTGTTGTGTGGTTCCCAGTGATGTGACTGTCTATGTATGTGTTAGAAGAATATTTCTTATATTTTGTGCCTATTGATGTAAAAGAGGGATAACCATGTTGTCTTAAATGTGGGTATATTGTGACTCTGTGGTATGAAATAGATTGGATATTGTTGAGAATCATAAATTGTGACTTAAAATATGTTACTGAAACATGATATGGTGTGTATTTTTGTTAATTTCAAGTAATCTTTTGATGTGTTTTCCTTGTATGATATTTTGAAAATGTTTGTTGTGTAAATGGAAAATTGGGTTAATAGGAGTACTTGCTTTGTTATTAGTGTTGAAACCAAGTATTTATTGTAAGAGATGTAAGGATTTATAAATAAATGTAGTTTAGAAGATATTATTTTCAAATGTGAAGCCGGACAGTGATTCTAATTGTAATGATTCAGAAAGAGGGTGTACATCAAATATAGATTAGAGAAATTTTGGTACTAATGTGGTTATGTTTCCATTTTGAGCCATGTGATTTCCAGGAGTAAGTCAAGTCTTAGGGGGGGAGGATGTAGTACCCCTCCATTCTCACTTGGGATGTGCAGGTAGTCTGGCTAAGGAATCAGAAGAGGAAGATGGGACAAGAGCTTCTAATAGTGTTTTTGTGAGTATGATATTACATTATGATTGCATTTAATTGGTGATGATTTTATATAGATGTAGTATTAGGTGGTGATGCAGTGAATTAGTAATTGTTTCATGATGATATGAGGTGACTTGTATATCTTAGTAATGTTGTTTTATATTTGATGTTGTAGTTGCTAATGTGGTTATGGTGAGGGGATGGCGTAGCATCACTCATTCGCGAGTGCCCTACTACGCTGCGATTCCTTCTCACAATACAATGCTTTGATTTTATATACATATGCACATGTACACAACTTCGTTTGTATGCAGGAACTGTAGGTACATAGTCTCAATTCCACCTACTTCGGCAGGACAGGGCGAGCACCAATAACCCAATGGTATAATGTTGAAACATAGATGACTTGGAAGTCATCCCGTCCCATGATGTCAGACCGTCTTGTTTGATTGGTATTGTACGTTTTTGTAGTTGTCGTTATTGTGGTTTGTGGTTGTGTTATGTCGTATTCTATTAATGTTGGTATTTTATAAGCTATGATTTATTTTATTTAAATGATGGAAATGATTGTTTATTTTAATGTTAGATTAAATTGTATTTAAATTTTTAAATGTTTTATTTATTTTTAAAAAAGTCATGAGTTTATTAAATGATAATTAAAATATTAAATTGTGTTTTTTTATTATAATTAATTATCTTGTTGAGGATAATTGTTAAAATAAATTATTTAAATTAATTAGATAATGTGCTTTGCAAGTAAAGTTGTAAAAATGGAAATTAAAACAAAAAGTATTGAAAATAGAAAAATAAATAAATAAAAGAATGAAAAAGTTGTGAGAATGAATGAGAACTCAGATCTGACTGAAAAGCTTGCTTTTAAAAAAATACAATTTCTTTTATTTGTGATTTTTGAGAGCTTTTGAAAGAAAGGGGTAATATCTTTTATTTAATTAAATTTTTGTGAGTTTTTACACACACAGAGAATTATTGAGACAAAAGTTGAAAAGTAATTGTTGTGCATTTTTGCATTTTCTGAAGTTTTCGAAAAGGATATTTCCATTCTTTTGTTTGAAATATTTTGGGAAGAGTCTTCAGATTAAGGATTGGGTTTTGAGATTTGAGCACGGTATTCTGGAGAGGATACTTCGAAGTAGGAACGGGAAGCTCTTCGTAGGGGCCATCAAAATCAAACGGGTATCACCAGATTCTCAAGTAAGCGCAGGACTCTAGGTTCCGTCTCTACCTTTGATTTCTCTGAATCTGTAGAATAAACAAAAAATATGATTTGAATGAATTTCTGTTGCAAAGGAAACATCTGTCTGAGTTTTAGTTAAATATAATATTATGTGAAAGAAAACAAAAACTCTTGATATTTAGATTTTAAGGAATAGCAAATCGTATGGAGAAAATTCATTTGATTTCAAAACAATTGTGTCTTTCCCATCTGGTTGTTTAAATTTATCATGGTTTTTCTTTAAATATTATCCAACTTGACTGTGTTCAAATTAGAAAAAAAATAAAATAAATAAATATATATGATTTCTTTTGCAAGAAATAGATTTGAAATTTTATAAATAAGTTTATATATTTGATTGTGTAGCCTGCCGTAAAACCCTTCTATTGGTGTATTCATATGTATAAATTTTGATGCTTATATATATATATATCTATA
Source organism: Sequoia sempervirens (assembly GCA_007258455.2). Classification (NCBI taxonomy): domain Eukaryota; kingdom Viridiplantae; phylum Streptophyta; class Pinopsida; order Cupressales; family Cupressaceae; genus Sequoia; species Sequoia sempervirens. The sequence goes on along the minus strand of VDFB02271358.1, from coordinate 15,477,366 downwards.
TCTTTTGAATATATTTTATTGAATTATGTATTCTGTATTTTATTGTAAATTTGTTTTCTGAGTTCACCAGAATCCTTACCTGTGATAAAGGACGAACTTTCAATTTAAAAAAAAAAATTATAAAAGAAATTTTGTTTAAATTTTTTTTTTTTTGTGGAGGCCGGACTCGTGCATTTTATTTTGGTTATTAAATAAATGTTTGGGCATAGGGAAGGGGACAGCTGGGCCGTACCCCGTCCCTATCCCAAGTGGCTGTGGACTAGCCACAACAGTCCATAGGACTGCTATGTACAACAGCCGTAAGGGCTGCTGTACCAGCTACGGTGGCTCTATGGAGCCCGTGGCTTGTATTTGTTATTTAATTTCCTTTTTTTATTTCATTATATATATATATATATATATTATATATTTATTTATATTTTATTTTATTTTTTGTTTATTAATTTTAATTATATTAATAGTTGAAATAAATCTAATTTTGGTTATGAATATTTTCTTTTTATATATGACATATTGCATAATTTAAATGAACCAAAATAGAATTTGTGGATATATGAATTGTGAAGGCGAAATTATTTCCTTTTATTATTATATAATTTTTGCAATTTATCATGATGGGAGTAGAGATTTTATAATAGAAGAAAATGAATTTGTTTTTTTGGTAGGATGATAGTAGTTTCGATTGTAATTAAAACCCTACGAAATTGTTCTTTTGTCATTATAATATGGTTGGCTATTATATTGATTGATGTGGGAGTCCCATGGTAGTTTGTGAAACTTATTTCCAGAGGTGTGTTTTATTCCTTGTATGTTTATACTTGTATTTTGTGTTCGTGAAGTTGCATGATTTATTTCTTTCAATGTTATCCTTGTCTTGGTCATACTTTTAGAATTGAAAGCTTATTGGTTTAATGCTTGGAAGGGTTGAATGGTTTTATTAAGACCTTTGGTTATGTGTTGTCGCGAGAGATTTAATGCCTCACATTTTCCCGTTTTGAGTATAATGCTTTATTTGTTTTAGTTCAACCCTTGCCTAAATTTGTTTTATATTAGGGGTCTTAGGGAGAGTGGCTTTTCGTGGGGGTTGGTGCCTCAGTTGGGGGAAGGGCCAGTAGATCCCATGAGAGCTATGCGATGACACTCTCCACTAGACACCCTTGTACTTGGTTTTTGGTTGCCTCTGGAATAGTAAGCTTTATGTTGTATCTGACTGTTGTGAATTTGATTTATGGTTGTTATTTAGTTACTTGTTTAATTGATAATGCTTTACTTATTTGTGGTGAGTTTCATAGCTTTATCTTGTTATGATTGATTCGCGAACGTAGATGGTTATTTTATTGTATACCTTGACTTTGTATTTGAACTATGTTGTTCTTGGAGTCGGTTTGACATTCATGGTCGGGTTCTCTTCGTTGTCACCTCTGAGCACGGGGGGTGAGTTGTTTATAATTCACATGGTTGGGTGGAACGTGCTCCTCACCCGTTGGGTTCCCCATTAGTAGTCTATCTTCTTAACATTTCTACAGTTGGTGTTGCACCAGTGTTCCTTTGTAATTCAGATTTCATTGTATTTATATTATTCCTCACATTTGGGAAATTTAATGTAATTATTAATCAAGAGATTGTAATGTAATATTAAAATGATGATGTAATAGTTAGGATCAATTGTAACTTGTTGAAAGAGATTCATTAAGATTGTATGATGTGATGTATTAATATTCTTTCTCTTGGTTATTGGATGTATTCTTATTCATGGTTTATACTATTAATAGTTATGTTGTTATCTTTTACTTTCGTTGTTGGTTGTTTGTGAAGTAACCTCGCGTGCCCCAGAGAATGTAACGTTAAGTTGTTAATGTGCAATGTAAATGTAATTAATATGTAAATGTAATTAATGTACAAATGCATGTTTACTTTGTGTATTTTTATGTTATAAACAAAAAGTATTTGCTATGTGTATGTTCTCTGGGGTTTTCACGATGGGCGTTACATGTATGAATTGTTAAATTATATATTTTTTAACATATATAAAATGTATGGTTGGATTAGTGAGATATTTATAACAACTATGCAATAAGAAGTCCAACTTTATTAGATTTGATTCTTAATAAATTAGTTTTAATGATTCGATTTATAGCTTTATGCAATCTATAAGTTTAAATAGTTTGATGGTATCTAAACTTTATACATATAAAAATATGATAAATGTGTGATTGTTTTCTTTCCAATCTATAATTTTTTGATGTTCTTGGCTATATAATTGAGATGATTCACTCATAATGTAATGATAAATTTCATCCTCATATGGAGGATTTTATATTATCTTATGGAGGATTTTATATTATGTAATGATAAATTCATCCTCTTTATGAGATTCTTATGGAATATTGATATTCTAGTGTGAGTTCTAAATTTTAGACATATCTTAACTAGATAAATTTAGGTTCAAAGAAGGCAATAGAACTTTTTTTTCACTTACAAAATCCTATTTTGAAGTTTATTTATGTTAACAACTATTAAATTAGATACTTTTATCCCCAATTATTTTAAAATAATTTTACACTAATCTTTGTTTCTTATTCTTTCTTTCATTGTTTCATTTAAAATTTGAACCATTTAAGGATGCTATGCTATAGATTATAGTTTTCTTCCAATTCTTTTTAAATTGTTCAACCCTCTCATGGTCTAAATAATTTTGCATTCAACAACCATGTCTAAAGTACATTAATACCTAACCTCTTCCCCTATTTAACACACTCATAAACCTTGTTACTAATCTCATTCAAAGAGGTGGAACAACCAATCTTAGAGGGATCCTCAACCATAGGAGAGAGAAGGGATCCATCATTATAGGCTCTAGTAGTATTCTAAAAATAGTAGAACTAGAAGCTAGAATCCTAACAATGATAGCCAAGTTGGATAATACACAAGTTTTTCTCTTCAAGGGATTGGGGAACACTTATTGGATGGGTATTATTTCCCCTTCACCATATTTTGATTAGGATTAATAATTGAAATAATAAAATTCTCAATTTGGTATAAGAAAAAAAAGCCCTTAGTGGAGGGGAGCTCATTTTTTTCTCATGTGCAACTCTAATAATAGATTTCTTAAATTACATGAGTAAATGAAAAGGGAAGCTAACAAGTCACATGCATCTAAGATTATTAATACGATAAAAGTTATAGGATAAACAACATTTATAGTTTCTTTCTAGGATGAAATAAAAAATCAAGTAGAAACATTTATATACTTGTGAGGAAATCATCTATATTTTCCTTCCTCTTGTATTTAATTTCTTTATGAGACTTCAAGCCCTTCTTGGATAAACCACTTGTAGTAGCTCAATACCTTCCTCAATGGCTTTAAAGGTTATCCTTCTTACTTTTTTAACCAAAATTTTAATAACATTCAATTTTGTGTAATTTATGTCCACTATTATCATTTTAATTCAAAATAATGTAAGAAATTTATATATTTATTTATAAATTAAAAAATCTTAAAATAATAGTTTTAAATTAATTGAAAACATGGTTGGACCCCTCTAATTTTGTGGAACTATTTCTTAAAAGCTATTTTAGTTGAATTTTATATAATAGGAAATATGGCATTAAGACCTTCCTTGATGGTATTTAAGTTAGAAATTTTTTAATTTCATTCATAGGTCTTGAGGTATTTTAAACAAAAGTTGTATTTGGAAAAAGGTATTTGGTACAACTCCCAAAAAAAATAATGTTATATGTTTATGCTATTAACACATGAAATTTTGGGCCTTAAAATAGCCACATCATCCCCATATTTTAATACAAATGAGACATTGAGGCTTTATGTCACTTATAATATATTTACAATTAGTTGATCTATAGATCCATTTAGATCAATTGATATATCCTAATTTCTATCAAACCATAGGATGTCAATTTCAATAATTACACAATTCAAAGCAAATACGATTTTTCATTTGCTAGTAGAGGGAACTATCTTATTATCCCCAATAATTTTCATCTTTATTTTCCATCATTACATTGAACCTTATAAGGGACATCTTCATCTGTCTCATTTTCTTCTCTTATTTGTGCCTTCAATAACGACTGGATTGATTTTACATGACCACCAATGTAAAGTAATGAGGCTTTGTGTGCAATCTAGTAATTTAAATTTTATAACTATTTTAGATTATGTTTTAAATTTAAATTTTAGAATTGTTTTAGATTATGTTTTGTGTGTAATCTAGTAATTTGAATGTTTTGAAATTATTAAAAACTATGATAGATGTTGAATGTTTTTTTGTTAATGGTATGAAAGTATTATTGATGAGTAGATGAATTATTACAACTATTTTAGATTTGTATTCCCTTTATCTAGATATATTATTTACCAAGGTCTCATTGCTCTTTTAGGTGTACATACATATATATAACATGAACAATGCAGATCATGTTTCACCTCTAGATTCTTTTTTTGCAAATACCACTAATGAGATTAAAAATTTGAGAGACTCATTAGCACAGAGGACAAACCTAGGGTACAAACACAAAGATATATTCTAAACCAGTCATGTCAATATTACATAGTTTAGAAAAACTAAGAGATGAACTTGAGACGACTAGTGCATTTTCCCTAGATAGAGTAGCTGTTATTCTTTCCCCCATTAGGGAAGTACATGGTGATGTTACCCTTAAACAAATACATGATAGTGTGACCAAAGAAATGATAAAAAACACTTGTTTTCCTTTTTATCAAAATGTACGTAAGGTTAGGGGATACCAGGTCACTAGATGTGTCGATCGTGTTATGGCTGAATTGATCTACCCACAATTTCTCATAGCACATGGTCAATACCCAAACAATGACCAAATTCCATTATATTTTGTTCAACAATTGTATGTTGAGGTCCATCTGGGCCTCAAAGTTAACTACCTAAACATTCCACCATATGTTGGTCAGGGGCATGGCAGGATTGTCGATAGGCCCACCTATCATCAAGTAGATAGACCAGCGTTAGTGCTTAGGGCATTGGTTGGTGAGAGGTCTCCTGTTCTCACCCTAACTCTAGGCCCCATAGTAGATGAGGTTGTCGTTGCTTCCCAAAAGGAAGCAATTGACACTGTAGGTGACAATGTGCTACCACCACTAGGATATCTGATGATCGTGTAGGTTAGTATTTGATGTCCAAACATTCTTGATCCACGCCATTTTCAGCATAGTGGATCACCATGGATCCTTTTACACTGGCCGACATCCCTACTCCTACACAACTTGATGCACTTACAAGAGATATGGCACATAGGACTCTGCATTTTTTGGCTAAGGACCTATTGGAGGCATATGCCCACATTACATTAGACTATGGGATCAGTATAGAGCATGTCAAAGATCATTTAGCACATACATTCCATTTAGCTCCAGGATCCCATCACTCTCAGTTGAGCACTAGTGTGCATCAGGATCCACATACAGTTCATTTGACAGCTGCACAAACTATGGGTTTTATTGATATGTTGATTGCTTCTAGCTCATCATCGTCAATGCCATCTCACCTTCATAGTGCTCTACATTCATCATTTCTGGCACGACATGGGATAGATCAGATGGATGCAGATGTTTATTCATCACTTGATTGTTTGGTGGATATGGTGGAGGTGACCGTTTCTGAGGACTTAAGTCATCCTATATCAGATGATGTGCATGTATGTGTGCATGTGCATGTTTCAATTCTTTTTTAATTTTTTGTTTTAACTAGATATTCATGGAAGTTGATATATATGTATATATATTGTTACAAGTGGACATACCTCGTGTCACTCCTAGCTTTGGTCCAGATTGTGTACATGATCGACGTGACTCTATGGATGAATCTCTTGCCTATGGACATGTGAGTTTTAAATTTTTATATATACACGTGTATATGTATATGCAATATTTATGTATGCATAGATATAGATAGATATTTTAAAATACAAGTTCATTTAAAAATAAATTTCATAATTTTTTTTTAATATAAATTATATGTATTTAACAAATTTTGTACACAATTTTATTTGTAGGGCTTGACGCATCTATTAGAGCAAGATTGTTCTCATTCAGATGGTCATTTGACTAGGATTCAACTTCATATTAGGCTCTCCACACTAGATTTATGATCTTTACTACATGTATTTGTTTATATGATGATCTTTAGTATTCAATATTTGATGATCTCTAACTTACATTTGCTTATATGATATACATACATTTGCTGATTTGTTGATCTTTAGTATTTGACATTTGATGATCTCTAATTTACATTTTCTTATATTATATGTACATACATTTTCTTATATGATATATACATACATTTTCCTCTTTTCTTATAACATGTTTTATGTTTATACATTGAATCGCTTTACATGTATGTACATGTGTTTCCTTATGGTTACTTGTTTACACATGATATATGTATGCATTTTCTTTAAATATTCAATATACATACATGTGTGTTTATTTGATGATCTCCTAAAACTTACATTTCCTTATATTCAATATACATTTTATCTCTAGTAGAATTTTAGGAAATGAATGCCACTTTATAATTAAGTTCATTCATGTTGATCACAATAAATATTTTTTTAAAAATGACTTAAGTAACATGAACCATTGAGTTGAGAACAAAATATAATCTTTTTGACAAGTAACTTGAAATTCAATTCAAATATAATTAAGAAAATTCAATTCAAATTATACCTCTATTATACATTTTTGACACTTTAACAAAATTCTAAAATTACTAGATATGTTGTGCATACCTATGCATTAAATAACCACAAACTCCACAATGAAATAACTTGTTTGTTTACTACTTGATTCATTTAAACTAGGATCTAGTTATTCCATGTACACTAGAATAATTTTTTTCCCATCTCATATGCATATAAATAGAAGCTTATTTTTCATTTTTTTGGATATCAAATTGCAAGATTAATTCTCATTTATATCACTTGGAGCGCATATTTTGGAGAAGAGGTTTTTGCACATTTATCAAGGATGAAAATATTGGAGAGACAACTTTTCATTTTTATCAATCAAGGAAAAATTTGGAGGAGAATTTAACTAAGTTGGTAGAGGACTTGTTTTGAGTCATCTTTAAGTTGAAGAAGAAAATGGGACAACAAAGAAAAAGGAAAAATGTGTCTCAACGAAAATTGTCAAAAGAAGAACAAAAGAGGCGTGAACAAAACTTGGAAAATTATTATAGAAAGAAACAAGGTATATGCTTGTTTCTTCTCTCTCTCTCTCTCAAGTGTGTGTTTATTACTTTTATTAACACCTCAAATTGTTTTCCTTATAAATATATTTCCAATACTCATCTTGCATAGACATTCCCTAAATTTTTTATCATCTATTTCTAATTACTTTTGTTCCATAGAATTCTTAAGTTCAAGAATATTTTATTTTATTTGTTTCAACTCCACTTAGATAACTCATAGTCTCTCACTTTCTTTGCTTGCATGTAAATTCAAACAAGCAAGAATTTCTCAAGTTGGAGTCAAACCAAATGTAGATATTGGATCAAATGAATCCGCTGAAGAACACATGGACCTTGAAGTTAGGGAGGAGACCCAAGTTCAAACAATGCTTGTTGGAGAGGGGTCAAGATCACTTCCTTTTACTGGTATGGATAAGCATATAAAACTAGCATAAACTTCACTCACTTATAGCATCACGTCTTATCACTTTGTTTGCTTGCATACATAAACTTCACTTATATAAAATCATCTCACTTTTGTTTGAAAAATATTTTGTGACATGTAGGAAGGGCTCAATAAGCAGGAAGTTCTCATGCTCAAGTTGAGGTAAATATAGGCATTGGATCAAATGAATCCACTCAAGAATAGATGGTCCTTAAAGATAGGAGGAGGCACAAGTTCAAACAATGCATGTTGGAGAGGGATCAGGATCACTTCCTCCTACTGGTATGGATGAGCATATAAAACTAGTTGGAAAGGTGAGGAAACAAATTTATCATAGAAATTTAGATCATTTACTTGAAATGGATATGGAGAAACTGAAATGTTATGCCAACCAGACTTATAATAAGAGAAAGAGGTCAATGTATAAATCTATAAATAGAATAATCAATCATCATTTCAATCATCTTGATACACTTAAAAAAACCCAATTTTTATCATGTTTAGTTCTTCGTGATGAGCTCAAAGAGTCATTACAATTGTTGGGTGTACATTTGACATCAAATAAGAAGAAACACATGGGATTACAAAAGGATATTGTTCAAAATGTTAAAAAGGGTTTAGATTCCATTGGGAAAGGATCTTGATCGGTGGATAAGGCCACTACAAGAAGGGTGATGTTTTTGAAAGGGGAAAAAATGGGTTTTATAGGGACCCAAAACCACAAAGTTTACAAAATAAAGAGAAAGTCATTAAAGAAAATATAGATAGAAAGGCTGTAAAAAAAAACAGTAAAAGACCACAACCATCAAGAAGGCCAACGAATGCCACAAAACCAAAAAAATAGCCAAAAAACTAGCAACAACTAAATTTGTGTCTTTAATAAATCAACAGTCTTAGCTTCTAGCTCATTCGTATCCTGAACCCCCCTCTTTAAGATGTGAACCATTTGTGTAGTAGGAGGATCTTTCCTTTTGAGGTTGGCCTGAGTCCTTTTAGAAATACCTTGGTCCTCATTCTTCCTTTCCTTTTTTTCTTCCAAGTCAACAACCAACGAACCCTGTTGCGTTTTTTCCAGCTTTTTGGACATAGCGTTGATGATAATGGAATTGTGCCATGCCATTTTATGGTTTTGTTCCACAACTATTTTCAAGTTATTTTAAATTTTAACCATATCCTCTTCCAAAGACTTGTACTTTTCCTCAATTTCTCCTCCTTTCTTACCAGTGTTGTTTTTATTCTATTTCCCTTCTTCATTGCTTAGAATGACCAGCTTCAACTCCAGCTCCTTCGATTTGCTATGCAAAGCCCCGTTTCTTTGATTGAGCTCATTAATTTCTTGGCAGGCCCATTTCAAGACCCTGAAAAATGTCACTGATGTTGTTTCTAACAGAGGCCAAAATGTCATCAGACTAAACCTGGTCTAAAATGAGATTAACATCACTCAGGTTGGGGGAGCTAGTAAATTTAGTACCTTGAATCTGAAAGAGGTAGGAGGGGAGGGCACATAATTTATACTAGCTTCAAGGTTCTCAACTTTGTCTTCCTAAGAGTCTATGGAGTAGGAGACTAGCTTGTTGGTAGGGGAACTCTTAAGAACATGATTATTTAAGGGGGCAGAGTAGTCAGGGAAGGTCTCAAGGTTATCTTTAGCAAGCTAGGGTTTTTAAGACTATGTTTTCATCAAGGGTGATGTTGACATCTATTGTACATCAAGTGCAAGAAAAAGAAAAATGTCTGAACATTCAACTGAAATTGGTTATAGTAGAACCACATTAATAAAATATGAGAAAAATAGAAAGTTTTTGGATTAGAATTTAGAAGGAAATTGGGCAATTATGTGTAGAGCTCCCCATTCTGATAGGATTGAAGATGTTGTTAGGAACTTGGTCTCAAGTTTTTGGCATGATCAGACTTGTCCATCATCAAATACTAGAGATGTTATGAGACACAAGATTGGACCTGGTATTTTATCAAACATTGGCTAGACATAACACAATTTGACATGTATATGAACTTTTGTAATGCATATTCTCATATAAAGATTGGGCAAACAATGTTTCAAAGGTTAAATCCATATTATGTGAAGACAAAAAAGTTTTTTGAAACTTGTTGCTGTTATCATATTGAATTTGATCTCTACTATTAGGTGTTTCAAAAGATGAGAAAAGAAAGATGTGGGTTTCAAAATGAACCTCCTAAACAGGAAATTTTGTTCATAAAGTCTATATTATGTGATCATGAAAATGGACCTCAAATAAACTGCATAAAAGGAATTTGTTGGACATGTGGAAATTTGGCTAAATTTCCTTCAAGAATTGAGGATACTAACCTAACAAAGATAGTAAATTGCAAGAGGTACGTACTATTTTTAGAGAGTTTATTTGTTTCAATTTGATTAGATTGTTATTTGGATTCTCTTTACTAAGCGGGTGCATGAAGTTGGGTACCAATTTTCTGGCCACTTTTGAATTTTTTTTTACAAAACATGCTCACATTATTTCGCGTTAAAAACAAGGAAAAAAGTGAAATTATTTGCCTTGGAATACCAACCCAAAGGCTTGGAGGGCATTCCCAACAAGGCTAGAGATGTGTTTTTAAAAATTCTACAATTTTTCACATAATCGGGTCCGTGCTCACCATCAAGATTGCATCTAGTTCAATATCGACAAAATAAAAAACATGGGTAATGTTAGGTTCTCTCTTAGCTATCCAATGATGTAATTTTTTTCACTTTTTGACAATTTTAAGCCTTTCATCCATAATTTCTTTTGTTTGTATGTTTGTTTTTTTCCAAAAAGCAGTGTTTGGTGTTTTTTTTGTTATAAATTAACCATTCATCAAATTTTCAAATAAATTACATTTTTAGAAACTAGACTCCATTCCACAATTTTTTTAAAAAAAAAGGAAAAAGAATCAATTATTTTCAAAAAAAATTAGGGGGAGCACAACCAAAATTCTGCTTTTCAGGAAGTGCCCACTTAGAAAATTAGTAAAAAATCAAATATTCATTAAAAAATTATTAGAAAAATTGTGCATCAACTAGATGCTATTAGCTAACTTTGACCATAGTGATTTTAAAAATACTACAAAAAAGTTCACCATGCTCAGGTCATACAAGAGTTGCTATGTTATGTTTTTCTGACAAAAACAACACCAATTTGTGTACATCCCTCTTTTGAACCCCTTAATCTCAACCATTTTCAAAATAAATTAGTAGTTTAGAAATTAGACTCGGAGAACTTCGATCCTTGTTTTTGTTCCATCTCAAAAATTTGAGTGTAACTATCGTCAATTTCATGTCCAAGGTCAACATTTCCTGATTTTAGAAAAAAAAGTGGCCACTTAAGCCCCCTTTTTAGGAAGCATCTTGGTGCACTTACCATACTGTAATGTTTCATTGATTGTGTGGTTTATTACTTATTGACATATTTTACTGACACAGGTACAAGTATGTAAAGGTTCAAGCAAATTTTGGGAAAGAATCCACAAGGTTGAACTATGTAGAAGAGGAGATTCCCATTGGAAAATTTATGGAATATTTTGAAAAATTCATACGACCATACAAACACCATTCCTTTTTTGCTAAGTGGCAAGCACAAAAATTCCAAACATGGAGAGATACTTTCCCATGTGGAACAATTCTATTAGTAGTTGACTTTGCAAAAAATTACTCCTTTGTACATCAAAAGGAGATTCAATCAGAGTATTACTTTTCAAAGCAGATCACTATTATGGTTCATGTGTGTTATTGACATGCACAATCAGAATTCAATGGTGTTGAGAGTAAAAATGAAGAATGAGCCATTAAGAAAGAATATCAGTTTTATTTTAATGATGATAAAGAGCATGACACACTTTTTGTCCAACATTGCTTTACAATACTTTTTGAGAATTTGAGAAGCAGGGGTGTAAAATTTAAAAATCATTTTATATGGTTAGATGGATGTGTGGCACAATTCAAATATTCATGACCATTCTATGCACTTTGTAGATATCATAAAATCTACAAAATACCACGTGTTTGGAGTTTTTTTTAGAGTGGGCATGGAAAGGGTGAGCATGATGGAGTAGTAGCTTGCATCAAATGAGCTTTAAGAAAGCATCAAATGAGTTATCTAGAAGATCATCTAGACAATGCACATGGTATTGTTGAATGGTCCAAGAGACACTTTGCATCAAATGCGGTCGGCACATCTTCAAGAAAAAACCAACACATTCCACATAGAGTGTTTTGGGAGATATCAGGTATGTATAAATTACATTAAATGAAAAAATTGAAATTATTTAAATTTAAAATTTATATATATATATATATAAATATTTGTTCACATAAGTTTTTTGTTGTACATGTATCTAGGTGTGGATAGAAGATCGATGCATGGATGCAAGAGGGTAGAAAAAACAAGATCTTTGCATTGTGTAAGGAGTTAAGATAGTCGCCATGGATGAACATTAGACACAAGGGATTACTCTTGTTTTTGCACTAAGTTCATTGAGGGAAACTCTAATTATGTATGCAACAATCAAGAACTTGGATATGTTGGTAAATGGGATACGGTGCCACAAGTTGTTTCAGAAACATATGATGAAAACAATGAAAAAAGATTTGAAGACATTCCTTTGATTTCAATTGATTATGACCATATTTTAGGATTGGTTAGAAAAGGTACATGTGTAAGTTTTCAATAATTTAAATATTATATATATCTAGTTAATAATTTTTAGAGACATTTCTAATTTTTTAATATCTTTTTTGTGTAAATTTGGTGTACAAGAGATGTTATTGCAGTCATAGTAGAGCCTGAAAACATCAAAGGTTTTAGCTATTATTTATTGTGTTGCACAAAAGAGTGTTGCACAAAAGAGAGGAATAAGCTAACATAACATAAAACAAGTGATGGAATGCCATTTCCCATAGGTGAGTTTGAATTTAAAATTTTATATACATGTATTCACATGTGCACAACATTATAAACATTAAATAAATATTGTACAAACCTTGAGCACGAAAATGTTGCATGTGTTGATATGTCTTACCTTAGGTTCATGTTTACAGTGCAGGTTTTGTTCTAGTGCAAGGGACATATCTAAAAAACGTAAAATTTGTTCAACATGGGATTCATTTTGTTGAATATCAACTTGATAACAAGTTATATCAATATAGTCACTTAATAATTGCTACTACCCTACATCTTCATGCAGTTCCACATACACTTGGCTAAAGAAAATGGAGACTAGATAGTGATGATAAAAAAATTCTAGATGTTATTGAAGAGTTGAACTAGAATATTTGACTTAGATTATATCCATGGTTTTCAAGTTCACTTGTAACCCTATACATGTTCAAATGAGAACTTATAGTAACTTGTACATAGTTGTAAATTATTTTGTGTAAATTAGAATTATATGTACATATTTGTTGCATGGAAAATTATTAAGTTCAAGAATATTTGATAGCATCATCTCTCACTATTTTGGTTGCATGTAAACCCATATATATGGTTTCAATCCTTATTTGAAACCTAGTGAAGTTTTTTAAAATCATTTTTCCTAAAATAAAATTATATACAACTTATATTTGTTTCATGGAATTCTTAAGTTCAGGAATCTTATATACAATTATACACAATTTATATAATTTGTTCCATCAAATTGTTCCATGGAAAATTATGTAAATTTTAAAATTAAGTATTATCTAATTATAAAATTATTGTACACATATATAAAACATAAATCAATGCAAATAAAAAATAAACCCTAACCCTTAAACCCTTAACCTTATAACCCTAAATCCTTGTACCCCCTACCCTCTATATTTCTGCCACTACCCACCTCTCTCTCTTGAAATTCTCTCCCTCCTACCCACTCTCCCTCTCTCCTCTACCCTTAACCCTTAAACCCTAAACCCTTGTACGCCCTACCCTTTATCTCTCTCCCACTCCCCCCCTCTCCCCCTCTCCCCTCTACCCTTAACCCTTAAACCCTACCCTTTATCTCTCTCCTACTCCCCTCTCAAGTCTCTCCCTCCTACACCTCTCCCTCTCTCCTCTCTAGCCTTAACCCTTAAACCCTAAACCCTTGTACACCACTCTACCCTTTATCTCTCTCCCACTCCCCCATCTCTCTCTCAAGTCTCTCCCTCCTACCCCCTCCCTCTCTCCCCTCTACCCTTAACCCTTAAACCCTAAACCTTTGTACCCCCTACCCTCTATCTCTCTCTTGAAAGTCACTTCCTCCTACCCACTTTCCCTCTCTCTCCTCTACCCTTAACCCTTAAACCCTAGTACCCCCTACCCTATATCTCTCTCCACTCCCCCTCTCTCTCAAGTCTCTCCTTCCTACCCCCTCTCCCTCTCTCCCCTCTACCCTTAACCCTTAAACCCCCTACAATCTATATCTCTCCCACTCTCCCACTCTATCTCTTGAAAGTCTCTCCCTCCTACCCACTCTCCCTCTCTCTCCTCTACCCTAAACCCTTAAACCCTAGTATCCCCTACCCTTTATCTCTTCCCCACTCCCCCCTCTCTCTCTCAAGTCTCTCCCTCCTATCCCCTCTCCCTCTCTCCCCTTTACCCTAAACCCTTAAACCCTCGTCCCCCATACCATTTATCTCTCACCCACTCCCCCCTCTCTCTCTCAAGTCTCCCCCTCCTACCCCTTCCCCCTCTCTCTCCTCTACCCTTAACCCTTAAACCCTACCCTTTATCTCTCCCTCCTCCCTCTCTCTCAAGTCTCTCCCTCCTAACCCTCTACCTATCTCCTCTACCCTTAACCCTTAAACCCTAAACCCTTGTACACCCTCTACCCTTTATCTCTCTCCCACTCCCCCCACTCTCTCAAGTCTCTCCCTCCTACCCCCTCTCCCTCTCTCCTCTCCCCAACCCTTAAACCCTAAAACCTTGTTACCCCTACCCTCTATCTCTCCCTCCCCTCTCTCTCTCTTGAAAGTCTCTCCCTCCTACCCTCTCCCTCTCTCCTCTATCCTTAACCCTTAAACCCTAAACCCTTGTAACCCCTACCATTTATTATCTCCCACTCCACCCTCTCTCTCAAGTATATCCCTCCTATCCCTCTCTCTCCCTCCCCTTAACCTTAAACCATATCCTTTATCTCTCTCCCACTCCCCCAAACACACACTCTCTCTCAAGTCTCTCCTCCTACCCCTCTCCCTCTTTCCCCTCTACCCTTAACCCTGAAACCCTAAACCCTTGTATACCCCCTACCTTTTATCTCTCTCTCTCTCACTCCCCCCCTCTCTCTCTCTCAAGTCTCTCCCTCTCTCTCCTCTAGCCTTAACCCTTAAACCCTAAACCCTTGTACCCCATACACTCTATCTCTCTCCCACTGCCCCCCTCTCTCTCTTGAAAGTCTCTCCCTCCTACCCACTCTCCCTCTCTCTCCTCTATCCTTAACCCTTAAACCCTAGTACACCATACCCTTTATCTCTCTCCCACTCCCCCCTCTCTCTCAATTCTCTCCCTCCTACCCCCTCTCGCTCTCTCACCTCTACCATTAAACCTCAAACCCTTGTACCCCCAAACCTCTATCTCTCTCCAACTTGCCCCCTCTCTCTCTTGAAAGTATCTCCCTCGTACCCACTCTCCCTCTCTCTCCTCCACTCTAAACCCTTAAACCCTAGTACCCTATACCCTTTATCTCTCTCCCATTCCACCCCCTCTCTCTCAAGTCTCTCCCTCATACCCCCTCTCCCTCTCTCCCCTCTACCATTAACCTTTAAACCCTACCATTTATCTCTCTCCCACTCCCCCCCTCTCTCTCTCAAGTCTCTCCCTCCTACCCCCTTTCCTCCTGTCCCCTCTACCCTTGTACACCCTCTATGCTTTATCTCTCTCCCACTCCCCCCTCTCTCTCAAGTATCTCCTTCCTACTCCCTCTCCCTCTATCCCCTCTACCCTTAACCCTTAAACCCTAAAAAATTGTACCCCCTACCCTCTATCTCTCTCCCACTCCCCCCCTCTCTCTCTTAAAATTCTCTCCCTCCTACCCACTCTCGCTCTTTCTCCTCTACCCTTAACCCTTAAACCCTAGTACCCCTTACCCTTTATCTCTCTCCCACTCCCCCCACTCTCTCTCAAGTATCTCCATCCTATCCCCTCTCCCTCTCCCCCCTCTACCCTTAACCTCTAAACCCTACCGTTTATCTCCCTCCCACTCCCCCCTCTCTCTCTCAAGTCTCTCCCTCCTACCCCCTCTCCCTCTCTTCCCTCTACCCTTAACCCTTAAATCCTAACCTTTATCTCTCTCCCACTCGCCTCCCCTCTCTCTCTCAATTCTCTCCCTCCTACCCCATCTACCTCTCTCCCCTCTAACCTTAACCCTTAAACCCTAAAGCCTTGTACACCCCCTACCCTTGATATCTCTCCCACTCCCCCCTCTCTCTCAAGTCTCTCCCTCCTACCCCCTCTCCCTCTCTCCCCTATCCCCTTAATGCTTGTACCCCTACCCTCTATCTCTCTCCCACTCCTCCCTCCCTCTCTTGAAAGTATCTCCCTCCTACCCACTCTCCCTCTCTCTCCTCTAGCCTTAACCCTTAAACCCTAGCACCCCCTACCCTTTATCTCTCTCCCACTCCCCGACTCTCTCTCTCAAGTCTCTCCGTCCTACCCCCTCTCCCTCTCTCCCCTCTACCCTTAACCCTTAACCCTTAAACCCTAAACCCTTGTAATACCTACCCTTTATCTCTCTCTCAAGTCTCTCCCTCTTTCCTCCACACTCTCTTTCTCTCTCACTCCCTCCATATCTCTCTCTCAAGTCAATGATATGGTCCTTCCGTAAAATTTTCCAACCATACCTGCCATTCTGTCCAGCTAAAAAATCCCATGTAGGCCCATTAAAAACAAAATTATAATAGTTAAAGAATAAACATAAGCACAAAGCTAAAAAATCTTCAACTTCATTGCTCAGGTGATTTAAAGCATCAAAATAAAATAACCTTCTAGTTCTCTAAATCTTATACAATATATGATATGAAGCAATTTCATCATTGCAGGAAAATCACTGCACTAAAAATATTTCTAAAGAAAACAAAATCTAGGAGGTTCATAGGGTTGTAAATACATTAGAATTAGAATAGGAACAACTAAAAAAGGAGTGAATCATAATCGTTTTAACCATAGTTTACATTTTGAGAATACAAAAAATTTGAATATGCATCATCAAATTAGTTAGGTTGTGCAAACAAACCTCATCTTTCAACCAAATATTCTCAATACACAATTGTTGCTCTTGAAGACTGAATTCTCCAATAACAACAGGTGCTCTTTAGTTGGTGCATATGGGATTTCTCATGGATTCTTTAATTGCCATGTTCTCCAAGCAAAGCTTCTCATTATCCTGCCCGAGGAGAGTGTTTTCATGACACTCATGTTGAGCCTAAAAATCCAATATTTGAAAAGCCATGATTAGAAAAAATTAAGTAATAAAGCATGAAACCCTAAAATTCATCAATTTTGTAGGATTACTAAAAAAATTTAGTCATTTTGTTAAACCCTGGACATACTTTCATCTGGGTTCACCAATTTTGGAGCCAAAACTTAATCTAGCATGGTGCAAGCCCCAATTGCTTACTCAAAAGTTGCCTTTTCTTCTCATTCGGGTGAGGGTACTCTTTGAAAATCCTATAGAAAACGCAAAATAGCAATAAAGTCAGAAACAGTTCAATTCTCAATGGATGACAATTATTGAATTGTTTAGTGAAAAAAGGGCATACACTTCCATCTCTTGAATCCGCTGAGGAGTATGCATGTGATAGTGCTTCTTTTTGGGATGGTTATCTTCTTTCTCATCACTAGATTCATTCCATTCCATGTTGTCACTACCTTTAGACTTGCTCTCATGCTCTTAAGCTCTCTGTAGATCCCAAGCTAAGACTCTCCACCACTGGTTCCAAACATGACTCCTTTTCCTTCCAAGCTACTTGTCTGTCTAACAATGCCCATCATAAATATATATTTACTTATATCTATAATCAAACAAAATTCCCCTAAGAAAATCAAATTGATAGACATTTCCACATCAATACCCATGTTTTTATGATTTCTAGTTGAAGAGAACACCTACCAGTGTTAAGGAGAGCTTGGGTGCTGAGCTATAGATGTTTATTCATATTAGACTTTGGTTGAGGGGCAACGAAACAAGGTTGTGCCATTCCAATATTGTTAGATGAGATCTCAGAAAAAACTTTTGTTTGAATCATTCTTGCACTCAAGTAAACTACCCAACCCAAAACTCATCCCAAAATGCTCTTCAACCATTTCTAATATATATAGTTTTTAATTATATACTTTTAATATTATAATAATAGTTATATATTATAATATATTATAATAATAATATAATTATTAAAATATATTGTAATAATAAGTATATTATATATTATAATAATAATATATAATTATTATAACATATTGTAATAATAAGTATATTAAATATTATAATTTAAAAAGAATATAATTTACATTTATATTAATATTAAATATTATAAAATACAATGGACAAAACAAAGAAATATATATTTAATAGAGGGGGTTCGACTGAACACCTTTAGCATGTTCGACCAAGCCCCCTTTAAATCTATTTTTTTATTATATGTAAAATGGGTTCAGTTGAACATTACTTCGGTCGAACCCCCATTCGACCGAACATTTGATTTTTGTTTGACCGAACAAAAGTTTGATTGAACCCCCTTAATTTCACCTCCACCCTCTCAGGCACCAAAATTACTCAAAATTTTGCACTTCGAAGCTCGATTTGAGAATGAAAATGGAGGATATTTCATAGACCCAACTGGTATCAACTTTCCCTCAAAATGAGCTATCCAACAAATATAATTTTAATATGTTTTGATTTTATTATCTATTTGTTTTTTAAGTTTTATTAAATATAGGTTTTTAACCGAAAATGAAACTCTTGTTCTGCACATGTGGAAAAATAGAAGATTATCAAAAAATTTCTTTGCAAAATATGAATGCACCAATATTGGATTCCTTAATCCAACAAAAAAAAGAAAAAATAATTTTGATACATACAGTAAAAGTTATGCATTATATGGTCGCGTTATGTCTTAATTGTAATTGGTTTGAATTTCAAACTTGATTAAAGAAAAAATATTCAATAAAAAACTATCTAACCAAGTGGAAGAACTAGATATCAAAGTTACAAATCTAAATTCGAAAGAATTAGAATTTTATCCTTCAAGGAAAAAAAGTTATGCATTATACGGTGTGCGTCACTTTTAAAAAATGCTATTTTTTGAACAAAACTAGTTTTCGTGGGAGATGGAAAAAGAAGTGCAATCTGATTCTAAAAGTTTTGAAAAAAATATTTTTAGAATCTACAGACAAAATGTGATGAGACTCTAGTTTGCATCATCTTCAAATTCCTCACGGTTTAACCACTATAGGTGCCCGAATGTGAAGATTTAGTTAAAGAAAAAACTCAATGTCTAGTTTGGCCAAAAATTGTAAACCACTATTGTGGGATCACCCCCAAGCTCATCAATATGTGTAGAAAATGTGTCTAGTGTCAACAACATGGAGATCTTATTCATGCTCCAACTTAGGAGTTACAACCAATTGTCACACCATGGCCTTTCTCGTAGTGGGGGCTTGACCTCATATGGAAGATTACTCGCACCTCATCTAATGGCCACAAGTTCATCATCTTGACCACTGAATACTTTACAAAGTGGTTCAAAGCCATCCCTGTGACTTACATAACAGGGAAGCAAATCTCCATGTTTATCTTGAATTACTTTATCTTCCGTTATGGTGTTCCATAGACCCTTATCTCAAATAGAAAAGCACCCTTCAAAAATTAGGATGTACAAGAGTTATGCCATCAATTTAACACCCAACATTAGTTCTCTACCTTGTATTACCCCTAGGGAAATGGTCAAGTGAATCCTACAAAAAAGACTATTTTAAAAATCCTAAAGAAAATAGTTAATGAAGCTGGCCGTGACTAGCATCTACAGTTAAATCCTGCCCTATGGGCCTATCGAACCAACATCTACACACCAACAAGTGTATCCCATTTATCCTTAGTCTATGGATTAGAAGTCATCCTACCTATTGATGTCAAGCTTCCTTCACTACGAGTTTCACTGAAAAATTTGATCATTGATGAAGAGTATAGGTTATCTTGCTTGAATGAGTTAGAATTCTTGGATGAGCATTGTCTTGATGCCCTTAATAATTTGCAAGAAAACCAAAACTAACTAAAATGGAGCTATAACAAGAAGATCAAAAGTTAGTATTTTTAGGTAGGGGATTTTGTTCTCAAGCAAAATCAATTTTTTTTTCAAGATCAGGACGGTAAAGGAAAGTTTGAGCTCAACTGGTTAGGTCCATTTGTTGTCATAGAAAACTATGGATTAGGAGCATACCAATTATCAATGCCTAAAGGTGAAAGCTTGCTAGAGCAAGTCAATAGTCAGGCTAATGCAAGAAGTCAGGTCCATAAAAAGCTCAAAAAGTGGAAGTGTTTTTGTTGTTTTTCTAAATTTTTCCAACTTGGACAAAAAATTTGAGGCACTTAAACACAATGAATCTTAAGAAAATTCAGTAATATGAAATTTATAATTTTGAAATCCAAATATGTATTTTATTCAAATACCCATATGATAGAAATTGAATTTTGATAGGGATGTATAAAAACCACTTTTTAAAAGTCTTTTTTTTTTACCATACCATGCACGTGTACATACACCACTTTTTGACCCAAATAAAAGTATTTTGCTAATTCCTTTTGGGGAAAAATAGCTAACAACATGAATATGGATGAGATATTTTTTTGTAAATTTTTTTTTTATTGAATTTTTAAATTGGCCTTAATTGTTTTTTTTTAAAATCAACATGTACGGACAACATAATTGGACCTAAACTAATTTTTTTTTGAATCTTTTTTTTTCATTGTGTAGAGAATTGTTTGAAGATTGATTCAATATAATTTTTTTACAAGAAAATTAACCAAATTTTTTTATTAAGAAACAAAAAAAGTCTGATATTTCAAGTTTATGGACTAGTTTGCTTAGAAATTAATTAAAAAATAAAAAATATAATCCAATCTTTAAAAAAATTATATATTTCAAAACTAGACATTGTGTTCTCTAATTGGTTTTAATTTCATAGATTGATTCGGAAAAAAAGTCCATCAACCATGCTACCAAAGTTGGACATTTCTCTTGAACTTGCCTTAGTTTTTTATTTTAGGTCAAAGGCTAAGGGTTAGGTTGCCAAGCCTTTCCCAAGCCTAAAATCAAGGCAGCATGTGGGTTGGAGATTCAAAATTTTAAAAATGCGTACACATTACAAAATGCATACATGTTCTTTATTTGCTTGAATATTTAAAAAATTAAATATTTTTTAGAAATGTGTACGCATTTTGCATTACAAAATGTGTACACATTTTAAAATGTGTATTTGTTTGTAAACGGTATTTAATTTTTTAAATAAATGACTTGTACATGTTATAAAATGTGTACATGTTATATAATGCATACACATTATAACATGTATAAATTTTTTAGTGCATACACATTTTTTAGGCTTGGGTACCCGAAGCATAATGCACACATATTTTTTTAATAATGTGTACACATTTTTTGTGATATTTTTTTTGGCCAAAAATTCCCCTCTTCATGGAACCAACTTTTTTCTTTTACCCAATCTACATCTTAAAAAGTTTTATGCCTAGGTTTGAAGGGTGTAAATCTGAAAATATAAAAAAAACTAAAAAACTGATAAAAATAAAAAAAAGGGGAAATAAAAGAAATAATTCTCTACTGCAAACTACTTCAGTGGCGCTTTGGGCAAGTACCTTGGAAAAAACATGGCAAACAGGCACCTTGCATAAACAAAACAACTCCATCTATCTTTGACTCTTTATCCTATCATTCTTTGCATCACATTCCTCCATTGCATCATTTATTCCATTACCCATTCATGTCTATATCATAGCTTGATATTGTGAAGTATCATATTCCATTAGTACTACCTAGTGCATTCCTAAGATCAATTTGTCCTGCCTATATCGAGGTAGTCTATCACATCACACTGGAGGAAATTCATTTTAGATCGGATTAGGTTCTTGTATACCTTAAGGCTATTTGAAATCTCATCGAAAATCCAAAAGACATTCATAAAACCTCATCAAAAATCCAAAAACACTTATAAAATCTAGAAAACCCAAAAACATCAAAATCTTGTACAACTAAAATCCAAAAAAATTCAAAAAATTGTAAAGTCAAAATCCAAAACATCCAAAACACATCAAAAATCCAAAAATAGAACCATGTTGAACTATGATTCTCTGAGCTTGAATGTAGGAAAGGTTCATCTTCAATGCACTGCCGAGACACCCTTGGTTAGTCCTTTAGGATTCTTTCATAATAAACTAACAATCCATTAACTGTTCATATCTCATCATAAATAAGTTAGAACCATGTCGAACTACGTGGTCTCTGTGTGTATAACGTAGTCAAGGATTATCTTTGATAAGCCCTTGAGGCCCCTAACATAGTCTTTTAGGTTAGGTTCTTGGTCAAAATATCACAGATCCCAAAACATTTGAAAATAAAAAAATCCCAAAATATTTGAAAATCAAAAACCACAAAACATTTGAAAATTGGAAACTCAAAAAAATGTGAAAAATTAGAAAAACCCCTAAACAACCTCAAATACTTGAAAAAACCAAAAAATTCACATAAACTCTCAAAATACCAAAAAGAGTCTCAAAACATTTTCAAAATATTATAAACATTAAAATATTTTGGAAAATTCAAAACCATCCATCCCATTTTAATTTCACCCGCAATAAACTTCATTCATAATAAATCAATTGTCATCTTCAATCTTTGGTAAAACATGTAGAAAGCAAGTACCACAAGTCATAAAGTGAGAACCTAAGTGTCAAAGTTTAAAGTCTATATCATAGGTAAATGATTTAGTGGAGTTTCTATAAACAACCTATCTCACACCTAGTCTTAGTCAAAACATTTGATAAACATGTTCTTGGATGCATCCTTCCAACAATGGTCATCAACATTAGTCATCACCTTATCTATGTTAAGTTGGTTAGAGATATAGATAACACTGATTGCTTGTCTTTGATATATTTTTATGATTTATCTTATTTACCCATTCCAAGGACCTCTCGATGATGTCTAAATGATTTAGAGAGAAAGGAATGGGGGATCAATCATTATATTTCATTTGTTGTGCTTGTGGATATTCTTGTAACATAATCTTGGCACATATTTGCTTAGTTTTGTGTAGGGAGGTCATTTGGAGTAGAATTTTTGACTATTGCGTATGCATTAGCTCGATATATTCTAAACTACTAAGCTACATTTTGATGAGGTTTCTGTATGTCAAGGTGTGAACAAGAACTATCCTATCTATTTGTAGAGTCAAAGTCCATCACACTAGATACAATTCCACCTAGTTATCAATACCATGATGCATCATGTCTATGTGTTATATCAAACATAAGGAATGATGGAAAATCCCAACCCAAAGATATGAGAAAATCATCCATCTCATCACCATAGTCTAATAAAGTCTCGATAGATCATAGACTTGTTGGAATCTAAAATCAATATCAAAATTAATGGTCAAATTTATTCATTTGATTCTTCTATCTTATTTTCATGCTAACCTAGTATCATGACAGTAAAAAAAAAATCATGTATCCATCCTTCATCCACAAATTGTCAACATTCATACATCATGCACCATCACTGTAAGTGTATCATAATAATAGGAAACATAATCCAATGCATCATCATTATCCCTTAGGTTGTTTTGAATAATATAGATTTTTTATTCTAGGCATCATAATCCATTGCATAAATCATTCATAACATCCACATCAGGAGCATAAACATATGCATCATCCATATACATCATCCATTTACATAAATGCATCATCATGACATCATAAATCACATTGGAAAAGTACAAAAAAAGAAATGCATTCATCCATACATCTTGCATAAGCATATCATGTCATGTCATGACATATCATACAAAGATACAGAAAAATAAGATAACATATCCATTGCATTGCATCCATCTGATAAACATCACATATCCTAAAAATTACAACATAGAAATAACATACAACATAAATAAGATGTGCATCCATCATATCCATAAATTAGTATCATATCATATGTATATCAAAAAATGACTATCATGGTACAATATCTAAATCAGTGTGTATGAATATCATCAAATATACAATATACAAGAGGCTATAAAAAATGATCCTGTGAATGTGTGTCTATACAAATAATCGAGCAAGGAATTAAAAAAGTGTCTATGTCAAGGCTATCCCTAGTGGTTGCTTGATTCCTTGGGTCTAATTGATGGTTTCCCATCGGATGCCCTCAATGCTTCCCCACTTCTCTAGGAGTAGTCTGGTTGTCTCATCTCTCTGGGCCCATCCCTGTGGTAGTGCATCCTATAGTAGGTAGCCTCTATGACTGCCTCCTTGTACAATCACACTGATACCACTTGTCCTTGTGAGGCCACTCAACAACTTCAAGCTGCTACCTACACCCAATCTCTTGGGCCAGCTAGTCTAATTGATATTGTAATTGGATCTCTCTGTCTCTCTTTACAATCATCACCTATAGCTATTGGAATAGATTATCTCTCTCTACTATCAGGGAAAGAATTTTCCCATCTCTTAGATTCAGTTGTCGTGGTTGCTGGGGCTACTGATCCTGTTGTGGCTGGTTGGTCATTGGTGGGCCTGATGCCCCTAATCCTATAGTACCTTTTGTACTTGATATCCATCCCTCAACACTTGTACCCTCTATTGGTCTATCTATTGAGGCTGCTTTGACTGCTATCTACCTTCATCCCTACCTCTTCCCCTAACTTTGCCTCTACCCTTGCCTCTCTCATTGAGGTATCCCCCTGCTAGATCTATCACTCGAGGAGGTGGCCTCCACAATGCATCATATCTAGGGGTGGTTCCTACATCTAGAAATCCTTGATCATAAGCCCAAGGCTATGGAACTAGTTTCCTAAACTCATTTATTGCCACAACGACATCAATCGGTTATCCCCACTCGACCTCTCTCTTTGAGATCTCACAAAAATAGCTATATAATCATCAAGAGGAATATCTTGTACCTCCCAAAATATTGAGCTACATGGTCTAGGAGATACCACTCAATCATAGTGTGCTACCACCCCTAAATATAGTGGGTTTATCAAGTAAAATATAACTATTGTTGGTCATCATACTAGATAGGAACCTGTAGCCATGATCTCCATCTGAATACGGTCATGTCATCTATGACCCAATGCCAATATGGAATACCTGTTGGCGCACTGTGTTGAAATGTCATGGGGACTTTGTATCTAAAACAATAGGATCATCCTAGTGTACATCAACCAACATGACCAAAGGTCTCAAAATGAGTATATTCTCATAAGCCCAAATGTGCAACAATGTCACCCTAGCTCTGATGCTCCTACCCTGGCAATATATAGCCTAATGTATATCATCATATATATGGAGGTTAGCAAAACTAGCCCCCAGGAATACATAATATCCCTGCAATTCATGTTGTGCCATGCCACCCCCTAACTTGGACTAAAACCTTTGCCTCGTTGGTCTGGGGAATTCACACCAACAATGAGCACAACCACACATAATTAGAAAACAAATACCTGTCCATGGTACAGGTCTAACTCTATCTAGGAACTCACCAAAATGATTTGATCTATGTGCAAAAATGAACAACATGGGTCCCTCTTGACATCTATATCATAGATGACGTGCTTCCCATGGATGGGAAGCTGAAGGATCCACGACAAATGCTCGAGTGTGACTATGGCCTCACCGGTGGGAAAATGGAAAGAGGATGTCTCACTAGGCCACCTCTAGATAAGTGTTGTCATCATGGCTAGATGGGTGAAAACCTTTGGCATGAAAGCAATGAACCCTGGACTGAGGGCTCCTAGGTGCTCTATCTCCAATTTATCAAAGTCCCATCCTGCTACCAAAATATCTGATTGATACTACCATGACATAAAAGGCTTAATATCCTCCTACACGCATTGCACATACAATGTCAATTTTCCTAAAAATTGGAAAACTGATAAAAATTAGAGGGTTTGCATCTGAGAACATCAATTGTGTCAATGAAATCAATAGTGTCACTATTTCTAAGGTGCATCACTGTATCATTTTTGCTGGTGCATCACCAATTTGGTGACATTCGCCGCAATACTAAAATGTGTATCAACATTGAGGTGCATTTTTTAACTTAAAAAGGTTGACACATCACTATTTGCTAAGGGCATCGCCCACTGCAATGGTACATCGCTAAACTACAAAAACCTATACATTGCAATTCTAGTAGCACGACCCCTAGGCGAAGTGCAT
This sequence comes from Sequoia sempervirens, assembly GCA_007258455.2. Lineage (NCBI taxonomy): Eukaryota > Viridiplantae > Streptophyta > Pinopsida > Cupressales > Cupressaceae > Sequoia > Sequoia sempervirens. Next base: position 15,451,272 of record VDFB02271358.1, on the reverse strand, counting down.
TGCTAAAATAAAAAATCATAGCATGCTACTAAACAATAAGTGTGTCGGTAAAATATCAATAGTGACACTGCTAATGTCTTTTGCATGTCACTACACAGTGACACCCTAAAACCCTAATTTCTAAAAGCTTAATAAATGCACAAAAGCATGCAAACCAAGAGAAGTTTCAAGTCACATACCCGGGATCCTACATCTACTCGACACTGGCACTCTTGAACCCGCTTAGAAAGGTGAACTAGAAGTGCACAGTGAGCCATCTCGTCAAGGTGTCATAACTTAGAGAGAAACAATTCACTATAGTGTGAATGCACAAATGACTTGGAAATGCACTCTTCTCATCAATTTATGTCAAAAATTTAGGTTTTTTTTTTTCTATAATTTGAGGGTGCAACTCAGGTTTTGGTTTGTTTTACCTATTTCATGCTTTGCAACATATTTTCAGCCATTTTTCATGTTCCTAAGGCCATTTTGCATCCCATGACATGTTTTTGGCACCTAAATTAAAATTTTACCTTTGTTCAGAGACCAACCCAAAATTCAAAATTTCTACTCGATCTCTTGAGGGGCTAGGGAACTAACTTATTCCCTCTACTAGGGAAATAGTGGGGCATCCAAAAAAATCATATATATTTTTTAATTTCTTGATCTGGTCAGCAATTTTAATTAGAAAAGTGTCAGTCTTTGAACCGACGTAACATGTATCTCAATTCAAATAGGGGAAAAATGTAGACACTTAAAAATGTCTTGAATGATATGCACACTTGAATCCGATATACTAACATCATTTTTTGCTAAAAACCCATCTTCTTTTTTCTTATTTGATTAAATTAGTCGAGCTATTTAATTAAATATATTATTTTCACCTATTAATCTGATTAAGCTAATTAGGTTAATTCATCCCCCTTTCATGCTAACCTTTCATCTCATTAAATTGGATAAATCAAAATATTAAAATTTAACACCCTAAGTACTCTCATTTAAATTAAATAATCTTAATTATTTAATTAAATGTCATTTTGATCGCTTTTTCATTAAATAAGTTAATTATTTAATGGATATCCTAAATTACTCTAATTTGCATAATTGACACTTTGTTTTAATTTTCAAATTACCAATTAATTCTAACTCTCCCACTTGTAGGGAATATCTCTCCTTTGCACATTCCTCCAAAAGAGAATATTCTCATGGAATATTCCTTCCCTTTGCACATTAAAACCTTTATTTAATTTTCTAAATGCTAATTTTCCTCATCCCTTTGCATGAGAATATTCTCCCTTGGGTATGTGCAAGATTATCATGGAAAAAATAGGCCCTTAAGTGGCAATGAAAATTGAGAAAAATCAGAGTTAGGCAACTTGACATAAAAATTTGAATAAGTTATCTATATTATTTCAAAAATATGTAAGAATAGAATTTGTGAAAAATTGAATGTAGTTTCTAAACTACTAAGTTTTTTTTTTTTTAAAGTCTATTTGGTGAAAAATTGAAATTTCAATGCAGTAGTACTTAAATTTTAGGGAAAAATAAGAAGTAGGTGTCTATCGACCACCCTAACCACAATAAAATGATAATATTTTTTATAAGATTTTAGATATAAGTAGAGGACTCATGTCCAGATGTGACACATATTTTTGTAATTGTTTTCCAAGTAAATAATTAATTATGAATTTTTATTACAACTTTTAAAAAATATAAAACTCGTATGTCGACCACCTTAACTTGGTCAAAACTTCATAAATTCAATTTTTTTTTAATCCTATAGTATGAAAACATAGAATGTGATGCATATTTTGGATTCAAAAAATATGATACCTTTTGAAAGTTATAGATGTTTTTCAATCAGCCTATAAATCAGGACTTTAGTCATAATTCTAATAGAAAATGAATAATAATTATTTATTAAATTCAAAATAAAGAATAATTTATATTGGTGGAAAATTGAGAGTCTCCTCTACAAACCCTTTTTGTTTCATCAATTTTGGCTAAAAATAAAGTCGTCAGCCACATGGACGAAGTCTAGAAAAACAAGGTGAGTTGTCAAACACGTTTTTTGTGTTGACTTCTTAGGATTGACATGTCAAAGCCAAATACCAAAGCAAGCCCGAGGCTAATCCCAAGGCAATAAATTCTTTGTCAGAAATATCAGATATCCATTTCAAATTGGATATCCATTTTGAATCGGATATCCGATTTGAATTAGATATTTGATTTTGTTTATATATGATTTTAAAAAATGTTTTACACTTTATAATATATGATTTAGAAAATGCAATAAATATTTTATAGTTTATTTTAATATATCTAGTTTAAAATATATAATATAGTTTATAATATAATATATAATATATTATATTATTATGTATAATATTTAAATATTATTTCTATATTTTAGTTAATGTATATATATATTACTAATACATAAAATATTATATAACTAATTAATATTACTAACATATAAAATATTTAAATATTATCTCTTTCCCTCTCTCTCTCTCTCATTATTCCCCTCCTAATTCTCTCACTCCCTCTCTCTCTCACTCTCTCTCATTATTCCCCTCCTAATTCTCTCTCCCTCTCTACCCTTCTTCCACTCTTTCCCTCTGCCTTCCCCCTCCTAATTCTATCTCTCTCCCTCTCTCTCTCTCTCACTCACTCCTATGTCTCTCCACTCTACCCTTAGCCCTCTACCGTTAAACCTTAAATCCTTAAACCCTTAAACCCTCTACCCTCTATCTCTCTCCCACTCCCTCCCTCTCTCTCTCTCTCAAGACTCTCCCTCATCCCCCCTCTCCCTCTCTCAATTCTCTCTCTCACTCACTCCCTCTATCTCC
>VDFB02271358.1:15435286-15448421 GCA_007258455.2 Sequoia sempervirens | reverse complement strand
TGTCACTCATACTCTATATATCTCTCCCCTCTACCCTTAAACCTAAACCCTAAAACTTTAACCCTTAAACTCTAAACCCTTAAACCCTCTATCCTCTATACTTAACCCTCTAGCCTTTATCTCTCTCCCACTCCCACCTTCCCTCCCTCTCTCTTGAGTTTCACCCTCCTACCCCCTCTCCCTCTCCTAAGTCTCTCTGTCACTCACTCCTATCTCTCTCCCCTCTACCCTTAACCCTCTACCTTCTACCCTCTACCCTTTATCTCTCTCCCACTCCCTCACACTCTCTCTCTCTCTCACTTAATCCCTCTATCTCTCTCCCCTCTACCTATAACCCTAAACCCCAAACCCTCTACCCTCTCTTTCTCTCTCTCAAGCCTCTCCTACCCCCTATCCCTCTCTTAGGTATCTCTCTATCTCTCACTCATTCCCTCTATGTGTCTCCCCTCTACCCTTAAACCCTCTACCCTTAACCGTTAACCCTTTACCCTTAAACCCTAAATACTTAAACCCCCTACCCTCTGCCCTTAACCCTTTCTCCCTATATCTATCAACCACTCGCCCCTCTCTCTCTCTCTCAACTCACTCACTCCTATCTCTCTCACTCACTCCTATCTCCATCCCCTCTACCCTTAAACCTAAACTCTCAAACCATCTACCCTCTACCCTTAACCCTCCCTCCCTTTATCTCTCTCCCAATCCCTCCCTCTCTCTCTCTCTCTCAAGTCTCTTCATCCTACCCCCTCTCCCTCTCTTAGGTATCTATCTCACCCACTCACTCCATCTCAATCACTCTCCCACTCTCTCCCTCCCTCTCTCCCTCTCTCTCCAACTCTCTCCCACTCTATCCTAACCTCTCCCACCTTGTCCCACTCTCTACCACCCTCTTCCGCTCTTCTAATCTCTCCCTCCCTCTCTCCCACTCTCTACAACCGTCTCCCACTCTATTCCACCATCTCCCTCACTCTCTCCCACTCTATCCCACTCTCCCACCCTCTTCGACCTTATCCCACTCTCTCAGGTCATTCTCTCACACACTCACTCCATCTATCTCTCTCCCCTATACCCTTACCATGAAACCCTAAACCGTTATAACCCTCTACCATAAAACCTTAACCCTTAACCCCTCTACCATATACCCTAAACCCTAAACCTTTAACCCTTAAACCCTATACTATCTACCATTAACCCTTAGGTCTATGTGTACACAAATCGGATATCCGATTTGAAGAAGTAAAATAATACCATTGCAAAACATCATAAATTTTTAGAATGAATCGGATATCAGATTATAATGGATATCAGATTTGTGGGTCATTTTGTGCATTCCAATGAACCCTACATTTTGTTTGTAGGTGACAAACATGCAATTTCAGATAGGAAGGGACAAAGATCAACTTTTTGAAGCATCTTCTATTGAAATTTGTCATAAGGAATGAATTTTTAGCATTTTTTATGAGTTATAATGGGGAGCAGAAGTCGTCGGAAGCAAAAATGTAAGAGAAAGCTTACAAAAGAAGAAATTGAAGCATATAGACAAAAAGATAGAGAAAGTCATAGGAAGAGAAGACAAGGTATGTTAAATATTGGTGAACCTAACCCCTATGGTCTTTCAAGTGAAGAGGAAATTGAAGATGTTGAAGGTGAAAATATTCAAGGTGAAAATGTTGGAATTGAATATGTTGAACATGATATTCAAATTAGGAATGAAATTATTGAAATTGATAATGAAAATATTCAAGGTGAAAATGTTGGAGTTGAAGATGTTGAACATGATATTGAAATTGATAATGAAAATGTTCAAGGTGAAAATGTTGGATTTGAAGATGTTGAACATGATATTGAAATTGGGAATGAAATTATTCAAATTGATATTGAAAATGTTCAAGGTGAAAATGTTGGAAATGAAGATTTTGAACATAATATTGAAGCAAGTGTAAATTGTGTTTCACCAAATTACATGAGAAATGAAGAAACTTGTATGGAAGAAAGACATATTCCAATTTCAAGACCCTCAAGAAACCCTAAATGGTTACTTGAATTTGATGAGAATATTATAAACAATTTTGAAGGCAAGAGGTCAACACAAACTGTTTGGTTGTGGGCTAGAAGACTTTTCAACCAATATTTTAGTGATAAGACATTGACCAAGCAATGCCAACTTTTTGTACAATTGCTAAAGATGCAAAAGATGAGACCTTTGCTAGCCAAATTGAAGATTCATGTGAACAAGAAGATTGAAAAAAATTCTATTATTGTCAAAATCCTTTTTAATGCTCTCAAGTCTATTGGAAAAAGTAACAAGGAAAAGGATAAGAGAGCTGCTCGGAGAGTCATTACAATTGCCCTAGTAAGCCATCAATTGAAAAAGGATCGCTTTATGAGACAAACTTGTATTGATTTTGACATAAATCGTACTTTGGATAGAGCACTTGCAAGAAGAGAAAGAATAGATGATCTTCTTGAAAATGATACATGAGATTTTGCTGGGAGGCTTCCACGTGCTCATAATAAGCTAACCAATAATGTAAAGCAGGTAATTCAACAATTTTGGCATGATAACTCTAGAGTATCACCCAATGCAAAGGATGTTTTAAAGTTAAGAATTGGCAATCAAGACCATACACCAAATCCTAAACATTTCTTGGAATCAAGCCAAACAATGTTGTTCAAAAAATTTATTGAAACACATAAAAATATGGAAATCTCACAAAGGACTTTTGAGGGTTTAAAGCCATTTTATTGTGTGCCTCTTAAGATTCGTAATACTTGTTGTTGCAAATACCATGTGGAGTTTTCAATGTACCATGAGCTATTATGCTATATCCGTTCTACTTTTCATACTAATGAAATGTTGCAAGAGTGTGGTGCAATGCATCTTCCAAAATCATCAAGGGACTTGCTAGATCTATTTTTATGTTCTAGAGATGATGGTTGCTTTTTCTATAGAAATGATTGTTTAAATGCAAAGTGCTCACAATGTGGTGGCTTGTCAAAGTTTTTCAATGTTTTCATGAGAGTTCCAAACATGAATTTGGAAAGAAGATTGTTGAGAAAAAGAGATATGAGATAGTCAAATATACTTTGCAAAGTGGAGGTGAAGGTTCTAGATGTGAGTTGGTTACAAAAGAATGCAGTGTTGCTGATTTTATTTCAGATTTTAAGCACAATATTTTCTACAAGTATGCAAGGCATAGTCATAGGTCTTAGTGGTTGGATCAACAATTTAGGATGTGTAAGGACTCTATCTTGATTGGCACTATTATATCAGTGGTTGAATTTGCAGAAAACTACACATTGCAACCACAAAATGAGGTACAATCTCAGTATTACAATTCCATTCAGATTGCTATTTTTGTCCACATAACATTTAGACATCTAGCTGATAGTATAGAGGAGGATCGAAAGATAATCAAAGACTATCATTTTTATATGAGTGATGATAGATCTCACTCATCTAAGTATTTCCAACATTGTTTCAAGAATTTTTTTGAGTTCTTGTGGGAGCATGATATAGCATTGGGCCAACATCTAATTTGGTCAGATAATTGTATAAGTCAATTCAAGAATTCTCGTATATTTTATTGGTTGAGTAGAATGCATGTAGAGAGGGGTCTACCTCATATTTGGAATTTTTTTGAAGTTGGACATGGGAAAGGGGAGCATGATGGAGCAGGTGCATGCGTAAAGAGAGCTCTATCTAAGGAGCAATTGAAGATTTCAAGAGAAAAATTCAGCGATGCACGTTCTATAGTTGATTGGTGTAGTTCAACATTGTCACAAGGAGGGACACTTGATTCAAAAGTGCACAGATTCTTTTGGTTCATTGAGGAGGGTACAATGGGAGGTAGATTAGATTGTCATACAATCAAAGATTCTTCAAAGATGCATTCATTTCAAAGCTTAGATGCAGGCACATGGACCATTTGGACATGAGAGTTGGCTTGTTTTTGTTAGAGTTGTATTCAGTGTGAGTGGGATCAATGTGAGTCAAATGAGTGGGTGGATACATGGGTACCATAGTATCTAACTCCTTTATCTCAAACAATATCCATGACAAATGAAACAATGGAAAGTTCAGTTGATTACGACTTGCTTTAAGATCTACTATAGCTAGGACATATTTTTGCAGTTGTTGCACCGCAGGGGAATGAAGAGAGATTAGACTATTGTTTGGTTTGATGTGTGGGGGTAAAACATAAGCTAACACAATCTATGGAAGATGATGATGGTTTCATGTATCCTACAGGTTCAGTTGTGGTTGCAAGAACTTGGTTGCGAACATACATGATTAGAAAGAATGGCATACCTACATTTGAAGACTACGAGAAACACAAAACCATTCTCATGTATTCACACCTTGTTATAGCAATAAATGTTAAGTTGTTGAAGTATCATGCCAAACCAAAGAAAAAACAACTATGGAAACTTAGTAGTGTTGATCATGAAGCAATATTGGATACTCTTAAGCAAAGAGATGACCCTTCAGGCACACTTGAATAGCATTTTCAAGAATGGAAGGTAGAATGCTTATGTTCATTATGATTAAGTTCATTAGTGTTCTTTATTTAATACTGATATTTTATATACTATTGCAATGCAGGTGTCTTTAATAGTGATATTTTGTATGCACTTTTGCGATATTTTTGGCAAGATTGATTATGGATCTGCTGCAACAATAGCTAACTCTGATCCTTTTGAAGATATATGCGTCTTTTATAGTTTGCATCAGGAGCTCATCATCATTCAAGTTATTTAGATTAATATAGATACATTATTCTAAGCATATTTTCTATTGTGACAATATAGATTTCTCATTTTCCCACTGATGTGATATTCCTGGCACGATTGATCATGGACCTGCTACAACAATAGCCAGCTCTGATCCTTTTGAAGAGGTATGCGTCTTTTATAGTTTGCATCACCAACTCATCATCATTCAGGTTGTTTAGATTAATATAGATATGTTAGTCTAACATCTTTTCTATTGTGACAATATAGATTTCTCATTTTCCCACTTTTGCGATATTCCTAGCATGATTGATCATGGACTTGCTGCAACAATAGCCAACTTTGATCCTTTTAGAGAGGTATGCAATAGATTACAACAATATAGATTGGTTATTCTAAGCATATTTTATAGTTTTAATTACCATCTCATTATGTCATTTAGAATAATATAGATTGGTTATTCTAAGCTACCTTGATGGTTTGTACAGGTGCTTGTTAGTGCAAAACATGAACATACTACTGTTGTTGAAAACTGTGCCCTGAATGCCTCTAATAGGAAAATTTTGTAAAATTTGAATTCTCAAATTGGAAACAATGTAAAATGGACATAATTGTGTATGGGAATAATCTATAGCCAGTGATGTTTTTTGAAATATGGGTCAAATGTCTGGCATTGTATAAAGGGTATGTTTAAAATGTAATATGCTAGCATTAATAACATACATAAATATTCATTATAATCATGAAAACATTCATTTATCTTATAGCATTGGAGCAATTAATAGTGAGACATTTTGATTCAATGCAATAAAAATGAGTAACAAATTTCTAAATACCACCAAGTCCCTAAATATTCAAGAGTAGATGCAAAGATAAACATTCATACCCTTATTAACCCTTAATTATCCAATACCCCTATCAACCCTTAATTATGTTAGGTTGATTGTGTTTGATTGATTGGATTTTATACATCCTTGTACCTCATTGATACATTTTTCTATTAGGTTTTTCATTTTTCATGTTAAGATATAGTAAATTATATTCACTTGCAATTTGAAGTGTAAATCTCTTGTATTGTTAGAATGAGTACTTGAATGATCAAGAGGTGTTGAGGGAAATATATTTTTCATTAGTATTCTTTGGAATGCTTTGGATATTGTTGTAATGGCATTGAATAAAGAAGGTCATCAATGGGAGTTACACAATCGTTGCCATCAATGAAATTGACCATCTCTCACATGTAATGCTTGGGAGTTACATTGGAGAAATGGATCATCTGTCCATAATGTTATGGGTTCCTACTTAGTTGATATATTCATGGTGGAGGGCTATCTTGGGTGCTATCATAATTACACGTTGGGGTGGTTCTTGGTTTTAAACTACCAAGAATGGTTTTGGTGGCAATTAGTTTGGGGAAACCACTTACATGGTTTTATCTTCCCATTGCTTTGTATAAAAACTTTATGTAGAAATTTTATTACATGTCTTGACATTATTTCAAGAGTGGAAGGCATGGAGAACTGGGTTTTGAAATAAAATGAAGAGTTAAAGGTCCAAAAATGGTGGTTTTTTTCACTTGAAAATAGAGTTTTTACCCTAGGGTTTGCAAAAATATTTGAGATACCAAAATTTTCTTTATTTTCTAAGCATATTGGGGCCTAAATAAATGTTTCTAAGGTGGTTGAAAAGTCTGAAAGGTTGTGGAAGTGCTACATCCAATAAACCCTCAAGAATTACACTAAAAATAGGGGTTTTCTGATTTGACGGTTAGAGGTCCGTACAAATGGAATCCAATTGCAGAATCTTTGTTTTCTTGGAAATTTATTTGCTGCCCCAAGGTTTTAGGGGTTTGTGTGGTGTTTGAAGGTATGTTGCTTTGCATTTTTGGGCTAATTGAGTAGCTTGTTCGAGGGTGAATGTATAGGAAGTCAACATTGGTCCAAAGGAGTCTATGTTGTTTCTCATATATGTTGTGTAACTTGGATATGGGTGTTTGAATCAGTCATGTGTTCTTCTGGTGTTTTGGAAAATTGTGGAGTAATTGGACAAAAACTAGTTTCTCACTATTACAAGGGTTTAAGGGGGTTAAAGAGGGAAATGTGTATTTAGTTGCTTGTCAAGTTTTAAGGGAGTTTTGGACTGTCCAAAGAGGTTAGAATAATCTTGTTAGATGCCTCAAATAGGCAGGTTGCAAAGAGTTTGTGATTGTGCCCTTATGTCTGCATCAATTTTTCACCTAATTTGACTCGGTCCAATGTAGCTCGGAGTGATTTAGCATATTTGGGTGCAAGAGAGAGCCATCCCTAGCATAAACATACCCATCTGGATGTGTTGGAATAGTCCATTTGGTCGTACGAGTTGCGGAGTGAAATTTGCACCACTTTGTAACTTTACACTGCTTGCATCTGACAACTTTTCCCTACACTGAAAATTCATCACCACAAGAAAACGCCTCTGAGATAGAAAAAACCGAGAGAGGTTTTTGTAGATGATCCCAACATGATCCCATAGCCTTAGACAAAGAGTCTGTAATCATCACGGTCTCCGAGAAATAGACCTTCAAAGATTGCTGCCTTTTAGCACTTTGGACTCTTAAGGGAAATCGACGGTCCAATGTAGCTCGGAGTGATTCAACATATTTGGGTGCAAGAGAGAACCATCCCTAGCATAAACTTACCCATCCAAACGTGTTGGAACAGTCTGTTTGGTCGTACGAGCTGCGGAGTGAAAGTTGCACCACTTTGCAACTTTACACTGCTTGCATCTGGCAACTTTTCCCTCCATTGAAAATTCATCACCACAAGAAAATGCCTCTGAGATAGAAAAAACTAAGAGATGTTTTTGTAGATGGTCCTAACACGATCCCATAGCCTCGGACAAAGAGTCTGTAAGCATCATAGTCTATGAGAAATAGACCTTCAAAGATTGCTGCCTTTTAGCACTTTCGACTCTTAAGGGAAATCACCGGTCCAATGTAGCTTGGAGTGATTCAGCATATTTGGGTGCAAGAGAGAACCATCCCTTGCATAAACATACCCATTTGGACGTGTTAGAACAGTCTGTTTGGTCATATGAGCTACGGAGTGAAATTTGCACCACTTTGCAACTTTACATTGCTTGCATTTGGCAACTTTTCCCTCCACTAAAAATTCATCACCACAGGAAAACACCTCCGAGATAGAAAAAATAGAGAGAGGTTTTTGTATATGGTCCTAACACAATCCCATAGCCTTGGATGAAGATTTTATTAGCATCACGATCTCTAAGAATTAGACCATCAAAGATTGCTGCCTTTTAGCACTTTGGACTCTTAAGGGAAATCGCTGGTCCAATGTAGCTCGGAGTGATTTGGCGTATTTGGGTGCAAGAGAGAACCATCCCTAGCATAAACGTACCCATTCGAACGTGTTGGAACAGTCTGTTTGGTTGTACGAGCTACAGAGTGAAAGTTGCACCACTTTACAACTTTACATTGCTTGCATCTAGTAACTTTTCCCTCCACTGAAAAGTCATCACCACAGGAAAATGCCTCCAAGATAGCAAAAAACGAGAGAGGTTTTTTGTATATGGTCCCAACATGATCCCATTGCCTCACACGTAGAGTCTATAAGCGTCATGGTCTCCAAGAAATAGACTTTCAAAGATTGCTGCCTTTTAGCACTTTGGACTCTTAAGGGAAATCATCGGTCCAATGTAGCTCTGAATGATTTAGCGTATTTGGGTGCAAAAGAGGACCATCTCTAGCATAAAATCACCCATCCGGACGTGTTGGAATAGTGCGTTTGGTCGTACGAGCTGCGGAGTGAAAGTTGCACCACTTTGCAACTTTACATTGCTTGCATCTGGCAACTTTTCCCTCCACTGAAAAGTCATCACCATAGGAAAACGGCTCCGAGATAGCAAAAACTGAGAGAGATTTTTGTATATGGTCTCAACACGATCCCATAGCCTTAGACAGAGAGTCTATAAGCATGACGGTCTCCAAGAAATAGACCTTCAAAGATTGCTGCCTTTTAGCACTTTGGACTCTTAAGGAAAATCGCCGGTCCAATGTAGCTTAGAGTGATTCAGCGTATTTAGGTGCAAGAGAGAACCATCCCTAGCATAAACGTACTCATTCAGACGTGTTGGAAGAATCCGTTTGGTCGTATGAGTTGCGGAGTGAAAGTTGCACCACTTTGCAACTTTACACTACTTGCATTTGGCAACTTTTCCCTCCATTGAAAAGTCATCACCACAGGAAAATGCCTCTGAGATAGCAAAAAATGAGAGGTTTTTGTAGATGGTCCCAACATGATCCCATAGCCTCAGACGAAGAGTCTATAAGCATCATGGTCTTCGAGAAATAGAACTTCAAAGATTGCTGCCTTTTAGCACTTTGGACTCTTAAGGGAAATCGCCGATCCAATGTAGCTCAGAGTGATTCGGCGTATTTGGGTGCAAGAGAGAACCATCGCTAGCGTAAATGTACCCATACGGATGTGTTGGAACAATCCGTTTGGTCGTACGAGTTGCGGAGTGAAAGTTGCACCACTTTGCAACTTTACACTGCATCTGGCAACTTTTCCCTCCATTGAAAAGTCATCACCATAGGAAAACGCCTCCGAGATAGAAAAAACTGAGAGAGGGTTTTACAGATGGTCCCAACACAATCCCATAGCCTTGAATGGAGAGTCTGTAAGCATCACGGTCTCCAAGAAATAGACCTTCAAAGATTGTTGTCTTTTAGCACTTTGGACTCTTAAGGGAAACTAGTGGGCAACATAGTTAACTTCTTCACAAACTTGGTTTGAAGTAATTTCTTTTTTGTGCATTTAAAATGGATTTTTAAGCCTTCCACCCTAAAAGTGACCTCTAAATAACTTCAAACACCTTAACTACCTCATTCTTATTCATTTGTTTTGCAAACAAGCATTTTCATTCGAAGAGGTTGAACTTTGATTTTTGCTTGTTGGATTGAATGTGGACCGTGACACAACTTTGTTTTTTCTAAAATTGTTCAACATCATTGAACTAAGAATTTATCACACATCTGTAGAGAAAAAAAGGAGTACCACAAACTAAAACACATTACACTTCATGCATTTGTTTCATTCCTTGGGATTTTAGACTCTTTAATACTATCATGCATTTCTTTCATTCCTTGTGCCTCCACCTCCCACTTCCTTCTCTTGTGGGCCTTTGAAATTTTTCCTTTCCATTCGCATAACACCCTAATACCTTGACCACCACTTCCTAAACCATACATTCCTCTTTGTATCTTTGGGCCTTTTGATGATGTCTTACGTTTGTAAAAGAGCCAATGGGGTATATGTATCCTCAAACCCCTAGATCCCCATTGTCTTGTGTCTTAACACCCAAGAATCCCATCGCTTGAACCCTTGATGTTGGACCTTGGGATAATTATTTTCTTGAACTTAAAGCAATCATTTCCCTAGATCTCCACACTCAAGCACACACTTTCACAAAACCTCACCATTTGAATGGACTCCACCCATGACCACGACTAACCAAGAATGCAATTAATGAGCCCAAATTTGAATGTGAGAAAATGGCAAGAAAATTTGGACCCATGTTAGGCCTTCAACCTCTATATAAGGAATAAAACTTCATTAGTTTGGATAATCTTTGGACATCATCTCAACAAATCCAAAATTGCAAAGTCGGACACTTGTGTTCACTTGTTGAATCTAAGGACAAAAACCCTTAGGTTATGGAGATTTTTCGATGAAATCCCATTGGTTTCCTAGAGTTTGGAGGATGAAACTTGTTTGGATTTGTGAGGGAAATTTCACACAAAGGTTGCATTTGTACGCCAAGCATAGTGGATTTCAGCATCCCAATATTTTTCTAAATTATTTTTTGATCATTGTAATCTTGGTTATGAGCAAACAATTGAAGCAAAAAAATTGTAATCATGAAGTGAGTTATTTGAATTAAATACTCTATTCCAACCAACTTATATGTGTAGATCTATTTATCATATGTGAATGTTTTAGATCTAAATATCTTGTTTAAATGTTTTGGCTGATTTTCATTGAATTATTCCAAATCTAAGAAATTTGTATGAATAATTTAGTTAAGGATCATTGCATTTATCATTGAGCCTATGGTCAAATGTTCTCATCCTATGACATAAGTCTTGAATTGCTTTAATCAGTTCTGACAAGTCATGACCTCTTGATTGGGAAGGCTGTAACTCCCCCATTCATTCAGACAACCAGATGTATGTTTGTTGACAATATCAAATAAAACCTCCAGCCAGGGTCTGCTAGTGTAGGGAGAAGCAATGCATGAAATTTTCTTTTTGATTTGGGCTAAATGTGATTAGGACAGGCCCTGACAGGGTTGTATCAAAGCCCAAGAGAGAGATATGTTGAGGAAGAAAATAGAGAAATTATAGTGAAAATGTGCATTAGCATGTCTCATTTTATTTATAGAAGAAAGTACAGTGCACAACAATCAAGCAAAAGCTAAAATCCATCTATGAAATAAATTACTCACTATCAAAACTAACCTTCAAATTAAAGAAGAATTTAAGAAGCTATATTTTCATATAGCTTCTTCAAATGTATTTAAATTATTGTACAAGGAACATAAAATATTAGAGATGCACTTTCCAAGCAATGTTGTTTTCCTATAAGTTTATGTAAAACATAATTATTGTGGGGATTCTACTTAAGATTCAATTAATCAAGGAAATCAGAAATTTTTTGGAGTTTTGTTCTACCAATGCAATTATTTTCTATACTAGCCATTATGGAGAAGCAGTTTATACAAATTTTCTTTGTAAAAAATACATTGTGATTAAATTATTTGTTTAAAAGTTATTTCTTGCTTTTTATTTTCTAAAAGAATCCATATTTAGATGGTGTTGCAGTCAGATAAACATCTATTTTTCACAGAGCTCACAACTTTTAATAGTATTCTTTTCCTAAATTTCTAGGTCAAAGTGCATGATGATGTCATTTCATGCTTGCAAATAATTGAATCTTCTAGTCAACAAATGGTCACAAGATCTTGGGATGGAATGATTAAAATATGGAACATTGATGAAGGCAGAGGTAGTTGGGAACCAAATTTTGGCTCATCTAAGAAGACACAAAGTGCTAGTAAGTATATGAAGAATGGTCATATGATATATTATTAGTATTCATATGGGAGTCTAGCCATATTAATTTTTTGAAAAAGGTGAATTTATGTTATATAAAAAAATTGATGGTTACAAATGGACCACCAAATTTACTAAGGCATGGGAAAGTTGACAAAGAAGAAAATCAGATGGTGTAGGGTTAATCATATGAGTATCTAGTTGTTACTTATGCAATGTGAAATAATGCGTTGAGTTTGAAAGATGTGCAATGCAATGTAATCAGCAATATGAATATAAACTACATAATATTTAACCAATCTTTTTATGCTATTGTACACTATTATTTAACCATTGCTTCAAAGAGTTTAGTCATGCACATGAGGAGGAAACTAAATTTTGATTGTCAACTTCTATATATATCAAATTATCCAATAATCAAGTGTATGTCCATATACAAGAATGGCATCAATGACAACTCAAACAAAGTTTTACAATATGTGGCATATGCCATCTCGGTATCTATTCAAAATTTACATGCCAAAATATCTATCTCATCCTAAACTTCTAGTGGATCATCAAAATGGAGCCTCTTTGAAGCACTCATTGGCTCTAAAGGTAGCTGTACAAGAAAAAGTCAAACCACAATTGAGATTAGTTATACTATATAATTTAAAATTGAATAATTAAAATAAAAATCAATATACATTGAATTATAATTTAACTCTAAAATTGAAATCTTGATTACCTGAAATATACGTCTCTTTGAAGGGTCAAGAGTCCTAGAATATACCCCTCTCAAAGAACTAACCAAACCAACTTTTGTAATGTCAATCTATATATGTGAAAAAAAGCATGAAATTGATCCAAGTTAGCATAGAATTGTTAGTAATAAGAACATATTTAGCAAGCACAAAATAAAATAAACACATACCTCTTTAGGTTGATCTTTTTTTGTATCTCCTTTAGTTGTCTCAACACCTCCTCATTGAGGTGTTTCAACACCTCCTCCTTCAGGTGTTCGAATACCTACTCCTTTGGGGGTTGTGGTACTTATCAACAATGATGTATAGCTCACAACTGCCTGTACATAAAAATGACAAGTACATATAAAACTACGAATCTATGTCAATGTATGCATAATCAATAAAAGATCTTATAAATTTTAATTCAATCAAATTTGAGTTCAATTACCTTTCCCTTATCCAACACTTTGCCTCCATAGTCTGAAGAGTGTCGTACCTTGCTCGCACTAGGTGTTTGCTACAAGTAGAGAGTAAGATAAACACATAAGTTAATATATAATTTCATTAT
>VDFB02271358.1:15365277-15435186 GCA_007258455.2 Sequoia sempervirens | reverse complement strand
AAAAAGTGAGATGATGCTATAAAAGATTCTCAAACTTAATAATTTTCCATGGAACAAATATGTACATATAATTGTAATTTACACAAAATGATTTACAACTATGTACAAGTTACTATAAGTTCTCATTTGAACATGTATAGGGTTACAAGTGAACTTGAAAACCATGGATATAATCTAAGTCAAATATTCTAGTTCAGCTCTTCAATAACATCTAGAATTTTTTGATGATCATCACTATCTAGTCTCCATTTTCTTCGGCCACGTGTATGTGGAACTGCATGAAGATGTAGGGCAGTAGCAATTAAGTGACTATATTGATATAACTTGTTATCAAGTGGATATTCAACAAAATGAATCCCATGTTGAACAAATTTTACGTTTTTTAGATATGTCCCTTGCACTAGAACAAAACTTGCACTGTAAACATGAACCTAAGGTAAGACATATGAACACGTGCAACATTTTCGTGCTCAAGGTTTGTACAATATTTATTTAATGTTTATAATGTTGTGCACATGTGAATACATGTATATAAAATTTTAAATTCAAACTCACCTATGGGAAATGCCATTCCATCACTTGTTTTATGTTATGTTAGCTTATTCCTCTCTTCTGTGCAACACAATAAATAATAGCTAAAACCTTTGATGTTTCTAGGCTCTACTATGACTGCAAAAACATCTCTGGTACACCAAATTTACACAAAAAAAATCTTAAAAAATTAGAAATGTCTCTAAAGATTATTAACTAGATATATATAATATTTAAATTATTGAAAACTTACACATGTACCTTTTCTAACCAATCCTAAAATATGGTCATAATCAATTGAAATCAAAGGAATTTCTTCAAATCTTTTTTCATTGTTTTCATCATATGTTTCTGAAACAACTTGTGGCACTGTATCCCATTTACCAACATATCCAAGTTCTTGATTGTTGCATACATAATTAGAGTTTCCCTCAATGCACTCAGTGCAAAAACAAGAGTAATCCCTTGTGTCTAATGTTCATCCATGGCGACTATCTGAACTCCTTACACAATGCAAAGATCTTTTTTTTTCTACCCTCTTGCATCCATGCATCGATCTTCTATCCACACCTAGATACATGTACAACAAAAAACTTATGTGAACAAATATTTATATATATACATATATAAATTTTAAATTTAAATAAATTCATTTTTTTTATTTAATGTAATTTATACATACCTGATATCTCCCAAAACACTCTATGTGGAATGTGTTGGTTTTTTCTTGAAGATGTGCCGACCGCATTTGATGCAAAGTGTCTCTTGCACCATTCAACAATATCATGTGCATTGTCTAGATGATCTTCTAGATAACTCATTTGATGTTTTCTTAAAGCTCATTTGATGCAAGCTACTGCTCCATCATGCTCACCCTTTCCATGCCCACTCTAAAAAAAACTCCAAACACGTAGTATTTTGTAGATTTTATGATATCTACAAAGTGCATAGAATGGTCATGAAGATTTGAATTGTGCCACACATCCATCTAACCATATAAAATTATTTTTAAATTTTACACCTCTGCTTCTCAAATTCTCAAAAAGTATTGTAAAGCAATGTTGGACAAAAAGTGTGTCATGCTCTTTATCATCATTAAAATAAAAGTGATATTCTTTCTTAATGGCTCATTCTTCATTTTTACTCTCAACACCATCGAATTCTGATTGTGCATGTCGATAACACACATGAACCATAATAGTGATCTGCTTTCAAAAGTAATACTCTGATTGAATCTCCTTTTGATGTACAAAGGAGTAATTTTTTGCAAAGTCAACTACTGATAGAACTGTTCCACATGGGAAAGTATCTCTCAATGTTTGGAATTTTTGTGCTTGCCACTTAGCAAAAAAGGAATGGTGTTTGTATGGTCGTATCAATTTTTGAAAATATTCCATAAATTTTCCAATGGGAATCTCCTCTTCTACATAGTTCAACCTTGTGGATTCTTTCCCAAAATTTGCCTGAACCTTTACATACTTGTACCTATGTCAGTAAAATATGTCAATAAGTAATAAACCACACAATCAATGAAACATTACAGTAGGGTAAGTGCACCAAGATGCTTCCCAAAAAGGGGGCTTAAGTGGCCACTTTTTTTCTAAATCAGGAAATGCTGACCTTGGACATGAAATTGACGATAGTTACACTCAAAATTTTGAGATGGAACAAAAAAAAGGATCGAATTTCTCCAAGTCTAATTTCTAAACTACTAATTTATTTTGAAAATGGTTGAGATTAAGGGGTTCAAAAGAGGGATGTACACAAATTGGTGTTGTTTTTGTCAGAAAAACATAACATAGCAACTCTTGTACGACCCTAGCACGGTGAAATTTTTTGTAGTATTTTTAAAATCACTATGGTCAAAAGTTAGCTAATAGCATCTAGTTGATGCACAATTTTTCTGATAATTTTTATTGAATATTTGATTTTTTACTAATTTTCTCGGTGGGAACTTCAAAGCGAATTTTGGCCCGTGCTCCCCTAAATTTTTTTGAAAATAATTGATTTTTCTTTCTTTTTTAAAATTTGTGGAATGGATTCTAGTTTCTAAAAATGTAATTTATTTGAAAATTTGATGAATGGTTAATTTATAACAAAAAAAACACCAAACACTGCTTTTTGGAAAAAAACAAAGATACAAACAAAAGAAATTATGGATGAAAGGCTTAAAATTGTCAAAAAGTGAAAAAAATTACATCATTGGATAGCTAAGAGAGAACCTAACATTACCCATGTTTTTGATTTTGTCGATATTGAACTAGATGCAATCTTGATGGTGAGCACGGACCCAATTATGTGAAAAATTGTAGAATTTTTAAAAACACATCTTTGGCCTTGTTGGGAATGCCCTCCAAGCCTTTGGATTGGTATTCCAAGGCAAATAATTTCACTTTTTTCTTTGTTTTTAATGTGAAATAACGCGAGCGTGTTTTGTAAAAAAAAATTCAAAAGTGGCCAGAAAATTGGTACCCAACTTCATGCACCCGCCTAGTAAAAAGAATCCAAATAACAATCTAATCAAATTGAAACAAATAAACTCTCTAAAAATAGTACGTACCTCTTGCAATTTACTGTCTTTGTTAGGTTAGTATCCTCAATTCTTGAAGGAAATTTAGCCAAATTTCCACATGTCTCACAAATTCCTTTTATGCAGTTTATTTGAGATCCATTTCAATGATCACATAATATAGACTTTATGAACAAACTTTCCTGTTTAGGAGGTTCATTTTGAAACCCACATCTTTATTTTCTCATCTTTTGAAACACCTGATAGTAGAGATCAAATTCAATATGATAACAGCAACAAGTTTCAAAAAACTTTTTTATCTTCACATAATATGGATTTAACCTTTGAAACATTGTTTGCCCAATCTTTATATGAGAATATGCATTACAAAAGTTCATATACATGTCAAATTGTGTTATGTCTAGCCAATGTTTGATAAAATACCAAGTCCAATCTTGTGTCTCATAAGATCTCTAGTATTTGATGATGGACAAGTCTGATCATGCCAAAAACTTGAGACCAAGTTCCTAACAACATCTTCAATCCTATCAGAATGGGGAGCTCTACACATAATTGCCCAATTTCCTTCTAAATTCTAATCCAAAAACTTTCTATTTTTCTCATATTTTATTAATGTGGTTCTACTATAACCAATTTCAGTTGAAAGTGCAGGCATTTTTCTTTTTCTTGCTCTTGATGTACAATAGATGTCAACATCACCCTTGATGAAAACATAGTCTTAAAAACCCTAGCTTGCTAAAGATAACCTTGAGACCTTCCCTGACTACTCTGCCCCCTTAAATAATCATGTTCTTAAGAGCTCCCCTACCAACAAGCTGGTCTCTGAATCCATAGACTCTTAGGAAGACAAAGCTGAGAACCTTGAAGCTAGTATAAATTATGTGCCCTCCCCTCCTACCTCTTTCAGATTCAAGGTACTAAATTTACTAGCTCCCCCAACCCGGGTGATGTTAATCTCATTTTAGACCAAGTTCAGTCTGATGACATTTTGGCCTCTGTTAGAAATGGCATCAGTAACATTTTCAGGGTCTTGAAATGGGCCTACCAAGAAATTAATGAGCTCAATCAAAGAAACGGGGCTCTGCATAGCAAATCGAAGGAGCTGGAGTTAAAGTTGGTCGTTCTAAGCAATGAAGAAGGGAAACAGAATAAGAACAACACTGGTAAGAAAGGAGGAGAAATTGAGGAAAAGTACAAGTCTTTGGAAGAGGATATGGTTAAAATTTAAAATAACTTGAAAATAGTTGTGGAACAAAACCATAAAATGGCATGGCACAATTCCATTATCATCAACGCTATGTCCGAAAAGCTAGAAAAAACACAACAGGGTTCGCTGGTTGTTGACTTGGAAGTGAAAAAGGAAAGGAAGAATGAGGACCAAGGTATTTCTAAAAGGACACAGGCCAACCTCAAAAGGAAAGATCCTTCTACTACACAAATGGTTCACATCTTAAAGAGGGGCGTTCAGGATACGAATGAGCTAGAAGTTAAGACTGTTGATTTATTAAAGACACAAATTTAGTTGTTGCTAGTTTTTTGGCTATTTTTTTGGTTTTGTGGCATTCGTTGGCCTTCTTGATGGTTGTGGTCTTTTACTGTTTTTTTTTACAGCCTTTCTATCTATATTTTCTTTAATGACTTTCTCTTTATTTTGTAAACTTTGTGGTTTTGGGTCCCTATAAAACCCATTTTTTCCCCTTTCAAAAACATCACCCTTCTTGTAGTGGCCTTATCCACCGATCAAGATCCTTTCCCAATGGAATCTAAACCCTTTTTAACATTTTGAACAATATCCTTTTGTAATCCCATGTGTTTCTTCTTATTTGATGTCAAATGTACACCCAACAATTGTAATGACTCTTTGAGCTCATCACGAAGAACTAAACATGATAAAAATTGGGTTTTTTTAAGTGTATCAAGATGATTGAAATTATGATTGATTATTCTATTTATAGATTTATTCATTGACCTCTTTCTCTTATTATAAGTCTGGTTGGCATAACATTTCAGTTTCTCCATATCCATTTCAAGTAAATGATCTAAATTTCCATGAGAAATTTGTTTCCTCACCTTTCCAACTAGTTTTATATGCTCATCCATACCAGTAGGAGGAAGTGATCCCGATCCCTCTCCAACATGCATTGTTTGAACTTGTGCCTCCTCCCTATCTTTAAGGACCGTCTGTTCTTAAGTGGATTCATTTGATCCAATGCTTAGATTTGCCTCGACTTGAGCATGAGAATTTCCTACTTATTGAGCCCTTCCTACATGTCACAAAATATTTTTCAAACAAAAATGAGAGATGATTTTATATAAGTGAAGTTTATGTATGCAAGCAAACAAAGTGATAAGACATGATGCTATAAGTGAGTGAAGTTTCTGCTAGTTTTATATGCTCATCCATACCAGTAAAAGGAAGTGATCTTGACCCCTCTCCAACAAGCATTGTTTGAACTTGGGTCTCCTCCCTAACTTCAAGGTCCATGTGTTCTTCAACGGATTCATTTGATCCAATATCTACATTTGGTTTGACTCCAACTTGAGAAATTCTTGCTTGTTGTTTGAATTTACATGCAAGCAAAGAAAGTGAGAGACTATGAGTTATCTAAGTGGAGTTGAAACAAATAAAATCAAATATTCTTGAACTTAAGAATTCTATGGAACAAAAGTAATTAGAAATAGATGATAAAAAAATTAGGGAATGTCTATGCAAGATGAGTATTGGAAATATATTTATAAGGAAAACAATTTGAGGTGTTAATAAAAGTCCTAAACACACACTTGAGAGAGAGAGAGAGAAGAAACAAGCATATACCTTGTTTCTTTCTATAATAATTTTCCAAGTTTTGTTCACACCTCTTTTGTTCTTCTTTTGACAATTTTCGTTGAGACGCATTTTTCTTTTTCTTTGTTGTCCCATTTTCTTCTTCAATTTAAAGATGACTCAAAACAAGTCCTCTACCAACTTAGTTAAATTCTCCTCCAAATTTTTCCTTGATTGATAAAAATGAAAAGTTGTCTCTCCAATATTTTCATCCTTGATAAATGTGCAAAAACCTCTTCTCCAAAATATGTGCTCCAAGTGATATAAATGAGAATTAATCTTGCAATTTGATATCTAGAAAAATGAAAAATAAGCTTCTATTTATATGCATATGAGATGGGAAAAAATTTATTCTAGTGTACATGGAATAACTAGATCCTAGTTTAAATGAATCAAGTAGTAAACAAACAAGTTATTTCATTGTGGAGTTTGTTGTTATTTAATGCATAGGTATGCACAACATATCTAGTAATTTTAGAATTTTGTTAAAGTGTCAAAAATGTATAATAGAGGTATAATTTGAATTGAACTTTCTTAATTATATTTGAATTGAATTTCAAGTTACTTGTCAAAAAGATTATATTTTGTTCTCAACTCAATGGTTCATGTTACTTAAGTCATTTTTAAAAAAATATTTATTGTGATCAACATGAATGAACTTAATTATAAAGTGGCATTAATTTCCTAAAATTCTACTAGAGATCAAATGTATATTGAATATAAGGAAATGTAAGTTTTAGGAGATCATCAAATAAACACACATGTATGTATATTGAATATTTAAAGAAAATGCATACATATATCATGTGTAAACAAGTAACCATAAGGAAACACATGTACATACATGTAAAGCAATTCAATGTATAAACATAAAACATGTTATAAGAAAAGAGGAAAATGTATGTATATATCATATAAGAAAATGTATGTACATATAATATAAGAAAATGTAAATTAGAGATCATCAAATTTTGAATACTAAAGATCAACAAATAAGTAAATGTATGTATATCATATAAGCAAATGTAAGCTAGAGATCATCAAATCTCGAATACTAAAGATCATCATATAAAAAAATACATGTAGTAAAGATCATAAATCTAGTGTGGAGAGCCTAATATGAAGTTGACTCCTAGTCAAATGACCATCTAAATGAGAACAATCTTGCTCTGATAGATGCGTCAAGCCCTACAAATAAAATTGTGTACAAAATTTGTTAAATACATATAATTTATATTAAAAAAAAATTATGAAATTTATTTTTAAATGAACTTGTATTTTTAAATATCTATCTAGATCTATGCATACATAAATATTGCATATACATATACACGTGTATATATAAAAATTTAAAACTCACATGTCCAGTGGTAGGAGATTCATCCATAGAGTCACGTCGATCATGTACACAATCTGGACCAAAGCTAGGAGTGACATGAGGTATGTCCACTTGTAACAATATATATACATATATATCAACTTCCATGAATATCTAGTTAAAACAAAAAAATTAAAAAAGAATTGAAACATGCACATGCACACATACATGCACATCATCTGATAGAGGATGACTTAAGTCCTCAGAAACGGTCACCTCCACCATATCCATCAAATGGTCAAGTGATGAATCAACATCTACATCCATCTAATCTATCCCATGTCATGCCAGAAATGATGAATGTAGAGCACTATTAAGGTGAGATGGCATTGACGATGATGAGCTAGAAGCAATCAACATATCAATAAAACCCATAGTTTGTGCAGCTGTCAAATGAATTATATGTGGATCCTGATGCACACTAGTGCTCAACTGAGAGTGATGGGATCCTGGAGCTAAATGGAATGTATGTGCTAAATGATCTTTGACATGCTCTATACCGATCCCATAGTCTAATGTAATGTGGGTATATGCCTCCAATCGGTCCTTAGCCAAAAAATGCAGTCCTATATGCCATATCTCTTGTAAGTGCATCAAGTTGTGTAGGAGTAGGGATGTCAGCCAGTGTAAAAGGATCCATAGTGATCCACTATGCTGAAAATGGCGTGGATCAAGAATTTATGGACATCAAATACTAACCTACACGATCATCAGATATCCTAGTGGTGGTAGCCACATTGTCACCTACAGTGTCAATTGCTTCCTTTTGGGAAACAACGACAACCTCATCTACTATGGGGCCTAGAGTTAGGGTGAGAACAGGAGACCTCTCACCAACCAATTCCCTAAGCACTGACGCTGGTCTATATACTCGATGATAGGTGGGCCTATCAACAATCCTGCCATGCCCCTGACCAACATATGGTGGAATGTTTAGGTAGTTAACTTTGAGGCCCAGATGGACCTCAACATACAACTGTTGAACAAAATATAATGGAATTTGGTCATTGTTTGGGTATTGACCATGTGCTATGAGAAATCATGGGTAGATCAATTTAGCCATAACACGATCGACACATCTAGTGACCTGGTATCCCCTAACCTTACATACATTTTGATAAAAAGGAAAACAAGTGTTTTTTATCATTTCTTTGGTCACACTATCCTGTATTTGTTTAAGGGTAACATCACCATGTACTTCTTCCCTAATGGGGGAAAGAATAACAGCTACTATATCTAGGGAAAATGCACTAGTTGTCTCAAGTTCATCTCTTAGTTTTTCTAAACTATGTAATATTAACATGACTGGTTTAGAATATATCCCTGTGTTTGTACCCTAGGTTTGTCCCCTGTGCTAATGAGTCTCTCAAATTTTTAATCTCATTAGTGGTATTTGCAAAAAAAGAATCTAGAGGTGAAACATGATCTGCATTGTTCATGTTATATATATGTATGTACACCTAAAAGAGCAATGAGACCTTGGTAAATAATATATCTAGATAAAGGGAATACAAATCTAAAATAGTTGTAATAATTCATCTACTCATCACTAATACTTGCATACCATTAACAAAAAAACATTCAACATCTATCATAGTTTTTAATAATTTCAAAACATTCAAATTACTAGATTGCGCACAAAACATAATCTAAAACAATTCTAAAATTTAAATTTAAAACATAATCTAAAATACTTCTAAAATTTAAATTACTAGATTGCACAAAAAGCCTCATTACTTTACATTGGTGGTCATGTAAAATCAATCCAGTCGTTATTGAAGGCACAAATAAGAGAAGAAAATGAGACAGATGAAGATGTTCCTTATAAGGTTCAATGTAATGATGGAAAATAAAGATGAAAATTATTGAGGATCTATATTTTATTTTAATGGCATAATAAGATAGTTCCCTCTACTAGCAAATGAAAAATCATATTTGCTTTGAATTGTGTAATTATTGAAATTGACACCCTATGGTTTGATAGAAATTAGGATATATCAATTGATCTAAATGGAGCTATAGATCAACTAATTGTAAATATATTATAAGTGACATAAAGCCTCAATGTCTCATTTGTATTAAAATATGGGGATGATGTGGCTATTTTAAGGCCCAAAATTTCATGTGTTAATAGCATAAACATATAACATTAATTTTTTTGGGAGTTGTACCAAATACCTTTTTCCAAATACAACTTTTGTTTAAAATACCTCAAGACCTATGAATGAAATTAAAAATTTCCTAACTTAAATACCATCAAGGAAGGTCTTAATGCCATATTGCCTATTATATAAAATTCAACTAAAATAGATTTTAAGAAATAGTTCCACAAAATTAGAGGGGTCCAACATGTTTTCAATTAATTTAAATTATTATTTTAAGATTTTTTAATTTATAAATAAATTTATAAATTTCTTACATTATTTTGAATTAAAATGATAATAGTGGACATAAATTACACAAAATTGAATGTTATTAAAATTTTGGTTAAAAAAGTAAGAAGGGTAACCTTTAAAGCCATTAAGGAAGGTATTGAGCTACTACAAGTGGTTTATCCAAGAAGGGCTTGAAGTCTCATAAAGAAATTAAATACAAGAGGAAGGAAAATATAGATGATTTCCTCACAAGTATATAAATGTTTCTACTTGATTTTTTATTTCATCCTAGAAAGAAACTATAAATGTTGTTTATCCTATAACTTTTATCGTATTAATAATCTTAGATGCATGTGACTTGTTAGATTCCCTTTTCATTTACTCATGTAATTTAAGAAATATATTATTAGAGTTGCACGTGAGAAAAAAATGAGCTCCCCTCCACTAAGGGCTTTTTTTTCTTATACCAATTTGATAATTTTATTATTTCAATTCTTAATCCTAATCAAAATGTGGTGAAGGGGAAATAATACCCATCCAATAAGTGTTCCCCAATCCCTTGAAGAGAAAAACTTGTGTATTATCCAACTTGGCTATCATTGTTAGGATTCTAGCTTCTAGTTCTACTATTTTTAGAATACCACTAGAGCCTATAATGATGGATCGCTTCTCTCTCCTATGGTTGAGGATCCCTCTAAGATTGGTTGTTCCACATCTTTGAATGAGATTAGTAACAAGGTTTATGAGTGTGTTAAATAGGGGCAGAGGTTAGGTATATAATGTACTTTAGACATGGTTGTTGAATGTAAAATTATTTAGACCATGAGAGGGTTGAAAAATTTAAAAAGAATTGGAAGACAACTATAATCTATAGCATAGCATCCTTAAATGGTTCAAATTTTAAATGAAACAATGAAAGAAAGAATAAGAAACAAAGATTAATGTAAAATTATTTTAAAATAATTGGGGATAAAAGTATCTAATTTAATAGTTGTTAACATAAATAAACTTCAAAATAGGATTTTGTAAGTGAAAAAAAAGTTCTTTTGCCTTCTTTGAACCTAAATTTATCTAGTTAAGATATGTCTAAAATTCAGAACTCACACTAGAATATCAATATTCCATAAGAATCTCATAAAGAGGATGAATTTAATGGAAGATAATATAAAATCCTCAATATGAGGAGGAACTTTATCATTACATTATGAGTGAATCATCTCAATTATATAGCCAAGAACATAAAAAAATTATAGATTGGAAAGAAAACAATCACACATTTATCATATTTTTATATGTATAAAGTTTAGATACCATCAAACTATTTAAACTTATAGATTGCATAAAGCTATAAATTGAATCATTAAAACTAATTTATTAAGAATCAAATCTCATAAAGTTGGACTTCTTATTGCATACTTGTTATAAATATCTCACTAATCCAACCATACATTTTATATATGTTAAAAAATATATAATTTAACAATTTATACATGTAACACCCGTCGTACAAACCCCAGAGAACATACACATAGCAAATACTTTTTTTTTATAACATAACAATACACAAAGTAAACATGCATTTGTACATTAATTACATTTACATATTAATTACATTTACATTGCACATTAACAACTTAACGTTACATTCTCTGGGGCACATGAGGTTACTTCACAAACAACCAACAATGAAAGTAAAAGATAACAACATAAATATTAATATTATAAACCATGAATAAGAATACATCCAATAACCAAGAGAAAGAATATTAATACATCACATCATACAATCATAATGAATCTCTTTCAACAAGTTACAATTGATCCTAACTATTACATCATCATTTTAATATTACATTACAATCTCTTGATTAATAATTACATTAAATTTCCCAAATGTGAGGAATAAAATAAATACAATGAAATTTGAACTACAAAGGAACACTGGTGCAACACCAACTGCAGAAATGTTGAGAAATAGACTGCTGATGGGGAACCCAATGGGTCAGGAGCACGTTCCACCCAACCATGTGAATTATAAACAACTCACCCCCCATGCTCAGAGGTGACAAGGAAGAGAACCCGACCATGAATGCCAAACTGACTCCAAGAACCACATAGTTCAAATACAAACTCAAGGTATACAATAAAATAACCATCTACGTTCATGAATCAATCATAACAAGATAAAGCTATGAAACTCACCACAAATAAGTAAAGCATTATCAATTAAACAAGTAACTAAATAACAACCATAAATCAAATTCACAAGAGTCAGATACACCATAAAGCTTACTAATCCAGAGGCAACCAAAAACCAAGTACAAGGGTGTCTAGTGGAGAGTTTCATCACATAGCTCTCATGGGATCCACTAGCCCTTCCTCCAACTGAGGCGCCAACCCCCACAAAAAGAAACTCTCCCTAAGACCCCTAATATAAAACAAATTCAGGCAAGGGTTGAACTAAAACAAATAAAGCATTATACTCAAAATGGGAAAATGCGAGGCATTAACTCTCTCACGACAACACATAACCAAAGGTCTTAATAAAACCATTCAACCCTTCCAAGCATTTAACCAATAAGTTTTCAATTCTAAAATAATGACCAAGACAAGGATAACATTGAAAGAAATAAATCATGCAACTTCACGAACACAAAATACAAGTATAAACATACAAGGAATAAAACACAACTCTGGAAATAAGTTTCACAAACTACCACGGGACTCCCACATCAATATAATAGCCAACCATATTATAATGACAAAAGAACAATTTCATAGGGTTTCAATTACAATCGAAACTACTATCATCCTACCAAAAAAACAAATTCATTTTCTTCTATTATAAACTCTCTACTCCCATCATGATAAATTGCAAAAATTATATAATAATAAAAGGAAATAATTTCGCCTTCACAATTCATATATCCACAAATTCCATTTTGGTTCATTTAAATTACACAATATATCATATATAAAAAGAAAATATTCATAAACAAAATTAGATTTATTTCAACTATTAATATAATTAAAATTAACAAACAAAAAATAAAATAAAATATAAATAAATATATAATATAATATATTTATAAAATAAAATAAAAAAAGAAATTAAAATAAATAAAAATTAAATAACAAATACAAGCCATGGGCTCCATAGAGCCACCGCGGCTGGTACAGCAGCCCTTACGGTTGTTGTACGTAGCAGTCCTGTGGACTGCTGCGCACAACAGTCCGTAAGGACTGTTGTGGCTAGTCCATAGCCACTTGGGACAGGGATGGGGTACGGCCCAGCCCTCCCCTTCCCTATGCCCAAACATTGATTTAATAACCAAAATAAAATGCACGAGTCCGGCCTCCACAAAAAAAAAAAAAAAAATTAAATTAAATTTCTTTTATAATTTTTTTTTTTAAAATTGAAAGTTCATCCTTTCTCACAAGTACGGATTCTGATGAACTCAGAAAAAAAAATTACAATAAAACACAGAATACAGAATTCAATAAAATATATTCAAAAGATATAGATAGATATATATATATATATATAAGCATCAAAATTTATACATATGAATACACC
The DNA here is from genome assembly GCA_007258455.2 of Sequoia sempervirens. Taxonomy (NCBI): domain Eukaryota; kingdom Viridiplantae; phylum Streptophyta; class Pinopsida; order Cupressales; family Cupressaceae; genus Sequoia; species Sequoia sempervirens. The sequence continues at coordinate 15,421,971 of VDFB02271358.1, read as the reverse complement.
AACAGAAGGGTTTTACGGCAGGCTACACAATCAAATACATAAACTTATTTATAAAATTTCAAATCTATTGCTTGCAAAAGAAATCATATATATTTATTTATTTTATTTTATTTATAATTTGAACACAGTCAAGTTGGATAATTTTTAAAGAAAAACCATGATAAATTTAAATAACCAGATGGGAAAGACACAATTATTTTCAAATCAAATGAATTTTCTCCATACGATTTGATATTCCTTAAAATCTAAATATCAAGAGTTTTCATTTTCTTTCACATAATATTATATTTAACTAAAACTCAGACAGATGTTTCCTTTGCAACACAAATTCATTCAAATCATAATTTTTGTTTATTCTGCAGATTCAGAGAAATCAAAGGTAGAGATGGAACCTGGAGTCCTACGCTTACTCGAGAATCTGGTGATGCTCGTTTGATTTTGATGGCCCCTACGAAGAGCTTCCCATTCCTACTTCGAAGTCTGCTCTCCAAAATACTGTGCTCAAATCTCAAAACCCAATCCTTAATCCGAAGACTCTTCCCAAAATATTTCAAACAAAAGAATGGAAATATCCTTTCCGAAAACTTCAGAAAATGCAAAAATGCACAACAATTATTTTTCAACTTCTATCTCAATAATTCTCTCTGTGTGTAAAAACTCACAAAAATTTAATTAAATAATAGATATTACCCCTTTCTTTCAAAAGCTCTCAAAAATCACAAATAAAAGAAATTGTATTTTTTTAAATGCAAGATTTTTAGTCAGATCTGAGTTCTCATTCATTCTCACAACTTTTTCATTCTTTTATTTATTTATTTATCTATTTTCAATACTTTTTGTTTTAATTTCTATTTTTACAACTTCACTTGCAAAGCACATTATCTAATTAATTTAAATAATTTATTCTAACAATTATCCTCAACAAGATAATTAATTATAATAATAAAACACAATTTAATATTTTAATTATCATTTAATAAACTCATGACTTTTTTAAACATAAATAAAACATTTAAAAATTTAAATACAATTTAATCTAACTTTAAAATGAACAATCATTTCCATCATTTAAATAAAATAAATCATAGCTTATAAAATACCAACATTAATGAAATACAACAGAACACAACCACAAACCACAATAACGACAACTACAAAAATGTACAATACCAATCAAACAAGATGGTCTAACATCATGGGACGGGATGACTTCCAAGTCATCTCTGTTTCAACATTATACCATTGGGTTATTGGTGCTCGCCCTGTCCTACCGAAGCAAGTGGAATCGAGACTATGTACCTGCAATTCCTACATACAAACGAAGTTGTGTACATGTGCATACGTATATAAAATCAAAGCATTGTATTGTGAGAAGGAATCGCAGCATAGCAGGGCACTCGCAAACGAGTGATGCTACGCCATCCCCTCACCATAACCACATTAGCAACTACAACATCAAATATAAAACAACATTACTAAGATATACAAATCACCTCATATCATCATGAAACAATTACTAATTCACTGCATCACCACCTAATACTACATCTATATAAAATCATCACCAATTAAATGCAATCATAATGTAATATCATACTCACAAAAATACTATTAGAAGCTCTTGTCTCATCTTCCTCTTTTGATTCCTTAGCCAGACTACCTGCACATCCCAGGTGAGAATGGAGGGGTACTACATCCTCCCCCCCTAACACTTGACTTACTCCTAGAAGTCACATGGCTCAAAATGGAAACATAACCACATTAGTACCAAAATTTCTCTAATCTATATTTGATGTACACCCTCTTTCTGAATCATTACAATTAGAATCACTATCTGGCTTCACATTTGAAAATAATATCTTCTAAACTACATTTATTTATAAATCCTTACATCTCTTACAATACATACTTGGTTTCAGCACTAATAACAAAACAAGTACTCCTATTAACCCAATTTTCCATTTACACAACAAACATTTTCAAAATATCATACAAGGAAAACACATCAAAAGATTACTTGAAATTAACAAAAATACACACCATATCATGTTTTAGTAACATATTTTAAGTCACAATTTATGATTCTCAACAATATCCAATCTATTTCATATCACAAAGTCACAATATACCCACATTTAAGATAGCATGGTTATCCCTCTTTTACATCAATAGGCACAAAATATAAGAAATATTCTTCTAACACATACATACACAGTCACATCACTGGGAACCACACAACACAAGGCTACACAAGGGTCCATCTAGATGCCAGAAAGCAGAATACTAATCCACAATACATAATCCATGAACCAAGAGCCAAAATCCATCTCACATAAACCATACCTCACACTCAGTGGCTTGATGGTGTTAGGCCACACACACATGGTGAGACCATCCAAACAAGACCACTATGACCCATCTCTTATTGTACAAGGTGGTTAGCCTCCAAGAGATAGTCATCACACATAGGTGGGTAGTGGGTCCTAGCTATAAAATAGCCTCACATACCCCCATCCTCAAGGTTCCCTGTGTCTGCTTCCTCATATACACTCACCAAGTCTGCCTCATACATCCTTGGAGAGGAATCACAATACAACACATGGCCGACATCGAAAAAAATAAGGATAAACTAGTTCAGCCACCAAAGTAATAAAAAAAAGAGTAAAAAGAAATTCAATTTCAACAATAAATAAATAAATGTGCACAATTTCAACACTAAATCTCATGTAACCATGAGGGCTACGAAAAAAAAAAAAAATTATCACAATGTGTGGCTAAACCATCACAATCAAATATAAATAAAGTGTCGGCCTTCACAATCACTAGAAAATCATCAATAATTATAAAGAAAGTTCAAAATCCATGAAATTGCACGGTACACCACTCTGTGACTAGATACTAGCCACCACACGAGGAAGGAGGGAACATCGTCTGGCTATAGCAGTAGCCCTCATGTGGTGCGGAGTAAGCACGCCATCCACATGACCCAGAGTGTGCTCCTTAGCTGCACTTTGCCTCGCGTCGTCACGCAACATGGACTAACCAAGTGGCCCACGCACTCCTTGGTTGCCCGCATAGGATGTGCACCTCGGCCTCCATCCCGCATCGCAACATAGTCCGGCATGGTCATACACCAGCCCGAGAAGGCACGCATTGGTCATATGCCGCATGGCAGTGTGTCTGTGGCTCTGCAGAAGTAGGCACGCGCTAGACACATCCCGTATAGTGATACCTCATGGAGAAGGCACACGCAGGTACTCGCCATTGCTAGAGATATACATGGCTAGGACCTACCCATATGCTAACCGACACATACACTGTCGAAAGCAAACATGAGTATCCCTCTACAAGTGTGTGAGGCCCCATTACACTCATCACACAAGTAGGCTATCATAACACAATCTCATAGTGCACCTTCACATGTCTATGCATGTGGCATCGTGTCCTCGAGCCCAGCTCACTACCATCAACAACATGGCATCATCACCGATACTATGTCAGAACATTAGTGGGTGTGGTATCATATCCGTTGCATCATGTCGGAACATGTGCAGATATGGTCTATATAATGTATATAAGAATATATCAATATGGGGCTACCCGAGCTTCACCTCTCATACAGACAAGGTTGACTTGCTAATGCCAACTCAACGTCCCTATGGACGGCTAGGCATGCACTAACAAACCAATGCTGCTATACTCAAAATTGTGGGGATTAGGCTTACACATATGGATCAAGTACCTTGATCCATCATAAGGGGAAGTAGTGAGTACGTTTCCTCAGGATCGGTTGAGCTAAGACTACTCTGCGTCACAATATGCGTAAGTTGTACACTCCGCCCAAGGAACTTTGTGGCTGCTACTACCCCTTCACAGATTGAGGGACTGGAGAACCAAAAGAAAATAATCTGTGAAACTATCTTTGGCTACTCATATATAAATTTCAACTACACGTGGGTTGGCCCTCAATCAGGTAACAGACATACAAGCACACATAATGGTATGCTTAATTCCACACCAACAAATACAATATAGTCTTCATGAATGGGTACACAGTATCACCATCCCATGGGCACACAAAGCAAGCACAGGTTTAACACAACACACATACATTGCACAGATACTGGTTTCCACAAATCAAGGAGTACATTCATACCTACTATCATAGAAAAAAAAATTCCCTATTCTCATATGCACATACATGATTGATGCCGCATATCAAAAACAAGTACTCCCAACATCCTCCATATTTTTCTTCTGAAATTATAAACTCTTTAATCACTTTTAAAATTCCTTCAATATCAACATTATCCTCTTCCTCAAGTTCAAGGATCAATTTTATCAACTCCATTAAAGCTAGAATTAATACCATAAGCCTAAACAATTCTCACCCGCTTTCTCCTAAACAAACATACTCTCTCTTTTTTATCACATAATAATCCTCTCGATTCATAAAAAAAAAAAAAATTATCACCATTTACTACATCATACACTTTACCAGAGATAAAGATCAATTCCTTTCAATTATAGAATTCCTATTTGCTTCCATCATTCATAATAATACACGCATAAAGAAACTTTTATTTTCATGTCATGAAACAATATTTTACCCAAGTTATATCATTTACATTTGCAGGGGAGAGTGCACTTAACATAGAAACACATCATATACATGTCAAAATGCATTGTCTTTCAACACAAAACATTACCATTTATTTACATACTAGATTCAATAACAATTAAGAAGAATCGTCAATCAATCACACACCACAACACATCAATTTTGTATTAATTCAAGATTTCATTAAATGAACATACATCATCACATTTTCTCCTAAGGTAAAACATTTATTTGATCAACAAAAGGCCTTTAAACACCATCCAAGTACAACACTTTTATAAAAAAATCAAAATATTAAATTTTTTTTTTTACTTCACAAAAATACATAGCAGATTGTTTTACCCATGCACCTAATCACACTCATACAATGCAATATTCTTACCACACTTCTAGCACTCTACGAACTTCAATTCAATAAGATTTTTCCCTATATAGTGGTGCAAATAATATATTATCAACTTCACCTATGAATTTATATTTATGAAGGCAATTTTGAAAACTCAAATTTATTCCTAAACTTATTATGCACAACTTCCTTTCATAAAATTTAAAATTAACTAGTGTATATAAGCATTTAATAACCAATGTACTCCTAGAGCATTCCCTTAAAACTTATGCATCCAAAAACACAAGGAGAAAGAAGAAGTTTTCTTTGCAAGGCACACACTAAAAATAAATTTGTTAAATTAATTTTGAAGATTCACCCTAAACAATATTTCATACGGGTTACATGATCAAGTCACTCACTTGCACCAACCATAAAGGAACCATCATAATTATTTTAACGGATCACTACTTGACAGTATGATTATACTATACTAGATTCCTTTTATACTTATATAGTACAATTCAATAAAAATACATGCACTCTCAATCTAGGATAACACTAAAGTCATTCTTTTATCTATTTCTACTTCTAACCTTCATTACTCATAATGAATTTTCAGCACATAGCCTTAAAATCACATAGAATACAATCAACGCCCACATACGTCAAAAGAGGTAGAATGAAGGGAAAAAAAATCACATAATATAAAGTCAATAACCATACACCCAAAGAGAAGATGCACGAAGATAAGACAATATAAATAACTTCAAAGTCACCTTGACCTCACTCAAACTTGAAGTTAAGAGACACACAAGAGAATGTTGAACATAACTCTCACCCTCAACAAGCTAAGACTCAACATGCTCATCTACACCCAAATGTCACAAGGGGTAGAACTATATCCATACTGACACAACGACTCACCACAACTAAACATGGTAGCAACATTACACAAAGATCCCAGTGCTGCAACCTTGGCTTTGATACCAAGTTGTAATGTCCGTCGTGCAAACCCCAGAGAACATACACATAGCAAATACTTTTTTTTATAACATAACAATACACAAAGTAAGCATGCATTTGTACATTAATTACATTTACATATTAATTACATTTACATTGCACATTAACAACTTAACGTTACATTCTCTAGGGCACGCGAGGTTACTTCACAAACAACCAACAATGAAAGTAAAAGATAACAACATAACTATTAATATTATAAACCATGAATAAGAATACATCCAATAACCAAGAGCAAGAATATTAATACATCACATCATACAATCATAATGAATCTCTTTCAACAAGTTACAATTTATCCTAACTATTACATCATCATTTTAATATTACATTACAATCTCTTGATTAATAATTACATTAAATTTCCCAAACGTGAGGAATAATATAAATACAATGAAATCTGAATTACAAAGGAACACTGGTGCAACACCAACTGCAGAAATGTTGAGAAGATAGACTGCTGATGGGGAACCCAACGGGTGAGGAGCATGTTCCACCCAACCATGTGAATTATAAACAACTCACCCCCTGTGCTCAGAGGTGACAAGGAAGAGAACCCGACCATGAATTTCAAACCGACTCCAAGAACAACATAGTTCAAATACAAACTCAAGGTATACAATAAAATAACCATCTACATTCACGAATCAATCATAAAAAGATAAAGCTATGAAACTCACCACAAATAAGTAAAGCATTATCAATTAAACAAGTAACTAAATAACAACCATAAATCAAATTCACAAGAGTCAAATACAACATAAAGCTTACTATTCCAGAGGCAACCAAAAACCAAGTACAAGGGTGTCTAGTGGAGAGTGTCATCGCATAGCTCTCATGGGATCTACTGGCCCTTCCTCCAACTGAGGCACCAACCCCCACAAAAAGCCACTCTCCCTAAGACCCCTAATATAAAACAAATTTAGGCAAGGGTTGAACTAAAACAAATAAAGCATTATACTCAAAATGGGAAAATGTGAGGCATTAACTCTCTTGTGACAACACATAACCAAAGGTCTTAATAAAACCGTTCAACCCTTCCAAGCATTAAACCAATAAGTTTTCAATTCTAAGAGTATGACCAGGACAAGGATAACACTAAAAGAAATAAATCATGCAACTTCACGAACACAAAATACAAGTATAAACATACAAGGAATAAAACACACCTCTGGAAATAAGTTTCACAAACTACCACGGGACTCCCACATCGATATAATAGCCAACCATATTATAATGACAAAAGAACAATTTCGTAGGGTTTCAATTACAATCAAAACTACTATCATCCTACCAAAAAAACAAATTCATTTTTTTCTATTATAAACTCTCTACTCCCATCATGATAAATTGCAAAAATTATATAATAATAAAAGGAAATAATTTCGCCTTCACAATTCATATATCCACAAATTCTATTTTGGTTCATTTAAATTATGCAATATATCATATATAAAAAGAAAATATTCATAACCAAAATTAGATTTATTTCAACTATTAATATAATTAAAATTAACAAACAAAAAATAAAATAAAATATAAATAAATATATAATATAATATATATATAATGAAATTAAAAAAATAAATAAAAATAAAAATAAATAAATAACAAATACAAGCCATGGGCTCCGTAGAGCTACCGGTAGCAGTCCTTACGGCTGTTGTATGTAGCAGTCCTGTGGACTGCTGCGCACAGCAGTCCGTAAGGACTGCTGTGGCCAGTCCACAGCCCTTGGGACAGCGACAGGGTATGGCCCAGCCATCCCCTTCCCTATGCCCAAGCATTTATTTAATAACCAAAATAAAATGCACGAGTCGGCCTCCACAAAAAAAATTTAAATAAAATTTCTTTTATAATTTTTTTTTTTTTAAATTGAAAGTCTGTCCTTTCTCACAAGTACGGATTCTGATGAACTCAAAAAACAAATTTACAATAAAATACAGAATACATAATTCAATAAAATATATTCAAAAGATATAGATATATATATAAGCATCAAAATTTATACATATGAATACACCAACAGAAAGGTTTTTCGGCAGGCTACACAATCAAATATATAAACTTGTTTATAAAATTTCAAATCTATTGCTTGCAAAAGAAATCATATATATATATATATTTTTTATTTTTATTTTTTATTTTTCTAATTTGAACACAGTCAAGTTGGATAATTTTTAAAGAAAAACCATGATAAATTTAAACAACCAGATGGGAAAGACACAATTGTTTTCAAATCAAATGAATTTTCTCCATACGATTTGCTATTCCTTAAAATCTAAATATCAAGAGTTTTCGTTTTCTTTCACATAATATTATATTTAACTAAAACTCAGACAGATGTTTCCTTTGCAACACAAATTCATTCAAATCATAATTTTTGTTTATTCTGCAGATTTAGAGAAATCAAAGGTAGAGACAGAACCTGGAGTCCTGCGCTTACTCGTGAATCCGATGATGCCCGTTTTATTTTGATGGCCCCTACGAAGAGCTTCCCATTCCTACTTCGAAGTCTCCTCTCCAGAATACCGTGCTCAAATCTCAAAACCCAATCCTTAATCCGAAGACTCTTCCCAAAATATTTCAAACAAAAGAATGGAAATATCTTTTTCGAAAACTTCAAAAAACGCAAAAATGCACAACAATTATTTTTCGACTTCTGTCTCAATAATTCTCTCTATGTGTAAAAACTCACAAAAATTTAATTAAATAAAAGATATTACCCCTTTCTTTCAAAAGCTCTCAAAAATCACAAATAAAAGAAATTGTATTTTTTTAAAAGCAAGCTTTTCAGTCAGATCTGAGTTCTCATTCGTTCTCACAACTTTTTCATTCTTTCATTTATTTATTTTTCTATTTTCAATACTTTTTGTTTTAATTTCTGTTTTTACAACTTTACTTGCAAAGCACATTATCTAATTAATTTAAATAATTTATTCTAACAATTATCCTCAATAAGATAATTAATTATAATAATAAAACACAATTTAATATTTTAATTATCATTTAATAAACTCATGAATTTTTTAAAAATAAATAAAACATTTAAAAATTTAAATACAATTTAATCTAACATTAAAATAAACAATCATTTCCATCATTTAAATGAAATAAATCATAGCTTATAAAATACCAACATTAATAAAATACGACATAACACAACCACAAACCACAATAACGACAACTACAAAAACGTACAATACCAATCAAACAAGATGGTCTGACATCATGGGACGGGATGACTTCCAAGTCATCTATGTTTCAACATTATACTGTTAGGTTATTGGTGCTCGCCCTGTCCTGCCGAAGCAGGTGGAATCGAGACTATGTACCTGCAATTCCTGCATACAAACAAAGTTGTGTACATGTGCATACGTATATAAAATCAAAGCATTGTATTGTGAGAAGGAATCGCAGCGTAGCAGGGCACTCACGAATGAGTGATCCTACGCCATCCCCTCACCATAACCACATTAGCAACTACAATATCAAATATAAAACAACATTACAAAGATATACAAATCACCTCATATCATCATGAAACAATTACTAATTCACTGCATCACCACCTAATACTACATCTATATAAAATTATCACCAATTAAATGCAATCATAATGTAATATCATACTCACAAAAATACTATTAGAAGCTCTTGTCCCATCTTCCTCTTCTAATTCCTTAGCCAGACTACCTACACATCCCAAGTGAGAATGGAGGGGTACTACAATACAACTTCTAATTATGATAATAAATCTAGAATCAAATATGACCCAAATATAGGATAAAGACAAGAATCTTAGTCTATACCATTATTTTGAGTTTGGTTTAATAGAAATTGAAAAAAATTATAATCATGAAAAAACCAATGAATAAATTAAGGATTATTTTAACAATGGTGAATTAGTGCCTAAAGATTGGCCTAAAATATCATAATATTCAACATTCTCATCACAAATTATATATGAAAACTAAGGATCATTTGGCTATATATTTTCATAGATTTAAAATTTGAATATTTATTACTATAACATGTTCATTACAATTAGATTTTTAAATAATATCGTAATAATTTATTATGTCTTTGAAATTTGTTTTGTGGATTTTAATGTTGTTTTTTAAATTTAAGTTAGAGTAAATAGAATCTAATGAGAGACCTTAAAAATATTCAATTAATTTATGTTTACCTTAAAATTATGATTATTGTTCGATTAAATAGATTATTGATTGTATTTAAATTTCAAGATTGGAAATACTTTAAAATTATAGAACCATATTATCCTTTGACACAAAAAGCTATGTCAAGGATTATTTGTATCTTCCTCATAATTATGTTTTACATATTGAATATTTCAGGGAGGATTGTGTGGATGATTTGAAAGTTGAAGCAAATATTGGTTGAGATCGATAAAGGATATTTTGATAAACTCCAAAATCCTAAGAATAGAGAAGATGGTGAATCATATTTTAATAGACCTTATCTTCACTCCTATTCAAATGCAACCTCTCCAACCAATATATTGAATTGAAAAATAAGTAATAGATATATATGAACTTACTTCTAATCCCCCTCCATTTACCCCACCATTAGATATGCATATTGGTATTCACCTACTCAAGTTTTATGAGACCCTAGGTGGCTTTGTGAATACATCAAAAATATTATGCATGACGTCTAAGAATTTAATTGTGATGGATTGATATATTCCAAGAATTTATAAATGAAGTATATATTCATATATATGTATTTGTTTGAGTGTTTAAAATTAGTTAAAATTTTATTTGAGAGATTTATGCAAATATGACATCTTAGAAAGATAATTTCATGTCATTTTGGTAAAGTCATAACTTAACTTTTAATTTATCATTTATGGGAATGACATCTTTGAAAAGTTTTTAGAAGGCCATAGATGGCGGGCCACTTTTTGAATTAAATTTAGTTATTGAATTTTTATTTTTTGGATGTGCATTTAGATTTAAATTTACATGCCAAAGTCACAATTTCCTACTCTTGGTTAAATTCCTACAAGAAATTAAGGAACTTGGGATACCCACCTCCCAATGGTCTTGGAATGGATGCATTTAGATGGAGAAGGATTTCAAAAGGCTCATGGAATTTGTGGACCCCTCAAAGGCCTCATATATAACACATGAACTTTATTTATGAAATTTGGTCTTTAGTTGTTGGCTTCTCACTAATAAAATTTGACTCAAAATTTGACAAAAGTTTGTCAAAATTTCGACGCCATTATTTTCTGATGAAATTTGAAATGTCAAAATTTTGACCCAGCCAATGATGTTGGGTCAGAATTTTGACATTTCAAATGTCATCAGAAAATCAATGAAAAAAAACTAACAAAATGGCGATGAAATTCTAATGAACTTTTGTCGGATTTCGAGTCAAAATGTATCAATGTCTAGTATGAATGCTATCTATAAGGTGGAATTCTTAGTTGAGACTCTCAGTCTTCCATTGTTGGTTTCTAGTGTGATTATACAGTATGAGCCAAGTATTAATTTCTAACGTTAATTATTGAAAGAAGGTATATAAATTATTCGAGCATCTTAATTCTCATATAGAGTTGTCTTAGTCAATTTCTCAATGTATGAGTTCCATATATTTGTAAATTTTTCTTAATATAAAAACATATTTTATTTCATTAATTAACCTATCTATTCCATGTTACAAAGGATGCTCTTATTTTAAATTATAAGTATATAATTCAAAATTAATTAGTAATTTTCAAGATAGAGTACCACCAGGGTATGTGCAAGATCATCATGAAAAACATCCCCTTAAGTGGCAAAAAATTCAGAAAAATTAGAGTTAGGCAACTTGATGTAGAAATTTGAATAAGATATCTATATTATTTCAAAAATACGTAAGAATAGAATTTGTAGCAAATTGAATGTAATTTCTAAACTACTAAGTTTATTTTTATTTTTTAAATCTAGTTGGTGAAAATTTGAAGTTTCAATGCAGTAGTACTTAAATTTCAAGGAAAAAATAAGAAGTAGGTGTCTATCTAACCACCCTAACCACAATAAAATGATAATATTTTTTTATAATATTTTATATATAAGTAGAGGACTCATGTTTATATGTGATGCATATTCTTTTGTAATTTTTTTCTAAGTAAATAATTTATTATGATTTTTTTATTACAAATTTTAAAAAATATAAAAACTTGTACATCTAACCACTTTAACTTGGTCAAAACTTCATGAAATTCAATTTTTTTTTTAATCCTATAGTATCTAAAGCATAGAATGTGATGCATGTTTTGGATTCAAAAAATGTGATATTGTTTGAAAGCTATAGATTTTTTTCAATCAGCCTATCAATTAGGACTTTAGTCATAATTCAAATAGAAAATGAATAATAATTATTTATTAAATTCAAAGTAGAGCATAATTTATATTGGTGGAAAGCTGATAATATCCTTTAAAAACCCTTTTTCATTTCATCAATTTTGGGTAAAAAAAAAGTCGTCAGCCACATACCCTACAAATACCCATTATATCGCCACTTTTTGGCCCATCATGATCCTGCACATACCCCACAATTTCTTTAATTAAAATAAAATAATATTCTTATTTCCATGAGAGTTATGTAGAATGGTAGCTTGATGTCTCGAAAATATTTCTTTCATACATACTAAATTTTTATCATTACTTTATGAGTGAATCATCTCAATTATATAGCCAAGCACATCAAAAATTTATAGATTGGAAAGAAAAATAATCACACATTTATCATATTTTTATATGTATAAAGTTTCTACCATCAAAATATTTATACTTATAGATTAAATTAATTTTGAATTTGGTTATTTGGGTTCAACATGTCATGCTATAGGATTTTCTTGTGTTTTCACCATGTTGTCATGTATAGATAGCTATGTATTTTATAGGTGTAGGAATTTTAGAGGAAGGAAAGTTGAGGAAAATTCATAAGGATGAGATGGAGCCTTGTTTACCTTAGGATTTGGTTGAGGCTCCCTTTGAGCATAATCGAGGGGTGGTTGGTCCTCTTGTAGACATGACTAATTTAGAAGGTCTTGTCAAGAGAAATTTAGAGGAGATTGGTAGAGACAAGAATCATGTTATAGATGGATTAGTTGGAGTTCATTGCCTCTACCATTCTCTTGAATTGCAAAATTCACCTCTTGGTATTCCTTCTAATAATTTTAAAATATGAAGAAGATTCAAGTTTAGAAGATTATAGGAACCCTTTATTCCCTTTGGTCTCAAGTTTGGAAACTAAAGATGGAAACTCCATTACAAAGGAACTAGGTTCATTCATGGAAAAGGATAATTTGACAATAAGATATAGTTCCTTGAAGAATTTTGGATTCAAGTTGTGAAATGATAGATCTAATAATTTTTTTGGGAAAACAACCCTCTTTATTAGATACATTGCCACTATTGGTGGAGTATTTCTAATTGGATGTTATTTTTCTAACTTACAAATATATTTTTCTTGTTGTTGTTCCATGCCGATATGATTGATCATTTTTTGTCTCTTTACTAGTCTTTGTAAAAGGGTGGGGCCCTTTCAAAATTTCTATTTCTAATTCATAAATTCAACCAGAAGTATTTACCTTAAAATTAGAATATAAATTTAAACTTTAAAATAGGGGTATGTGCAGGATCACGATGGGCTAAAAAGAGGCAATATGATGGGTATGTGGCTGACGACTTTTTCTAAACCCAAAATTGATGAAACAAAAAGGGTTTTCAAACGAGATTCTCAAGTTTCCACCAATATAAATTATTCTTTACTTTGAATTTAATAAGTAATTATTATTGATTTTCTATTTGAATTATGACTAAAGTCCTGATAGATAGGCTAATTGAAAAACATCTATAGATTTCAAACGATTATCACATTTTTTGAATCCAAAATATGTGTCACATTCTATGCTTCACATACTATAGGATTAAAAAAGAAAATTAAATTTCATGAATTTTTGACCAAGTTAAGGTGGCCGACATACGAGTTTTTATATTTTTTAAAAGTTGTAATAAAAAATTCATAATTAATTATTTACTTGGAAAAAATTACAAAAAACTATGCATCACATCAAGACATGAGTCCTATAATTATATATCTAAAATATTATAAGAAAATATTATCATTTTATTGTGGTTAGGGTGGTCAGATAGACGCCTACTTCTTATTCTTTCCCTGAAATTTAAGTACTACTACATTGACATTTAAAATTTTCTCCAACTATATTTTTTTTTTTTTAAATAAACCTAGTATTTAGAAACTAAATTAAATTTTCTACAGATTCTATTCTTACATATTTTTGAAATAATATAGATAACTTATTCAAATTTTTATGTCAAGTTGCCTAACTCTGATTTTTTTGAATTTTTTGCCACTTAAGGGCCTATTTTTTCCATGATGATCCTGCACATACCCATAGTCTTTTTTGATATTATATAATAGCCTCATGTATTTAATTTATAAATCGTATTATTATTTATGTTTAATTTCAAAATTTTAATGCTCAAGCAAGTATAGGTTACAAGTGTATTCTTTACATTTTTTCTCTTTCTTTTGTGCTATTTTGTATATGGGTGTCTTATATGCATTGCCTCAAACATATAATTTTGATGTCCTATACCTAGTTCTAAATGTAGTTTTATGAATTTATTCCTCCTGTATTCTTTGCTAATTGTAATTGAATATTAGACTTTTTTTAAAAAATATGGCCACCCCTCTCAATCAGTAAAATAAGTCATCTATTTTAGGTGGTGGATATTAATGTTAATTGTTTATTTATTGAACATACATAATCAAGACAACTTGGAAAAGTGTCTTATCTTTCTTTTTCATATAAATGGTTGGAGCATCCCATGACAAGACACTAGAACATATAAATCCTTTCTTTAAAATGTCATTTAGGAAATCCTTTAATTCATGAAAATATGAAGTGTTTGCTCGATAGGGATCTCTAGATATAGGGTCTAATTCTTGCATGAACTCTACTAAAAAATAAAACACCCATTTAGGAGGAAAAATGAGGAGTTCATTCTAGGAAAGGCATCCTAAGAATTTTGTAATGGAGGTTTATTTTCATTTGAATGGTTCTCATTCACTTTTACTAAGTAAAAATTTACAACAAACAAGGCACACCCTTTTCTTTATTCTCTTTTGAGTTGTAAAATAGAAAATTTAGTAATATCTTCATTCCTTCTAATCCTAATAGAACTATTTTATTATACATTTCATTCAAACAATATAGTTTCTTTCCTCTAAATTTATTCTTCGATTCATACATTTAGAACCAACCATTTTTGGAGTAATGTCATAAGACTCAAAGGAAAAATATGAAGAATTTTATCCAAGTTTCCATTGTATGCACCCTAAGTTATAATTTTAGAATGGTATCATTTATAAACTATCTTTGGGACATGTAGCAACTCAACACTACCTCTTTTAACAAGGATTTAGATTTTAAGTTGAATTTATAAACTATCTAAGGTGATACAAAATAGTAAGAAACACCTAATTATATTAAGATTAAGATATAAAATATATTAATTGTACTTCATAGCTCTAGGTATGCCATTTTCACATCATTATCACCATGCTCCCTAGCTTTCTTTGTTGGTGTCATAGCCACCATGAATGAGGCCCATTTTTCTAAAGGTCCTATATATAAAAAATAATTAGATAAACCTTTGCCAATGTTTGCATTTTAATTCTAATTGATTACCACTTTATACCTTTTACCAATTTACAATTTCATATTGATAACTATAACCCTCATTGCAAGGATTTACCAATATAAAAACTTGTAGTGGAATAACTATAATTCCCCATTTTTATAAATAGTCTAGATTACCTAAGTTCCAATTAAAGTTTTGTTAGAGTGTAATATAATATGTTTAGCTCTAATTAGTGGTTCTAGATTAATTTTTTCATATCCCTCAAAAAATAATACACATTAGAGAGGTTGTGCATTAATAAATCTTACCAATTAGGGATCATATTCTTATTTATACTTTCATACCACAATCATTAGCATAACTTATCAACCTTAATGAGGGAAATAGTCACTATTATGGTTTACATTTTTATTTACCAATAATTCATTATTTTGGGTTGAACAAAATAACCCATCCTATACAAAATTATAAAGATATATGGTTATCAACAATAATTTTAGTAACAAATATAACCAGAAAAAATTACCATGAACTGTTCGATATAATGCCTCAAATAAATTTGTTAATGTTCAAGTAAGGCTTTAGAAACATTAAAGAAAATGCAATTGGAGGTGCCCTGGTAGAAATGTATGCAAAACATGGAAGCATAGACAAGGCATATTATTTTTTTGATAGAGTTTAGAAATGGGTTTGTAAAATATTTCAAGCAACTGAAACGCCATTTATTCAACACTTCTTGCCCATGCCAAAATTAGAGCTTTGGAATAGGGTATGAACATTCATCAAAGCATGATAGAAATAGTGTTTTCTGAAAAGGCTTTAGAAACTTTCAAGAAAATACAATTTCAAACAAAGAAATGTAGTTTGAAATCTACAAATTTGAAACATTTCGCATTTCGCATTTAGGGTTTCAAAATTTCTCAAACAAATGCAGTTTGAAATCTACGAAATTTGAAGTTAACCAACCTGTGAGCTATGGAGGTCGGGTTGATGAATTGTGGCTTGAGCTAGTGCATGTTTTTCTCCTGGAAGTTTTGTTTGTCATTTGGTTCATTGTTCACGTTCAGGTTCATCGTTCGCTGCATACACAAAACTGAGAAAATGTATAATGTGACAGTGACAAGTTCTTTTATTTTTTATGCCCTATTTCAAGGGGTTCAGTCAAACACCCATTTGAGAAAACCCCATAAAATATAATTTTTTTATTCATATGGTTGGGGGTTTGGTCGAATAGGTGGTTCAACCAAACCCATGTGTTCGATCGGACACCAAATCTAGTTTGGACGAACCAAAGAGTTCAACCGAACCCCTTGACATCGTGGAAACACAAAAAAAACAAATTTCCTTCCTCAAAAAATTTGTAAATCACTATTGTGGCTTAACCCTTGGTGTGAATAAGTCTTGTACCTAGTTTATTCCTTTACTAGTGACTTAGGGGACTTAATTCACATGTTAAGTTTACTTAGGACATTAGTTTTCCTATCTAGACAAGTCATAGTTGTATAATCTAGACTTTACACTTTCCTAGGTAGTTATGAGTTAGTTGTCTCATGTGATAGGATTAAGACACTTGTCATGATCTTGTCTTATCCTATCTCTCATCCTTTCCTTTATAAGCAAGGAATCTCTTGCATATTTTGTATTATATTCTATTGCATAGCATATTGATCATTGTATCATATTGCAATTCTTGTTTGGTGGAATAGCATCTTCCATTGTTGCTTCTCTCTATCTCTTGTGGAGGTTATTTGGTGTTGTAGATTGAAGATCTTGGTTACTCACTCCAACATGGTATCAGAGCTTTGAATCTTGCAATCCCCTTCCATTTTTTTTATTAGAGAGTTTCTATCAAGTTCTATTGTGATTTGAGTTTCTTGTATGATTTTGGAAAATTTCCTGTATGCTCTTCTCTTGCATTTCAATACAATCTTGAGAATCAAAAAGGGTTTGCAAGTATTTTTTAATCCTATATTGCATGTATGCATTTTGGTGAGATATGGTGATTGTAGCACTTTTAGCTATATTGGTAGTATTTTAGGTTGTCCCATTCCATCTAGGAGACTCGAGAAAGTCAAATTTGGCTTTTGTTTCACTCAATTTGATATCCATTTGCAACTTTGGAAAACAAGGGTTTGAGGCTCAAATCTGGTGAATAGATTTTTACAGGAGCATTTTTAGCAAAAAATAACCTTTTCATTGCATCTAGGTGGCCGTTTGTGAGAATTTTGATAAATAATTTTCTTATATTTGGAAAATTTTGAATTTGGAGCAAAATTTCTTTTACCTGAAGGGTCGTACGACCCTCCGAGTAGCACAGGTACATTGTCAGAAAAAAATTATTAAAATATTTTGGTATTTTCAACTTCATTTGATGAGTTTGTTTATTTGTTGAAAAAAATTAAAAAAAGATATTAAAAAGCACCTTAAAGCAATTGACCAACACTTATTAAAGGACTATTTGCAGCACTGTATAGGCATGGGTCCACGGCTTTAAATGTTGCTGTAAAGTTTTTAAAATATGTAGTTTCTTTAAACTACAACCTTCACTTAACTGCTAGCAAGTGGTCTCTAAACCGCCAAGGAAACCTTTATCGCGCGAGGGTTAGACATGCCACTAGTGGCTAATATAAAAATACAAGTGTAACTGTTTGTCAACCATTTCTTCTAACCACCAAAGAATAAGACCCTTGCATGTGGCCAAATTTTCTTCAACCGCTAGCAGTTAATGTCACCACCAGATTTTTTTTCCAAACCAACACTCAGTCATATCAAGAACCTACTACCAACCCCCAAAGGCTTAATTTTTGTGCTTGGATAGTGTTAATTTTTTCCCCTGTTTAGTGTTGAAAGTCCCTAAAATAGGCCTTTATTTTCAATTTTACACTTATTTTCACCATAGCATTAGATTTTCACAAACAAGATATTGTCGGAAAGCTAGTTTGATGAACTTTGTACTAGTGTAGGTGATTTTTCCATATTTTGACTTATTTTCTAGTTTTTTTAGCCTGAAGGTACAAGTACATTTATTGCTTGTAATTGGCATAACTTTTGCATATGAAGTCAAAATTTGGAAAACTTTTTTTGAAATTTCTCATAAAATCAAAAAGAATTTGTTTGTAACCTTCTATTTCAGTTTTGGCAAGATCTTTTTTTCTAAAAATTGTAAAAATCACATTGTGTTATAAATGGTTTAGTTGAGCTAGTCACTTGTACAAATTACAAAATTTCTTCATTGTAATTTGTTGAGGGGGTTGTAAATTGAGTTTTAATACAGTCTGGGGGGTGAAAGCCACTATTTAAGTGCCACATTATATTCTTTCTTTTGGTGTTCATGGCATATCTAAGGAAAATTGAACCACTCACTCCACATAGTTATCATACATGGAATCTAAAAATGACTCAATTGTTACAATCTAAAGGTCTATGGCCAATATTAGATGCAGAACAGCCCGATTTCACAAGGGATTATGAAAAAAAATTCCATAGATGTAAAATGGATGAAGAAAAAGGGCTCATTGGCTTACATGTATCTGATAACTTGTTTCATATTTTGGAGTGTAAAAGACCTAAGAATGTTTGGGATAAACTTGAAGAATTGTACGGTAAAATAAATTAGTTTAGATTCTTGTAACCTCAAGAAGATCTACAAGCACTTTCTCGAGATGCATTTCCTTCAATTTAGCATTTTCTTACACAATTCAAGTTGATTTTGTCACAATTGAAAGGATGTGGGCATGATATATCTAGTGATGAATGTATCTTCTTGATTTTGTCTAAGTTGAGAGGCCCTTATCAAGTGTTTTCTTCTACTTTCTATTCAAATATGGATTCTATGGGCAAAGATTAAAAAATTCCTTCATTTGAGTTATTTTGTGAGCATCTTACCAGGGAGGAGGCCAAGTTGATTTAGTTGGATGTACTACCTAGTTCTAAGAATCATGCTCTAATGGCTCAATCATCCAAGGGTAAAGGAAAGAATAAGAAGAATCCAAAGATAAATTATCTTTTGGTAGTGAGACTCCCTCCAAATTGAAGCAAAAGAACAATCAGAAGTCCACTCCATCTACTTCTTCTACCTTTGAAGATTCTTCTTCCAAGTCCAAGAAAAAGAAAGGAGATCCTTTTTCATTTTTTGGAAAAATTAGGCATGATGCGGCTCATTATTTCAAGAGACTTGAGGCCTTGGAGGAAGCTATGAAGAAACACAACATTTCAATGTCTAATCCATCTTCCATGGGTCATTCATTCATCTTTAGAAAGTTGGATTCTTGATTTAGGTGCTTCACATCACATGACCAATTCACGTGATCTTCTTGATACTAGTGTTCATACTTCTACTTCTCATATTGCAATTGGAAAATATTCACATATTCCAATTTTTGGGAGAGGCTCCATTCAGATGCTACACGGATGCATTGAGGATGTTCTTCTTGTTCCTGATATTTCAAATAATCTACTTTCCATATATCAAATTTTCCATTCTAGAGATGGGAATTCAGTTGAGTTTACTCCACAAAATGTGTCTATTAAACAATTGCAAGATCTTGTGAAGGTTTTTTTTATAGGGAAAGTTGATCATGAGAACCATTTGTATTGATTTTATGGATTTGATTCTTTATTGGGTTCATGTTTTGTTGCTCATGTTGATTCAATGAGAAAAATTTGTCATGAAATATTTGGACACTTGAACTACAAATATCTTCAGTAGATGCAAGCACATAACTTAGTGGTTAGTCTTCCAAAGATCTTTTGCATGGATGGTATTTTTCAAGGTTGTGTTCCTGGAAAGAAACATCAAGATCCTTTTCCTAAGGGTCAAGCTACATGTGCAACCACACTCCTTGAGTTGGTCCATATTGATCTTATGTCATTCCCAACTCCTTCTTTTTCAGGAGCTAATTAAATGCTCGCATTCATTGATAATTTTTCCCAATGGACATGGGTCTATTTTCTAAAGCTCAACAGTGAAGTTCTCACCAACTTCAAGACCTTCAAAATTTTTTTGGAGGAGTCAAGTTTTTCTCTTCAATAGATACATAGATAATGGGGGAAGTATGTCAATTAGGCATTTCAATATTTTTGTAGTGAGCATGGTATTCTTCATCAACACAAAGTTCTTTACACTCCTCAATAGAATGGTGTGGTGGAGAGAAAGAATAGGATTCTCAAGGAGATGGCCAATTGTATGATTTAGTCTAGGTCCATGGCTCTAGCACTATGGGCCAAAGCTATCAATTGTGCCAACTATATTCAAAACTGTATGCCCCACAAGGAAGTGAAAAATGACTCTTGAGGAGGCTTGGTATCATCACAAGCCTAATGTATCCTTC
The DNA here is from genome assembly GCA_007258455.2 of Sequoia sempervirens. NCBI lineage: Eukaryota > Viridiplantae > Streptophyta > Pinopsida > Cupressales > Cupressaceae > Sequoia > Sequoia sempervirens. Next base: position 15,400,983 of record VDFB02271358.1, on the reverse strand, counting down.
TTCAAAGTATTTGATAGTGAGGCTTGGGTATTCATTCCAGATGGTCAACATAAATCAATGTAGTAGAAGAGTTAGTGATACATCTTTGTTGGATATTGTGAGGATGTGAAGGCATATAGATTATTTGATCTTGACACACAAGAGCTTCATTTTCGATGTGATATTCAATTTGTTGAGTCCTTCACATAGAAAGATCCTGCTTGGACTTCTTCTTCATCACAACCAACTCAATCTTCTTTAGTTGATGATGTTTTAATACTTAATAAAGATTATGATGATGGTCTTCATGCACCTCCTCCTAATTCAGCCCCTAAGCTACGATAGGCTTGAGTTACTCTTAAGGAGGCTGGTCCTCTTGTTGATGATCCCTCAAACACTCATTGTACTCATTCTCAAACTTCAAGAATCAATATTTTGAGTCATGCTATTTTAGATGATCCTCAAAAAATTTCAGATGCTTTAGGTATTCTAGAGTGGGATAGTGTTATGGATGATGAGTATTCTTCTTTGATGAAGAATCATACTTGAGATCTAGTGCCTCTTCCTAAGGGAAGAAATTTGGTTTGGTGCAAGTGTGTGTATCATACCAAGTATGTAGTAGATGGTTCCATTAACAAGTACAAGGCTTATCTTGTTGCAAAGTGGTTTTCTTAGGTTGGGAGAATTGACTATTCTGATACCTTTGCTCTTGTTTCCCAAATGGATTCTATTTTATTTGTCCTTGCTATAGCTATATCATAGGGATGGCTAGTGTATCAGATGGATGTGAAGAGTGCCTTCTTGCATGGGGATCTTCATGAGGGGATCTATACGGAGCAGCCACCAAGTTTTGTGTAGGATTCTTCACTTGTTTGTAGGGTTCAATATTCATTGTATGGTCTCAAAAAATCCCCTTAGAATTAGTATGAGAAGATGAATAGTTTCTTGCTTGCTTCCACCTACACTATGTTGGTTTTTTTCTAGTGCACCTAAGGAATCTCTAAACAGTATCCAACTCATATACTCAAGAAACTTTAAATGAATGGCCAACTGACAAGATTCAGTTGAAGACTGAAATTTTCTACACTTCATGCTCTATGGGACCTAGGAGGGTGTTCTTACTATGTTCATTTTGGTTCATACATCGTAGAACATATTAATTCATAGATCAATCCCTATGAGGAGAAAATATACATGAATTACTTAAAGATTGGCTTATCTTTGAGCAAACTGCAACCCACTCATTAGGAACCAAGGGTTATTTCAAAATACTTCACACACATGCCTCATGATTGATAAATTTAAAAATGAATTTGTGTTCTAATTTCAAATTGATGACTAGATAGAAAAATGATACACTTCAAATGTAAATATTTAACAAATAAACTAGTGCCTTGTAAAATAGGGCATTAGAGTCAAATACACAACAACCAGTAATATAGAAATGATTAAATTTTGATAGTAATGGACAACTCTCACAATACTTTGAATCATGGAGCTCACAGTTTCTAAGACATGACTGCTTACCAAATCCTTTGTAAAGTATTGCAAATTTATGACTCTATTTAAGCATTTTAATTGATTCCTTGAATCAAAGAAAAAACAAAGACATACATTCAAACAAATATTTGAAGATGAACAAAGATATCCTTGACATTTCATTCAAAACTTGCAACCACATACAGAAGGAGAGTACATGCACATTAGAATTATAGATTTGTTTTGATATTAGTCATTACTATAAAACCATTTAAGATTACTACATACACGCCTCAGAGCCAAAACAAGTTATCTTCTCTATTCAATAAATTCTTTCTATACTTGATTTCCTACCCAGACATATACCGGACTCGAAACTTAAGACCATAACCCCTTGCAAATGATCCATGGATTTCTTTTATAACACAAGGAGAAAAAAATATTTTGACTTGAAATGCAATTACAATTCAAACATATAATTTCACAATAATTTACATTTCATTTCAAAATTCCCCCAAAACACAATCTGCAATCATTTTCCCAAAAGGGGAGGCAAAATGTGTACCATCAAAATTTGCTAATGCCACCAAAACTAATTAGTAACCATCAATGTAACCCATCAACCCTTATCTGTGGTTAGCACAGTCATCACAAAAGAAAACTTCAATTTTTCACATTTACCATAAAACTTACCAACACCAAAATACAAGAACAACCAACACATACTTTCATCTTCATAACAAAATTCACCATCCCATAAAGCAATTCCATTACACAAGGCCAATGCCAGCACTGGAACCATAGTTGACGTGCCTACTCTATGTTGTGGAAACAACAAGAGAGGAAACTTCATCTCCTTCTTGGTTCTTGTCCTTTCTTGGTAGAGAGCCATCATTCCCACTCGAAGTCCACACAAATATTGGTGTAATTGATAGCACCTTCATTCTCGGAGTAGCAATTGGAGTTTGCATCATGAAATATCATTGATAGCTCGAATTTTTCTATGTATCACTCTCTGAAGAACTATCTATGATTGAAATGGGAGAATTTTTTTGCTTGTATGAACCACATCCATACCTTACCCTCTTGGAAACTCTAGATGCGAACAAGCTAGGATCTTTTCCTTTTTCTCCTATATTCCTTGTGGCTACACTTTGGTGCAATAGCCTCCTCCTACTCCTAACATGAACAAGTGAAGTTTTATCAATAGGAACCTTCTCCTCTACAATTGGAACATGTTTAGGTATACCGCATTCCTTCTCATCAACATTTTCCTTCTCTTTCTTCATATTGAACCTTAGTGACCTCCTAATTGGGACTCTAATATCAATAGACTTACTCATTTTGATACTTGCTAGGCTTCTTGAGCTTGCAATTGAACACTATTCACTAAGCTCAAATTTAGAAAATTATTAATTGTTGAATGCAAGTGATGAAATTAGCAATCATTCATCCTTTATTTATCAAGAAATGTAATGATAACAACCATCAATGTTCAAAGAAAACACACGCGCAAAATGGTGGAAATTTATTGGCATGCATATTATCACCATTTATTTCCCAAGTGCATGGAAATCTACATATTATGCATCATGATTACTAGAAATTAAGTCTCCACATGCATTGATATCAATTTGATTGCTCCCGCAAAGAGCATACCATTAATGCTTTCCAATTGCAGAGGTAAATGGCTATCATGTGCCTATTTGTTGATTTTGAATTCCAACCGTCAGTCCTTTGATGAGATGGTAGATCAAACGGCTCACATTGAGCTGACTAAGTTTGAATTTTAGTAGTTCTTTGCTTGTTCATCTCTGGCCAATAGCATTCATCCAAATTAGATGACACCTAACCTCTCGGCATGTCTCACCCATTTCACTAACTAGTGGATTAATCCACACGTCAGGATCTTGTTGCTCTCACAACCTGTAAGAAGCTTTCATATTTCCCCCACAAGCTAGTAGGGAATGGTAGAGATTATTCCCTAGACATGATCTTCATTGTTGGTTTGGAACCACAAGTGGTAAGCTCAATAGTGGAGAATCGGCCCCACATCTATATAAGGACACACGTCCTCATCTCACAATCCTTGTACTACATAATCGGCTGGCATTTAACATCTACGATCTAGCGGGGTACGGCCAAGATCATTTCCCACGGTCACAAATCTCTAAACCTGCACATATGGAAAAGTTAGCATTAAAGAAGGCCCATTGTTAGGTGAACAATGGTTTAACCCTTGAGGATGAATGACTTAAGCTTAATTCATTTAGGAAAATATTTATTGACCCAACATTAGGAAAACACCAAAGTGGGCGACAAATAGGATGACTGGTGCTCTAAACCAAAGGGGTTGGTGGTCGAACGCATATGATGGCTCGAATGATAACTTGGAAAATGAGAAATCAATGGGGAAATCCAATGTGGAATTAGAAGAACAGATGGTTTTCTAGGCCAAAACCCTATCCAAACCATGGGGACAAAGGCTTTATATGTTGATTAAGTCCATGTGCTACTAAAAAATTGCATTTTTTTGGGGGAGCTTAATCAGTGGTTCATGCTTGGGGACATATACCCCCAGTGGGTATAGCAAGAATCTAGATCTCAGGTTAAAGTAGACCAAGGAAAAAAAAAACACCAGGAGCTTGCCCGGACAAGGCAAGCAAACATACCAAACTAACCTATACACATTATTTATAAAATATACAATGTAGTTCGTTTCCCTAAGAAGCATTTTCACACAATTGGCTTCACTCCTCAAATAGGAGACCCTTGGCCCCAAAAACCTGGGAGTACTTCTTTCCTATGTGAAATATTTTATCTTGCTCTACTGGTAGTGGATCTATCATTACACCAAGTACTTCTACACAATTGACTTCATTACAACCAACATGACCCACCATTCCTTTGAAATAATCTTTCCCATTATCCTATTCTAACATGGTCTCCTTTGGTTGCATTGGAAAAATGAAATATCCATATTCCATTTCTTTTTCTCTAGATTCTTGAATCTTGTCATTATACCCCTCCTACATTTCTAGTTGCAAGCTAGTGTGGCTATTCTGATTCACATTATGCAAGAAATCCTCAAATATATCAAAATAAAAATACTCAAATTCAGGACTTTACATGAGTTGGAAATCAGGACCCAAGACTAGGTCTACAATTTCTTGCTCAAATGAACTAGCATTTAATTTCTCTTCAATATTAGGGTTATACCCACTTAATGGAAACAATTCCACAATCAAATCAAGAAGATATGGGGCATCAAAAAAGTAGCACTTGAAACCCACCTCATATTGATCATTAGCACATTCACTACTATTTATATCATCTAATAGCTCTTCATACCAATCAAAAGATTGTATGATGCCCATATGGTTTGAGTATTCGACAAATTGTTTCTCCTTATGGTCAAGAACTAAGCCTTCTCCTTCACTAGTATGTTCACAATCACCATAAGCTATAGGGATATGCAAATATTCATCAATCCTTGTTTCATCATAAGGAACAACCTCTACCTTGTGCTTAATATTTTCATCAATAGTAGCATTGTATATGCAATCATCATCATGGGAAATGATAGTCCCAACTTCATACCTACCATTATGTGCATCACCTCCCTATTCAACAAAATTTATACCATTTTATTCTCCCTATGAATTGGATATCAATGCTTCAACATTACCATCTCCAAAGAGAAGATCATAAACCTCAATGTCATCTAGGAATTCACCCCTTCTTGCCTAACTTGCATCAATTCCAATATGTCCACAAATAGTGTCTGCCAGAGACTCATTAGGACTTTCTACAAAAATCAGATTACTCTTGCATTAGTAAGGTTCATCATTGGTAATCTCACCCAGCAACAAGGGTTCATCAAATAAGGTATTTTTCCACACTTTCATCATTGTCACATATACCCCTTCTTCTTCACTGTCAAGATCCCAATCTCTTTAATCATCAATGCATTCAAAATCATTGTAATCACTTAAAGAGTAGAGGGAAACACCTTTAGTATCCTCTTCATCATCTACATTCATGACAATTGATACACATTTAGAAAATTCTTTACATGAAGAGAATTGCTCACTTCCTAGGAAACACACCCCCTCAAGGCTATTAACATACCCCCTACTTGAAGCAAAGGATTTCACCTCCATTTCATAAAAATAATCATATTCTATAGAGGATTGATCAGGCTCGATCTCATCTCTTTGATTCCTCATTTGTGCCATACAACTGAGACTAGGTGCATCTCCATCATTGATTTGTGCATCATTATTCCTAATTAAATCAACATGTGAGGTTTCACCCTCTACCTCTTGTTTTTTCCCACAAACTATGACATCCCAAGGAAGAAAATTAGGTAGTATTTTCTTATCCTCATAGTTTGTCTCTTCATCTTCACCACTACTATCTGATCCTACATCCAGATTACTCGTAAAATGAAAACAATCATCGACTAACTATCCAAATTCTTATGCATCATCTTGATCTATCAACCTTATCCTTTGATTCTTCTTACTATGGAAATTATTACCCACATTTTGGGAAACAACATGTGGAATATAACTATTCTTAATGTCTTCCACAATGCTTATCCAATCCACTACCTAATCAAGACTATGAAGCTTCAAATTCTCAGGCGATTTGCTTAATCCTGATTAGTAGACTTCACAAAACAAATCAATGCACATTAAGTCATTAGGTCTGACACTCTTTGGTATCTTCATCAGAACATCTAGGAATCTTGAAAACAAGTCATATGGTGATTCATTTACATGTATTTTCATTTCATACAACTCTCTGATAGAGAATACTAAGTCATCCCTTCCCAATTGTTGTTGATATGATGTTGATGCTTGCTTCTACTCTACATTTTGTGGAAGTACTGCAGATATGACATCTAAGGGATCCTTTTCTTGACAAACATTTTTACTTCCTAATTTTTTTGGTTCAATAGTTTGAATTCTATTAGAGCCATTCATACTAGCAATCACAGGTCCCCTCATGATTGAGTACTTCAAATTTTTCTCAATATTCACAACATCTTGGTAGGCTTTCTATAAGGTAGTAGGATCTTTATCTCTCAACAAGAAGCCCATCTTACTATCAAATGATCCTAAATACACAACCAAAAAAAAATCATCATTTGGCCTCATCTATTCAGGGATTTCTCTTATGAACTTTGCAAATCTAAGGTTGAAAGAAAGGACCAACTCTTCCTTATCCCTATAAATCTCCATGAAATTTTTCCTTGCAACACTTGGATTTATTCTTTCACCAAATTCTTCCATGAACACTATCTTAAGTTCACTCCAAAAATGTATAGAAGACATTGGCAAGAAAGAGAACCAGTCCCTTGCATCTCCTTTCAGGGATTGAACAAATAGTTTCATAACTACATCCTTAGAATCTATCTCATAATCTCCCATTACATCAGCAAATTCTTGCACATGCTTACTTGTTGATTTTGACCTCTCACCATTGAACTTTGGTATTTTGTCCCTAATCCTGTGTGATTTGGGTAACCACAAATATTTTCAAAGTTGAGAGCCATGTACCTATCAGTACTAAAATTTCCTTTGTAGGACAAGGACTAATCACCGCACATGCTTTTATCACTATTTACACCAGATGGCGTAAATTGACAACTCATTCTTAGTTCTTGGAAATGAGTTTAAAATATATTGTGAAATTATACAATATTACATCAATTCCTTTTGTAATTGTGATCCTAAGCCTCTAGCACATATATTCCCTATAAATTTTTCCTAAGATCTAATGATACATATGGCATGCTCCTTTTATCATAATGCATAAATTTTAGCTTATACGCAAAAGGCATGCTAAATTATCACTAATATTCCCTCATCTAGTGCTAATTCACCTATTAAGGAATCATTTACATCTCGAGCATGGGAAATTTATCCTAATTTACCCATAATATGCTCTAATTTCTTCAAATTTTATGAGAGTACTTGGGATTTTGTAGTGGTTGACCATCCTTTATCTTTAAAACTATAGATTAAACAATTTGATGTATGCTTTATTAGGTTCTTTGAATCAAAGTCACCACCTCCTTTCAAAGGGCTAAACTTCAAGTGAGATGAGGTTTATTCACAAATGGAACATTTTTTGGGCTATCTTCCACAATGGAGCTACATTCAAATCCTTCAATCTTTGTTGCACTAAAATCGTTTACTAGGTTCAAGAATGTTTTAGTATCTGAACAAGATGTTCAGATTCACATCACCATTTGACTACATTTTGTATCTACATTTGGAGGATAAGGGTTTCCCTAGCAGAGTTGTCACTTTGTTCATGTTTTTCCAGTCCACCTAAGGAATATCTAAAGAGTAGCCAACTCCTATACTCAAGAACCTTAAAATGAATGGTCAATTGACAAGATTCAGTCAAAGACTAAAATATTCTACACTTAAGGCTCGTGGGACCTAGGACGGTGTTCCTACTTTGTTCATTTTGGTCCATACATTGTAGAACACATTAAATCACAAATCAATCCCTATGAGGAGCAAATATACATGAATTACTAAAAGATTCTAGCTTATCTTTAAGCAAACTACAACCCACTCATTCAGAACCAAGGGTTATTTAAAAATACTTCACACACATGCCTCACAATTGATGAATATAAAAATTAATTTGCATTCTAATTTCAAATCAGTGACTAGACAAACAATTAATACACTTTTGATGTAAATATTTAACAAATAGACCAATGTCCTTTCAAATAGGGCATCAGATTCATGTACACAACAACTAGTAATATATAAATTATTTAATTCTAATAGTAATGGAAAAATCTCACAATACTTTGCATCATGGAGCTCGCAATTTCTAAGACATGACTACTTACCAAATCCTTTGTAAATTATTGCAAATTTATGACTCTATTTCAACATTTTAATTGATTCCTTGAATCAAAGCAGAAACAGAGACATACATTCAAATAAATATTTGAAGATGAGCAAAGATATCCTTGACATTTTATTCAAAACTTGCAACCACATACAGAAGGAGAGTACATGCACATTAGAATTATAGATTTGTTTCGATATCAATCATTACTATAAAACTATTTAAGATTACTACATACATTCCTCAGAGCCAAAACATGTTATCTGCTCTATTCATTAAATTCTTTTTGTCCTTGATTTCCTACACAAACATATACCTAACTCAAAACTTAAGACTGCAACCCCTTGTAAATGAGCCATGAATTCCTTAAATATAACACAATGAGAAAACAAGCTTCTGGCTTGAAATGCAATTACAAATAAGATGCATCATTTCACAATAATTTTCATTTTGTTTCAAAATTCCCCATAACATAATAAGCAATCATTTTCCCAAAAGGGGATGAAAAATGTGTAACCATCAAAATTTGCTAGTATTGCCAAAAGTAACCAGTAACCATTGGCATAACCCATCAACCCTCATCCATGATTAGCACATTCATCATAAAAGCTAGCTTCAATTGTTCACATTCAACATAAAACATACCAACACCAAAATACGAGAATAGACAACAAATACTTTCATCTTCATAACAAAATTCACCAACCCAGAAAGCAATTCCATTACACAGGAACAATACCAACACTAGAGCCATAGTAGATGTGCCCACTCCATGTTGTAGCAAGAGGAGGAGAGGAAACTTCATCTCTTTCCTCATTCTTGTGCTTTTCTGGTAGAGAGCCATCATGCCCACACAGAGTCCACACAGATATTGGCATGATTGATGGCACCTTCGTTCCCAGGGCAGAAATTGTAGTTTGCATCATGATATATCATTGATAGCTTGAATCCATATCGATAACACTCTCTAAAGAACTATATGTGATTGTAATGGGAGAATTATGCGACCCATATGAACCACGTCCATACCTTACCCTCCTGGAAACTCTAGATGTGACCAGAGCATGCTCTTTTCCTCTTTCTCCTATATTCCCAATGGCTACACTTTGGTGCAATAGCCTCCTAGTACTCCTAATAGGGACAAGTGAAGGTTTATCAGTAGGAACATTCTCCTTTACAATTGGAACATGTTCAGGTATGTCGCATTCCTACTCATCAACATTATCCTTCTCTTTCTTTGTACTGAACCTTGGCAACCTCCTAATTGTGACTCTAACAATAACATACTTACTCATTTTGATGCTTGGAAGGCTTCTTGAGCTTGCAATCGAACACTCTTCACTCAGCTCAAATTCACAAAATTACTAACTGTTGAATGGAAGTGATGAAATTGGAAGTCATTCATCCTATATTTATCAAGCAACATAATTATAACAACCATGAATGCTCAAAGAAAACACACGCATAGAATGGTGGGAATTTTTTGGCATGCATATTATCACCGTTTATTTCCCAAGTGCATGGAAATCTACATATTATGCATCATGATTACCAGAAATTAAGTCTCCACATGCACTGAGATCAATTTGATCACTCCTACAAAGAGCATACCATTAATGCTTGCTAATTGTAGAACTAAATAGCTATCACATGCCTGTTTGTTGATTTTGAATGTCAGCCATCGGTCCTTTGATGAGATGGTAGATCAAACAGCTCACATTGAGCTAACTAAGTTTGAATTTTAGTATTTCTTTGCTTGTTTGTCTCTGGCCAATAGCATTCATCCAAATCAAATGACACCTAACCCATCGACGGGTCTCACCCATTTCACTAACTAGTGGATTAATCCATGTGTTAGGATCTCACCGCTCTCACAACCTTTAACGATCATTCATCTTTCCCCCACGATATAGCAAGGAATGACAAAGATTATTCCCTGTGCATGATCTTCATCATCAGTTTGGAACAACAGGTAGTAAGCTCAATAGTGGAGATTGGGCCCCACATCTGTATAAGGACACACGTCCTCATCTTGTGATCCTCACATTGCATAACCATGTGGCATTTAACATCCATGATCTGGAGTGGTACAAAAAAGATCATTTCCCATGGTCATAGATCTCTAAACCTACACATACATAAAACCATTAAAGTTAGCATTAAAGAAGGGGTCACTGTTAGCCCAATGATGGCTTAACCCTCGAGGATGAATGACTTAAGGTTAAGTCATTTAGGAAAATATTTATCGACCCAACATTAGGAAAACATCAAAGTGGGTGACAAACAGGATAACTGGCACTCTAAACCAAAGGGTTCAGTGGCCGAATTCATATGATGGCTCAAATGACAACTTGGAAAATGGGAAACCAGCAGGGCAGGACAATGTGGAATTAGAATAAAAAAGGGTTTTCTAGGCCAAAACCTTGTCCAAACCATGGGGACAATGGCTTTATATGTTGATTAAGTCCATGTGCTACTCAGAAATTGCAATTTTTTTGGGGAGCTCCATCACACTCTCTACCATTTTGATCCCATAGTCTATACTCATAGACATGGAGAGGATCTACTCATACTTGTACTCTACATGGATTATTTGATTCTCATAGGGAGTTCTACTTCCATGATTCATAGTACGTGGTGAGAATTCATGGAGCAATTTGATATGACCAACCTTGGTCTTTTGCATTACTTCCTTGGTCTTTAGGTTAATCAGACTTATGAGGGTATCTTCATTTTTGAGTAGAAGTATGCTCTTGATTTTCTTTAGAGAGTTGGCATGGTTGATTGCAAGCCTACTCCTACTCCATTCTAGTCTGATGTTGTACTGTTTACTAGTTGCACTACTCCTATAGTTGATCCTACCTTATATCGGTAGTTGGTTGGTAGTCTTTTGTATTTGAAACATAGTCATCCTGATATTTCCTTTGCGGTTGGACTTATCTCTCACTTCTAACAAGAGCCTCATGAGAGTCATTGGAAGGCTTCCAAATGTATCTTGCAATAAATTCAGGGCACTACTCATTTCAGCATTCATTATACATTAGGAGCATCTCAGATAGTGGGCTTCATTGACTCAGACTAGACCGATAATTTCAATGATTAAAAGTCTACTTCTAGCTTTGTATTTTTCCTTGGTTTTGGTATGATTGCATGGTCATGAAAGAAACAGATTGCTATCACATTATCATCGACAGAAGATCAATATAGAGGTGTAGTTTTTGCTAGTCATGAGGTTTTGTGGCTTCGTCAATTGATGACTAAGTTCATATTCCCTTCCACTTAGACCAATTATCTGTGGTGTGATAATTAGAGTGTCATACATATCTCTCACAACCTAGTGGAGCATTAATTTACTAAGCATATTGAGATCCGCATGCACTTCATCGTGCAGCTCATCCAAGATGGTGTTCTCAACTTAGAGTATTTTCCTACAGATTAGCAAGTTGCAGACATCTTCACTAAACCTTTAGCATCACCTCATTATCTTTAGTTGTGATCGATGATTAGGGTGAAGGAAGTTTTCCTTGGGGGGTCTTGGCGAGTCCTCCTTCCTTCTTTAGTTTTCAATTTCTTTGCATCTTTTTCTCTCTATTGGAGAGGAGTTTTCTCCCATAGGATTTTTTTCCTTTTCTCCGCTTGCGAGAGTTTTTTGTTTTGTTTTGTACATGGGTACCTCATCAGGTCTTATTGTCAGGACCCATATTTTTAATATTTTCACTGGTTTTTTCCTCCCTAAGGTGCACTTAAGGGGGGGTGTTGGTGTGAATAAGTATTGTACCTAGTTTATTCCTTTACTAGGGACTTAGGGGACTTAATTCACATGTTAAATTTACTTAGGATTTTAGTTCTCTTATCTAGATAAGTCATAGTTGTCGTATCTATACTTTACACTTTCCTAAGTATTTATGAGTTAGTTGTCTCATGTGATAGTATTAAGACACTTGTCATTATCTTGTCTTATCCTCTCTCTCATCCTTGAATTTATAAGCAAGGCATATCTAGCATATTTATCATTGTATTCTATTGCATAACATATTGATCATTGTATCATATTGCAATTCTTGTTTGGTGGAATAGCATCTTCCATTGTTTCTTCTCTCTATCTCTTGTGGAAGTTATTTGGTGTTGTAGATTGAAGATCTTGGTTGCTCACTCCAACACTCTTTCCATGGATGGCCAGTAATACCCATCCTCAACATTTTCTTAGCTAAAGTCATACCACTAGAATGGGAACCACATATTCCATCATGTATGTCTATTAAGGTGGTCAAGGCTTCCTCTTGGTTAAGACATTGTAGTAATGTCCCCTTGATGCTTCTATGATATAAGGTATCACCTAGGATATGAATTAGGATGTCTTTTTAACAAAGGTCTTCTTAAGATTGGAAGCACAATATCAGATGGGAGAGTATCTCTACTATGATAGGTGAATATATCATGATACCATAGGGAATCAGGACCAAAAATGACACACAATAATTTAGATTCAGGGATTTCAAAAGCTAGTATGAGAATTTTTTCTACCAAGAATTCACATTGAAGGATGTTATGCGGCATGTCTAACAATGATCCAATTGTCGCCATGGCATATGTTGCTCATTTTTTCATGTGTCTTATCTACTCAAAGGTTATGTCTATGAAAACATCCTTAATATTTTCTACCATCTTCTTATAAGGAGTGATTTTATCAACCTTGGTTTGGTAGTCATCCTTGACTTTATTGACATCTAGCTATGAGTCCCCATAGAATTTCAACTCTTGTATCTACCACTAAACTACTATCCTTAGGCCTATTATTAGGGCTTCATACTCTACAATGTTGTTAGTACATGGAAATGGTAGCTGGTATGACTTTGAAATACCATCACCTTGAGGGGTGATAAAGAGGATACCTACTTCTATTCCATGTTGGGTATAGGATCCATTAAATTACATTTTCCACTAATCTACTATATTGACAAGGAACACTGATTCATCAGGAAATTCAAATATCAAAGGGTTCTCTACATAGATAGGTGTTTCTACCAGTTGGTCTATTATTACTTATCCTTTGATTTCCTTACACTCCACATATTCTATGTCAAATTCATTCAATATCATTACCCATTTGGCCATTCGCCTAGTGAGAATTGCTTTATGTAATAGATATTTTAATGGTTCAATTGCAATAAGCTTGATTTATTGCTAAAGCATGTAATGTCTAAATTTTTTTGAAGAAAAAACCACTGATAAGCATGCCTTATCAATGGATGAGTATTTCATTGCATATCCTACCAAGGTCCTGTTGATGGAATAGATGGCTCTTTCTTTTCTATTTTTATCATGTTGTGCTAGAAGAGAACCTAGTGTTGTCGATATTCTTGAGATATAAGGATCAATTGATTGTTCGATATCAGTAACATGAGCACTAGAGGTGTCAATAGGTAGTCCTTGATCTTTTGGAAGAATTTATCACACTTTTCATCCCACTTATAAGTTATTCCTTTATGGAGATGGTGCGAGAAAGGGTGGATCTTGTCTAATAATTGTGCTATGAATCTTATAATGGATTGCAATCTTCCTTGTAGCCATCTCATTTGTTTTAGTGTTTGTTGGGGTTCCATGTCTAATATCATTTTTACATTTGTTGGATCAATTTATATCCCTCTTTGTGACACAATGTAGCCAAGAAGCTTCCCTGATGTAACCCCAAAGACACACTTTTTTGGGTTCATTCATACCTTATACTCTTTGAGCCTATTGAAGATGGGTCCCAATACCTCTATGTGCTCACTTCTTTTCTTTGAATTGGACAAAATATCATCCACATAGTCTTTGAATTTTTTGTGGATCATATCATAAATGATGAGGATCAATTCTCTTTGATAGGTTTCTCCTCCATTCTTCAGCTCAAATGGCATCATGTTCCAACAATATGTTCCCCATGGACAAGTGAATACAGTTTTGTGTTGATCCTCCTTGGCGATCATGATTTGATTATAGCCTAAAAAACCATCAATGAGTGGTAGAATTTCATGTCTAGATGTTAAATCAACGATGATGTCAATGTTAGGAAGAGGGAAATCAGCCTTCAGACATGTTGTACTCAATTATTTTAAATTCATACCTATTTTGATGCCTACAATGGGTTTGGAAACTGGTATCAAGTTGGAAACCCACTCAAGATAGTCAATCGGTCAGATAAATCTGACATCAAGAAGCTTTTGTAACTCAAGTTTCACCAAGAGTCCTATTTGATGGTGCATTTTTCTTAATTTCTGCTTCACTGGTTTGGCTTTAGGATAGACTACTAAATAATGCACAACCACTTTTTGATTGAGGCCTGGCATATCTATGTATGACCATGCAAATTTTTTTATTCTCTCTTTTAGGAATGCTTTTAGGTTCATTTTTTCTTCATCCAATAAGGATTCGGCATAAATGGTTATCCTTGGGACCTCATTTGTTCCTACATTTACTAGGATGGCCTTTTTTGCTAGCACTACTAAATTTTCTAGATACATTACAAAAATGGAGAGATTGAATCCATCATCCTTAGGCACCTCAAAGAGGCTTTCACCCTTGGATTCATCATTTCTTTTTACTATTTTTGGAATATAAATTCGCATAGTGTGGTTTTCACTCAAAGATCTACATGTTATTTTCATGTCATCAATGTTGTGATTGAAGGATTCAATCGTCTCCCCATAGTATGCTTGTGTGTCTATCTCTATATCAAAACTGACTTTCTGATCTCCATATGGTATGTTGTCATGGAGTCCCATGAATTTTGAAATTTCTTCATCATTTTTGAATAAATCTAGAATCGGTGGTCCATGGATGTTGGTCCCAGCCAATGAGTTGGGGATATACTAGGCTTATTGCAGTGGTTGGTCATTTGGGGTAATCGAGGTTGTGGATATCATGAAGAGAGAATTATTCTCAAATAGATCAGTAACATCAAGAGGAAAGTCATCTAGGGTAGTCTCACACGATATGGGTAACCAAGAGGAACCCTTAGCCCATTTAGCATAAGCAACTTTACCAATAAGGGTAACCTTAGTAGCAGTACATCCTAATCCAAGATTCTTTGAATGTCTCTCAAGAATGATGGGTTCTAGCAAGCCATTATCATTTTGTCTCAGTTTCTCATCCTTGTTGTACCCCCATCCATTTGTTAGCTGCAATCCTTTATTTTCATCATCCATGGGAAGAACAAGCATAGGATAGTCATCTTGATAGGGTAGTTTAGAGACATCTTCTTCATTGACATCTTCTTTGTTCAAATATCCCCACTTTGTGAATGTGGTAGATGCAACCTTTAATGTTTCAACCACTTTTTTGATAGGTGCAAGTTTCTCATGAGATTTGGAAGAAAGAGGTAGCTCCCCCACCACAAAAGTGTCTTTCTTTAGTTTATAGTCTCCACAACCATCATGTTTGAATCATTGCTTTGATATCGGGAATGTTTTGTACAATGGGTTTTTTTGTTTCATAGGTAGATGTAAGGGATAATGGATTAACAAATGAGGAGGAGGGTGTAGTCCCTTCATCATTTTTAGGGATTTGGGGTATTTTGTAAAAATTAGATTCAATATTCTTGCAGTAGTAAAAAGGCTCAAGATCACCATGCATGGTAACTTTTCTATCCTCAAAAGGAAACTTTACACATTGGTGATAGGTTGAAGCTACAACTTTTATGGAATGAATCCATGGTCAACCAAGCAGGATATTGTAGGGATAATCAAGGTCTAACACTTGGTATGTAGTTTCTACAATGACAGGTCCCACTTGGATTGGTAGTGGGATGATGCCTTGTGATACTCATTCTTGATCATCATATGCTCTAATGCTTATACTTTCTATTTTCTCAATAACATCCTTTGAATAACCCAAGTTCTTGACCAACTAAAGGGTGCAAATTTTCAAAATAGAATGTCCATCTATAAGACTCGTTTAACCTTGTTCTTATGAACAATGACCTCAAGGTGCAAAGCATATTTATGAGATGGTTGTGATGGTAGGTTTTGTTCTGAGAAGGTGAGGAGATGAGGGAAAGTGATATTCCCTACCATAGCATGAAATTTGTCTATATCCATATTCTCAAGGATGGATGATGAAGATAAAGCCTTCTCTAATATTTCCCTATGTGTGGGGGATAGCTTCCATAGTTCTAGAATAGAAATTTGTGTAGGGGTCTACTTGAGCTGGTCTAGGAGACTGTATTTGCTAGGGTTTTATGTGGGAAATGTAGGTTGTGCCCTAGGTTGGGATGGAGCTCCTTGGATGGTAACCTCTCCACATCATGTGGTGACTCCACACTCCACACTAGGCTCTTTGATAGTGACGACTATTACAACATCATCACAAGAGGCGACCACATTGGAGTAGACATGTTGCACATTTGTGTAATCCTTCCCTTTTCCATTTCTATTTCCTTTACCATGATTTGATAATGGGTTCTTGTATATTTTAAGACATTTTTTAATTTTTGGTACCTCAATAGATATGTCTCCATTGTCGATAGGATCTTGGATGTCATTCTTCAATCTCATATAGTTTGATGTTTTGTGTCCTTTGATTTTGTGAAAGTCGCAAAGATCCTTTTCATTGTACCAAGGTGGCTTGTCTTGTGGTTCTTGGTAATTTTGGAAATTAGGAAGCATAATCAAGTTTGACTCTACCAATTTATGTATGATTATTTCAATAGGTTCTTCCAACTATTTGTATTTCTGTTTTGGATCTAGTTATTCATGTTGGGGGTTCATCTTTGTTGAGTTTCATTGTTATTGATTTGATTATTCTAAGGTGATGGTGTGTTTTATTATAAGGTTGGTTGAGCAATGGTTGTTTGATTGGTATTTGGCCTAGTAGCACTTATGACCACCTTAGCATCTACCATGACATCATTCATTACATTCTTGTTCTTAGCCCAAATACAAGGCTTATCATTTGAATTGGTTCATGGGTGGTTATCTTTGTATGCTTGTGTGTTGCCTTTTGATAATAGAGCTCACTCGATGTTGAGAGACCTAGGGACAAGCTCATCATAGGTGGTTATACATTGCATTTTTCAAGTGGAAGGAGAGATCTGGATCAACATTTTCTACAATAATTCCCACTTGTTGTTCTTTAAGAATGGGCCACTTACTCTTACTAGCCCTTTGCCTCCATCATTGTAAGAAATTGGTGAAATATTCTCCTTTATTTTGCTTGAGTACATAACTCCTCTAGGTTCACATCCATGTCAAGATTGAAGGATAAGTGATCTATGAATTTATCAATGACTTCTTGGAAGGTTTTGATATCTAGAGGTAACTATGAAAACCAATTGATGGCAGGGCTTGTCAAAATTCGTGGAAAGAGGTGCATCAAGTAATAATAATTATAGGCTACCTCCATACACATGACATTGAATTCTTCGACATGATCCACAAGGTTTCCCCTCCCTTTATATTTATCAAATTTAGGGACCTCAAAATCGGGTGGGAGAGGTACCATTGCAATGTTTCTATCGAATGTATATGGACACTAGTTTTTCTGTGTACGGGGCTTCTTTTGCTTGCCCATTTGAATTTCTTGCATTTGTTGCATTAACATCTTGAGTTGTGACACCACATTATCTTGTAGGTTTGGTGGAGGAACATATATTGTATATTGAGAGATGGTGGATGGATTGTATGTGGTATTTAAGGTGTGTATGGTGGTGTGGGGTATTGTGAAGGCTAAGGCAATAGAGATGTATATGTTCCTAACATATTTGGATTGATGATATTTTGTTGAGGATTATAGTATAAACCTTGTTGTTGTTGTTGTTGTGTAAGTACTTGTTGCTACTGGGCATATTGTTGGGCAAGTAATGCTTGTTGTTTGGCTTGTTGTTGTTGAGCTTGTTTTTGTGTGACCAAGGCTACTTGTTGGGCTTTTTGTTGTTGGTATGCTACTAGGGTTCCTTGCTAGGCCTGTTGTTGTTGTTTTTGTGCTACTAGGGCTGCTTGTTGGGATTGTTGTTGTTGTTGGGCCACTAGGGCTTCTTGCTAGGCCTATTGTTGTTATTGGGTTGCTAGGGTTGATTGATGGGCTTGTTTTTGTTGTGTTTCTTGTTGTTCTTTTTGTTGTTGTGCTACTTGTTGGACTTCTTGTTGTTGTTATGCCACTAGGGTTGCTTGTTGGGCTTGTTGTTGTTATTGTGTCACTATGGCTTCTTGGTAGGCTTCTTATTGTTGTGATGCTAGGGCTTCTTGTTTGGATTTTTGTTGTTGCATGGCTTGTTGATAATCCCGATGTTCTTGTTGCAAGGATAGAGCATATTCTTGTAATGTAGGATGGTTTGGTTGTTGGGACACTTGGGATAGGTTTTGGGTGTTCATGGTTTGAGTGGGATGGGGGTTTTCCTTGGTTTAGCATTCCTTGTAAAATGGTGAATTGGGATGGAGGAATGTAATTTTGAGGTCCCATTTGATTTTGCATGATGCAAGGACCAATGGTAAAGATGATAATGGTGCCATTTGGTACTGTGATGGAAATGACACATTAAGATCTTGAAATTAATTGAAAGGGTTTCCTTGATGAAGGGTAGGGGGTTCCCTCGTTGTATTTGATGTGGGACCAAGGTATTACCTTGGTTGGTGGGGTTTGTGACCAAGGTGTTGTTTTGATTTGGGTTGGTGATGGAGGTGATGAAGGGGATGGATGCATTTTATGCAATCAAAGGGTTTGATACACCCATTTGGGGATTAGATGAAGATGTACTTTGTTGATTTAAGGGGTTTTTTTTGTTAGGGTATTAAATTTCCCTTGTTGGTCTATTAGAGATACTTGGTCCACACTACACTTCATGACATTGGGCACGCTTGTGATACTTGTGGGGATGGATGACAATGGTTGTGCTCAATACATTGAGGTTGTTGTAGAGTGATGTATTGTAAGTGACTTATGTGGATGTAGAGGATGTTTAGGAACGTGAGGAGCACCAAAGGTTGGTGTCCAAGTGGTGGTTTGAGGATATTGGTGTTTAGAGTACCCACAATTGTGTTGCTTTCCAAGGGAGGAGTGTGGAAAAAGTCCTTAGCAAGACTAGGAGTTTTTGTTTGATTTAGCCCCAATAATCAAGTTGATTGAATGGTGGATGAATTCAAGCCTTGTGTTAAGGCTTGTGCAACAAAAGATGGGGGAATTGGAGCTAATTTTTCTAAGGACTTATGTTCTTTTTTGTAATCAATCATTTCTTCCTTAGTAAGTCCAAACGGGTTGTCTTTGATGTCTTCTATCTCATATGGACCTGATGTCCAGTATGGGGTTGTTGTGAGGGGGTAGAATGACTTCTTGGATCAAATTCTTGGGGTTGGTATCACTCATGCTGAATGCAACTTTGGCTTGTTCCATGATTCTCTTGTATTGTGATCTTGTCATTACCATAAATTGTGGGTCACCTATGGGAGAGTTATGTTGAGATTTGTATTGTTTAAACTCTCTAGTTGACTTGAATTTTGGTAAAAGGGACGCTCTAAGTCATTTTATAGAAATGGTGAGAATGGGAGATGAAAAGGATGAGTGATGTGGGTAGTGATTCTTTTTACAAACTTTTGGGACAACACTTTCAACTATGGGTTTGATTGTTTTGATGGATAATGGATTTATAAATCTTTAAGGTAGACAGGTGACCTTCAAGATAAAATAGTCCAAGATGTGATGACTAACTTAACTAAGTGTATAGAAAAGGATTAATTTCACACACAAAGTAGCTTAGTTAGGTTTTGGGTTGGTATATGTTAGTCCAAAGTGTTGATGTGTTCAAAATTTTGCAAAGGTTGGTGAAGTGAAAATGTGAAAGATGATAAGGGGTTGATGAAATTTTTGAACCAAAATGTTAACCTAAAGTGAACATTTGTTTTGCAAGACCAAGGTAGCGAGAAAAATGCTATACCTCTAAAGTAACCCAAAAGATCAATGTTTACTTTCAATGAGAGGAAAAATTTGGACATATAAATCCAGTTCATTCCTCAAAGATTGAACATAAAAATTTCTTAAGAATATGTCTTGGTTGTGATAAAGCTTTAAAGCCCATTTTTTGTTAAACTTTGAACTATGATGTCTACGTTTGAAATGATAGAATGTGGACCTTCGTTTAGGGACTTTTATTTTGTAGGATATCATGAAGATAACCATAGGATCATGAAGAGAGGATATCTATTTCCATGTAGGAGGTGGTAATATGAGCCTTTCATCCATAATATCATCTTTTTTATCTTGTTTATCTAGGATGTTTGTTGTGTTTCTTGATTGGTTTGTTGTTTCTCTTGTCTCAAATGTGAAGCTCCTCAAACTATAGATTATGTTTATTTGTTCTCCTTCAATCACTTCAAAGTTTTGTTGTATGATAGCAGGCATAAGGTTTGGTTTTTCAATTGGAGTGATCTGATTCCAAATGGTCATTATAAAGACAAGCATATATGTGGGGTTCAATTGTGAGTTTATCTTGATTAATGAATTTATTTTTACCGCATATACTTTCCTTGCTTAAGTTTCAAACTAAAAATGTCTATGTCCAAAACATCCTTCATTTCACAAAGTTCATTATGTGAAAATGATGAAGTTAGGGTCATAGTTACATATGTTAACTTTGGAAAGTATGGATGGAGATATAAGCCAAAATATTTAGAAGTCTCTAAGGATAAAATCCTTAGGAAAAGTACCAATATCAAGAAATTTCAAAAGGTATCCATGCTTAAATGAAAGGTTTGAAATTTTGAGAAAACTTGTCGATTTTTGTTTGCAATTTTTTTGGAACCAAGCAAAGTATTTAACTAACTCACAAGCATTTACAATCCTAGTTCAAGAGGATACATATTTCTTAGTAGGATTACCAAACATCCCATTAAGAGATGATTAATCCGTGAAGATGGAATGGACATTTCAAGGATATGTACTATCTTGACACGCCAAGCAAAAGAGTCCCTTCCCTATTTTCTTTATTGCTTCAACCAAAAATTGAACATGGTAACTTCTTGGAATGATGGTATTCGATGCACTACTTTAAAATACACTTCAGAAATGGGCTTCATTGGAAACTACAAACAAAGGCTTTTAATCACCATATTTGGGATGAACTAGTGCCTATACATGGGGTGGTTCACTCAATTAAGAGGCCTCCCAGCCCTTAGAAATATCTAAGGGTTTTGATGTATCACACGAATACTAAGGGAGACATTCATCAGTATAAGACAACAAAACTAGTTGGTTAATAAATTTCTTCACACCAATTTATTTATATAGAGGATCAAAATGAAAGCATCACTTGGGTCCTTCTCTCTCACAAGTTGAGAGGTAGACCCTCTAAAGGTAATATAGATTATGAAGCTTAAAATGATTTTTGTCACCCAATATTGCCAAAAGGTGCAAAGTGCTTCCAAGAAGAAAAGTATGCTTGTATGTTTCTCTTCACCCAAGATCACATGAAGCGCAATGGGAGAGGATACACACAAGTATAATGAGTTCATTTTAATCACCAAATTGAAGTTTTGGGATTGTTTAATCTTAAACTGATATTGCAAAATGAGGATATATGTGGGTTCAATTTTGACCAAATTTGAACATTAATTTTAAACCCAAAAGAAATTTAGTTGGTCATAAAACATGAAGTAAAGCATCATAAAATGGGTTATAATTTCCCCATGGGTAAACCCACAAAATTGGTTTACAATTCAAATGAGGAAGGAAAACCTATAAAAAATGACCCCATGCCAATTTTTTTCATTTTCGGGATTCGAACATACCAAAAGAGGGTTTGCTCAAACTAGGTTTCGAGCAAACTCATTTAATGCATGTATGAACCAATTGACCAAAAAAATGGAAACCCCTCTATGGAAGGGGGTTCAAATGAACAAGGGTTCAATGAACCCTGGTTCGTTTGAACCCCCCTGGTTTGAGCAAGCCCCCCCTTTCCCTAATTTTTGACCTTGTTCACAAAAAAAAATCAAAAATTTTGCACTTTGGAGCTCGATTTGAAGATGAAAATGGTGGAGACTTCACAAACCCAACTGGAATCAAGTAATCCTTAGAATGAGCTATCCAATTAATATAATTTCAATATGTTTTAGTTTTTTTTTATGTGATTTAATATTTTTTGGTTTTATTATATATTTGTTTTTTTAGTTTTATTAAACATAGGTTTTTCACCAAAAATCAAGATCTTTGTTCTGCACATGTGGAAAAATAGAAAATTATCAAAAAAAATTTGAAAAATATAAGTGCACCATATATTGAAGTCCTTGATCCAACAAAAAAAATGAATTTCGATACATACAAAAAAAGTTGTGTTATACGGTCATGTTATGTTTGAATTGTAATTGGTTTGACTTTGAAACTTGATTAAGAAAAAATATTCAATCAAAAACTATCTAACCAAGTGGAAGCACTATATATCAGAGATACAAATCTAAATTGGAAAGAATTAGAATTTTATCCTTCATGGAAAAAATGTTATGCATTATACGATGAGCATCACTCTTTAAAAATGTTGTTTTCTGAAGAAAAAAAACTATTTTTTGAGGGAGATGGAAAAAGAAGTGCAATCTGATTCCAAAAATTTTGAAAAAAATATATTTAGAATCTACAAACAAAATGTCACGAAACTCTAGTTTGCATCATCTTCAAATTCCTCACGGTTTAGCCCCTATAGGTTCCTGAAAGTGAATATTTAGTTAAAAAAAATATTTCAGTGTCCACTTTGGTCAAAAATTGTAAACCACTATTGTAGGATCACCCCCATAAGTGTAAAAAAACTTGTTACAGAGTATGTGCAGGATCATCATGGAAAAAACAGGCCCTTAAGTGGCAAAAAATTCAAAAAAATTAAAGTTAGGCAACTTGATGTAAAAATTTGAATAAGTTATCTATATATTATTTCAAAAATATGTGAGAATAGAATCTGTAGAAAATTGAATGTAGTTTCTAAACTACTAGGTTTTTTTTTCTTTTTAAATCTATTTGGTGAAAATTTGAAATTTCAATACAGTAGTACTTAAATTTTAGGGAAAAATAAGAAGTAGGTGTATGTTTGACCACCCTAACCACAATAAAATGATAATATTTTTTTTGTAATATTTCAGATATAAGTAGAGGACTCATGTCCCAATGTGATGCATATTTTTTAGTAATTTTTCCAAGTAAATAATTAATTATGATTTTTTTATTATAAATTTTAAAAAATGTAAAAGCTCATATGTATGACAACCTTAAATTGGTCAAAACTTCATGAAATTCATTTTGTTTTAACCTATAGTATACAAAGCATAGAATGTAACACATGTTTCAGATTCAAAAAATGTGATACCATTTGAAAGCTATAGATTTTTTCAATCAGCCTATCAATCAGAACTTTAGTCCGTAATTCAAATAGAAAATGAACAATAATTATTTATTAAATTCAAAGTAAAGCATAATTTATATTGGTGGAAAGCTGAGAATCTCCTTTAAAAACCCTTTTTGTTTCATCAATTTTGGGTTAAAAAAAAGTTGTCAGCCACATACCCTACGCATACCCATCATATCGCCACCTTTTGGCCCATCATGATCTTGCACATACTCTACAATATATAGTCAAATGATGATATGCTCCTTCACTTCAAATTTTATTGCCCAAATCTACAAAACCAGTTAGCTTCAAAAACAAAAACTAGAAGTCAATGACATGTTAGAAATTGGATGAAATCAAAAATTTAAAGCACATGTCAAAGTTCACTCTCTATTTTGTTTACCAATAAAAAGCGACACTAAAATCAATTGCTTCATTGAATTTCGCAAATGTGTTGCTCTACAGTAAGCAATGACATCAATAGTATCACTATATCAAATGCATCGCTAAAATGAAATTCATAATGGGAGTGAAAAATAATTCTAGTGTCACTATTTAAAATATTCAGTGATGAAATTAAATCATGCATTGCTGAATTAATTATGTGTAGCTGAAATTGAACCAAAGAGTATCGTTGTATAGTGATGCATCTAAAATGTGTCGATGAATCTTCAATAGCATCACTGAATCTACAAACATAAGAAAAATAGGAATCTAAAGAGAAATTTTTTAGATTCGATTAGTACAACCCTCCTTCTAGTGCCAAAATGTGACCAATGTCATAGTGTGAACCAAATAGACTCGATCCAAAAAAATTAAAACCCTATTTAATTCCCTAGGAATTAATCCCAACAAGATATTTGAAATTGATTAAAGACCAAGAACCCATTAAACTAACATGAAGAACATGAAAACAAAATGGAAACCTATTTTAATACTCCAAATCTTATCCCATTGGGGGAGTGGTGTCTCATTAATGTGGAATGGTGACCCTTTCCCAATCCATTGAATAATGAGCCTATTTCAATCAATTTTATTGAACAAAACTGGTGAAACCGATGAGAGCTGATCAAAACATGATAAAACTAATATAATATGATAAATTCTAAGATGCTTGATGTAAATATATGCAATCTATGCTAAATGTGTACAAGATTCAAGGATGCAATCCCTAGATTCAAAATATGCTAAATGGATGCAAATTGAGTTACCATGGAAGCCATTAATGGGTGCTTAAGCTAATTATGCATGAAAATTAATCTAAAATGATTTTAAACGTAAAACATGGATGAAAATGACTGTGATTTTCAACAACATAAGTTTGCTAGATGAAAAGGTGGATCCCTTTGTCTCCAAATAGTGATATATTTATAGGAGAGCAAAGGAGAAATCTAGGGCTCATATTGAAATATCAATCAATGGTCAAGATGGAAAGAAGGTGGAGGCATGGATCATGGATTCCCATCAAGGGGTTGAGAATGTGCAAGTCGATATTTAATCAAGGACTCACAATTATGCAAAGAAGTACACTTTCAAGACTTTTTCAAGAAGTTTGTTGAAAGTTGGTTACAAAGAAGAATATTCCCTTTTTTGAATGAGCATAAAGGGAGAATATTCTCATGCAAGGGGATGAGGAAAACTAGCATTTAGCAAATCAAAACAAAGTTTTAATGTGCAAAGGGAAGGAATATTCCATGAGAATATTCCCTTTTGGAGGAATGTGCAAAGGAGGAATATTCCCTTGCAAGTGGGAGAGTTAGAATTAATTAGTAATTTAATAATTAAAACAAAGTGCCAATTATGCAAATTAGAGTAATTTAGGATATCCATTAAATAATTAACTTATTTAATGAAAAAGTGATCAAAATTACATTTAATTAAATAATGAAGATTATTTAATTTAAATGAGAGGATTTAGGGTGTTAAAATTAAATATTTTGATTTATCTTATTTAATAGGACAAAAGGTTAGCATGAAAGCAGTAGGATTTTTTACACTATATTTAGCCCCCACTTTAGAGGCCATATGAAACTATGGGCATATGCAAGCTAAAGGACTTATATCATACTATAAAAAGGATACTCATGTGGATTTTTTGAAAATAGGTAGAATGAAGTCCCCACTGTAGCCATCTACAAAATCATAATGTTAGGAATCCTATCCTGCAAAACTGATTTGTTAGTCTTTCAAAATCAAGCTTCTATGAAGAATCAAATTTGAGGGTAAATGTATGCCCCCTATTTCCACTTGCTTTATGGAGGTGGAATTAGGGTAGCAATCATATGAAATAAAATTTCCTTGCTTGATGGTGTAAATGCTTATAGTAGGGTATTGAGTCTACGCATATTGAAAAACATTGGAGAAGATCAGGGATGGAAGGACAAATCCAATGTAACAAAGGGTGTCGAAAATGGAGTTTGCTAGCCCCCAATATGTTGATTTGAATGGAATGTAATTAGAGTGAAATATACTACTTTTAATAGAATTTAGTACATATGAGTGAAAATGACATTTCTAACTATCATTTTAGAATTTACCTTTTGATATAATTTACCTTGTTGCAAAGTGAGTGAAAATGTCAATCCAACAACCATACCAGCCTCCTAGGTTGAACATTTTGAGAGAAGAGGTGGCATCTAGTGTGCTATGGGATACAGTGAGTCCATTGTTCTTTTCTTTATCTTCACATTTTCATTTTTATATAATTTTTCTTGCATTTCTAGGAGGTTTTCAGATCTCTTCTAAATATTTTGTAAAGTGTCCTAATTTTTCACAAAGTGTCCCAAAATGGCTAAAATGTCCAGGACCCCTCTAGTCCAAAATTGACCCAAGTGTCTAGTTTTGGCCCAAGTGTTCTATAAAAAATTTAAGGTGTTTTTAATTTTATGATGATTATTATTATCCTTGCTATTGTTGATTTCTTTCTTCTTTTAAAAGTTCTACCTCGCACACACTAGCAACTAGGGGGTAGATTGTTTTTTTGTTTCTATAGAAGCAGGTTACTCGACAAACCGCGGAGGAGGTTGATACTTTGTGTGAGACAGGATTATTCTGAATCTATACTATGCCATCAATGAGATACCATGATGCCATGCTAGTGGTATTGGTAGAGAGATGGGACATAGATACCTCTACATTCCATCTACCATCTAGAGAGATGATGGTGACACTTGAGGAAATTCATTGTATCTTTAGACTACCCATCCAGGGTGAGCCAGTCTATATTGAGGAGGATTTTTTATACACATAGATACATCAAGATATCAAGTATTGCACCAGTTGACCCATTAGGTTGGATAAGATTGGGTCATGCATAGAGCATAAATGGATCCTGCATGCACACTCACCACTAATGTGATAGCTAATGATTGTTACCATGGCATTGGCACTTGTTCCTGAAGGGTGAGGTACACACCTAGACAATGACCTCATCCACACTATCTGCAAGATGGAGCAGCATCAGACAATGTATGCATGGGGTCATAGTATGCTAGCTGACTTCTACTATGATCCTAGGTAATTTGTGTATAGAGAGCTTGATAGTATAGTACATTATACACTCCTACAAGTGTGGGACTTCAATCATATCACATGTAAAAGGCCTATAGGCTATCCCATAGTAGCGGCCTTGTATTACCTACGAGCTTCTAGCTAGACTCTAAGACGGGCTTGGTAGGTTGGAGATTTGTTATATTGGTGGATTCAGTTTGATCATCTCAAGGAGGAGCTTGTTCAAATGCAATAGGATAGGCTCTTACTAGGTTAACATAACTACATAGTTATGTCATTTTACTATGATTGGGTGATGAGACAATTCAAACAAATCTAGGTACCACCAAGGCCTCGACCCACCTATAACCAAATACACAGGATTTTTTTTTTTATGTCCCACACAACTCTCTTCCATTTAGATGAACGTTCAGGAATTATTCCATAAAGATATGGAAAGAGATTAAGCCAATTGTAATGTGTTAGGATTCGATCTCACCAAGAATTAAAGTTCCATTGATTTAACCTGATTACAGCACGATGCCTTTTGATGCCCATATTAAAATCCTCAATTTTAATCACACAATAGACTAATCAAGAGACATAAGACAATAAAAGAAAAATATTACCCCCCCTGAAAAAGAATTACTCAATCAAGAAACCTCCAAAGAAATATATGAGGCTAACACTTAATGCTTAGCGCGATTACAGGTTCCACTTGCTAGCAACAACAAAGTGAACTTGACCTTAGTGTGTGTAGATTGCCAATTTTTTCCACAAGCTCAAAGTAAAAAATTTATGCAAGATGAGATAAATATAATCACACCAAGTTATAAAGTACATGAAAAAATATGCACTTTCAAAAAATTCAATCAAAAATATTACTATAGGAGCGATAATGGATCCTTGAAAGTTTTGGCAATGAGAACTCAATAACACCTGTAAGAATCTACAATTTCTAGAAAAAACAACACCAAAATCAAAAACCAAATGTACCACTACGTAGAGTGTGAAATTCCACTCTAAATTAAAAAACAATTGTGCTAAGGATTTTGTATGACCAAGTTATGGGCCTCTGAAGTTTTCCTCCAAAATGAAAACTAGCAATAGAGAGGGGCCTAGAAATTTCTAATGGACTATTGATGTCATGCTGACACAATGTTGATATCAGGAGAGTATGAGTTTAATTTTATGGTCTTTCAACTATCAAAAATGAATATGCTCATGCATTGATGGAATATACTTTAGCCTACAGAATCTAGAATTGATGATAGTTGGGTATGTGCAGGATCATGATGGACCAAAAGGTGGTGATATGATGGGTATGTGGCTGACAACTTTTTTTAACTTAAAATTGATGAAACAAAAAGGGTTTTAAAGGAGATTATCATCTTTCAACCAATATAAATTATGCTTTACTTTGAATTTAATAAATAATTATTATTCATTTTCTATTTGAATTACGACTAAAGTCCTAATTGATAGGCTGATTGAAAAACATCTATAGCTTTCAAACAGTGTCACATTTTATGCTTCGCATACTATAAGGTTAAAAAAAATTGAATTTCATGAAGTTTTGACCAAGTTAAGGTGGTCAGACATACGAGTTTTTTAATATTTTTTAAAAGTTGTAATAAAAAAATCATAATTAATTATTTACTTGGAAAAAAATTACAAAAAAATATGCATCACATTGGGACATGAGTCTCCTCTACATATATCTAAAATCTTATAAAAAAATATTATCATTTGGTTAGGGTGGTCAGACAGACACCTACTTCTTATTTTTTCCCTGAAATTTAAGTACTACTGCATTGAAATTTCAAATTTTCACCAAATAGTTTTTTTTTTAAATAAACCTAGTATTTTAGAGACTACATTCAATTTTCTATAGATTCTATTCTTACATATTTTTGAAATAATATAGACAACTTATTCAAATTTTTACGTCAAGTTGCCTAACTCTGATTTTTCTTAATTTTTCACCACTTAATGGCTTGTTTTTTCCATGATGATCCTGCACATACCCAAAATCTTGGTATATTCTTCAAAATCTGATTTGAATGGTGGAATATTCTTCTTAACCACCAATTTTATTAAACTATAGCTATCAGATAAATTAGGTGTTGTAGGACTATGTGGTCCATCATGACTACGCCATGTGGTGCCTGCAAATAGCCCGCAATACATAGTGGAGAGCAAGTTATGGGGGATAGGTCCATAGACCTATACCTTGCCCTTAATATTTTGTTAAAAAAAAATTAAATAATTTTTTTAGAGAAAAATCTTTATAAAATATTGAATTTTTTCACCTTCTTGCAAGAAAACACACAAAGGTACTGTACATTTAAGCCAATCTAAAGAAAATTCCGATTTTGTGTCATTCATCTATTTGTGTCTCCATTTATCTCTATATCATGAACATTTTCATTTTGTATTTCCTTTTGGGAACAATGCAAGGTGTTGAGACATTTAGGTCACTTCCATCTTGACCCAAAAGAGTTTATGTTGTCTTCATGTGACATTCATCCATTGTGTTTGTAGTTCCATGAGTATTTAGATAATGATATCAATTTTGAGCATAATAATTTTATATGTTATCTATGGTCTATACTGACCCTGGATCTATGGATCCTTTATGTGATATCTATTGTCTTGTTATGTGTTTTTTCCTTGGAGGAAACCCCTTGTTATGAGTTAGATTTATTAGAAACATATTGTTGGCATATGGTTTTCCAACAAGCTCTCATGGCCTTGTCATGTTCCATATATTTTTTTACTCTACCTTAAAAGGAAATTGTTCATAGTTGGTGTTAGCAATTAAATTAAGGTGGGGCCATGCATTCCACTATCTACTTCACCATGTTCACACACATTGATCTTGGTGATGCTTCTTTAGAATATTTGTCATTTTTGTAGTGCATTATAATAATTATTCTAGGATTATAATTCTTGGTATGGCTGACATGAGAATGCACCTAGTGAATATTGTATTTCACTAGCCCTTGTATGTATTTTATTTGCTACTTTGTAGAAACTCACCTAGTGAATATCAAACTTCACCAACCTATGTTGTTTCTTGTCAAATCTCACCTAGTGAATATCAAACTTCACTATTCTATGATTATTTGTTTCATGGGTCACCTAGAAAACATTAGACTTTTTTATTCTATGACACATGAATTCCTTGGGTATGGATCCTAGTATTGTTTCTACAGAGCTTGCTAGTATGTGATTATCATACCCCCTTTCCATGTTTACATCGTGTTTGCATTGTGTTGTGTTTTCATTTTTTTGTATCGTGTAGTGTATTAATTTCATGTTTATGTTTGTATTATGTTACTTTTTCCCTTCATCATGTATGCTTCATGTCTATCAAGTTGAATTTCATATATGTATTCCTTTGCCCTTATATTGTATTATCATGGAATCTTGAATCTAGGGATTAGTGCATCCCCTATATTTGATGTCATCCTATCTCTTTAATGTTTGGATAATTGAACCCTTCTTGGCTTATCCATACTTTAGTATGAGTCTAAATGTAAGTTCATACTCTCACTAAATTGGGGGCCAAATGTAGTGTCAAAATTTATCACCCTTGATAATTTCATAGTAGGTTTAGCTCCCCTTGTGTGCTTAGATCTAATTATGCATATAGTTATTTTGTTTTATAAGTTGTTGGATATTTTTTATGAACCAAACTTGATATTACCTTGTTCGCCTATGAATCTGCTAGAATTCAATTATTAGCGAGGGAAAGGATTGGCCAACACATAAGTAAGGATTTTGAGGCCCTTACTTCTTCACTTTAGGCTTTGTAAAAACCAGGAGGATAATCCTACATATGTTCATGTAATATTTACTAGATCAAGAACATTTCTATAAACAAATAAAGTCCTTCATTTGAAAATAGACAATAGTAGTTAAAGATTTGGTTGACCTTCAACCTATTACCATCTATTGCAAGGAATAAAAGGATGCTTCAGGTTTGTGCATTGTAATTGAAATTTTATAATTGAATCTTTATTTTCATCCCAAGCCTTAGGTCATGTGCATTACTAACTCACTTATCATTGAGATAACCTAATGGAAAGGCCAATGTCTTTTCTACTGGGATAATGGAGTCATATATTTGCAACAACCAGTAATTCAGTAGCAATTTAACTCAATAATTTGTGAACTATTGACACACTACCTTTGAGTATTCAACTCATTATGCTTGTAACAATACTACTTATTGATCTTATGCCTTTCCCTCACAAACCTGTGACTTTACTTTAGCATTTTAATCAATTCTTTGAATTGAAGTAAAAAATAAATCCACACATTCAAGTAAAATAGCTGAAGAAAAATGAATAGATTATTAACCATTCCATTTATAATTCAAGAGAAAATTACATAAGAGAGCTCATATGTTTTAGAACCAATACTTTCTTCTATTACAGTTGTCATTGGAAAACTATTTTAAGATCATTACATACAAGACTCATACCCTAGACTCCTTACTAAAATATTCATCAATATTTTACAATATGTTCTTTTCTGAGCTTAGCTTTTTACCTAGACCTTTTGAGACCTAAGATTTGAACTCCCTATTATGAGCCATGAAATCCCTTTTATAGAACAAGGGAGCAACAAGCATCAAGATCAATTACAATTACATTTCATTTCATTTGATGACTATTTGCACCAAAGTCTGAGATGTTCCCCAGTTAGTTACATGCAATCATTGAAAAGTATGGAAGACTAAAAGACAAAACTCCAAATCATTTGGATGAAGACCAACCAACCTTCTAAAAGGCATAGTTTTTTGTTGCAGTAGCATTGAATCACCTTGTCCTTATTGACCAAAGAAGATTCTCAATTCATATTCAAAGAAAAAAATTGTATATCACCCAAAAAAAGCATACCTGTCATCAAAATTAGGGAGTCTAGCACTTCTCCAACAGGGTATGTGCAGGATCATCATGGAAAAAATAGGCCCTTAAGTGACAAAAAATTCAAAAAAATCAGAGTTAGGAAACTTGACGTAAAAATTTGAATAAGTTATCTATATTATTTCAAAAATATGTAAGAATAGAATCTATAGAAAATTGAATGTAGTTTCTAAACTACTAGGTTTGTTTAAAAAAAAAATTATTTGGTGAAAATTTGAAATTTCAATGCAATGGTACTTAAATTTCAGGGAAAAATAAGTAGGTGTTTGTCTAACCACCCTAACCACAATAAAATGATAATATTTTTTTATAAGATTTTAGATATAAGTAGAGGACTCATGCCCCAATGTGATGCATATTTTTTATGAATTTTTTTTCAAGTAAATAATTAATTATGAATTTTTTATTACAACTTTTAAAAAAATATAAAAACTTGTATGTTTGACCACCTTAACTTGGTCAAAACTTCATGAAATTCATTTTTTCTTTTTTTAATCATATAGTATGCGAAGCATAGAATGTGATGCATGTTTTGGATTCAAAAAATGTGATACCGTTTGAAAGCTATAGTTGCTTTTCAATCAGCCTATCAATCAGGATTTTAGTTGTAATTTGAATAGAAATTGAATAATAATTACTTATTAAATTCAACGTAAAGCATAATTGATATTGGTAGAAAGCTAAGAATCTCCTTTAAAACCCCTTTTTGTTTCATCAATTTTGGGTGAAAAAATTGTCATCAGCCACATACCCATCATATTGCCACTTTTTGGCCCATCATGATCCTGTACATACCCAACACACCAACCCAAAATAATTCCACATCAGCACTAAAAATCAAAAACCATAGAGATGATGAAGGGGACAACCCTGATACGGTGGCTATGTTGTCATCAAAAACAAACATGGGGTGAAGACACTGCTCTGAGTCATCAACATCAGAATAAGCTCGCCAACATCTTGTTCATGATGAATTTGGAGGAACCATCACTTCTTCCTCATCAAATTCTTTAGAAGGAACCAGAGAAAGGGGATAATGGTTATACTCTAGATCAGTGTCACCTCCACCTATTGAAGGGCTAGATCAGAACCTCAATAGGAGAATTATGTCTCCCTAGGTAAGCCTTATACTTGCCTCTTTTATTTGCCTTGCTTTTAGACTCAACTAGCTCATTCTCTTTAAACTTGACCAATTCTTATGAAATGGTCTAGCTCCTCAAGTGGTAATTACTTTGTACACCATATTTCTTAAATTTCCTATGTTCCCTTCTCCCCTTTGGTGTTACAAAACCTCCATGTGTTTCAACTTCACCTTTAGGAGCATTTTCCTTGGACTCAAGCAAATTAAGTCTCCTGGACCTTTGGAATGGTTTAAAAAACTCACCCGACTTACTCATTTTCACAATGACTAGAACAAGAACAAGAAGACTCCTAATTTGCAGAAAAACCCCACCGCCCTAGGATTCTAAAGCCCATAAACTACAATAACCATAATTAAGGAGAGAAAGTACAAGTACCTATTTACCTAGGCAACTATTTATCATGATACCTCTACAACCTTCTATAAGTAAATTCCTTGCCAACCTATTCTTAGACTTAGCTTAATTTTCAACCTCTAAATGCAAAATTTGAATGAAAAATATAGCCATTGACCCTCATTATATCTGTGATAGGGCGAAAATAGGTGTTCAAAAAAGAGAAGCAAGCAAAAAAGAGTGAAAATAACAACTAAAAACACCCTACACCTCAAGATTGGCCTAAAGATTAACTAAACTAACCAAAATGAAAGATTTCACCTTATTGAGTTGTCCTTTGGTTGGCCCTTCGATCTTCGATGTTGTATGCTCCTTGGATGGAAAGAGATACAAGCTATGAGATGAGATGAGGATGGAAAGATGAGTGAAAATGGATGCAAGTATGAAAATTTGGCTAAGTATGGTTCAAGGAAAAAATTTACAAGAGTTTGGCTAGCATGAATGATTTCTCCTAAACTGAGAG
Source organism: Sequoia sempervirens (assembly GCA_007258455.2). Lineage (NCBI taxonomy): Eukaryota > Viridiplantae > Streptophyta > Pinopsida > Cupressales > Cupressaceae > Sequoia > Sequoia sempervirens. The sequence goes on along the minus strand of VDFB02271358.1, from coordinate 15,366,882 downwards.
AAAAGAGGGAGTATTTATAGAGATTTTGGAAATCTCTAGCGAAATGGACAGTTGAGATTGAGCCACCAAGATCAAGATGTAAGGCTAAGGTGAGTTGAAAACTCACAAGCCCTCACATCTTGACATGTGGCTTGTGAAGTGGCTTGAAAATGATGATGTGTACATTAGTTCGAAGGAGAGTACATGACATGGAGGTAGTACATATTACCTTTGGATTGGACAAGATCTCCTCATAAAGGAGGTCCTTGTCCCCATGTGGGTGAGAGGACATGTGAGGAATTAAAAATTCCTCAAATATCCTCATGGGGATGAGAAAAGTAATTTTAAATTCCAAGGAATACATTGGGGGATTAAATGTGAATTAAAAATTCACATAAGGAATGGAGTGCCTTCTTCAAAAGGAGAAAAAATTTAAGAAGTTTGACTTAGGACACATTCCCTAAATGACATGGGGATTAGGTTGACATAATTAGGTGATTAAGGTTGTGCAAGTACTTGATTAGACAAATTAATGATAGATTAGAGGCAAGTCAAAAATGATGGAGGATGTGACCCTAATAATGATTAGGAGTGTGCACATCTTAATCATAAGTTAATTATAATTAAAAAAGAAGGTTATATTATTAAGAGGAATTAGATATCAACTTGCAAAAGTTGGAGGATGTGACAATGAGAGAGAAAATGAGGAATTTAAAAATAAATTTAAAATTCTAAGAGATAATATGACTAAATTAAATAAAGTGGTATTTTTTTTAATTTAGAGAGGAAAGAGGGGGAAAAGTATTTATTAGATTAAACACTTTGGAATTTTTTTTATTTTTATTTTTACACTGCAGGAATTGGGTAGCATGACCCCATATAAACTGTAGTGGGCATGGTAAACTTTTAAATGTGACTGGCAGCACTAGCGCGACACGCCCTCCGGTACCACGAGGGTGGGGGAGACTAGACCTCATGACCAACCTCTTGCAACAAGAAATATTTAGCCAACCGAGCTACGGCCCCAACCCCAAACACATTGGAAACCTTATGTAAGGAACAAAATATTAATTAAATGAGTGATTTAATTAATACTGGCAAAGAGGACGAATTAGATGAGAAAAAGGATAATTAAGGAGATGACCTTGACCATATGGAAGTGGTCAAGTTTAGATGTCTACATTTTTCCCCTCTTTGAAACACTATTAGGATAATAGGGTTTCGAATCAAATAAAATACAAATGACTCTATGGAAGAAGCGACCGGAAAAGAGATGCCCCAGCATAGGAGAGTTTGTGTGAGCTACCTGAATGAAGGAGAATTAAAGGGGATGCCCCAGTCTCGCAAGAGAAGGTTTATGATGACAGATTGGGAGAGAATGGTAAGGTATGCCCCCTTGAGAAGGCAGACAGGGAAGGAAAAAGGGGCCCCAGGAAACTTCTCAAAAGTATAAAGAAGTAGATGTCATTTGAAAGAGAAGGAAAAACCAAGAAGATTGGTGCTTTAACTGAGGAAAACAGGTGTACGATGTGCAAATGGTGGCCCCAGGAAGATAGAGGGTGAGTGAATTAGTTGAGGGGAAAAAAAGGTTAAATAAAGGAAAAATAAAACTTTATTTTAAAAAAA